>JAZKJV010000286.1:831683-1431683 GCA_037367405.1 Ottelia alismoides
TAGTTATCAAATAACCGTTCATGAACGGAATCTTCCTCGATTTCTGTGTCCAGCCATGCTTTGAAACCTTTAGCAGGATGGCCGTCGCAAGACGTTTTTTGAACTTCCGTTGACTCGAACGCGCATGCAGGCCCATGAGATATGCGGTTGAGATCAAGCTTGAGGACGCCAATATACCACGGGATCGTTGAATCGTAGGAACGACTCAATATCCATGCTCTGATACCAAATGATGCAAAATGGAATTCGGCGTCGACGAAGAAAAATAACTTTAACTGTGGAAATATCTGGTAGAAGAAATAGAGGGATTTAGAAGAGAGGCTACGTCGAGAACACGAGGGGATCGAGAGGAGAATCGTGTAGAACCACGTGGAGTGGGGGGAGAAACAACGAGAGGGAGATAAAATCTCAAATTTTCATTAACCTGAATACTGTCTCAAAACATTGGGATACCATCTCTTTATATAGGAGAGATGGGGCTTACAAAAATAGTAAATTAATTAAAATTGACAACCAACTTATCCTAATTTGACTCTGACAACTTTTAATTGATCCCTAATTACTCTAGTTAGACTCTAATCTAATTAATTGACCAATAAATTGCAATTAAAATCTACGAAATAAACGTTGAGATCACATAGCAGATCTCAATTATTTAATTAACCCATTACGACCGCTAAAACGTAAATAAAATTGACTAGAAATTAATTAAATAAATGTGGCCCTATAATTTGAGGTCACGTGCATCAGATACTATAGATAAAGAGAACATTTCTCCTTTGGTCAAAAAATCTGATAAGAGTAGGAATGCGACTAAGGAACAGACAAATGCAGGCAGGTAGATTAACAGTAGTATTGGAGATGTTCCCAAGTATTAGTAGGAGATGATTCTGCGCTGTCTCATCAAACGTAGCTTCAGTATTTCTCTTCAAAGTGGAGTCCCTTGCGGGGATACGAAAGATTTAGATGGATTACAAGGAGATATGATGGAAAATCGATCATGAACACGTTGATTTTACAGTGCAATTACAATCATCAATTGTTGTTGACTGATGTCTTTTTTGTTGTTTTTTCCCTTTGTATTTAAAAAGAACCAGTGGATTTATAACTTTTGGGAGTTTCGTCATGAATTGGTCTCCTATGTGCATCGAATCTGACTTGTTTATTCTTTACTGGAATGACCGTATTCTTGTAGTTAGTGTCATGCCATAGATCATTGACTGACAAGTCTATTCTTTGATTTGATTTGACTACATACTTTTGAGCTGTGAATTTAGGATGCAAAAGCATAAAGACGTCGAAGATTTCTCCACTTTAAGTAGGGTGGATACATGGATCGATTCTTATATGTTAAAAGATCAAATTATTTTTATGCTGGTTATCGGCTGCCTTTTTGATGCATAGAAAGAAAATTGGTGTAGCTTTGATCGAGGATAAGGTGCTTGAAAACTTGCTTAAGATAGTTTGGTCATTTGCAAAGAAAGTCAATTGATGCACCAATTAGGAGATGCGAGTGTTGGGATTTTGAGCCGGTTAAGAGAGGATGAGGACAACCCAAAAAGTGTTGGAAAGAGACTATACGAAGGTGTTGCGAATCGCGGAAGCAAACATGCACAAACACGTTCAAACAAGCAAGACGCGGACACGAGGATTTACAAAGTTCACCCGTAAGGCCGTAACTGGGCTACGTCCTTGGACAGCGGCGATCGATTTCACTATATGGATAAAAAAAAGTATTACAGAGGGTACTGAGAAGGTATAAAATATGGGATGAGAAACATGATCAGAATGAGATGCAGTATCTGGTGGCCCTAGGCCCCTTTTATACTGCAACAAAAGGATACCATATGTATTCAGCAATCCATCCCAACAGCTCTCAGCCATCAGAAGGTAGGACACGGATCAGACATGTCAGCAATCCCGGCCCAACAACTCTCAGCCAATCAGAAGGCAAGACACAGATCAGACATGTCAGCGACCTTGCCAACAGCTCTCAGCCAATCAGAAGGCAAGACACATATTAGACATGTCCGCATCCTGGCCCAACAGCTCTCAACCAATTAGAAGCCAGAACAATAGATCAGCTACATCAACAACCCAACAACTGGTTAGGATTCAAGTCATATCAACAATCTCCACCTTGAATTGACCCTCATATAGCAGAATAAACCACTACTATTACTTCATCATGAGTTGAATTCTCCACTAGCAGAATTAACCACTGTATAGACTTCACCGATGTTGAATTCTCATATAACAGAATTAACCACTACTATACTCCATCATGAGTTGATTCTCCACTAACAGAATTAGCCACTGCTAGACTCCACCGGGGTTGAATTCTCATATAACAGAATTAACCACTACTATAAATTCACCACTTGAAATTCAGATAATATGAATCAAGGAATTATAAACATATATTCACCTTGAAATTCTCCATAGAAAAGTTTTATCGAGCTTCCATCTTACCGTCGGCAGCCCATCCTTGGGGCTACTACCAACTATCGATATTGAGCAAGTCCAAACAACACTTGAACTTACTCTCAAGAACTGTAGACCCTTGCAAGACATATAAGGTCTTCTACTTGTTGCCTTGATGACAACAACCCTAGCTTTGACAACCTACATGACTCCACCTTCAGCGTTGTACCTATATCCTTTAGAGTTCAAGTTCCAAGGGATATGAGGTTCTTCAGATCAGGAACATGTCGTACTTCTGTCACAGTCCTTACGACTCCATCATGCATCTTGATCTTCCAAAGCCGATCCCTACAATCTTGTACGCTGCATTACTCCCTGTGATGACGTTTTCACCATCTATCTTCTCATAGGTGCGGACCAATCTTCATTAGGAGCCATATGGTAAGACTATGTTGAATCAAGAATCCATGTATTATCTGTCGTCTTCTGATCTGTGACTGAGAATGAAATCATCTTCAGAATCTCTGCGACCTTGAGCCACTGCAACAATTATGGCCTTCTTTGGACAGTCTTTCTTCTAATGTTTAGGTTCCTTGCAGTAATTGCATTTGTCCCTAGCATTGTAATTTTTCAACTTGGACTTCTGTTTTCCATTTTTGTGTAGTCAGAACCGGCATGACTCTTCTCATGAGTCATAACCAAACCTGCAGCGTTAGAATCTTGCATCCCAATAGCCATATGTCGAAGTTCACGAGTATGCAAACTCGCGCGAACTTCCTCTAAGGTCATGGATTATCTTCCCACAATGAATAATTGAACAAAATTCTCAAATGTTAATGGAAGAGAAACTAATAAAATCAAGGCAGCATCCTGAACTTCAATCTTAACATCTACGTTTCTAAATCCATCAATAATGTATTTAAGCGATCTAGATGTTCGATAAGAGATATACCTTCATGCATGCGGGAGAGAACATATGTTGCTTCAAGAGCAACTTGTTGGTCAGAAACTTCGTCATGTATAGACTTTCCAGTCTCAACAACAGACCTGACCGGCTGCGGAATCCTCATCAATACCCTCCGCAATAATCTCATTCGCCAAACATAACATGATCGGCGAGTGTGCCTTCTCTTCCCGCACCATCAGCTCGGATGGTTCGAGAGCCTTCGCCGCCCGCTCCTGATCTAATAGTGCCCAGATGCCCTGTTGCTTCAGAAGGGCGCGCATCTTGATCTGCCATGAACTGAATTCATTCTTACCCGTGAACTTCTCGATCTTCAGATTGTGCGGTGCCATCTTGCTGGCTGATCCCGATGGAACATGAAGCTCTGATATCAGTTTGTTGCGAACCGCGAAAGCAAACACGCACAAACACGATCAAACAAGCAAGACGTAAACACAAAGATTTACAAGGTTCACCCGTAACTGGGCTACGTCCTTGGACGGCGACGATCGATTCCACTATATGGAGAAAAAAGGTATTACAGAGGGTACTGAGAAGGTATAAATATGAGATGAGAAACATGATCAGAATGATGATCAGTATATGGTGGTCTAGGGCCCTTTTTATACTGCAATAGAAGAATACCATCTGTATTCAGCAAGCAATCCCAACAACTCAGCCAATCAGACGACAGGATACGGATCAGACATGTCAGCAATCCTAGTCCAACAACTCTTAATCAATCAGAAGGCGTGACACAGATCAGACATGTCAGTAATTTTGGCCCAACAGCTCTCAACCAATCAGAAGGCAGGACCCAGATCAGAAATGTCAGCAATCCTGACCCAACAGCTCTCAGCCAATCAGAAGCCAGGACATGAATCAACCACATCAGCAACCCAACAAGTGGTTATGATTCAAGTCATATCAACAAAAGGGATCTAAGTTTTATATATAAGTCTGAGATTGATCTAAGATAGATCTGAATGGAGGCGAAGAATCCATGTAGCCGACCATACTTAATTGTGGGAAAAGGCTTTGTTGTTGTTGTTGTTATTGTTGTGGTTGTGGTTGTCGGCTGCCTAGCGCAACCTCCACAAGGAGGGATTTTGAACCCTGGTCTTTGTGGGTAGACACATTGCACTACCACCATATCATTGAAGTGTGTGGTAGCATGCAAAAGCATGTTGCATTAAAAATTGTACGGAGAGGAACTTACCTCTGCATACATTCATATTATTGGAGGGATGTATCGTGATAGTAGTGTTAACTCAGAATATGTATGATAAATTCTAACATGGATGTTCTCTATGTAACCTATAAAATCATTTGGTTAGTTGCATGGCATCCATGGACCTGATTCCCTCATTTCAATGTATGAAGACTAGTTTTTTTTATTTAATACCAACTTCATGATCTGTTGGTAGTGCAGTGTGTCTACCACCCAAAAAAGACACAGTTTCAAATCCCACTTGTGGAGATTGCATTAGGTAGTCGATAACCGACATAAAAAATAGATGGATCTTTCAACATGGATTTGAGAAAGAATTCATGTATCCGACCCTACTTATAGTGGGAGAGGGCTTCACCATTTTTTTATAACTAGTGAAATCAAGCCCATTTCCGCACCTGAACGTTTTCATGTTTTCTTATGTTGATGTCTTATTCTTTGCCTGTTTTTCTTCTGGCAGGCATTTGCGTGCAGATGATGGCAAGATACTAAGTTTTGCACAAGGCATCGCGTACATAGCATATACTTCATCTTACAATTTGCTGGGGTTAGTCGGCAACATTAGAGGTAACCTGAAGTGAAGCGAAAGAAACCCCATCCCTCTTTTTCTTTTTGTTTGCATCCTCATGTCATTAGACGGGGTAACCTTTGGACGTAAAAATTGCTCATATTCCTATTTAAGATAATAAGATCATGGGGAGGACTTCTTAATTAGGATTCATCCTCTCCCTCCAGGTGCTTTGTATGAGTAGATATCTAATCCCTTGCGCTTCACCCGTTCCCCGGTTCCATGTTATCTGTGACCAGAGGCCTTTTTGTCAGAGCGTAGAATAAATATTTCTTGTATTTATCATCCATTACTTTTAATATTAACTGCACATACTGTACATTATTGATCCTATTGATACTGTGAATATATTTCAACCTGTTGTAGTTCTTGTGGTTAATGTGAATATGCCTTGTAGCGTTACTTCAGGCTAACCTGTCACGATCAAATGGGTCGAGTACCTGTCCTGTGAGCAGACTACAATTTAAGATCAATTCTAGTCATTCAGGTTGTTCCTGCCACATATAACCTACATTTTTGTGCCAGGTTTCTTTGATACGGCATCTTGATGGATGGAGTTTCTTTGGATGCTCATAGGGCAGAACGCTACTGTAGTTTCTCGATGTTTTTGCCTGATGAGATCATCACTCATCAGGCTCAAATTCCTCCATTAAACCTACGTGAGTAATGTGATTGATTAATTCTCCGTACTGAGGAGAGAGAGCCTCTTAGGGTCGAATTGTTCACGGTGGATAGTTTCTCCTCCTAGATTGATGATTCAGATAAGATATAGGGATTTTCAAAAGAAAGAGGAATAGTTCAATGAATGGTGGATTGATTCTCTGAAGTTCACCATGAGTAGGTTTTGCCATAAACCTAGAGGTAGAGAGCCAATGCGGGTAGCGAAGAGAGAGAAAAGAGGCATTCAGAGTGCTCTCAAGAAGTTAGTCTTTTACTATTCTCTTTACTGGAAGATCAATTGTTTTTTTTTTCTTTCTTACTGTTTTTTCCACCGTTGTCTACCTTATGCCCCTGTTGGATGTCGAATTCTCTTATCTGATCGTTCGACGTCATAGTTGCAATGCCAGAATTCCCTGCTACTATCGGAGTTGGACTACCATGCTACTTCCTTGTTTCGCCTCCCATAACACTTCTCTTGACTCGATGACTTGCTCATTCAAAGTCTTGGTGACAAACTTTCCAAGGAAGAGTACATGCACAAATTGCCTTCTTCGACCTCACCTCAAATATAGTGTCACATATCATCTCACAAAGTGTATGAGTCAGTTAGAAGAGTGAGGCAATAGTACTTGACAACTTGAGCTTAAGGTCATGTTCGTTTGGAGAATAAGCACTAGAATATGGGATCAATTCCCCGTCCTGTACGGTTGTCAAGAGTACGGCTATTCACATTTCATCTTATTCCACCTTTATTCATATCTTCATTCCACCCTACCTACCCGTATTCGACATTGTTCTCTTTATTCCTATCTTTCCAACCGAACATAGAATAGACCCATATTCTTCTTTTTTTAATAGGCCCGGAATTTCAAGGTCCGGAGTGTCCCCCCTTATTCTCCTTAATACTCATCCTTATTTTTGCTTATTTCGGAATCGAACTCGAACCGAACACCCATAACTATTTCAATTGATTGTCAACATTCACATAATTACCTAATTACCTGAATGACAAATGAAAATATTGGATAAATAGTAATCATTATCAAAGAAAATTGTATATTTATATCCATGAACACATGTAATATAAAATGGATTTACCCATGCATCATTTGGAAAATTAACGGGAGAGCGTGCAGCAAGTGGGTAGATTTTATTCCTCTAATATTATTCTAACATAGATGTTTCTCCTTTTCTAGGTCTCCTTGAGGGTATATTGTGCTGCTAAAAGGCAGCAGTCATCACTATCTTTAATTAATGGGATCTATAGGACGTGGTAGACTATAGTCTATGCATATGTGTGTATGGTGCATCATTTTTATTTAGATTTGTCCATACCTTGCGAACATGCCATCAACGCTCTATGAATTTGGGACGTAGAATAAAGAAAATGAATGGAAATTCTATTTGGCAATTGGATATTTTGACGGATTACTTCGATCACTAAATTACATATAATTTAGTCATTAGTCTCGGTAACCATTACCATCCCATTCCATGCAGAGCCGGCCATGGGCATTGTTTTGAATTGCAATTGACCAGGCCCATTAATTTTAGGGGCCCAGGTTTACATGTAATCTGATTTTTAATTTAAGAATAAAATAGTATTTATCGGTGAACCAACTTACTGAAAAATAGGCCTCTATAAATTAGGGATGAAAATAAATATGATACGGATTAGATATGCCAATTCCGATATCCATATTCCTTTTATCTCTATCGAATACAGATACTGATATGATTCAGATATACATTAAGGAAATCATATACTTAAAAATACTGATGCGAATTCGAATCCGAGTACGGATCGAATGAAGAGAGGATCCGAATGCGGATCAAATAAAGAGCTAATCCGAATATGAATCAAACAAAGACTAAACCCAAATATGGATCCAATAAACATGGAATTCAAATATGGATAGAACAAAGACCACATATGAATACAATGAATTTCTATCAAAGTTCAAAATGATTTTAAAAACATGACAATGAAATATAAGTAAGTTTCATCATGATAAGAGGTAGCGTCGAAGTAACATGTGTTCTTGACCAGAAATAAAAAGGGGATATGGTTTCGTAAATTTTGTTAGTGCTCATTCCCAAACAAACGAAAGTTTATTGATACCATCAATATATTGTATTATATAATATATAATACTAATAATAACATGGTGTTGTAGCGTATATTACATTAACTAATATATAAAACAATAGTAAATGTTGTATGCGGATATTCGGATCTGGATCCGGATATTCAAGCCATTACCATATCTGTATCCGTATTTGGAAAAAAAATTTCAACCCATACTTGATCTATATTCGATAAGTAGTCGGTTATGGATATCCGTATCCGGTAATTTTTTGAATACGGTAAGCAGATATTCAGATATATTCGTATCTGTTTTCATCCCTACTATAAATTTGAATTTTTGTTGAATAATTCAATGTTAAAATCAAAATTTTAATGAGATTATACAAGAGTCGATTGTTCCTCGAAAATAGAATATTTCATTTTATACTTGATAATAAACACATTAGAGATAATTTGCTCTTATTAAAAAAATTGTAAAGGCCTCCTTTTTTTGCCTAGGGCCCATGAAATGTTAGGGACGGCGCTGATTCCATGCAAACGGTTACGGATATATCCGTATATGATCCGTCATCGTATCTGTTTTACATAGATTTTGGCATCCGTGTCCATTTTAAAACGGATACGGATATGGATATCATTTTGATATCTGCAAATATTTGTATCCGTATCTGTATATCCGTTTTCATATATAAATATAGTCATAGATTTATTTTTAACCATATATAACATAATTATATACCTTCTTTTACTATTTTTTATAATTCTTATGATACAAACACAATTAGTAAATTTATATCATGTGTTTTCTATCTAGTTCGTATATATTTAAGTCGATTTTATAGAGTATTTCTAAAATTACTCGTACACGATCAGTATCCGTTTTACACATGTATAGGTTTTTTGAGGATATGGTCTGTTAGTTTTAATATCCATTAATATTTGTATCCGCATCTGTATTCATATTCAAAAATGGATAAGGATACGGTAATACATATATCTGTCTATTTGCATCCCTAACCCCATGTCGATCTCAATCTACAACATGGTTTTAGATTTCATGAAATTTCAGTAAAATTTCGCCGAAATTTCGGGTGAAATGTTGTCAAAATTTTGACAAAATATCATATTGACATGCAATCGATATGATATCCGAAACCGATATTTAAACTCTTGATCTATAGTCCGAATGTTCATATGCATAGAGTCATTACTAGAGATGAGAACGGATCGGATATACCTATTTCCTTATCCATATTCGTTTCAGCTCTATCGAATTTGAATACGGATAAGGATATGACTCGAATATTTATTAAGGAAAGCATATCCTTAAAGTACGGATACGAATTCGAATCGAACATTTATCAAATCCGAATAAGAATCGAATAAAGAGTTAATCCAAGTATTAATCAAATAAAGAGTGAATACGTATCGAATACAGATCGAATAAAGGCCACGTATGAATACGAATTGAATTTTATCAAAGTTCATAATGATTTAAAAAATGGCAATGGAATATAATAAGTTGCACCATAATAAAAAGGAGCATCGAGGTGACATGCATTCTTTATCGAAAGCAAAAAGATGGATAGGATTTCGTAACTTCCGTTCGTGCCCATCCCAAACACGCGAAAGTTTATTAATATCATTAATATGTCGTATTATATCATATATAATATTAATATAATCACAGGATGTGGCTTATTACATTAACTAAAATATAAAATAATAGTAATGTTGTATTCGGATATCCAGATCCGAATATTCAAGCCATTACCATATTCAACTCATATACATATTCGATATGTATTCGATTAATATTCGGATACGGATATCCATATCCCGTAAGTTTTCGAATACAATAAACAGATATTCGGATATCCATATCCGTTTTCATCCCTCATGATCGAATCACAACCAATTTATTAGAAATGAAATATGTGCTTACCCAATCAACATGTAATCACAATCAATTCGAGGTAAAATGTATAAGATAACGCGAAGAATACTTTGAAAGCATGTAAACATAGAGATTTAATGATCATTAAAAAAAGATAAAATACATGTAATTATATCGAAAAGCATGAAAGTATAACATTATTGCAAATTTGGCAGAGAAATTACAACTAATATTTCCAAAAGGTATTATTCCTAGCGTGCATTTAAATAATGGAAGAACTTTTTTGCTACAGGGGTAGATTTCCTGGAGTCCATGGGAATATATTCCCACCTACAACCTCTTCTAAACTTTAACAAGGGTTTTTTACACTCTACCCCTGTCAGATTATGCAATTACAGATTATGCTCCTATTTTTTAATAACAATTATGTCCTCAACTTATTACAAAGGTAAAAAATCATGCTCTTTCATTGAGGTATAATAAGAGCATAAGTGTAAGGGCAAAACTGTGAATTTTTGTAAGAAATATGTGCACAAGTATTCGGATTGTTCTGTGGCAAATGTGTGGATGGGCAATCTTTTTTCCCTAGATTTAGATACAAGCTTTCTGATCAGAGAATGGAGGAGTTATTAGTGATGCTAACAGAGCTGGATAATAGTACTGGGCTCTTTGAAGGGCGAGACTGCTGAAGCTGATGTGATGGGGTGTTCTCAGTTGGCAAAGCATACAAGGCTTTGAAGGGCAGATGATTTTTGACCAAGGAGGATGCGTGGAATATTGTAGAAGGATATGGAAATGGAACGTTCCGACGCGAGTGAAGGTATTCTTCTGGCTATTTAGAAGGGGAGAAGACTCTTAACCGGTGACAGACTTGTGCGATTTGTTCTGTCAGTTGATCCTGCATGTTGATCCTGCCCGCATGCAGTGTTTGGATGAGGTGGAAGATGTTGACCACCTTTTCTTCAGGTGTGAGAGTTCAAAGAAGGCATGGGAGTGTTTTGGGAACCATACGATTTATGTACATAGTGTATTTGATTTCTGGAAGTTCATTGGAGCGGAATGGAATGACACAGAGATGGAGAGATCGGGTGATTTGTCTATGAATTGGGCGATCTGGCTTGACAGGAATGGTGTGATATTCTGTCAGGAGCGATGTTACAGAGAGAACATTGTCGTGCATACTCGAGCATTAGCGGAGCATTGTAACTTGTAATTTCATGTGTTTATTTGACATGTTTACAGGTGTGTATTTTGTTGGTGATTAATGGTGAAGTTTTTGGACACTCATGTACGGTGAAGGTCTTTTTTTCTTTCAAAAAAAAGTATTATTGTAAAAAAAGTAGGGGTATAAATACAAGTGAAAAACATTGGAGAGACACAAGCGTAAAAGTTCCTTTAATAAATCGATCTATGCTAAAGAAGAGCAAACGATAACTCTATAAATACCTCACACACAAACACCTCTATACCTTAATCAACCTTCTGATCATCAAGCAAAACTCCAATTGAGAGCTCCATTTCACCATCAACATGAGGCATCCTTCTCTCATCATCATCATCATCTTCTTCTATGCAACGCTTGTCTCTTCGGTACAATCCGCCGTCTTCGATGACCTCTTCGAACCCTACTGGGCTCCCGACCACATCGTCGCCACCGTCAACCAGCCTCTTAAGCTCACGTTGGACAACTCCTCTGGTATGTCTCGTTCGACAACCTTTCGCGCAGTCGGCTTTACCATTGAGTGTTGATGAGCTCGACTCGAACTCGACTCTCATGAGCTAGCAACTCAGAACCTTAACAAAATTTTGAAGTTTTATTTGAGATATGGAAATTTGATAAGCATATAAAGAACATCACATTTCAATCTATGGAACCTGTTTCAATTTTAAAACAATTTTGTCATATTTGCTTCAGGATGTGGTTTCGTCTCGAAGAGGAAGTACCTGTTCGGGCAGGCCACCATGCAGATCAAGCTCATACCCGGCGACTCAGCCGGCACCGTCACCGCCTTCTACGTGCGTATCCGACCGCCGTTCTCCGCCGTGTTCTTGTCCTAGAGCATGCATTCTTACGTATAAATCAATCCAAATTAATCAACTGATGCAGATGTCGTCGGAAGGGGTTAATCACGACGAACTGGATCTGGAGTTCCTTGGGAACGTCTCCGGCGAGCCATATCTGGTGCAGACCAATGTCTACGTAAATGGGTCCGGGAATAGGGAGCAGCGCCACAGCCTCTGGTTCGACCCCACTCTGGACTTCCACAACTACTCCATCCTCTGGACGCCCTATCAAGTCAGGTATCTCCACCCAATTAATGGCTAATTAGTCAATTGGATTCGCCCACATGGCACGAGTGTGGAGCCTGTATTTTGCAGGGGAAATTATTTTTAAAATTTAATGAATATATAATGTTTGTTTAGGGTGCATTTGGTACGTGAGTTAGTACGGGTTAATCTGGTAGAAGGTGATCAGTTTTTGTGTTTGGTGTTTAGATAGAGGGTTAAACTGATGGTATGTTTGAAGTGAGTTTGTTTTGATATGATTGTATTGAAGTTTGAAAAAGTTAGTATTAATTGTGATGAGATTGTATTAAAGTTTGGAAAAGTGAGTACAAGTTGAGTAGTTTATAATTTTTATATGATATGATGGTATAATATACTATTTTTTGATGGAATAGATAAAAGAGAATTGATTTATTTAATTTACTAAAAAAGAGAAAATGTGGGACCCCCATTAAAGAGAGAGAGAGGGAGTGAGTTAAGAGAGATTAATTCCCCAGAAGGGAGTTTAACCCACCTACCGAATGTCTCCTTAGGATTTTTTATGTGTACAATACATATTCTTCTATAGGCTTGATATTAACATTTAAGTCAAATGCTGATTGTTGAATTTATTTTAGGATTTTTTTTTTACATTTTTGTCTCTCCAAGTTCTAAGATGACACACCCTTACTTTTTTTGCAATACCACATGTGCTCCATATACTTACTAAATTCTCAGTGCTGCACTTATATTATACAATTTTATGTTAACAAAAAGGAAATATGGTGAATTTTGTAAGAATATTGGGGCAAAAAAGCAATTGCAAAAAAGTAGGGTCATAACTATAATTGTATAATCTCGAAGGGCCACAAGTGTTAAAACCCTTCATTTTACAGTTACACTATTGAAAAGTTTAAAAATGTAATTACGTATTAAAAATATAATGTATGCACAATCGAATGTAAACCTATGCTCTGTAAAGATTCAAATTATATGTCCATGGCCAACAAAACAATCGCGGAATCTAATCGTTTAATTAAGTAGATTTTAGTGTATGGTATCTCAAAAATCCAAAATCAACTCATTTATTTCTTAAATATTAACATTATGTAAAAAATATAACCATTTACTTAAAAATAGATGGTGTGCATGCAATTTTGCAGAAGACGAGTATTTGTATAATATTTAAAATTTTTAGCATCAGGAGTATTTTACACTTGTGCCCTTCTGAGATTCTACAATTGCAGTTATACCCCTACCTTTTTTGCAACAAGTACCAATCCATTCTTACAAGTTCACATTAATTTTCCTTCCATTAATGTAAAATAGGGCATAAGTGTAATAACAGAAGGGCATTAGTATGAATTTTGTAAGTATACATGGGCACAGTTGTTATTGCCAAAAGGGTGAGGATATAATTGTAATTACATAATTTAGAGGGGTACAAGTGAAAAAATATATTTATAATTATGTAAAAATCTCAAGAATATAATATTTTAACATGTATCTTTAAAAAAAGAAGTGACTATCTGTAAGTAAAATAATAGATTTTTATCACTAGTGTCTCTATGACATATTGCAATATCATTATAGTCCTTCTTTTTGGAATATCAGTTGTGCCCTTACTTCTAATAAAATTCACAGTTCAGTCCTTCTATTGAAGTAAAGTAAGGACATAATGGATATTACAAAAGGATAGAATTGTGAATTTTACAAGAATGTAAGGGTACAACTAGTATTCAAAAATGAGAGGGGTATAACTGATATTACAACATCTCAAATGTTGAATAGAATGCATATTGAAAATCAAAGTGAAGGTCCATCATAGAAATATGAATTGGAATATGTATGCAATTCGGACACCCTTCTTTTCTTTAAAAAATTAATTAGATATTTGAAATTTCCATTATTTTTCTGAACATAAAAAAAAAACAACGGCCGGTAACAGAACCAAATACGTGGGATTTAAGAAACACGGGGACTAAAAATTCTGAAAATAAAACAACATCTCAAAATTAAGAGTAAATAATTACATAAAAGTCCTTTAATTATGTATTGAATTTTTAATATCTCGAAAAGTAACAATGTGATACTCGATCTTTAAAATATCTTCCACTATGTCCGACAGGTTTCTGGTGGACGGCGTTCCCATCCGGCTCTTCTCTAGGAGCTCCATCACCACCGCCGCTGTGCCTCTTTACCCTCTCGCACAGCCCATGTCCGTCTACGCCTCTTTGTGGAACGCCGACGACTGGGCTACGCAGGGCGGCCGGGTGAAGACCAATTGGACCCATGCACCCTTTGTCACCGAGTTCCTCTCCTTCGAAGTCGTCGAGGCCACCGGTGAATGCCGCCCCGGCTGGGGCCTCCTCACCCTACACCAGCAACGACAGCTCAATTGGGTTCGTGCCCATCACTTGGTCTACGATTACTGCACGGATCAAGCCAGGTTCCTTCATATGCCGACCGAGTGCCGTGATTGAATTATGGTCAATTGGATCGTAGACATATTGCTTTATCACCCGACCATTTAAGTGGATTGATTGTAGTATGTTGTCTTATGAAGTTTTTAACCTTTGATTCCGCATGAATGGATGGTTTGGATCGGATTTGATTGTTGTAATTTTCCATTATGGAGTAAACTAGACTTTTGGATTTGGACCCAAATCGAGGTTAAATTGCAGTGGGTCTAAAATCTGAGTCCGAGTCTCTCCCAAATAGTTAATGAGCCAGGTCAGGTCAGTGGGCTTAAAATCTGAGTCCAAGTCTGAACCAAGAAGACAGAATTTTTGCACCATGATCATTAAGATCTTGTCCAACCATAACATAATGTCCCCTGAAATCTTTTTTTTTAAGGAAAAGGACCCAAACAATACAGGTGTTCTAAAACATTTCACCGCTAATCATCAAAAGAATACACACATGTAAATATGTCGGTTACCAAAATTAAACTACATGTTCCAATGCTCTGTTAACGCTCTAGCATACTCAACGATATTCTCTCCGTAGCATCATTCCTGACGGAAAATCATACTATTCCTGACTAACCAAGTCGATCAAATCATAGCCAGGCAGCTCCATCTATCCATCTTTGTACCATTCCAGCACTCCACTGAACTCCCAAAACCTAATCACACCATCTACAAAAATTGCATCATTTCTGAAAAGATCGCATGCCTTCCATGAACTCCCACACCCAAAGAAAAGGTAATATGCATCTTCCACCTTACCCATACATCACATACAAGCCGATCAGTTGACTGAACAAATTGAGCAAGTCAGTCTCCAGTCAAGATCTTGCCCTCGTGAACATCCATAGAAAGACCTTCACGAGCGTTGGAACCACTGGTCCCTTCAAAACCTTGTATGCCTTGCTAACTGAGAACACCCCATCATACCAGCTCCGGCAGTCTCCTCCCTCAGTGGATGCAGCTACATTATCCAACTCCACCATCAATATCATCAGCTCCTCCAAGTGTTGATCTGATGGCTCAAAGCTAAACCTATGGAAGGAGTGTCCATCCCATATGATCACCACAGAGCAAGTCGGGTCCACTGCCAACGCCATCAACCTCGGGAATCTGATGCTTAGCGGCCCATTCTTGCTCTAGTTATCAGTCCAGAACTTAAATCGAGTGTCGTCCCCAAGGATGGGTCTCAGAAAGGAGTGTATCTCCTGCATCACCCTACATAGACCCCTTGCTAAAAATAAGAAGGTGCGTGCCTAAAGATCACGTGCTCAGGCAACAACGAGTCGATACCATAGATCTTCCTTATCAAGTTGCAAGTCAAGCTGCTACAACCGAAATCCTAGTAATCCACTTGCTAATCAGAGCCTTGTTCATCTCCTTCAAGCTATGCACTCCCAAACCGCCAACATCCTTTGAGCAAAAAATCGATTTCCAATCCACCAAAGGTATACCAATCAATCATCTCGATGACGATCAGAAAAAACATCCCACAATGCTCTCAAGTCTATTCCTTACTCCCACGTGCAGGAGTCTGGAGGACAAGAAAAACATTGGGATTTATAGCCAGAACTAGGCGCAACAACACCAACCTTCTACCTATGACCCCTAAAATCTTAATTTGTTCAAGGCATGTGCATTTCAAGGGGTTGTGGTGTAGTTGTGTAAGAGTTATTAATACAAGGGTTGTGATACTAAAAAGAAATTTTATGCTCAGTGTCCTTTCAAATTTGGTAATAATACTTATACTCGCTCTTTCTCCTTTTTGACGGGCAGCATCGAGAACTTGATAGTGATACATGGCTCACATCGCTTTGCCTCGCACTATCTTACTATATTATCTATTATAATATTAGACCGAGTGGGGTTGATTGCTTTCATGGGCAGCGGTCAAGTCCTAAGGTTTAGTCGAAATGGTGCTATGTCTGTGAATTTGTGGGTCTAGTTTCAAAAGTCAAAGGCTTTTGACCTGTAATACATAATTGAGGAAAGATGTTAGAGTATGCAACAGTAATTCAAAGATTGTTAGAGTTGGAAGGGACTAGCTCCCTCATTACATTTACTTTACTGTTAATTTTGCAATTATTAGAACATGCTTATTATCGCAAAAAACTTAGAAGGGTACAAGGGTAAATTCCAACTTAAAAAAAATTGTGGTGTAATTATAAAGTTCATAGGGAGTGTGATGTAATTGAACAAGTTTCAGGGTCGTGGTATAAAAAGCCCTAGAATGGAAGGAAAAACAACGGTATGGGCGTTGGCGTCATGAAGCCCATTACCCAAAGCTCGCACCGGTTGTTTCCCGTCGCTCTCAATCGACTCCTTCCACGTGGCGCCGTCTCCCATTACCTCACCAAGTACGTCACCCTCAAGCCCGCCCCCCCCCCCGCCGTTCACATCACCGACTTCATCCGACGGCTATCCTCTTCCGTTCCCCACTCCCACCTCCATCCACCGTCGGATTTCCATCCCCGGCAGCTATAAGTGTCCCGCCGCCCGCAAAGTCGAGGAGGCTTCGTCTCACGAGCTCTTGAAACTTGTTTACAAATACGAAGCTCGCCTTCTGGAGACTTCTTCTAGGGTTTGGTATTGCGTGCCCATTTTCTAGGGTTTGCAATTGCGTCGCCCGTCTTCGGGTCAGAGCCTCGATCTACCCGTGCTCCAATTCCTCTGCCCGTTGTTAAATCGATGGTGAGCTCTCGATCTGTTCGTATTTCTGACTCGAGGTGGTTCGGAATGGGATGCATTCATGGATGATTTGTTTCTGTGGTTTTTTTCTGTGTGATTTTGAGTTGAGGTTTTCTTATCATTGGTGCTGTTAGGATTTGAAATTTTCACCCCGACGGACTTACAAGTCGTAAATCTAAACCCACGGTTTTCCTTTCCTTTTTTTCCATTTTTTCTAGCTTCGGTTGTACATAATGTCATGTTTTGTGCTTGAATTAGTTTAAGTCAGATGGTTTGTTGTGTTTAGCTAGCGTTTGTAGCTTCATCTCCTGGAGAAATCAGGTTCCAATGCTGTTAGTTTATGATGGGAGTTGATTCTAAAAGAGGGATTATCTTCTTTGATGCTACTACCTGCTGGTATTTTGATTATGAGCCTAGGTATTGTTTCGAAAGCCTGGTATTTTCCTCTAATTACAATACACTTTTTTGTTAGACTGTGTGTTTGCTGCCTTGACAGAAGTTATAGGAACCGGTTGAGAAGTGTTGGAGATTATCATTATTGGTTAGATCTAAAAGTTGTAGAGTTTCTTGGCTTTTCCTGTGACATTAAAGTAATTTCTTATATCCACGCCTTGTTGTGTTATGTCGAGGTAACTTCAAAATCTGCAATTGTTAATATTTTCTCTTTCGTGGAGATGAATGGTATTGTTTTAAATATTGCCATTTACGCTTTTAGTTTGGTGCATTAACCAACTGAAAAATGGAGACATTGGTTCTGACAAATCTAGAGTTTCGTAACTTATATATTAATGAGCTGTTGGTGAGAAACCTGAATTTGATAGGTGCCTTGTGCTGAATTCGTTGTTTTTCACAAGTAAAGCTGATCTTTTTTTGGCTGTTTGAAATTGTTACATCGTTTATAATTCTCTGTAGGAACCTGCTCCCATGAAGTCTGCTGCACTCCTCTTTGATGAGATTGCTGTTCCCATTGCTGATGCTTTATTAGCTGTTAAAGAGATCAGTGGCAAAGTGGTTGGAGATAATGATGTTATTGTGTGCACTCAGACATCAACATTAAGTGAGCAGTTTTAATGTGTTTTCTTAATTTTTAAGCCGTTCTGAATGTATTGACAGATCTATGTCCCATTTTAAAGAAATTTGTTTTAAGTATAATGTTATTCGGTAAAAAAAGCCAGTGAATAATTTTATTTTTAAGTAGTTCTTTCCATCTGTTTGTTGCCATTCCTGGAAGATCCGAGGGTTCTTTTAGATGAGGACAAAAAACTTTAGGAGGTGCGCCAATATACTCACATTGACCTTTTCAGTGTAACATACCTAGGGAATTAAATTTAAGCATGACAGGTACTACTCAGCATGAGATAAACCTTTACAAAGTGCCCACATTATGAAATTGATATTTACCTACAATGCAGTCTCTATTTCTCGGATCATATATCCGTATTAAGTACTGTAAACATTTATAATGTGATTTTCAATAATGAAGTACCGAATGCAAATTGATGGTTTTCTCCTTTTTTGCATCGACAACAGAGAAACTGCCAGTAGAGTCGGCCTCTCTAGATGTTGTTTTAACAATTCTAAAAGCACCTGAGAGTCTGTCGGAGGAGCTTGTTGGAGATGTCATAAGATCATTGAAACCTGGTGGCATGTTGGTAATCCAGATTGCCTTTGTCCTTGCTGATGCCACTGACAAGGTGAAAAAACACTGTTGCAATTTCCTGTATTTTTAGATGTCATTTTTTGTTAGTAAAGTTGATTTTTTAAGATGTTTATGCCATCATTCAAACACAAGGCCTTGGAGAAAAAGTTGCTGTTATCTGGATTTGTAGATGTTCAAGCAACTGATATCAAGAAACTCATCTTACCAGCTGAAGGAGGCAGAGTCTTAAGTGTGAGTTAGCAGACACTTCCCATCCATTTTAATTATGTTTATATATTATTCATATACCATTAACTGGCCTTGTTATATATTGTTAGATCAAGGCCACAAAGGCATCTTGGTCGATTGGCTCTTCATTCTCCATTAAGAAGGGTGTGAATGCGCTGCCAAAGATCCAGATTGATGATGATTTCGACTTGATCGACGAGGATAGCCTGCTCACCGAGGAAGACTTGAAGAGACCCCAAGTCCCAGTAGGTGAGATGGCTGTTGCACCAATGAATAATCTATTGTGTGATGTGCCGCCTCGCTTTCAAGATCGATAAAAATTGATTTTTCGGCTTGCAGTCGGAGATTGTGAAGTTAGCAGCACACGGAAGGCGTGCAAGAACTGCACATGTGGACGTGCAGAAGCTGAGACACTGCCTAAGTTGGGATTAACTGCGGAACAGTTGAATAACCCCCAGTCCTCTTGTGGCAACGTATGTGCTGCTTACCTCTTACGTTAGGTTGATTGTCTTATTCTTTATGGCGATATCTTCCATGTCTTGATCATGTCTGATAATTTGGCAGTGTGGCCTTGGTGATGCTTTCCGGTGCGGTACCTGCCCTTACAGGGGACTCCCCCCATTCAAACCCGGAGAAAAGGTGGGGATGAAATATCCAACCTCCTGCTTCTTACCTACATTCCCACACCATAATATTTGCGATATATACTGATGGAAAATGTATATATATCTTGCAGATATCTCTGTCAGGCAACTTCCTTGTTGCTGACATCTAAACGCTTTGAGGGAAGATTTTGTCGCCAACTAATGAGAGTTTATCCCGTCAATCTTCTTCGTCAAGAGGTCAACTTCTATTCTTCTTTTCACCTAACTGACAGTTGATTAAGTTGGGTGATGGTCTTTTCAGACAGTCCTCGTTTAGATGGTTTGTGTTATGTATTAAAAAGTATAAATCGCACATGTTGGTTTTTACATTGGTCTTTGTATGATCTGAAAATTGCGGGGTGATTTGAGAAAGAAAATGTGTCAAATGGAAGTCAAGTATAGCATGATTGTTCTATGGGGAATAGGATCGGAATTAGGCTGTCTATTTTAATATTGTCGGCAGGGGAGATTATGAATTCAATGATTTCTCACTTAGGGAAGTGTGATGCATGGAAATTTCTCACTTAGGGAAGTGTGATGCATGGAAGGGCGTATCGATATCGATATCGATACGATATTTCGACGATATATCGCCGAAATATCGCCCATATCGACGAGCCTTTGTGAAGAAAATGCCTGAAAATCGGGATATATCGCCATATCGATCCCATGTCGATATCAATATATATATCGTGATATTTCCTTCCATATGCCTGAAAATCGGGATATATCGCCATATCGATCCCATGTCGATATCAATATATATATCGTGATATTTCCTTCCATGGTGTGATATAAAATGCCTGAAAATCGGGATATATCGCCATATCGATCCCATGTCGATATCGATATATATATCGTGATATATCCTTCCATGGTGTGATATAAAATGCCTGAAAATCGGGATATATCGCCATATCGATCCCATGTCGATATCGATATATATGTATATAGTGATATTTCCTTCCATGGTGTGATATAGATCAGTCTCCTTAAGGACATGCACCTTCGTTGTCCTCTTTTTGTATTCTTGTCATCTGTTGTGATATCTGTTGGAACGCATGGACTCTCTTGTATTTTTCTCAAATTACTTGCTATTACGTCAGAGTTTGCATTCTGCTTTTGTCGAAAGCTTTGATGAAATTGTGTTAGTCGGTGTTTTGATTTTTTTTATAATGGAGATGTTGGTAAGGAATGATACCATAGTAAAAATAGGATATTTCTCAGGTGACTCGTTGAAGATAGGATGGCTGAAGGGTCTTACAAAAATTGTTTTAACTTTAATACAAATCACATACGGTATTTAATGGGTTTTTATATGGGTTTAATATGGCTGCCCTTAAGGGAGAGCTAACTTGGCTCCTCCCGCATCATTTAATCCATTTTTTATTTTTGTTTGAAAATTTCTTCCGTGCATATTCATCACTATATCCCTATATTGTGCTATTAAAATTTCGTGCGAAACAGAGACTCCTACGGTCTCTATTCAAACAATCATTTTTTAACTGTAACGGAATTGTTAAAAACGACCACGTCTGGATGGAGGTCGTATGAATCTTATTTCTTACGAAATTTTAATTGCATAATATAAAGATATATTGATGAAAATGACGAAAAAAAATCAAAAAATATAAAAAAAAGGAAGAAAATAGGGTGAGGGAGCTAAGTTAGCTCCCCTCGAGGGGGCAGGTCCATTTTACCCTTTTTAAATAGGTAAATTACAAAGAGTTTAATGGGGTTGCCCTCTTGATGTAGCCAACAAGCCAACGCTGTTTTCGGCATTTATTTATTTTTTTTTTAAATATGGTCATGTATATTCATCATATATCCTTCATATATGTCATTTGAATTTCGTCAGAAACAGTAACTCCTACGGCCTCCAGCTCCATCGAGATGATGTCGATTTAAAAAATCATGTTACCATTAAAAAATAATTGTCTGGATGGAGGCTGTATGAGTTTCTGTTTCTGACGAAATTCGAATGGTATATACGAGGGATATAGGGATGAATATACATAACGATATTTTTCAAAACAAATTAAAAAAAATGTCCAAAACGCCGTGAGGGCAGCCATGGAGCAGCCTCATTAAACTCAATTATAAAAGAATGTCAATCACGCGTCCATTCCCAATAAGAGGTGTTATTTAAATATAACGAAAACGATCTATCTTCCTTGAAAGTTCAGGTCTTTGTTAAATCTGAAAAATAAAACCTTCAGATATTGAAAATAGGTGAAGATGAACGGTTTTTTTTAATTCACATTTTACATCTCATTAATCACACAACTTCGGTCAAGATCAACACCGCACCTCAGATTTTTTTTGACTTTACAAACACTTCTACTAAAACTATATTGTACCTCATCTATAAGTTACAACAACAGTAAATGGAATCTTCATCTCCATTCAGACCTCTCTTGGGTCGTTCTCGAACTTAGATTCAAAAAATTAAGATTTCTTTGAGTAGTCTCATTTCAACACTTCGTGAGCATTCATCGCCTTCTTTTAACCGGTTCAACCTCCCAACATTTGCATTTCGTAATTGGTGCATCACCCGGCCTCTTATGCAAATGGTCAAATCACCTTAACTGATTTTTCCACATCTTATCTTCAATCGAAGCTACACCCACTTTCCTTTTGATTGCATCATTTCGAATCAGATCATTGTGCGTATGTCCACACATTCACCGTAGCATTTTTATTTCTGCAACTGACATTCTTTACACATGTCTATGCTTCACAAGCAAACACTCAAATCCATAAAGCTTAATAGGTCATATGGTTGCTTTGTAAAACTTTCCTTTGATTTTCATATGAATATTCTTATCACATAAAACAGTAGAGGCTCCTCTCTATTTTTGCCAATCTGCATTTATTAGATGAGCAACATTTCCATCAATTTCTCCGTCACATTGCAAAATAGATCCCTATTATTTAAAAGAATCTTTCTTTTCGATGTATTTATTAGCGTTTTTAAAAAAATCTTATGTATCCCATATGTAAGATTGAATTTTTAAAAATAAATGATAAAATCTTGATATTATACATTGTATCGTTACAAGTATTAGATTATGCATATTTTTTATTTAGTTGAAGTCTTCTAATATGATGGAATTAAATATACAACAATAAACTCATATATACAGGGGTAAAATTGTCATTATGCAATTTAATCATCTGCTAAGCTTCCACTCTATCTTTACAAATATAATCAGAAATTGAGTTCATGTTCAGTTCGTTCAAATATACGAGCATGTACCTATTTCTTAAATCGAACTTCTATCGAATCATATCTAATTGAATATCCAACTTGAGAGTTTTTTTATGAGAGGAAGTGAAAAGAAATGTCATAGAAAGGGACTATTCATTCAAACTTTTTTTATCTCACTCTACTTCACCTTTAAAAAGATAAGATTAATATGGATTCTTCACTTTGAAAAAATATAATTATAATATATTTTTATATCCTGAGAATTTGTAATTTTTTTGCATGTCCATGTGTGTATCGAATTTTCAACAAACTAAACTTTAACCAACTATTAACAAGTTCATTTTGTTTATATACGATTTTTCAAAAAACTAATCTTTAACCTGCTATTATTTGTTTATATATTTTGTTTGTTTTCGAATTGAATACGAATAACACTTTTAGCGAATTGAATATGAGCAAATATTTAGAATCATTTTTGACAATCATGCTTATTTCTTTCATCCAAGGAGAAGAAGTCAAACATAGAGAACAAAATAAAAAGATATTTGTTCAAATTCTTCGCTTATCACATAAGATTTAACTTATTATCGAACGAGCCCTTAACAATGCTACCGAGTTCTCGAGGATGTGATTCGTGGCATGGATTTCGCGGATTATGGGCCAGCCATATTTCATGAGAATCACAACTTAAAGAGAGAATTGAAAGTATCGAAAACGCGACGAAGTTTAGGGTACTGCTTGATGATTGATAAGTAAATAAAAAACAAAGGATCGCAATCCCTTTGTACACAAGAGGTGATTGATTTGCATTTGTACTAATTAAGTGTCATTACCTTCCAAGCTTGGAAAATAGAAATGAAGATATAAACATGGAATTTGTAGTATATATTATTAAGAATTAAATAATATTAAGATACTATATTTATAATGAAAATTTATGTTTAAAAAAGGATTTTTTGGTATATATTATCATTATCATACAGGAGAGAACTGCTAAACAAATAAAATAAACAGATGATTTTTAACATACATTGTATAAGCTTAGCATACTTTGCATGGTGTGTGTGTGTCTATATATATATATATATATATATATATATATATATATATATATATATATATATATATATATATATATGAGAAAAGGGAGCCTGCACGAAGGGGTGTAGGTAACTACCTACACCTTGGGCTTAGGCTCCCATCTCCTTAGACATTATAGCACATAAATTGGATAACATTTCTATATTAGATTAAAAGAAAAGGTTAATCATCACGGATTTCATGAAATTTCAGTTCTTTTCTGCTTTCGGGATAAATTTCCTTGTTTATGCATCATAAAAGAACCAACAAGTTGGTGAATCATGGAAAATGAAATCTTTTCAACTTACATAAATTTGCAAGACGCAATTAAAATATAAATTGTCGATGAAAGCATAAAATTATCCTATATTATCAATCTTTAATTTTATAGGATTTTTATCACTTTAGTTGTCATTGAGTTGAACCTAATCATGATTTTCAAACCATGGTACGGTCAAGAGAGGCATCATTGTCCAAATACCATCCCTCCCTCCGGACTCCTCTTCATCCTCTCCCTCCTCCTCCTCCTTGAGAAGATGAAGCTCAGATGAGCATCCTCAGACTCCGGCGAAGGGGATCGTTGCGTGATGGTTCGAATCTTGCCTCGACGGTCGCGTTCCTACTCATATCTCAGTGGTAGCAAATTCATACCCAAATTCCCGAAACCTCAAATCTTTGTGGGAAAGGAGATGGGAATGAGGGGAGGAGCTCAGGGTGGAGGAGGACGTAGAGGAGGATCTGTAGGAGGAGGGGTGGTGGAGGGAGGAGCTCAAGGCAGAGGAGGTAGCAGAGGAGCTGGGGTGGGGGCGGGGGCGGAGGGAGGGGCTCAAGGTGGAGGAGGCGGCAAAGGAGGAGCTTGGTGAGGAACTGGGGCGAAGGGGGAGGCGCACAGGCAGAGGGAGGAGCAAGGGTGGGGGGAGGAACTCGGGGCAGAGGAGGCAGTAGTGGAGGAGTTGGGCGGAGGGGGAGGCGTGGGGGTAGTGAGAGGAGCTGGGAGTGGAGGGAGGAGCTGGGGCAGGGGGAGGAGGCAGTGGAGGAGGAGCACAAGGGGGAGGATGAGGAAGAGGATAGGAATGACTTTTTAGAACTCTTTTTTTAATTTAATTTCCCTTGTGTCCTCAAAGTTAATGTCTGTTTGCATTGGGTATGGATGACCACTAACCTGAGGGCACAAGTGATAGAATGACAAGAAGTTGGGGGCACATCTGATATTCCTAAAAAGGGAGGTATAATTGAAATTGCAATATCTCGGAGGGGTACAACTGATAAAAACCATATTTTATATGTATCCGACTAATTAAAGTTGTAGAGCTGCGTGAGAATCTCAATCTAGCAGGCATGATTACAAGTCATGTATTTGAATGCATAACTATATCTTCTTTGTCAATAACTACATGTCTTCTAAAAAGAAAAGAAATCTTGAATTCCATTAGGGTCTTCGATTTATATACATCTATTGTTTGCTTTGTGTTGCTTCAATTTATGATATTAAAAGAATTGAGGGGGGAAAAAGGATTGAAATCATCAAAATAGATTGTCACCCAATTGTAGAATGGTTCAAATGTAAATCAAATTAAACATGACAATACATGCTAACTTTAATGCTAATCTCGCAACCCTCAATATTTAGCAACCAACCACAAAATTCCAACTGGCACTATAGTTCTTGACATCGAATTCCATTGAAACGCTTAATTTGGAAGAAAGTTGTTGTCACATCTTATTGCTCTAGCGCTAAGTCTTGATGTGCTACAAGAGTTGTAGCATACTGATGGAGTGATGGATGTATACCTTACAAGAGAAGAGAATATCACATTGTATTTCACACCTTCCTTCTAAGTATAATCTTTCCTGATTTTCAGCAGGTATAGAGGATCATGCTCTCTTTCAATAAACTTGTTTGCTATCGAAGCATGTCTATCTTGAGTTTTTGTGTCTGATTTCTTAGCACATCTTGTCTTTGCATCCTGGGCTTGGGCTAATTTTCTTCTTGTCTCATCTAACTACCTTGATATACATATATAATGAAATATATCAATCAGGTCTCGACCAATGAGAAAACACAATAATATGTTCCTTCTATATGATGTCTTCGCTGTCTCAAATTTTTGTCTTTTTCTCGAAAATCCATTTGCAACCAACGAGTTTCCTCCCCATTGGCAACTTGATAATCTCTCATGTATAATTCTCATGAAGAGACTCCATCTCCTCACTTATAGCAGCAATCCACTGCCCAGATTCTACCCATATTATAGCCTCCTTGTAAGTGGAGCGCTTTTGAGACTTTGCCACCTCAGTAACATGTAGTGCAGATGCAACCATGCATTCAAAGCTATATTTTTGGCAGATGTATCTCTTTATTGGTCGATCAATAGTAACATTTGGTTGCCTCTCCTATGGTTGCTTGGCTTCAGGCTATTCGCCAACAATCTAATCAAAAGTGGTGTGGTTAATTGCTTCATCATTACTTAGTGCCAATTCGAACTCCACTTGTTCGTCAATATCACACTTGTCCATGCATTATCAAACTTAGTCCTCGAGCGAAGCATGGAATTCTCATGAAAGGTAACATTCCTGCTAAGTATAATTCTATGTTAAAAGGGCACCAAGTTTTATATCCATTTACTCCTGCACAATATCCTATAAACACCCCTTTTCTTTGCCTTTGGTTCCAACATTCACTTCACTTGCATGATAGTATGCATCACATTTAAAAACACATAAAACAGAATATCATCATGACTACTAGAATATACCTCCATGGGTTTCTTACTGTCCATAGCAGATATGGACTTCGATTCACCAAAATGATCTATCAAGATAACCATTGCATAACATACATTGATATGGACTTCGATTCACCAAAATGATTTATCAAGATAACCATTACATAACATACATTTTGCTCTCTATGGAAGTATCATGTCCATTCGTTCTACAATTTCATTCTATTGTGGCGTATCTCTGGTAGTGTGGCATCCTGCAACACCCTCCTCCTTGCAAAACTCTTTGAACTCCAACGAACAAAACTCCATCCCGCTGTCAATATGCAAACGCTTGATATTCTTAAAAGTTTTATTCTCCGCCAAGATTTTTCATTGTCTGAAAGTCTTAAATGTCATGTCGTTATGCTTCCTCATGAATAATGGACACCCAAAACACATCATAGAATAATCGTCAATAATGGACAGAAAATATATGACACCTTCCAAAAATGGAAACCGGAAAGGCTCCCAATAGTTAGAATGAATGTAATCTAGCATCACCTTCGTCATGAGAATTGCTTTGTTGAATTCCTTCGTTGAACCGCTTCATGTGTTATTTCTCGAACACGTCATGCTCAGAGAACTCAAGCTTCGATCCCTTGAGATCCATGGTGACACCCTTATGACTGAGGATGTTCATCTACATTTGGCTCATATACCTCAACCGCAATGTCACAACTCTATTTCTGATTTCACGACTTGAGATGTCGTTGCAACAGAAGTGGTAACTACATACCTCAACATGACATATATGTTCTTCTACTTATTGCCCTTAATGACCAATAAAGGCTTCAAAACCTGCATAACTCTACCTCCAACATTGTACCTAAATCTTTTAGGGCTCGTTTGGTAACCGAGTTACCCCTGGGTTACCCCAGGTAACCCGATTTACCCTCCTCTTTTCTTAAAATGAAATTCTATCACAAATCATAGTGACATCACAACACATTCTTTATTTTAACCCTCTCCAATCCTCATTACCATCCCAAACAGCTACTATTCCCATCAGGTTATCCCAACCCAACAACTAATGTGATGCCATTAATCAACAGATAACATGTGAAGATAGATATGCATGACTTAAGAAATTGATGAATTTGATTGGAAAATATAACTGAAGCATCAAGATAGTTATGTGTGCCTGCACTCCAAATGATCAAATGCCTTTTTGATTTTTTTCAACCTTCCTTCTTTCCTGATGTACCTCTCTCTCTTTTGTTCTACGTTTTTATAATAAATTTTTTGGGGCGAGCACCATGCCGTGCCTCCCCCGAACTGTTGGATTTAAAAAAATGCCTTTTTGATAACCATTTTAGTCACCATATACTTTGCTTTGATTCACCTTGACATCATACCATGGAGAATTTCAAAAGCAATAATAATATTAAATGAAATTCATCTTCCTTTCAGAAAAATCGCTTTGATTTAGTGAGATAGTTCTGAGAAGGATGTTCTTAATATGGTTACAATCAGCTTGTCAATGACCTTGTATATAAGTGTTCGTAAGACAAGGTATGCAATCTGTTACGGATATATCCGTATCCGATCCGTCACCGTATCCGTTTTATACATATTTTGACATCCATATTCATATCCATTTAAAAATGGATACGGATATGGATATCGTTTTGACATCCGTAAATATCGGTATCTGTATCCATATTCGTATATCTGTTTTCTTATAAAAATATAGTCATGAAATTATTTCTAACCCTATGTAACATAATTATATACCTTCTTTTACCATATTTGTATTTAAGGCTTATTTGGTAAATGAGTTGTAGTAACTTCCTAGGAATAATAGTTGTCAGGATGGTTAGGAGGTTTGGAAAAGAGTGAGAAATGTGATGTGATGTCACATTAGTTTGTGTTGGAATTCCAATTGAACCCTTAAAGCCCCGTTCAACCCACCCCTTTTCCCTCCCATGTGGGCTCCACTTTTTCTCTTTTTTAAAAAAATAAATCAATCAATTCTCCATCATCGATTCCATCAAAAAATAATATATTATACTATCATATTATATAAAAAATTATAAACTACTCTATTTCTACTGACTTTTCCAAACTTCAATACAATCACATCACAATAACTACTTACTTTTTCAAACTTCAATACAATCATATCACAACAAATCCACTTCAAACTCACACACAGTTTAACCCTCTATCCAAACACCAAAACACAAAAACAGGTTACCTTCTACTAGTTTAACCCGTCCTAACTCGCGTACCAAACGCACCAGTCTAAGAAATCTTCGTATCATCAATATATCAATTCTAAGTTTGTTAACTTATGGGTCCGTAATTAGATTTTTGGTTTGATGGGTGTTAAGAATACATGGGGATTTTGATTTTGGGTAAGTGTTTTTTTCAGCTTAGTACAGCAATTGCCATTCTTTTTAAATGACCTCTACGACCTTTGAAACATCGATATTTCTCTCTCTATCATGTAAACTTACTCCATCTTACCCTATAGACCATGCTGTTAATTTGAGACTTTTTGAATTAACTAGCTTGGGTTTGAGTTAAGTTAATCTAACCCTAGCAAATCCAACGATAGGTTTTCTTCCACTCTCCCTCCTTTCTTCTTCTCTCCAACTCCTTCCTCCTCCACTCTCTCTCCTTCCTTCTTCATTCTTGCTGGACGAAGCCCTACTCTCTCCTTCCTTCTTCACTCTTGCACGTACAAATTAGAGGTCGTCGTCACGGAGTGGTCAAAGTCTTCGGTTCACCAACGCCATGTTTCGACTGCCTCTCCTCGGCATCCATGCCCATGCTCTCTCCCTCTCGGTTCACCAACGCCACCACATCGGAGTGGTCAAAGTCTCCACAGAGTCTGATGGAGTCCGTGGCGAAGGACGGCAGGTGAACTACATCGGAACCGAAGATAGCAGAGGCTTCTTCTTGACATCGTCGATGTCCTCTTTGCAGGAGGCTAATGACCATGTCCCGTACGACCTCATCCCCGTGCTCGACGGAGACCAACCTCGAGAGGCCGTTGCCAATGTGACCGCCACTGATATCCCGGTGTCGTTTTCGTATCATAAGCTCCACGGAGCAGTGGATGGCCTAAACCTTCTCCCAAAGAACTCTCTCCGACCCGATGCTAAGAGCACGCTTGAGTTTCCACACAACCGAAAAAACGACGGCTCCCCTCCACGCGATGATGGTCACCACGTCCTCGAAGGCCTCGGCGTAGTCGAACTCCGGCAAGGTGGGTTCCAGGCAACCGGGGTCCAAGCCGAGAGTGAACCTCGATATGACGTCAAAGGCGAAACGCGGAGAAGGTCCTGCATGTCGACCACTCTGCCCTCCTCCGAGGCGGAGGAGATAAAGGGGAGGAGTCTCTCATTCACCTTGGATTGGAGAACCACTTCCACGAACTCATTTATCTTTCTGGCGATGAGGTCATTGGCGACGAGGTCAAAACTGGCGAGCTTCCTCTAGGTCTGCCAGAGCTCATCGTTGACGTTGAGGATGCCAACGCCGAGGTTGCCGAGGAGTTCCATCAAAGTCTGGCCTTTGGGGTAATTTTGGATGTTGGCTAAGGTCGCCGAGCATAGGGAGGAGGCCATGCGCAACCCTCTTGCGGTGGAAGAAAGTGAAGGAGCAATGTCCTCTTTGCAGGAGGAAGGAGATGAGGCAAGGGGCAGTGGCATCTGTGGTAAATCTTTTAAACAAAAAGGGTTATACGGATCTCATTTTAACGGAATACGACTAACTTTAACGGGTAAATGGATGAGAGTTAATGACATGATTTGTGGAGTTAGGGTCAGTACGATAACGAGATCGAGAGAGGAATATCGATGTTTCAAAGGTCGTAGAGATCATTTAAAATGATTATAGATTCTACCGGGTAAAAATCTTAAACTCTAATTATTGAGATACTATGGTCATGTGGTAGTAAGAATTACTTTTTTGGAAGAAGTTTTGTTGCGGTGCTACCAAACTGAAAGTGCTATAGTGTTCGGGAGAAGTTAAGTCTCGTATAAGTTAAAAAATGGTGCAAAAATAAATCTTCAAGACCAATACACCAAGTCGAGGGGCTTCCTATGTCCACCCAACCCAACCCGATCCAACCCAACAACCAAACAGGCCCTAAGGGAAGCTGCAAGGCACAACCGAGCTGAACTATCAAGTCTCCCAGATTCGTTGGGCAACTTATCTAATGAGAGGGCTTGGTGTTGAAAGCAACAGACTCAAAGAACTTCGATACGCTGATCATGCTCTTCCCCAATTGAGCGCAGGCTGGGCTTCATCCTGCTCAGGGCATTGCCAGAAGCAACTGGGAAGTTGGAGTTTTGATATTCTCACAACGACACAAGTCTCAGCGCGCCCGACTACATACACTTCTCTCACCAAATTGAAAGAATCGGATGCCAGCTTCATTATTCTCACAACGCTCAACACAAGTCTCAGCGCTCCAGACAATATACACTTCTCTCACCAAATTGAAAGAATCGGATGCCAGCTTCATCAAGGTTGTGTCAATCATGAGAGCTTTGCTATGCCATAAATCTTGTTAAGCTAAATGCTTCAAATAATTTTGCCTATTAGCAGTCTCTGCTGAAGTCTATAGGTAACCGAGAGATGCTAGAGCAGATCAGGATTTTACCAGTCTTTGTGCCTCCTTTCAAAGCTGTGAGTGCTCAATGCAAATGAGAACACAATTCAAATACCACCAAGGGAAGTCATAAGGCTATGGGCTCAGGTATGCGAATCTTCGCCAGTCTTGTTACCTCAATTGCTGGAATGGTTGATATCACGGTTTGCCACATTATTTGCATGTAATTTTCTTTCTCGATTCGAGCATGCAGTAATCCGCTACATGGAAGATCTGGTTGAACTGAGGGAGCAAATGCTCAAACAGGGTCCAAATGTATTGGGAGAATCTGAAACAAAACATAAGATAATGTGCATACAATTCAAAATTTTCCATTTTCATTAATGTAGCTTAGTTTCATAGATGACAACTTTGTATCCTCATAATTGACTCTGAAATGAACAATCAATCGAAAGGAAAGTCGCTCAGAAAAGCAGGATCAGTCGATACGATAGTTATTTACTTACATGACATGTGGGTAATCCAATGCTTGCAGCTTAATAATTTGATTCCAATCAGGTTTCAACCTGAGTAGCATCCCAACACATCGGACCGTCATGGTTTAGTGGGCAACCTTGTGAAGGTTGGCAAAAATCATATTGACAAGAACATTCAAATGCAGTTTGCACGGGGGACAGGGCAGACAGCAAGAGCAAGATTTTCACATTGCTCCTTGTCTGACTCTTCATTCCCACACACTTAATCTATCGCACATCATCCTTTTGAAAATATACATAAGGTGATCCGATAGTTACAACAATCATTGATGCTTAGTTGCTGCAGTTACAACTATTCATCAGACATCACAGATGGGGACAATAACAATGTATGATAGAAAGTGTTGGATTTGTGCAGATGGGGACAATAACAATGTATGATAGAAAGTGTTGGATTTGTGCGTACCTGTTTTGATGCCTGGTGCCTGCGACAGAGCAGTTGCTGGCAAACGTCATATCACACTTCTTACATGGAGGCTAAAAAGCAAACTTTCCATCCAAATGCATTGTTAGAATAAAATTTAATGAAGTCAAGGAAGGTCTATTCATCAAGCAAGCATGTTGCAGTCGACACGTTGCTGCATAACATCTCCCGACACTGCTGGCACCATCCAAATTGGAAAACCCAACTGCTTTAAGAAAATACATGAACAAGGCCCCATGACAGAAGAGTTATTGTAGAACGTAATAAGAACTATGTTTATAAGTCATTGCGTCTTTATCATAGTAATAACAAATTTCGTGAATTTGTTACTAAATATAGATTCTAATGCAAACAGGAATAAGAATGTCAGCTGCCACATTCTTGAATAAATAGTGGGTAATATGATAGCTCACTTATGACACAAAGCACAGCCATTAGTTAAAAAATCTTATCACGCGATAAACCAATAACTCGTCCAACGGATAACATAATGTTATTTGAAAATAGCACTTGAATACGGCCATCAACATGTAGAACGCTGCTCGCCCTAGCGCATGGACATTAACAGCATAGCAAAGTCATAAAGTCACTATCATGTATTATCCTAGGAAATAAAGTTTATAAAAAAACTCAAAATAACTGATTTGCAGTAGCACAATGCCAAAATTTTAGTAGAAATATCTGAAAACCCCAAAACAACTTAACATGGTTCCAACATCTTAGAAATTGCAAATCGCAGCTATCAAATGGAAGGAATGACAATCAGTGTGACTTGACATATTCCTGGACAACGTGCAATCCTTCAGACTCCTCTCCATAATCCTGACGAGCAAAACAAAGCAAAGAAAATTTAAAAAAAACTCAAACAATGTAGAAATTTGTATTGAATAGATATGTTACGGTCCAAACCTTAACTACAGCAGCCGAACATCCTACAACTTTCCTTGCCTTACCTTCAGAGTCAATTTTACAGAGCTGAAAAAAATAAAAAAAGCAGGCAAGTAAGAAAAGCAGGTAGCACGTTTTATAATAATATTCCAGGATAATGGCAAGCAAACATATATGTTCATACATAGATAAGCACACATACCATTATGTATATATACACAAATATAACAGAATATTAAAAACATAGCTGTAAATATCTGCCAACGACCATGTGTTAGATATCCTACATTGAAAATGTCTCTCAGCGATTTCCTGGATTAGCCAACAAATGTGGCTCTCAAACCAACCCCCTGAGAAATGCGACACTCAGATAGCCATTTCTATCTCCTAAATTAGCTAAATTATATATCACACTATAAGCTGGACGCTTCCATTACACTTACATATCAAACTATAAATCCCGATGAGCTACAACACTTAACATCACAAAATCCTCACTCAACTCTGAGACATACACGACTGCAACTCACTGAGGTAACAATAGGGTGATCCCCGAAAAATTAGCCAAATAGATCACCTGCTTGAGAAAAACTTCATTTAAATGATAGGAATTTTATGAGATGTCTATCTTGGTCAAATATATCAATCTATATATTGAATTATTTAAAATATGTAAAGTTAATTGCAGTTGTAGATTTCAGATTGACACCAAAAAGGCTAAATTATGGGAATGGAGGAATGTGTGTACTCTACAAAGGAAATTTCTCAGTTGCTATTGATTAATCAGTGTCAAAGGAACCAAATTCATCACAATAAGCATGATCATATTTGCAACAAGTACAAGCATGTTAGATGAAATACCTATGCTGATACAGAACATAAGAAATACTAAACTCACAAGTACTTTGTTGTCATAAACAGGTATCACATTACTAAGTGCATTCATATCACGGTAAAACCACATTCAATGCACGCAAGCGCAATTCAATAGTACCATCTGTTTTCTTGTTAACAGCGGCCATTTAGATGAAGTACCTTTGCTGACACAGAATATAAGAAATACTAAACTCACAAGTTATTTGTTGTCATAAACAGATATCACATTGCTAAGTTCATTCATATCGCAGTAAAAAACAGTCAATGCACGCAAGCGCAATTCAATAGTACCATCTGTTTTCTAGATAACAGCTGCCATTAAAACGCGGCTACTTACCCCAACCCACTCGCCTAGCGTTTTAGCACTCGGGACAGTCACCAAGTGAACGCTATGCTCGACACACAGTGCTTTGACCAGCTTCACATAATCTGGCTGGTCGCAGTCCTCCGCAAGTACGCAGAGCTGTGCACTGTGCTTTTCAATGGCCTTGGCAGCTTCATGAAGCCCACGAGAAAGCCCATCATGAGCCAAAGATTTCTTCAATACCATCTGCAGAGCAGTCATCAAATCCATTGGCTCTCCAAGAGCTGATGCTGACGCCTCGACCACAGGGGCATCCTCACTAACGACAACAAAGCAATACCAATATTGAACACAGTGCTCGAACAATATGAACAAGAGGGCATGTTAAATTAGTAAACATATATTACATATTTCCGGACTAAACGATCAATGATTAAGCTGTTTAATGCTATAAATTTGCATTTCCGCAAAAATTTGCGACATAATCAAGTTGTCATGAAGGGTAAATCTCATGCAAACAATCACAAATCGGCAAAGACCGTATGGAACATTGGTATGCCAAACAATGTTTCAAGTTTTCCGTTGGATCAGAGGGCCCTCAACAAAGAACAGACCTTTACCCCTTAACACCACTAAAAGATCAAGCACCCAACCCTCGATTGCTTTCATGTTATCATCATCATCTAACTTAAACGCGCTACAGCCGATTGGACTCAAATAAGACAAATTAATCGACCCAACACTTGAATACGTGTAAAAATCCGATCTTTCAACCACCAGGACTGAGAAAGACCTAAGTCACATGCATTCAGATGAGATTTCCGGCGCGAAACAAAATACCTCGCCATGATTGCAGATTAGGGCAGATCTGAAAGGCGTGGCCTCGCCGCGATTAAGAGAGCCGACGGATTGATGCGGGGCGGCGGGGAAGAGAGTACAACCCCCTAAATATTTTTTAGGGTTAGGGTTTTGGCGAGCAGCGGTGTTGTTGGTTACCCGTATTGGAGTTTTGCAAACAGGTCCTCGTATTATGGCAAACATACTACTCCGACAAACGCATGTATTGTTTCTTTGCTGCTGACTATAAACAAAATTTGACTTATTCATAAAATTAGATAAGGGGAATTCTTTCATCACAATCCTAAAAACTATGTAAATTACATTCTCGATAGAATTTTTGCATATATTAAAGTGATATCCATATCTCTTTTGGAACAGATATGAATATGGATGTCAAAATCCGTATAAAAGAAACAGTGGCAGATCGAACACGCATATATCCATATCCAGTTGCAATCCTGATAGTGCAATTATTTTTTAGTATTGAATTCTCTCTTTTTTTGGAATTGGATACTCAGTATTAATGATATTCCATATTTAATAGCTAATATTCAGTTAGTAATATTGAATATCATGCCCTTCTCTCATATTCTTCTCCATGAAAACTTATCATGCAAGAAGGATAAACAAGCACTTTCTTAAATCACATTTTATTCATTTGTCAAAGTGTATAACAATTCAATTACATAGCATCACTTCAACACAAAGGGAAATCTATCCTTCGTCGGTATCATGCTCCTATGTAGCCTCCTTCAAGTCATGGTTGTACCATAATAGCTCGATCAAAAATAATTGTTTGATCTTTATCTTTTCAATATTATCTATTTAGAAATTTGCACTAGATATTCAAGGCATCTTAGATCAATTCTTATCGTTGACAATGAGGTATAGGTCTATTAAATACTTCCTTGAAAGGCAAACATTATATACAAGGGTAAGAGTTGCATAGAAAGTACAAGTTTATAAGAAAGTCTATCCATTTACTACCAAATCCTAAATGGATCCCTTGATGTATTTATAACTTCCCTCATAAATGGAACGTTTGCACTCGATTCATAATATAAATATTCAAGAAGATGAAGTTTCTCATCTTGAATATGAGGTCTATGCAACTAGTTTCATTATATCTCTTGCGACAACTTTAAGCGAGCAATAGCATGTCTCAAGCAAGCTCAATAGCTTTTGTGTCTTCTCGTTTCTTTCGTAAGTTATAGGTACGTTTTATTACAACCATTTCACAAAATAGAGGAGCATTACACATGATTATACAATGCCTCAAAAGGCGCCTTGTTAATGATCACATGGTAGCTATCGTTATTGGAGATCTGTCACTTGTTCTCAAATTTTATTCAAGAGTGTATGTAGTACGCTCCAATTAACTATTTATACGAAGATGATAAGTTGTGCTCAAGCAAAGCTAGTTGCCAAGTACCTTCATAAAATCTTCAATATTGTAAATAAGTAAAGCTAGGTGCCTTCTTTTTTTAGACTCAAATAAAAGAAAGCCTAAAATGCATCGTAATGAATTGAAAGAATACGTAAATCTAGTATATTTTAAATGTGGGGTTAAGGCTGCACCTGGTGGAAGATTTTATGGATGCTATCAATATGCTAATGGTAGGTGCGATCACTTTGTTGGTTCGGGCCATCTATTTCTCATCAAGGGAAGGATGCGATATGTGAGCTTTTATGCGAAAACAGAATCCTTCATTCCGAGTTGATGATGTTCATTACTAGTCGAAGCCACGCTCACTTTACTACATGTAACATGATTTAGAGTATCATGTTGTTATGGTGTTACATAATGGTTCTCATATGGGACATGGATGATATGTTAAGCCTTGTTGTATAATTGTGGTAACATGTTCACTTATGGTAAATAAATGCCAATGTCTTCTCAACCATCTTCATCTTATGATATTGTTATCAAGTACCTTCGTGGTGTCATAAAGTACCTTTTATACATCTCTATGGGAAAAGGAACCACACCCAAAAACTTCTATCTAGAGGACCTAACATATTTACATTCAAGTGTTGATGTTTGCTTACATCATATTTCTATCATTATGGAAGTGGTTTATTGATGTAGCATTCAACAAAACTTTCTATCGCTGACAACTCTGTCAAAAAGCGATCACTAACTGTAACGTCCCGGGCCCTATACTCGATCCGTTATCGGGGGTCATTGGTCCAAACAACATGTTGAGCTTGAGGTCAGCTGGAGCCCTTGACCACCGCCCAAAATGCTTAAGCCCATATTGACTAGTAGCCCTCACTACTTAAAAGTTACTACTACACTTAGAGCACATACTAGATGTGGTACTATATTTTGGACTGTTACACTAACAACATTCTAGCAACAACAATACTACCTCTTAGAGGCATGTGATTCTCAATAAATCACCATGTAACATTACGCCAAAACATTGATAAGTAAAACCAGCATCATCTCCATGAATCATTAGCATTGATAGGTAAAACCATAATCATGTCCACGAATCATTAGCATTGGTAACTAAAATCATCATCTCCGTGAAACATTGGCATTGATAAGTAAAACCATTGTCATCCCCACATCATCAGGTAGAGGGGAGGAAAGGCAGGGAACAGAAAGACTTGTGCTCGTTCATCTTATTTTCATGGATTTTATTCTCTATCGGCCATGAAATGAGATTTCCCACTATCATGTAGTGTATCTTCTTCTTTGCGTGCTTCTGAGATGGTTGATTGCTCATTGTCCTCATGTCTCAACATTTAAGACTATTTCGTGATTTTTTTCTAAATTAGACTTACTTTTACTTTAGGTTTGTTGGTCATTAGAGCTTAATATGTAATCCTTTAGGCCCTATTAGTTTAGAGAATAAGCACTGGAGTAAATGGTCTATTCTTCTCCCGAAGCGGTTACCAATTGTACAGACATCCCATTATTCCACCTTTATTCATACCTTTATTCCACCTTCCATACCCTTATTTTACCTTATTCTCTTTATTCATATCTTTTTCCAACTGAACAGGGAATAGACTCTTATTTTCCTTATTCCACATATGTATTCCTGCTTATTCCTGAACCGAACGCCCCCTTAGTCTTTTTTATACTATTAGTTGAACTTACAACTAAGTTTTTAAGATTCGTTGAGATGAGTTCCAAGAGGGCAATAGAACATGTAAGACAGCTTTCGATACTCTTAGTTGCAAAATTGTATGTTTCGTGACTTCCCATGACTAACATGAGTCAATAGGAGGTTGGGCGGAAGGAAGAGGAGCGAAAATATGATAGAAGAGCATGGACATCAACAGCATAGCAAAGGCACAAAGTCCCTATTCTCCCTATTCTGTATTATCCTAAGAAATAAAAGTCTATAAAAAGCTCAAAATAACTGGATTGAAGTAGCACAACCAGAAACCGACATCTGCCAAAATTTAAGTAGAAAAAGGATCCGAAAAACCCCAAAACAGCTTAAGATGGTTCCAACATCTTAGTGCAAATTGCAGCTATCGATTCGAAAAAAGCGACAATCAGCAGGACTCGGCTTATTCCTGGACAACATGCAAGCCTCCATATTCCTCGCCATAACCCTGACGAGCAAGCCAAAGCAAATAATGATAAAAAGCTCATGAAATGGTGATTTTCTCCAACTTACCTTCGCCTTCCATCGCAACGGAGAAAACTCTTCTCATCTCCCACCTCCCTACCCTTGAAATGGATGAAACTAACAGGGACAGGTTTTTTTACCTGGGTTTTTTCTTTATATATCCAGTTGTTTTTGCTTTTACTTTTCATGAGATCATGGAAACGAATTCCTTTGGGAATAGAATGCTTATATTAAGAGCACGATCGCAAATTCTTCGCCCTCTATATATCTTAAGCATATATATTTAGAAATAAGAGACGCGCACCATCAATCAAGTTTTGCTGCTGACATATAAGAGAGTCTATAGCTAGTGGAACAAATTATCCATTCTTCACCAGCAAAAGAAAATCATTCTTCTTAAAATAACCTCTTTCGAGGCTCGTTTTCGTACTGATCCTAAACCACGACTTGGAAACCAGTACCATGTGTAAACCAAAGCCTACGCAAAAAAAGTCGAAATCAATCTTTCAGACAGGAAAGGCGAGCCTAGAACATGGATATATCTTTCTGTTCTAAACTATGAGCGTCGTCCTGGTGCATACAAGACCTGGAAATTTCGAGAATGCCAGTAGAGAACAGGGTCCAACCTTTTGGATGCTGCAAAACTCTTGCGACTCGGCGGGTGTGTACAGAAAGCAGAATAGATCCAAATATCATACGGCTCTCGGCTTGTATATGAGAAATTTCAGAGTTCTGGCCAGACAAGGTTCTCAATGGGAGCTTCACTGGTGTCCCAATCCCCCCTAGCAATCTCTCCAAACAGCTGCTCCCACTCCCAACCAGAGAAACCAAGGAAGAACCAGAAATCCGCCGCAGATTGATTCCCGGTGCGTATACCGTCTACCGATAGACTTGTGGCTACTGGATCACCAAAATAGAGATCAGCTGTTACTTTGGAGTATCCTTGAAGGGCTTTCCGAGTCAAGCTTACTAATGGCAGGTTGAGAGCCTTGACCGGACCTCCGTATGATAAAGGAGCTTCCTTCAAAGCACTGAGGCTTGCATCCATATCTAGGAATACGTTCCAACTAATGCGCTTGTTTAGGATAATACCCTGAAAACCAGAACTTTGATCCACCTTAACCATGAGGATCGAGGAGTTGTCAAAAGGAAAAGCATTCACAAGTTTGTCTGTGGCAGAAAGGATGGAGCCAATGACTATCTGAGGTTTTTTGGCATGGGATGCGTCCGATCGCAGTGATTCAGAGGAATGCTGTTTCTCTTCTGTGTTTGGAGGATGGTCGGTCAACCGTTCATCGGACTTGTCCTCTGCGGCAACTACATCAGGCATGGTGATTGGGGGCACACCATCATTTGCCTCGGCAGTTTTGCTTCCTTTGCCTCGAGGTGTCCACAAAATGCCTGCTAAAGGCGATGTGCATACAACAGCAAATGATGAGGAAAAAAAACACGTGTGGAAGCGAAAGAAATTACAAAGATAAGCCTTCAGAAGGTTGATAGTAGGTTTTGAAAAACAGAAGCCAGAACGTGGCTGTTTTCTGATTTCGAGACGAGGAATATATCTCGAGGCGATAGAAACGTAAGCCTCATTTTCCTCTTAGTTGATATGAAATTTAATGAAAATATTGAATAATATTAAAAGAACTATATTAAAACACAAAGCTCCATGTATAAAGATTTTCTATGAATCTTTTATCAAGTAGTATATGTGATCATATTCTAAAAGAGACAAATGAAAATATGAAAAGCATACAATGTCACTAATAAGACATACTAAAATGGAAAAGGCCTTCTCCCACTTTAAGTAAGATCGGCTTCATGGATTCTTACAAAATACATGTCGAAAGATCCGACTATTTTTTACGTTGGATGTCGACGTCCTAACGCAACCCTTCTCAAGGGGGGATTTGAACTATGGTCTTTTGAGGGGTAGGCACACTGCTCTACCACCAAACTATTGAAGTGGGTACCACTAAGACAAATACTAAACAAACAACATAAACGCATTATTAACATACATTGCATAAGATTAGCCTCCTTTGGGTGGTATATATGTTGACAACTTGACATGAATCGTGACTTATAACTTGTACTCCAGCTCCTTAAACATTCTAGCACATATATTGAGACATTTCTATATGGATTAAAAGAAAAGGTTAACGGTCAAGGGCTTCACGAAGGTTTCAATAGCTCTTCTGTTTTCGAGTTAAATTCATGTAATATCTTTGATATTAATGGACATCAAGATTTTTTTGAAAGAATAATGGACATCAAGATCCAAATGCAATAAAACCAAGATGCATGGGTTAGCCACAGGTGGCTTGGAGCTAAGATTATGCACGATCAATAAGGTTTAAGTTACCTTGGATTCAATATGGGAAAAACTTTTGAACCACTTAGACAATTATAGAATAGAAGAATATGTGTGCTGAAGAGAGAAACTAACCCAAAAGAAATAATGATGGCACCACTTTAACTTTAGAGGAATCGAAGGGCCTTTACAAGTAGTGATAGAGACAAACAGATTTCGGCCTCAAGGACACTTGGCAGTCCAATTTCATGCAAGAAAAGTCTATATTAAGATCCACATTCTCCCTAAATTGAAGCCTTTCCACAGCTCCAGCAACCTGGAAAGTAAGACACCCTATTTCCCTTCCAAACCAATCAAACTGTGGCGGGAATTTTCTGAATCTTCTCCTATAGTGGGTTAGTTAGCAAGAAATCGAGTATCCAAGAAACCAATAGGGGTCTCCTTCAATTTGTATTACATCTTTAGCCATTCCTTATCATTGTAACATGGTTTTTGTACAAGGAGTAGATGCCTGAAATGGGGTTTTAATCAGAATATGCATATAGGATTTCAACCTAAAATTAAGAATTTGCACGTTGGTTTTGTTAATTTATTTCAGATAGGGACTTCAGCCTAAAACACCGAGTGTGCTTTGCCCTAATCCAAGGCAAAAAAGGTAAGTCCTCATCCACATTCCTTGGCCATTTGGCTTTGAAAATTCTCAGTTTGATGAGCCATGATTGAAGAGCTTACTTCTAGCTCATTGACAGATACATGTGTGTTTATATAATGCGGAAGCGTAATCAGAGATAAAGAATAAAGAACAGTATGGAGGACACCGGGATTTTATGTGGAACCCTACTTCATGAGGAGCGAGATGAAACCACGGGAGATCTCTTAGCAGGTCGAATATTCTGTTATTGCTCTCTCTCAAAAGTTACAGATGGTATGGGGCTTCATATATAGCTACCAGTAAAACCAAGTCCCACTCATATATGATGTCGGACTAAAGGTTTGGATGATGTAATTAGACCTTATAGGGATCCAACTACCTATCTATAGATGCATACTCCAATACTCTCCCTCAAGTTGGAGCATGCAATGCTCAGCTTGCACTATAGAAAAAAAACTCTTCAGGAACTGATAATGCAACGGTTAAAAACAAGTGTTGATAGTGTTTAAATGCAATTGCAACTTGCAACAGTTTTTTATCTTTTCAATTATCGTAACGTTGTGGAAATGAGTTGCATTTAATTAAAAGATTTGCAACGTTTGATATTATATCATTGAACTAAAAAAATAAATGCAACAGCTTTTTCATTAATGTTGCCTTAGAGTTATAGCGGTTTCTAAAATGGTTGCACAATCAAACCCCCAAAAAACAAAAGCCCGCTCATTATATCTAAAAAAACAACACCCTTTGTCCCTCCAAAATCCCCAACCCTAAAACCCAAAATTCAAAATCCTTCCTCCATTTTTTTCAATAATATGTATCTCCTCCCCTACACCGTGTGGTCGTGCAAGATTTTGCAAGCACAAGGAGATCGTGCACCATCAACACTGATGAGGTGGAGGGCCTCTTCTTGTGGTACCAGCTGCTACTTCAACATGCACCCCATATGCGTGCAGCTGCCTCCTGCATCCATATCAACACCACATACTGAGATCATCCCAGCAGATGCACTGGTCACGGAAGCACACATGAATGGTCTGTGGCTCCATGTGCATGTTATGGCATTATCGTTGTGAACCATCGATCAGAGGGCATTCATGACGAGAAATCCTGACCGCATCCCTAACGAGAAGGCCCCAGCCATCCGGAGACCCACCTACTCCCACAGAGGGAGCCAGCTCATCTGATACCGATGTAGGATGAATGTCTAAGGTATGGTCATTGGTTTGGTCTCATCATCATTTCTCGAGCCTCAGTAAGTGTGTCAAGGTATTATTGCGGGTCTAGTACATGCTGTTGTTTTAGGATCCTATAGTGTTACTCTCATTCTGCTTCCTTTGGCGTAGTAGTACCTATATCGTGAGAGATAACCTTGGATTCATGTAGTATCCTACTTAATGTTGTACGCAATCAGAGAACAGTTTCTTTTTTGTTAATTTCTTTGGTACTCGCTCGTGTTATTTCTCATTCCAGTAGTATTGATGATGCTCTTTTTGGTAAATTACAAATTTTACCTTTATGATCCATCTTCGCGCAAGAAACTACAAGGAACAACTCGAGTTTATTACATGCTTTTGATATTCTGATGTACTTTTCTTTGGTTGAAGTCCTGGATCACTTTGGCTGGGAGAGGTCGTCGATTAAGATTTTGGGATAGAATTTACTTCATGAAAGCTTTATTATTTTGTTAGAGTTGATATTCGGTCTATTTTCAACTAGGAGTTACTTCATATGTTTTAGGATCAATCTCGCAAAGAAACTGAAGAATCACTCGGCAACGCTTTCGGTAATTCTCATGTTCTATTGATTCATGTTTTGTGCATTACATCATCAACAACCATGTCTCTGATATGTCCTACTTTAATTTATGCAAACATTAAGGATTATAATTTCTTGATGGCCCTCTTTCTCATCTGATAGATTAAAATCATCATCAACAATGGAGCATTAGATCATCTCAAACCCACGCCACTAATAAACTAAGCCATGTTGATGGTCCTCTTTTGGTTTTCTTCATAATAGAAAATTTTACTTGTTTTGTTAAACATTCATGCAAATGATGTGAAATCATATCGCAACAAGTTCATATATTATTATATGCTTCTTAATAATAGTAATATTCAAACTTGAGATAGATACTAAATGAGAGATGATCAATTGAATTTTATGAATTGGCAGCATTGCCTTGGTAACTACTTGTTTGAAGGGTTTATATGCATCTTGAATTGACTTAGAGAGGTTTAAAACAAACGAGAATAAAAGAGAACGTGTATCTTACAACTTTTTAGGGAAGACCAATAAAATCCATCCTAACGCTGCAGCATTATAAAATTCACACGTACTAACACAAATGTAAGAGGGTTTGGTTGAGGATCCCTTTCTATTCTCACTCTACTTTGAATTTGCTGATTCACATGTTTTTTTATCAAACAAATATAAATTTGTGGATTTATGCATGCTATTATAGGTTTTGGAATCGTGTAGCCGACCATACTTAAATGTTGAGAATGCTTCGCCACTTTTTATTATAGGTTTGGCAAATGGATAAATTATAATGCACAATATGCTTGGAAACGTAGAAGAATACAATAGAAGATTCAATTTATATCTTGAATTGGAATTTCAATATATATATATATAATGGAGATGCGTTGCTAGGATTTGCATCATCACATAGAACGATATTGTTGACAACTATGCTCATGATAGTCATTCCGAAGACAATAATTACGGTGGTGTTGATGAGTACTCAATTGATGACATGGTCTTGAATGCTAAAGATATATGACGATTTTTATTTAATTGTAAAATTTTTAGATGTCTACTATTGTAGAACATATACTTTTAGAAATTTGAAATTTTTAATAGGTATTTGAAATGTTTGTGAAGTTATAGGTGATCGTGGATTTCTTTGGTCGATGGGGTTGGTTATGATTGCTAATAATTAAGAAATTATAATGTGATTCTAAATAGGTTCATCATTTTCATTGTCATTGTTAATGTGTGTATTACAAACATGTATGAACGTGTAAAATAATTGGTATGTTAAACAAATCATACATCCTTATTATTGTTTGTTATAGAATATTATATTTAAAAAATATATTATCTTTCCAACTGTTAAAAAATGTCACTAATATTATTTTGCAATGTTTCATTGCCTTATGGAGTTAAAATGGTTAATTTATATTGCATTATATAATGCGCTAAAATACGTGGACTTTCGCCATGCTTTATAATTGTTGTTGTTTCATATGCAACAATTATAAAATCATTGCTAAAATATATGCATTGTAAAATATATCAAATGCAATGGTTACAAAAATATTTTGCTAATTTGCAATGCTTTTCAACAAATGTAAAAGACGACCACTTGCAACGGTTGCAAATCAATGTTGCATTGGTCAATTGCAACAACAATCTATGAGCATTGCAATTGTAGAAACCATTGCAATACCACTTTTGCATTGCATCCGACTAGTTTTCTAGTAATGTTGTGCAAATAGAAGGAAATCACTCACTTATAGAATACAATACAATGTAGACAATATCAACTCAATGCATGTTTCACTTGTTGCCTGCAAAGCATGGAAGGCCATGTCAGCGATATATCGCCGATATATCGGTTTCGATGACCCCCCCATTTCGATATCCAGGTGTACATCCTTTTACGCGGTGTCGGCGATATATCGCTGATATATCGCCGATATATCGGGTGTCGGCGATATATCGCCGACACATGGTATATTCTTTTATTCCTTGCTAAGTTTTGGGATTTTTTTGGCCTATATAATAAGGCATATCGGCAGCCATTTCCACCATCCCAACATTGGCATTCCAACATTGGTTTCCTCTCTTCCTTTGCATTTTGAGGTGAGATTTTGTTTTGCTCTTCCTTGGTGATTTTGTTCTCATGTTTGTTATGTGTTAGTATTGCATAATTTCCTTTCGCATGTAATTTAGGCTCTAAATTTTGGGGATTTTGATGTTTGTGAAGTAATTCAGAGATCTTATGGATTAATTGGTTTGGATTTCTTGTTTACGAGTTAGGAAACATGATTTAGTGTAATTTTTGTTTAAAAAATGTGTGTATTTAAATAAATCCGAAAATTAAAAAAATAAATCCACAATTTATTGAGTTTTTGGTTCATGGAATTAGGGGTTTTTTATTTTTGTGTGTTCATAAGAGAAGTTATGGTTGAATGGAGTTGTATATATTGTTTAGGAGTTAGAAACAAACTTTATGGTAATTTTTGTTTACAAAATGTGTGTATTTAAAAAAAATCGAAAATTAAACAAAAATAGATCCACAATTTATTGAGTTTTTGCTTCATGAAATTTGGGGGTTTTGATTTTTATGTGTTCATTAAGAGATGTTATGGTTGGATGGAGTTGTATATGTTGTTTAGGAGTTAGGAAACGAAATTTATGGTGATTTTTGTTTACCAAATGTGTGTATTTAAAAAAATCCGAAAATTAAACAAAAATAGATCCACAATTTATTGAAGTTTTTGTTCATGAAATTTGGGGCTTTTGATTTTTGTGTGTTTATTAAGAGATGTTATGGATGGATGGAATTGGATCTCTTGTTTAAGAGTCAGGAAACATGATTTGGTGGTGATTTTTGTTAACAAAATGTGTCTAATTAAACAAATCCGAAAAATTTTAAAAATAGATCCACAATTTAGTGATTTTTTTGTTCGTGAAATTTGGGGATTTTGATTTTTGTGTGTTTACTAAGAGATGTTATGGATGGATGGAGTTGGATGTCATGTTTAGGAGTTAGGAAACATAATTTGGTGGTGACTTTTGTTAACGAAATGTGTCTAGTTAAATAAATCCAAAAATTAAACAAAAATAGATCCACAATTTAGTAATTTTTTGTTCATGAAAATTGGGGATTTTGATTTTTGTGTGTTGTTTGTTCTGGATTCAAGATCATGACACACTCCGGTTCAGATTTTGATGATTCTCGTAGACAGATGGACTTGGACAGTGGAGAGATTGGTTGGAAGTATGTCACTGCTCCAGATGGCAACAAAGCCAAACTGCAGTGTAACTTCTGTGGGAACAGGTTGGGAGGAGGGGGTATTACTAGACTGAAGCATCACCTTGTTCGCAACAATAAAAATGTTGCCAAGTGCACTCATTGTCCAAAAGACGTGAGGGACTTGGTGAAGGCCAGCATGGAGGGGAAAAAGGAGAAGGGTGTGGAGAGGTCCAGACGGGATGAATAGTTCAAGGAGTTCATGTTTGAGAAGGAGTTCAATGTCCCCTCATATTGAGACGACGAGGACTTTGCCTATCCCGATGACATTCAGACCGAAATAGAGAGAAGGACGTACAGGAGGGCGACAAAAGAGTCCATGAGGAGCGAGTTTGAGAGGAGAGAACTCGTTAGTGCACGTGGCGGCTTCCCTGGTGCCGATGGCAGTGGGAGTGGTTTTGGAGGCACACCAGTACCATCACCCACTAAGAAACACAAGGGGAAGGGACTAGAATCATTCTTGACGAGGAGTGGGTCCATGCAGTACAAGCCAAGCAAGGACCCGAAGCAAAAGACGGTGACGGGGATGTTCACCAATGCACGGGAGAAAGTAGGCAAGGTCATCGGCAAGCTCTTCTTTGGGGGGAGCATCCCAACCCATATCGCTAGTAGACCTTTCTTACAGCATGCCATTGATGAGATCGTCGCAGCTGGAACGGGAGTAAAGGCTCCTACTGCCAAAGAGTTGAACAAGTATCTTGCGTAGGAGAAGGAGGAGATGAACGAGTACATCTCGGACCTGAGGAAGAGATGGCTAGAGTACGACGTGACATTGATGTGTGGTGGCTGGACAAGCTCAAACCGAAGGAGGACGGAGAGTGGAAACAATCATCAATGATCTCCATTTCTAGGATGACGTGACAAGGGTCACGAAGATAATCGAACATGTTGTTTTGCATTGTGTATCGTAGATGGGGACAAGAAGCCAACTATGGGAGTCATCTACGAGGCAATGCGTTGCATGAAGGAGAAGGTTAGAGAAGCAGTTGGGAAAGGATTTAAAGCATGGTTGGACATCATAGACGGACGATGGTCCAAGATGCTCTCACATCCTCTTCACAAGGCTGGTATGTATTATTACAACAACAACAAAGCCTTTTCCTACAATTAAGTAGGGTCGGCTACATGGATTCTTCACCTCCATTCAGATCTATCTTGGGTCAATTCCGAGCTTATATCCATAAAACTAAGATCCCTTCGTATGGTCTCTTTCCAACACTTCTTGGGCCGTCCTCACCCTCTCTTAGCCGGTTCAACATCCCAACACTCGCATCTCCTAACTTGTGCATCAGCAGATCTTCTTTGCAAATGTCCAAACCATCTTAAGCGATTTTCTCGCATCTTATCCTCGATTGGAGCTACACCAACTTTCTTTCTGATTGCATCATTCTGAATCCGATCTTTACGTGTGCGTCCACACATCCATCTTAGCATTTCCATTTCTACTACATTCATTCTCTGCACATGTCTATGGTTCACAGGCCAACATTCAGATCCATAAGCATAGCATGTCTCACGACTGCTTTGTAAAACTTTCCTTTAATTTTTAAAGGAATTTTCTTATCACGGAGAATAGCAGAGGCTCCTCTCCACTTAGCCAGCCTGCATTTATTCTATTAGTAACATCTCCATCAATTTCCCCATCATGTTGCAGAATAGATCCCAGATATATAAAGGAATCTCTCTTCTGAATGTTACCGTCGCCAATCTTCACCTCGATTCCTTCACCATTGCTTCCATCAAAGGTGCACTCCATATATTCCGTCTTAGCCCTACTTATACGAAATCCTTTAGTCTCCAACTCATGTCTCCAGACCTCAAGCTTCTCATTTACTCCATCTTTAGTCTCGTCAAAATTAACACAATATCATCAGCAAATAACATACACCAAGGTAACTTGATGCAAATGGAAATTTGGCGCGCGTCGAAAAATAAATTTTGGTAGAGATAATTGGTGGAAGAAGAAAGAGAAGGGTTGAGAGGAAGAAACTCGTCGGAGATACGAGGGGTTCGGGGAAGAAGAACGCGTAGATCGCGAGGAGAGAGAGAGACGTGAAGGAGTGAGAGATAAAAATCTCAAATTTTCATAATACTGAACTGTCTTTTATAATAGGCTACCAACCTCTATATATAGTAGAGGTGGAATTACAAAAATAGAAAGCGAATCAAATTTAAAATCCCACTTGATCCTAATTGACTCTAATTGATTTGAATTAAAATTCAAATCGACCTCTATCCTAATTTGACTCTAATTCAAAAATAGAAAATCAAATTTAAACTGACTAATTTATTTCGAGATCACACATGATCTCTTTATTTAAATAAAAAATGCGACAATTCGAATAAACGTAAATAAAATCAACGGATAAAAATATCAAGCCCTATATTTTAATTTTGTGCTGCATCAATTCTCCTCCGCTTTAAAAATTCGTCTCCTGACGAATTGCTAGATCTTCGTTCCGTCGGTGGAGAGTCTCATCTGAATTGGTGGATTAGATCACCTCAGCTTTGGCTTCTTTTCCATATTACGCTTGTAATTTCTTTCAACTGAGGGGTATAGCTGCAAATATTCTACCCCTTCACTTAAACAGATTTTGTAAGGGGCCTCCTTTCTTTTGACCTTCTCGTAAAAACTTGTACGGGATTGGGTTTTTCCGCAGTTTTTCCCATTCACTTCCCTTATTTCCAGGGATCCGATTGAGGAGCACCCTCCAACCCTCGTTAAGATTTTTCTTTCCATGAGATATCGCCGACGACGACAATCTGAGAGCAAATGGTGGTGTGGCTTCTTCCGCGGAAGGTGGTAGTGCCGCCGGTGGCGGTATCGAGCCCTAGATTTAGGGCGCCCACAACGACACCGTGGAGTATGATAACACAAGGGGGCTCCACGGTGACGCCTTGAGTCCGTACAGTCGCAACGACAAGGATGGAGACCCCAACGAGGGGTCTTCGTGATCATGTGATCGAGTCCTCGTGCAAGGGAGGCTTCATTGGGCATCCAGATTCGTTGATGCCACTCCCAACGACGGAGAAACCAGTTGTACGGGCCATATGCAAGGCAATGGTGGTCACGCTCCTGAGGGCTTCAGGGAAGGCAGCATGGCTCACGGCATTGACTCGAGGATGCATTCGAGAATGTGTAGGGTTGGCGTGCAGATGGGGGTCGCTTGTAGAGGATCCCAGGGAGATCAGCATGCTCCACGTTGCATTCGTCGTGTAGGGATTCTGAGTCTTTCTGGACAACATGTTCAGCCGCGAGAAAATCGACCAATTCGTACTCTTCCCCCGCAGGATCGTCATCGAATATGGGCCCCAAATCTTTATTTTCTGCATTTTTTGTTTCCTGGACAGCAACATCGATTGCAAAAGAATCGAGGATTTCCAGTTCTTCCTCGGCTGGATACTTGTCGAATATGGGCCCATAGCCTTTGTTTTCTTCTTGCACAACAGTTGTATTAAATAAATCTTCATCTAGAATGGAAATACCTTCATTTTTTGCCTCAAAATCGGGTTGAACAGCAGCTGCAGCGATCTGATTTTTGTTGTTGACGGATGAATCTTCATTGAATGTCGCATCCATCCACTCTTGGACTTTGATGCTTGATTCAACGCGTTTCTTGAACTTCCTCGCGCGCGAACGTGAATGCGTGCCATATGAGAGACGACTCAAATCGTATTGGATCCTCCAAAATGCGATTGGATCGTCGAATCGTAAGAACGATTCGGTTTCCATGCTCTGATACCAAATGATGCAAATGGAAATTTGGCGCGCGTCGAAAAATAAATTTTGGTAGAGATAATTGGTGGAAGAAGAAAGAGAAGGGTTGAGAAGAAGAAACTCGTCGGAGATACGAGGGGTTCGGGGAAGAAGAACGCGTAGATCGCGAGGAGAGAGAGAGAGACGTGAAGGAGTGAGAGATAAAAATCTCAAATTTTCATAATACTGAACTGTCTTTTACAATAGGCTACCAACCTCTTTATATAGTAGAGGTGGAATTACAAAAATAGAAAGCGAATCAAATTTAAAATCCCACTTGATCCTAATTGACTCTAATTGATTTGAATTAAAATTCAAATCGACCTCTATCCTAATTTGACTCTAATTCAAAAATAGAAAATCAAATTTAAACTGACTAATTTATTTCGAGATCACACATGATCTCTTTATTTAAATAAAAAATGCGACGATTCGAATAAACGTAAATAAAATCAACGGATAAAAATATCAAGTCCTATATTTTAATTTTGTGCTGCATCATAACTCATCCTGAATGTGACTTGTCAACTCGCCCATAATCAAAGTAAAAAGAAATGGACTCAAAGCAGAACCTTGATGTAAACCAATGTTGATGTCAAAATATCCAGTCTTCCCGGACGGGGTCCTTACACAAGATAAAGCTCTATCATACATGTCCTTTATGAGGTTGATGTATAGGACATGTACTTGTCTCTTCTCTTACACTCTCCACAATATCTCTCGTGGGACATAATCATAAGCCTTCTCCAAATCAATAAAGATCATATGGAGGTTCTTCCTTTTAGCTCTATAAATCTCCATTGTTCTCCTCAGCAAATGGATGGCTTCAATTGTTGAGCGACCTGGCATGAATCCGAACTGGTTTTCTTTAAAGTTGGAAACTTGCCTCAACCTTCTTTCGGTCACACGTTCCCAAATTTTCATAGTGTGACTCATGAACAATTTTGAATGTCTCCTTTATTCTTATAAAGAGGCACCACGATACTCCTCCTCCAATCTTCAGGCATTTTCTTGCTTCGTCAAATAACATTGAATAGATTCGTAAGCAAAGTCAAAACATGCTCACCTAAAACTCTCCATACTTCTACAAGGATGTCATCCGGTCCTACACCTTTCCCGGGTATTATAACCTTCAAAGCCTCCTCTACATCCTTTCTTTGTATCCGTCTATAGCTAACACGATTCAAGTAACTTTCACAAGTTAGATCACCCAAAGTGATCTCTCTATTTCCTTCCCCAATGAAAAGTTTATGGAAGAACTGCTCCCGTCTAGTCTTTATATCCTTCTGAGTAACAAGCACATGACCTTCTTGCTTTGGCCAACCTGAATATATCCTTCTGTCCTTCCTTAGAGTCGAGATTTTTATCAAAACTTCATAAGCTTTTGACTTAGCTTCGCTTACGACCTTCTTTGCTTCCTTCTTCGCTATTTTGTAGTTTGTGCCAACTTCCTCTGTTCTATCCTTAGACATTGCTTGAAAGCAAGCTCTTTTTATTTTTACCTTCTCTTGCACCCCTTCACTCCACCACCAAGCCTCCTTTTGACCTGGAGCTCCTCCCTTTGACTCGCCTAGCATCTCTTTGGCTACCTTTCGGATACAAGATCCTATTTCCTCCCACATCTCGTTTGCACTACCGCTACAATCCCAAAATAAGTCTTCTAAAACCTTCTCCCTGAAGCTCGCTTGCTTCAGTGGAAGATTCTACCATCGAGTTCTAGTTATCTTAGAAACCCTCCTTTTCTTTGCCAGCATTTTCATTTAGACATCCAAGACTAACAAACGATGTTGGGTTGTCAAACTCTCTCCTGGAATTATTTTGCAGTCTTTACAACACAACCGATCTCTTCTCCTCAACACAAAGTAATCTATCTGTGCTCTAGTTGGCCCACTCTTATAAGTAATCAAATGTTCCTCCCTCTTTTTGAAGAGAGTGTTTGCTATGAAAAGATCATATGCCGTCAAAATCCAGGATGGCTTTTTCCTCTTCATTTCTATCCCCAAAACCATGTCCTCCATGAACACTAGCATACCCTGAAGCATCTTTTCCCACATGTCCATTAAGATCTCCACCGATGCAAATCATCTCTCTTTATGGGATTCCTTATAGACTCTTATCGAAATCCTCCCAAAAGCGTGTTTAGTCCTTTCATCTAAACCAATTTGTGGTGCATAAACTGAGATGATATTTAGAATTTCTACTTTAAGCACCAATTTTAGCAAAATAATTCGATCCCCAAATCTTTTCACCTCAACCACACAATCCTTCAAATCCTTATGAACAACCACTCCAACATTGTTTCTACCCTTATCTTTACATGAATACCAAAGTTTAAAGCATGTCTTCTCAATCTCCCTTGCTTTCTCTCCAACCCATTTAGTCTCTTGAAGACATAGTATATGAATCTTCCTTCTTTCCATCGTATCCATTATCTCCATCAACTTTCCAGTTAAAGTGCCAATATTCCAACTACCAATCCAGAACTTCCGTTGCAATCTCTTTTGGACTAACTTCTTTACTCGCATGTGTCCATTATGCGAGAACCCTTGTAAATTTTGGACTGCATCCGGGCGGTGATGCAACGAACTAGATTAATTACCCGCATGCGTTCCTCATGCGAGAACCCTTGCAAATTTTGAACTACATCCAGGTTGTGATGTAGCGGCTCTTGCCAATTTTTCATTGCATTCGAGCGGATGCAACGCGTCGCAAGTAGGAAACGCACCAACGAATTCTGGTATGTATTATTATCTAATAAATATTTTTAATCCATTTTGGTAGGTATTTTATAAGGATTAAAATATGAGAATTGTTCATCTCTAGCATATTACTTGAATCCGAAGTACCAAAACAAGAACAATCTTGGTACAAATGTTGACCTTCTAGCAGTTGTACAACTTGTGGTGGAGAAGCTCGTCAAGGATGAGAAGGCGCAAACCTCGTGCACGAATTAGGTAATATTGATTGTATAATGTACAATCTATAGTCGCCTACAGTGAGTTTAAAATTCTTTTGAGGCACAAACCATGTTATGATTAAAGTTTTGATTAATGTGCAGATTAAACACTTTAGGGATGCCTTGGGTTCTTTCGGTAGAGTAACCGTGGTTAATGGACACTGCAGTACTCTTCCTGGTAAGGACTAAGTCTACTGATTGTAATGTATAATAATTTGACTATTATTGATTTATCTCTTTTGGATTTCCCGCAGCCGAATGGTGGTTATTGTATGGGATGGAAGCTCCCAACCTACGGAAAGTGGCAGTGAAAGTATTGTCTCAAACAGCATCTGTCGGTAGTTGTGAGAGAAATTGGAGCACATTCAACTTGATCCATTCGAAGAGACGGAACAAGTTGGGAGAACAACGGCTCCATGATTTTGTTTTTGTGTACTACAACCTGAGGTTGAAGATGAAACATGCAAGAGAGGGGCATGACAAAGAGGACTACACAGACCCCGTCGATCTGGCATATATTTTCAAGATGTATGACGACGATGCAGATGAAGATGTTCTGCAGAGGTCGTTGGATTCCAACGGTGCTCCATTGCTCGATCAACCAGGAGGCAGGCCGAATCAGAATATAAGCTAACAAATGGGAGCAGATGTTAGTGACTACATGGCCAGATCTGGGCGAATCACAGATCCTCTTGGAGGGGTGGAGCTTGATGCGATTGTGGACGACATTATCTCCACTGGATCGAAATCCAAATCGAAATCAAAAGATAACAGTGGGAACGATGATGATGATGATGATGATGATGTTGGTGGTGGTCGTGGTCGTGGTAGATCAGGTGATGGGGAGACATATTCAGGGGGGTCAGGGTCTGCGCGGGGTAGTCGTGTACCACGTGATGATATAAGATTCGAGTCAGGGCAAGAATACATGGAACGACGTGGAAACATACATGGGCAGTTTGTCCCAAGTCCGCGTCCGGGACCTATGGATTACGATGCATATGGACGACGTGACCATCATCCTACAGATAGCTACAGGGACGATTTGATATCATCTGTACGTTCGTTGAGTTGCATGGACATAGACAGCCCATACCGTGGAGGAACACACAGCCTCATGGGTGGATATGGAACCTCACAAGATGAAAGATCATTTGGCGTATTCCCTGAATATTTTCCTGCTCCTCCACCTGGACCTCCTCCTCCTCCTCAGGCGTATACTCCTCCATCTTATGGATATGGTAGCAACAGTGGGGATGGAGGATAACAGCTACAGCAGTGAGAACTACTAAGGTAGCCAACCCGAGCAGAGTCAGGGCAGCTTCTTTAGTGGTGACAGTTTCGGTTTCTTCCCTGAGTAGTATACTCCTCCTCCATGTCCTCCTCCTCCGCAGAGATCTCCTACTCCATCGTCATCATCCCGAGGATCTCAAGCTAGTACTTTGCAGCCTCGACGTGCACCTCGTGACACCGGATCTAGCAATGCTTATCCTCAACTCGGGATACTCATAGGGATTGATCACCGTCAATACAGGCAGTATATAATGGATTATAAAGTCCGCGGTCCGCTATGAGAGACAACAGGGCAGGGGGGTCGATTTAGATCCGCCGCAGAATTCTTGTTTTTAGGTCATCTCTTTTACAATGTTAAATTGATTTGGATATTTTTCATTTATTGTTGTAGCATATATACAAATAAATCTTTATGCCAAACAATGATTGTCTCGTTATATATTCCAATCGATATGACTGATATATGCAGTTTAAGGATCAAAGTCCTTATAAATTATCTATATGTGTTATGAAGTGTATATTTGTAGTATTTCATGTTACAAGAACTTGAATAGAATCCATTTCCAATATTTATAAGTCAAGAATCAACATTAAGTCATTAACATCGAGATGACTGATGTGTGTGATACGATATGTGCGATATATATGGTGTATAAATGGACCGATATGTGTGATATAAGTGTGTATTTGTACGTTATTTGTTGTGTATCACTAACCACTGATATGATAAGTAAAACCAGAAAACACAAATCTTAACTAGCAAGAGCAATGGATGGAATTCTTGCTTCTCCCATGTTCACAAAGGAATCAACTTAATCAAATCAACAATAAGAGGTAATATTGGCTAATTCCCAAGGCTAAAAAGGTAAAGAAGGACGCATTTGACCTTTATATTCATTTTCTAGATTCTGAGAGGTGCTTCCATAAGCTGCCACAAAATCAAAGATCCCATTCACAGAAATATCTCCTTCGTATGAAATAGCATCCTTCCCAGCTGGAAATAGAACCAACGTCGGATAAACCTCTCTCTGTAAAGAAAAGACCAACATTACAACTCTAATTGAAATTGGATATAAGCTAGGAAATTTTACTTCTGGCAAAGCTTAAAGTTTCTTCAATTAGTAGGCTTCTTCTTGTGGCATCAATAGCTAAATATAATGCTGTATCAAAAATCTTAAACCCTTTATTTCTATGCTTCATCAATTCCAATGATTTAAATTTGGATATGAATTTTCTATAAAAATTACAAAGCCTTCTCCCACTATAAGTAGGATCGGTTACTGGCTACATGAATTCTTACTCAAATTTATGTTGAAAGATTCGACTATTTTTTTACATTGGTTGTCGACTACCTAACGCAACCCCACGAAAAGAATTTGAACCCTACTCTTTTTAGGCAGTCATAATTTTTATGATTGTCAATCAAAATTTAAACTTATCACTAGATAAAAAACACTGCAGAGGCACATACAGCTTTGGGATTTTTATACTTGTGCTCTTCTGAGTTTTCCAGTAATGCTTGCCGACTGTTTTGCAATTACTCTTGTGCCCTTATATTCTTATAGAACGCACAACATGATCCTTTTGTTCGTATAATATAGGAGTACAAGTATAATAATGAAGGGTACTCTTGTGAATTTTGTAAGAATAATAGAATATAGGGATACAAGTGTAATTGCAAAAAAGCTAAAGGTAGAAGTTTTATTGGAAACACTCGGAAGGGTCCAAGGATAAAGATCCATACAGATTAATTTCTAATAATACAAGAAATCAAGGTTGTTTTAGATTTTTCTTCCTAAAAATATAAGTGTAGATCCATTTGTTTCAATCTCCAAGAAAATTTTATTTGAAATAAAATAATGAGATTCAGGAGCTACCTTCTGTAGAGACTCCAGGTAGTAGTTACAATCATTTAGTGTACAGTCCATATAATAAATTGATGGCAGTGGATTTGATGATATACCCTCAGAGTGCGGCCGATTTAAAGAAAATACACCAGCATTACCTATAAGAAAGGCAGAAAATGGGGGGAAATCAAACCACAAATTCATTGACAATTTTTCTTTAGAACTTAAAATATGATTACAACTAGTATCAAAGTTTAGATTACCAAAAGACAGCTTATTCTTATTGTGCTTAAATTTTAAAACATAAACAACGAAATGCAACTAATTTTATGCACAAGTATTGGCAGGGAAAGGGAAGAACAAGAAGCTCACAGTTGTCTGGACTTTGAAAAGACAAAATAAGGAACTATATAGATATACAAATAAGAAAATCAAGCAGGAAATCAAGTCAAAGACATGTAATCAAGGTTGCAAAGGTCAATATTTGGTATTTAATCGGAAGGGTGATTGAATAAAGACCAGAAAAATAATCATGTGACTAATCAAAAGTTAGACATGTAAGTCTATGGCAAGTCGTTGTGTAATAAAAGTTGTATTTTTTATTATCTAAATTAAAGATGTTGGGGCGAACACCATGCCGTATCTCCCCCAAATCGTTAGACTTCAAAAAATTATCTAAATTAAAGCAGAAACTGCGTTTACATTTGTAAGGTATCTTAATACAATTAGGATTATGTACCATGGTCATCTTGATATCATACAATTGTTGAGCTAAAGGGTTAGATCATAAAGCCAATGCAAGGTCGTAGATTTGAAGAGTTAGATCAAGAACACAACCAACATCATCAAGTGATTTCAAGAAGGATTTCCAGTCTGAGAAGAGATGACAATCTTCTTTAAAGATTAGCAATCCAACTGACACTCTTGATGCATGCCTTCTATATAGGAATAGAGATTCGGGGGTGTCGGATGAGTTAAGTTAACCTGACAAGATCGGGATACTAAAGACATGTATTATATAATATCACGAACATGCACGCTCTTTTGACTGAAGATAGATATACATCTATGTGTCCAAGTATGCAGATTTGGCATACAATAGTTTAATGTCCTGACAAGGTCTATATATCGGCAAGTTGCTTGCAAATAAGGAAATACATGACGTATGATCTTTTAAAAGAACCATACAGGTTCAAGTATGCACGCTCTTTTGACTGAAGATAGATCGAGATACTAAAGACAAGTATTATATATTGTCACAAACATGCACGCTCTTTTGACTGAAGATATATATACATCTATGTGTCCAAGTATGCACATTTGGCATACAATAGTTTAATGTCCTGACAAGGTCTATATATCGGCAAGTTGCTTGCATATAAGGAAATACATGACGTATGATCTTATAAAAGAACCATACAGGTTCATATTTTCAGAATCAAGACGACAAGAGTTCACTCAAGAGACATTGGGTGATAACGAATTTTATCGATGGTCATCTTGTTTATGAAACAAGATAAAAATTCAAGAATATAAATCTATACTTTTGAAAAGCATATGATTGATATTGTTGTTCAATGATCGACTAAGAAATTTATTGATAAACCCTGAAAGAAGACAACCAAATATGGGAATAAACTTCAATTTTATTCAAAATCTTCCCATATGTAGGATGCTTGAATATTATGAATGCTCTAGGTTGATGTGAAAATTATAGATTGTATACAATGACACTTTAGTTCCGAGGGAATGATTAAATCAGGTAGATTTTATCTATGGATGTCGTTCCCACGTGCTTTAAGTGTCTCCATGGATATCCTTTCTCGTGTTGAGGTTGTTGCACATGGATGCAAATTCTCGTAGTGCTTTGGGTGGTTGGAGATAATGACCGCAAAGAATGGGATGCACCTTTGGATCCCCGAGTAGAAAGCTAGATAGTTCTCAATGCCGACCTCAATCCTAACTTAAATATGTATCCCTCATATGAAACTAGCAAAAAAGACCGAAGGAACACTTCCAATTCTAACCTGTAGATTTATTTTATTTTCGGAAACTAAATGCCAACCTTGTTTTGGAAGAAATTTTTTTCTATTTTAAAAATTGATGAGATTAAAATAAGAATATTGCTAAAACAGGGAAACGTCAAACCTTAAACAGAAGCGATAATAAAGAAAATAACAATGTAATATAGGTTGGTGAATTGATGTAATTGTCTACCTTGTGTTCCTTTCAAATCCATGTTCATTCTTTGATTCTTTGACATGCTCATAAGCCCCTGACATGCTCGATAAACTTCACGAACAATTAATTCCATCCTCTGGCAAAATCCACACCAGGAATTTGTAAAGAGAACTAACGCATCTCTTGTGGAAGCACAGGTGTGTATAACATCTTTAAAACAGGGAAATTGGGTCCCTCGATCTGAGGGAATGCAGCCCAGAACTAACTCTGAAAAGGATTCTGCTGTCACCCTGGGAATAGCATCTGCCTCATGGAAATCCAAATTTACAAAAGGAGGGTGTGGGTTCTGTCTTGGCATTGAGCGGACCAATTCAGTACGTTGATAAGGAGAAAGGTTCCCTTTGGAGAAATTATAGACAAAACTACCCAATGAAGCGTAGCTAAAGTCTGTACCTTCAGATAGCACATAATGCTGATGCAGGCCAGGATCAAGTATCACCACAGATGGTAACTTCCTATCTCCGGTGAAGGCCTCGAGAACACGATACCCTCCATCAGAAATAAAAAACGAACTCTCAAACTGAAAATCCAAAATATGCTTCTCATTCAGCAAATCTAACTTCATGTCAGAGATCTGAACTTCATCCTCTGGAGCAGAGGCAACACTAATAGGATCACGGGCAATAGTTACTTCTGCGCTAACATCCACCTCATCTAAGTTACCATCTTCATGATGGATCTGCTCTCCAAGGTGATTTTGTGTGGTACAGGACTCCTGCGTTTTGTCAAAAGGACTTCTAGGATTATGCTGAGATGTATACAACTCCTGTGTGTTATCAAAAAGAACTGCAGAATGACAATTACCTAAACTATGATCCTTCTCATTAGAGCACTCAACATCCTTGAAAAGATCCAAGCTCCTAACCCTACAAGTTGCCGCTTTCAACAATTTTTCATGTTCTTGATCAAGTTGAGAAGTGCCGCCTCCAATCTTACCAGTATCGTCAACAGAAGTTAAACTAGGATGCTGATCACCATTACCGGAATCAAGATGAAAACCAAATGCAGCTTCATCTAATCGGGGCAAGGTGTTTTGCATTTCCATGCCAAACTGACCAATTTCATCGTGTTGAGTTATGGAGTCCATAACTTTGACCTCAAAATCATCAGATATTAACTTAAATCCAGCTTCTTTAGCAATTAAACTAAATTTTGTTTTCTTAGGATCCTTCTGTTGCAGAAAACGGGCAAGAAGATCATAGGCACTGTGCTCTTGACTAGATGTTGTACTTTCCAAGGAGACTTTCCCACCTTCATTGACAACCATGAATGACATCTTATCATTAAGTTTAATAATCTTATGGCCTGAAAACAAATTGGTAAAAGGAGAGTGAACATCAGATGTTCCCTTTCTCATAGCTCGATTTCTGTCACGCGTAGAGGCCCCCACATGAGCATCTAGACGTCCTTTAGATTTTTGGTTGGAAAGTTGAATCTCATGTGCAAACTTTCTAAAGATAGCGAGTGCATTCTTACTTGCTTCACTAACCTTCGGCAACTCTGACCATCTGTCTATGAACAAAATAATGGAGGGCTGATTAGCAGGAAATGCAAAATCATGAGTGCTTTTATCACCATCAAGCTGCAAAGTTTCCATTTAAGATATAAGTAGCGTGTGGAAAGATGTAAAAGAACACTAAAAGATGGTTTATATGATGCAGATCCACACAACAGAAATTATCGGCACATACTAAATTTGCATATTCACAAGGAAAACAGAAAAGCCATTAAATTAGCTAGCAAGAACATTTGCCAAAGAATAGGCTCTAACAAGTGGAAATCATTCTCAACTTCAATTTGCAGCCGTTACATTATCCATATTATCCAAATACTGTTTATATAAAAGAATTATCTAAACTTCATTATCATATAAAAGAATACATTTATCCATATTATCCAAATACTGTTTATATAAAAGAATTATCTAAACTTCATCATCAGAAAAAAGAACACATGTTATAAAAGAAACACGTGCAGTAAAATTGGCTATAACATCAAAATACCAACGAAGGAACAGGGGAGTAAAATTAATTTAGTGTATGACAAAATGATAATGCCAAATAAGTTGAGTGAGAGAAAAGATACAAGGATGATAATTTGGCTTACCGACCGTTGCATACATCAGGCATACCATAGTTCCCATACATCGACATAGATAGGGAAAAGGGCAGATCTCATACCATTGGTCATTCTAGAAAGTACAGTCTGAGATATAAAGACAAAATTAACAACGTTCTCAAACAACCTAAAACTTAACTCATGGCGAGGAATAAACTAGAGATGTTACAGAACGGTATCCCCAATTAAAGTGGGGATAGACTAGGTTGTTTTATAGCACCCGACTTAAGAGAAAAATAAAAGCAAAGACGAAGCATGATTGTTCAGGAGTAACAGCAGGCAAGTGGGAACCCAAGGAATGGCCTGGTGGTAGTGCAGTATACATTTTAAAGGACCCAAGTTCGAATCTCAAGAGGAACATTCCGGACCCCCAAAATTACCGGACCTACTATTAAAAAAACACCATGCAAGTGGCATAGTTTCTTCTGGATTATATTGACTGTTTTCTGTGTTCCAAAAAAGAATGTAGACATACTCTCTTGTGCCAAAAGGCACCCACTTAACATGTGAAATGTGAATATGCTTGATTTTCATTTTGTTATCCGCAAAAGCTGCAGTAAGATCATTGATTTTGTAGAAAGAAATTATGACTTTCTTATTTTATGAGGCTCTAGGGTCTCTTATACAGAGAGGAGAATCATGTTGAGCAAATTACATCATATATAGGAAAGTAAAAGAATATATACAGAATTATAAAAGATAAAATAACTCTCAATACTCCCCCTCAAAATAGAGCATAGATGTAGTTGAGAAAAAGAATGAAGTTTATTTCTTGGAACCCTAGGCTCTCTTATATAGAGAGACCTATGGGTAAATTACATAGGAGAACATAATATAAAGAAAAATAATGAGGTACAGAAATAAGAAATATTTCTACGCTCCCCCTCAAGATGGAGCATAGATGTCGATCATGCTCAGCTTGGATGAACATTTTTGGAACGGCCCTCCGAGCAACAGCTTGGTGAAGATATCAACAGTTTGAACTCCTGAACTGACATGAGTGACGGAAATCAAGCCCTTCTGGATCATATCTCTTCTATAATGACAGTCTACTTCAATGTACTTCATTCGTTCATGAAATGTGGGATTGTTTGCAATAAACAAGGTAGCTTAGTTGTCACAATAACTGCATAGGAAGAACCGCAAGGTTGCAAAAGTCGGGAGTCGGTATTCGGTCGGTCAAGTCATTGGCAAAAGATTAATCGGTAGTCAGGCGACTAATAGGATTTAGTCGAACTTTACTCGATTTTGATTTTTTTTATTTTAAATATACAAATCATTTTTATACATATATTCTTATATGTTTACATAGATTTGTGTACATCTATAAACTATCATAATGAAATAAAAGAAGTAACTTAATGTAAATAAAATTGTACGTGTATTAGAATAAGTTTTCTTTTAAAAGAGCAAAAAATAAAAAAATATGATCTCTCCAAGCAAAAATCGGCCACCTAGTGGGCCTAGTCGGAGTTAGTTAGTACTCAGCCACCCCACTCACTAGACTAGTCGGACCTACTAGTCAGGCCGGTCGGCTGACTTTTACAACGCTGGGAAGAGGTACATCTATATGAAAATCTGCTAGCACAGCTCGAACCCACAACATTTATGTGCTTGGTTGTGCCATAGCCCTATATTCATATCCGGCACTTGACCTAGCAACAGTTGTTTATTTCTTACTCTTCCAAGAAACAAGAGAGCTGCCAATGAACACAGCAAAGCTTGAAATTGACTTCCTATTCTTAGGACACTTTGCATAATCAACGTCTGCACATGCAGAAACAGAGAGACTTTTTCCTTTTCTGAATAGCAGTCATTTACCTGGAGAAGATTATAGGTACCTTAATTTCATATATAGATGTTTGGGTTGCCCCATAAACCGACTCACCCGACTTACTGCAAAAGAAATGTCAGATCTAGTGATAGTAACATACAGGAGTTTTCCTATCAACTCTCTACTAGTTATCTTAAATTTCTCTACTGGTTATCTAGGAATTTAATATGTTCTCTATTGGTTATATGGAATATCTTTTTTTGTTGATCTAATTGGTTATTGCTGAGATTATTATATAACTTTGGTGTTATTTTTCTATTTCTTTTCTTCAAGTATTTTTCCTTTTGTTTACCCAAGAGCGATTCTCCTATATAAGAGAGCCATGGGGTCTTATGAATAACAAGCAATTCATTTTCTCCAACAGGGTATCAGAGCAACGATTCTAGACTGGGGTTCATGTATCATCCCACCCAAACACTACCCTACACCCCCCCCCCCGGGTGCACGCCGCCGGCCAGCGCAGCATTGCCTGTGCGCCTGATGAATCTCGTATTCATCATGTTAAAAGTCCATTTTTAATCCCCTAACTTAAAGAACCCAATAAAAATCACTTATAATTCATTTATTTTATCTTGTATTATATTGTATATAATTTGTGCATAATTGACCTATAATTGTACTTATTTACACTGTAATTATTTTATTATCAAAAACCCATAAAAATCAGGTTGAATAATTGTCCATAATTGTCTAACCCTTAGAAGAACTAAAAAATACAAAAACAACTCAAAAGCCAAAAATAGGTGTTTTAACCCCTTAAAAATACCCCCAAAAATACTTTTTTGCACAAGTGACTTCTTTTGACTTTTTGTCTAACATGAAACTTGTAGAGAGATCTACAACTTTCATTTTTTTACTTTTTCCTAATTTTTCCTCCAACTAAATTTTTCATATTTTTCTTTGTTTTTCTGTTGAATAAATTTTGATGGGGCGGGCACCACCGAGTGCTTCACCCTACCTTGCAGACTTTCAAAAAAATATTTTTCTTTGTTTTTAACATTTTCGAATTTTCTGGTGCAGCCGCGTGGCGCCCTCTGGGCCGCTCACGTGGCTGCACTCTCTTCTCGCCACCGGCCTCATCCCTAGCCGTCAGATCCGTTTTCATCCGCCTTCATTCTGTCTGTCCATCCCCGCTCCAACTCCAGTCGTCTGATCTTACCCTAGATCAGATCACAACCGCTCCATCGCGCCCCATCCACAACCACTTGATTCCCTTTCATCCCACGGTTAGCATCTCTCCATGTCATTCGCTCATTTCCTACTGTTGGATGACACCCTAAGAACCATCTGATCCACCCATCTCCGCTTCATCATCAACCATCCGATCTAATCTCTGATCAGATCTTGGTCGCTCACCCGCGCCTCCATCGTAGCCGTTGGATCGCGAGATCCAATGGCCACAACTTCATCCCCTATCTCCAGTCACATCCCCCTCCATCTATTACACCTCGTGATAGCCCTTCACCCTTTTCATTTTCACTCTCCACTCTGGTCACCTCTCTGCTTCCTTAACATCCCTCCACGAAGCTATTACCTCCCTCTTCCTCGAGCACTCATCAAAGCCCTCCTTCATAACCCCATGTCATCATCACAACCATTCAAAACCTCCGCTCCCTCTCCGGTAACCGACCCTCCCTTCCTATAAAGCCACCCCCTTCACCTCCGAGCAATTCATCCACTAACCCACGGGGCTTAGGCCTAGCTCCCCCCGTCCTCCGGTGACAGCGGAGGGTGGTGTCGAGGCGACGACGACCTAGATACCATGTGTGATCCATGGTACCTCCGCCATCTACGGCGATAGCTAAGCTCGCTGGCATGGCTGGACAAACCGGGCGACGACCCGAGGCTCATCTGAGCCTCAGCATAAGCTCCTCCTCCGCCAATCGTCGTGCTCCAGCAAGGTACTCCTCTCTCTATTTTTTCTTTACTTTTCTCCCATTTATTCCAACCTACACAACACCATTCACTGTTCACCAACCATCCAATGAGCTCCGCATGCCATCTTTAACTTCGCCGACCCCCTCGCATCCATCCTCCTCTTCTCCAGAACCACCCCCGCTCCAACCACCTTCTTCTTCATCTCACTGGACAAGAAGAACGGGGCCATCACCTTCCGTCACCACACGGCCCCCACTCACCTCACGACTTCACGCACATCACGCCTCGGCTATACTAACCTTCACAGGACTTCAAGGGCCGGACTTCGCAACGCCTCACCGGTCTCAAACTCCACCTCCGACGACCATGATCCGTCGTGCTGCTCCAGGCAACAATGAAACTCCGCCTTGGCTCCAATATCTCCGTTAACACTCCAGCGAGCTTCCTCGACCTCCAGACGATCCTACGGAGCGCGGAAGAGCTACTAGCAGGTCGCCGAAGCCCCGCCTTCTCCGGTGCCCCACGGTGGAGCACGAGATGCAGTTACAGTCCGATCATCTGGATCGGACGATCGTGATGATAACATGTGGAATTACCGAGCCTCCCAACGAATCAAGAGGGTCGGATTCTACGAGCCTATCGCCGAACCTCCAACAGCAGCCACATGGCCTGAGCCAGTCGAGCCTCCTGAGCCTGGTCCCCTTACGTGCCCAGCACGTGAAGGCCTGGGTAATTTGCATGGAAGACCAGAGAAGTTTTGGAATTTACAGTTGGATCCTCATGCGCATGCCTCACATGCGTGCCTGGGTATTTTTCAAAAAAGCCCTCGCGAGATCACAGATCTACAAAAAGGCCCCTGCGTGCATGGAGAAATTACATATGGATCCATGCGGTTTCTGCATATTGCAAATAGGTCCCTCCAGGGACCTATTTGTAATTATTTATCATTTTATTTCTTGTATTTTATTTATATTTATGCCCCTGCATTGTTTTCTTTATAACTTGAGCATCGTGATTCCGATTTGCATGATTTTAGTGTCGTTTTGATCCTTGTTTCATTATCTACTTCATTGCATATTTAGTTTTCTCATCTAACATCATTTTAAATGAAGTGAATTTTTAATGTTAGATGTTTTTCTTGCTCTACATGTGTTTGCCTTGAATTGATGATTGCTCATATTTTTTTGTTCAATTCGACTTTAATTTCAACCCGTGTTCTGTTGCTCATTTATGTAATCTTTCTATGGCATATTTATTTATCATCTTTTGCATACTCATAACCTGCATTTAACATTGCATTATTATTAATGCATCATCTTATAATGGCATGAAAATCAACAAAAAAAATGCATGCATCATGTAATTGCATTATCACCTCCATGAAGACCTTGGAATTGAGTTTTATTCACACATACTCTAAAGCGATAAAAAATTGTCAAAGAAATAGAGTAGCTCGTGTCCTTATGTTCGACCTTGGTAGACTTGCCAAGTATAAATATTCCACAACATTCAAAGTATGGTTTTTGCTGACCGAAATCCGTTTCCTATACTACGACAATTTCCCTATATTAAAGAGGCCGATTTCATGCTCATCAGCGCCACGCCCGTGCACCTGCGCACATCTCCGCGTACGCCTGCGCACATCTTCGCCCTGCGCATCTGCGTCAGCATCTACGGCACACACCTGCGCCCTGCGCATAATCACCAACGCCCTGTGCATCATCACCTGCGCCTCTGTGCCCTGCGCATAGTTGTGCCAGTGCAGCCGTGTGCATCGTGCATGCATCTTGCATGCATCCTGCATGCATATGTGTGCATATTACGTGCATCTGCGTGCATCAACACTGCTGCTCTTGAAGTCCCTAGCCTACAATAACAAGAGATAAGGATGGTTGTATGAGTCTACAGATACAACCAATCCTCTATATGTGATTGTGTAGACTTATTCAAAGAAGTCTACTCCTCAGTTATGTTACATATACCGGCATTCTTGCTAACATGTCAGAAATCAAGGGTGACGTTTTTCAGTGGCTGGTGCCTTCAAGGGCCCGACTCCCATCGTGAAGATGGATGGGACCAACTACGAGTTGCGGTCCATGTAGTTTCGCACCCTAATGCAGTGCTATAACAAGGAGCACATTCTGACGGATCCAAAGCCAGAGGACAAAACTGGGGCTACTGCTTCTTGGAAGCAAGATGATGCCTATGCTCGTATTTGGTTCTTCGGGACTCTCACCACTGAGAATGCTAATGATATTGTCAATCAACCCACCGCAAAGGATATGTGGGACATTCGAACAGACACATATGGGTAGGCAAAGAATGAGACCAAAATCCTATAGTTGCGGTTTGATATTTTTTCGACCAAGCAGAATGATCGACCGCTTCGTGTACACTTCTCATATCTTAGAGGCATGTTTGAGTGTTTGCACAACTTCATGCCGATTACTACTAGCATTGAGCAGCAACAAGCATATAGGAATGCTACTATGACAGGAGTATTTCTATCATCTCTTGACTCAGAGTACGATGTAGTGCGTACTCACCTACTTATGGGAGAGACGATACCTCCAATGGAGGAGGTTTATAAGAGGTTGAGCAGAATTACTACGTCATCTACTTATGTGTCTCCGACTCCTTCTGCCATGGCAACTTCTCGTGGCAGAGGCGGTACTTCACAGTTTCGAGGCCGAGGACCACGTGGTCTAGGAGGACATTAGCGTGGCCCTAGTTCACATTTCCACCGTCCAGGTCATTCTGAGGAGACATGTTATCAGAAGCATGGTTATCCTGTGTCTGCTCGTGTAGCTGAGCAAACTGAGCCTACTTCCGCTCCTACTCATGATGCACGATTTGATGATATTGTTTCCAGGTTGAGATAGATGATGACTACTCCTACCACTTCGACTCAGGATCTTCAGATGTCGAACACGCTGCCAGAGCATCTTCAAGTTCGTCAGGTAATGCTTTTGCACTTACGAGTAGTAGCAATTCAAATTTATCTGACTGGATCATAGACTCCAGAGCATCTCATCATATGTGTGGAGATCAAGCATGGTTTACTTCCTACAGGTCTATTCCTCCTGGTAGATCGGTTGTGATTGCTAATGGGGATCATCTACCCAATGTTGATCAGGGGGAGATTATTCTTGCTCCCACGATGCGTCTGCAGAATGTTTTACATGCTCCAGCATTTCAGATGAATCTTGTCTATTAGCCAGATCACAAAAGATTTGCATTGTCGTGCCATATTTGATCCATCCTCTCTTGTGTTCCAGGACATATTCACGAGAAGCGTGATTGGATGTAGTCGTGAACAGAGAGGGCTTTACACACTTGTTCAACCTTCGTAAGCTGGTGTCGTTACTATTCTTTCTGGATCTATATCTCCTTTCATATGACATCTTCGATTTCGGCACCTTTGATGCGGATTGCAATTCGACGTCGCGCAGGAAATAATTTGAACGGTGGAAAATATTTGGTAGAAGAAAAGGGAGGGTTGAGAAGAAGAACTCGTCGGGAATACAAGAGGTTGAGGGAGGAGAACCGTGAAGACCACGTGGAGCGAGGAGAGAAAATAGAGAGGGAGATAAAATCTCAATTGATTATCAATACTGAACTGTTGAACACAATGGACCCTCATCCCTTTATATAGGAGGGATGAGATTACAAAAATAGGAAAATAACTAATTATCCTAAATTAACTCTAACTAATTAACCGACTAACTACCTAATTTGAAATTCAAATTAAGACTAATTGAGATCACACGCGATCTCTTTATTTAAATAAAAATGCGACAACTTAAAAACGTAAATAAAATTAATCACTAAATTTATTTAATAATTCGGCCCCATACTTGGGCCCTACGCTGCATCAACTCTCCTCCGCTTTAAAAATTCATCTCCCGACGAATTGCTGGATCTGCATGCTTGGAGATAGAATCGGCTTGCGCAATCATCGTCTGGAAGAATTGGTGTGGAGCGAACGGCGGAGTCCATACGCAGGCGTGGATGACGCGGCCGTCGTGGTTGAAGAACATGTGTGGCGCGAACGGCGGCGTTCTCTTGATTGTTGTCTCCTCCTTGTGATGCTCGAAAAATTGATGGGGCATGGAAAATATGGCCCTTGGAGAATCCATAGTGAAGCAATGGCACAAGGAAAGGAGAAGAGGAGATGTGTCCAAGGAATGAAGCCATGGGGTCCTTATATAGGGGAAGCCCAAGGCCCTAATCCTATTTGGATAAGGAGGGTCCCCAGATTTCTGATTTGTAGCCCTTTTTTTTAAATATTGCTGCTGCCAGGGGTGTAGGTGCAAATTTCGCACATCTTCAATAAGAGCCTTCTCGTGAATGTTGTACTGTGGAAGGGTCGTGAGACAAATTTTCCCCACTAGTTCCCTGATTTCCAGGGAAGGGGCTGTGTCGTTAGCCCTACTTGACTCCCGATTCTTTCTCTTCCTAGTGCAATGGAGGCAGCGCAACGCACGGGAAAAGGGGCGCCCCTGGAAGCGCGCGCGGAAGCTCAACGCGGCTGGCGCCTTCCGCAAAGGCCGTGAGGGCTGATGACGCCTTCCGCAAAGGCCGCTAGCTGGTTGACGGCGGAGGTGGGTCGGCTGGGGGGGTCGACTGCTACTGCGGCGAGGGAGGGTGATAGGTTGGGAGGCGGTTGCGGGAGTAGGGGGGTCGCAAGGCTTTGCGCGTGAGGCGCGAGCGCTGGGGGGGGCGAGGTCGGGTCGGCAGGCTGGGGGGTGGTACTGGGGGGAAAAGGGGAGTAGGGGAGGGAAGGAGGCTCGGGCAGGGAGGAGTGGGGCGATACGGAGAGGATACACAGGGGCGGGCGGAGTCGCAGGGCTGGCGCACGGGAGGGCGAGGGGTGCTGGGCGGCGGGGACTTGGAGAGCGCGTGCTTGAGAGGGCGCGGGGAGTGGCGGCGCTGGGGGAGAAGAGGGCTGGGGCGAGGGCGATCGGCGAGGGAGAGGAAAGGCGGCGTGAGAGGGGAAGAGGGGGCGCTGGGGCTCGGGGAAGAAGGGCGCGGGTGGGGGAGGGAAAGAGGAGGCGGCGCGGGGGTAGGCTACAGGTGACAGTGTCGAGGGCTGCGGGGAAGGCAGAGGAGGAGGGTTGGCGATGGCATGAAGGGACTGGGGACGAGAAGGCGTAGGCGGAAAGGGTTGAGGCTTGCGGCCGTGGGGGGGGTCGCGCAGGAGGGTCGTGGCCGGAGTTTGTGCGATGGTGGGGTTTGGGGACTGGGCCGCGAGGGTTGGGAACTGTACCTCAACGGATGCCGGGGCGGGGGCGATCAACGAGGGAGCCGTGGGCGGTGCTGGGGTAGACTCCGGAGGGGTTTTCAAGTCTGAACTCTTCTGGACAGCAGCCGTTTCGGCTTCTTTTTCTTCTAAAACGGCCTGGACAGCAAGCTTTTCGGCATTCTTCTCCTCCGAAAGGGCCTGGACAGCGGCCGGTTGGTCGTTGACGGCGAGATTTTCTTCATAAAAAATCTGGACAGCAGCCGGTTCGTCTTCCACAGCGATGTTTTCTTCGTCAAAGTTCACGGCAGCGGCTTCGACGGTTGGAGGCTTTGATTGGGCGTCGCGGAAGGCCTCAAAGTTAGCCATTAGATCTCGAAACATGGACTGGAAGTTGGTTTGCAAATCATGTATCATATGTTCCGTCTCCTTGTAGGCGTCGATGGCAGAGATGGCTCGTCGTGTTTGTTCGGATGAACGATGATGCCGGTACGAGCGCCTGGATGGATCGTTAGATCGTGAGGACGACCTAGATGCCATGCTCTGATACCAAATGATGCGGATTGCAATTCGTCGTCGCGCGGGAAATAATTTGAACGGTGGAAAATATTTGGTAGAAGAAAAGGGAGGGGTTGAGAAGAAGAACTCGTCGGGAATACGAAAGGTTGAGGGAGGAGAACCGTGAAGACTACGTGGAGCGACGAGAGAAAATAGAGAGGGAGATAAAATCTCAATTGATTATCAATACTGAACTGTTGAACACAATGGACCCTCATCCCTTCATATAGGAGGGATGAGATTACAAAAATAGGAAAATAACTAATTATCCTAAATTAACTCTAACTAATTAACCGACTAACTACCTAATTTGAAATTCAAATTAAGACTAATTGAGATCACACGCGATCTCTTTATTTAAATAAAAATGCGACAACTTAAAAACGTAAATAAAATTAATCACTAAATTTATTTAATAATTCGGCCCCATACTTGGGCCCTACGCTGCATCAACCTTCCTCTGCAGAAGTTGTGTCATGTTCTCCCACAGATTTCTACTCGTACTACCTTGGAGTGTAAGGTGTGTCAGCTTGGGAAACACCATCGTTCCTCTTTTTCGAGTCGTCAGAGTCGTCACAGTACTCATTTGTTTGAATTACTTCATTTTGACATATGGGGTCCTAGTCGTGTTCCGGATCATCGGGGACATCGGTTCTATATGGTTGTTGTGGACTATTTCTCTAGATTATCTTGGGTTTTTTTGTTAAAGAATAAGTCTGAGGGTCCCATTATTAAATATTTTCTTATTAAAATCAAGAATATTTTTTCTACTAATGTGAAATTTATTCGCACTGATAATGCCTTAGAATTCTCTACTATACATTTGTCTGCCTTTCTCAGATCCAATGGTGTTACTCGTCAAACTTCCTGTGCTTACACCTCCCAGAAGAATGGTGTTGCTGAACGCAAACACCATCATCTTTTGGATGTCACGAGGACTCTTTTGATTCAGAGTCGAGCTCTTCATTCGTTTTGGGGTGATGCGGTTCTCACTTGTTGTCACTTAATGAACTGCATGCCATCTACTGTCATTGGAGAAAAAGTCCGCTTCTTGATTGTGTTTTCCGAGGACTTATCCCCCTTCTTGATTGGATCTGTGGCTTTTGTCCACAATTTTACTCCAAGTCGTGACAAGCTCTCTCCTAGAGTTGTCAAATGTGTGTTCGTTGGCTATTCTCGTACTCAAAAAAGGGTATGGATGTTTTGATCTTGTTGGGAGAAAATACTATATTAGTGTTGATGTCACATTTTTTGAATCTATTAAGTATTTTTCTCCAACAGGTGACAAATTGTCGAATGTTGACTCTGGAGAGGATATCTTTGTCCCTTCACCTCCACCACCATCTCCTCCTGTTGAGTCTCAGTCATGTCCACCTCCACCACCTCCGTCTCCATCTACCCTGACACAGTTCCTATCTCAGTTTTACATTCGCATGTCTTCTACTCGCTCCTCTGTTCTTGTGCCTTTTCCGTCATCCAGCACGCCGCAGATATGTGATGAACACATTGTTTCTACTGATGGCACTGTATCTATGCTTGATCCACAGGATGATACACATGAGGTGATGGTACCGGAGAACAGAGAAGCTAATGACCTTGATATACCTATTGCCTTAAGGAACCAGCGTCGCAATTGTGCCACATATCCGTTGGTTGCGCATGTTTCGTTGAACCACCTTTCAGACGAGTACAAGAGGTTTATTATGGGTCTCTCAGCTGTTACTATTCCGCGTACATATCAGGAAGCCATACAATATAGCAGTTGGAGACTTACCATGGAGGAAGAGATGGTCGCTTTGTAGTCCCGTGGTACTTGGAGTGTGGTTTCACCACCTCCAGGTGCATCGATTCTGGGGTGCAAATAGATCTTTACGGTGAAGCACCGAACTGATGCTAGTATAGATCTCTACAAGGAAAGGCTTGTAGCACGTGGATTTACCCAGACATACGGTGTGGATTATCAGGATACCTTCTCTCCGGTAGCCAGACACTCAACATTGTGAATTCTCCTATCAATTGTTGTTCCACGAGAATGGCCTCTTTACTAGCTTGATGTAAAGAATGCATTTCTATATGAAGATCTACATGAGGTGTATATGCAGCAGCGGCCAAGGTTTGCTACTGATGGGGAGTCTCGGAAGGTGTGTAGTCTCCACAAGGCGATTTACGGCCTGAAGAAGAATCCGAAATCTTGGTACCAGAAGCTTTCAAAGTTGATAGAGCATCAGAGATTTGATCGGTCCAGTGCGGATTACTCACTTTTTGTTCAGAGGACACAAAGAGGTACAGCTGCCATTCTTGTCTATGCCGATGAGATTATTGTCACTAGTGATGATGAGCAGAGCATTCAAGCAGCCAAGGAGTTCTTAGGTCAGCAGTTTGTGACCAAGGATCTTGGCAATCTTAGATACTTCCTTGGATTAGAGTTCATCAGAAACCAGCGAGGTTTTGTGATGACTTAAAGGAAGTGTATTACTGATCTTCTCATGACATGGTGCAAGCTTGTTACTACTCTTGTGGATCCAAGTATGAGATTATATGATGAGGATATTGAGGAGATAGATAAGAGGAGATACAAGGAGCTAGTTGGGAGGCTCCTATATGCTACCATCACCAGGTCAGATATATGCTTTGTTGTTAGCAAGGTGAGCCAGTTTATGGGGCAGCCCAAGAAGGTGCATATGGGTGTTGTTTATATGATTTTAAGATATTTGAAGTCTTTACCATGTACTGGTCTCCTATTCAGCAGAGGCACGTCTCTTGACATTACAGCATGTGCAGACGCAGATTATGTAGGATGCCCTAGGGAAATGAAGTCCACTTATGGGTTTGTTATATTTGTTGGCAAATCACTTGTGTCATGGAGAAGTAAGAAGCACAATAGTCGGTAGATCTAGTGCAGAGTCCGAGTATAGGGTCATGGCTCCGGAATGCACAGAGATGGTGTGGGTCAGGACAGTTCTGACTGACCTTGTTGTTGATGTATCTCTTCTTATGCAGCTTCTACGTGATAATCAGGCAGCACTTTTTATTGTGAATAATCTTGCATTCCATGAACGTACAAAGCATATAGAAGTGGATTGTCGCTATAACAGAGACATGATTCAAAAGGGTCTCATATCTACCTCTCATGTTGCTACGAGTGACCAGACAGCTGATATATTCACCAAAGCGCTTACTAAAGGCTCGTTCCAAAGATGTTGTTCCAAGCTGAGCATGATAGACATATATGCTCCAACTTGAGGGGGAATGTTGAGATTATTATAGATCTTTGGTGTTATTTTTCTATTTCTTTTCTTCATGTATTTTTCCTGCTATTTACCCAAGAGCTTTTCTCCTATATAAGAGAGCCCTGGGGTCAAATAGCAAGCAATTCATTTTCTCCAACAGTTATACCATTTGTTCTCTCTTCTGCCAATACCATTTCATACAAAAAAAGTCTCTTGAAAGGACATCCTACATATCTTCGAATAGAAAATCGATTTCGGCTTGGAGGTTCGTATGCTAACGAAGCTGTCGTCATGCACCGCCAACACCCGTGGGAGGAGAGAAGGTGGTGGGCCAATATATGGGGCAGGAGGAGTGTTCGAAGGAAGGAGATGGATATGGTTTGTGAATTCTATAGAGAAGGATAAAAGTGTCTATTTTTTACGGATTTCGTTCACCTTTAACGGTTAAATGGATAGATATTAACCACGGGGGTTGTGGTGTAAGAGATAGCAATTTTATAGGGTTTATGTGATAATTAAGAAGAATGCAAGGTTGAGAATGTAGGTGCAAATTTTTTAGAGTTCGTGGCATAAAAATCACAATCATAATTTGAACAAGCCTTACTCCGTATATTTGTGTCAAAATGTGAAGGTTAAAAACCTTTCTACCTCTCATGGGACGCCATCTCAACTTTTTAACTATTCGTTCCTTGATGCAGCGTGAAATGGAAATATAGGGTGGCATTTATTTAATTTTTATCCGTTAATTTTATTTACGTTTATTTGAGTTGTCGTATTTTTTTAATTAAATAAATGGGATCGCCTGTGATCTCAATTATGTGATCTCAATTAGTTAGAGATTTGAATTTCAAATTAGTCGGTTAGTCGGTTAGAGTCAAAATAGGATAATTAGTTTGAATTTGAATTTGATTTCTATTTTTGTAATCTCATCCCTCCTATATAAAGGGATGAAGGTCTATTGTTTTAGGGAGTTCAGTTGATATAAAAATTGAGATTTATTCTCTATCTCCCTCTCTCGTCTCTCTTTTTCTCCCACGCGATCTACGCGTTTCTTCCTCCTCGAATCTCGTGCAACCGGCGTACTTCTCTTCTCAACCCCTCCATTTTCCTCTCCACCGAAAATTCCACCGTTCAAAATAATATTTCATCGCCGTGCAAAACCATTTTTGCATCAATTGGTATCAGAGCATGGCCTACAGATCGTCCTCACGATCTAACGATCCATCCAGACGTTCGCCCCGACATGCGACGAAAGACTATTATGCGTTGGAGTGGAAACGACAAGCCGAAAAAGCTTACAACCATGACATGGACGCACGACGTAGATTCCAAATTCTCCAGTCCGAATGTCGAGATCTAGTGGCTGAATTCCATGCTATCTGCGCCGTCCTATCAAAATCCTCCGCTACCAAGGCCGTTGTCCAGAGTTTTGACAAAGAAAACCTCGCTGTCAACGACGATCCGATCGCTGTACAGGCCACTCCAGAAGAAAAAAGTGACGAAACACTTGCTGTCCAGGTATTTTCAGACCTGCAGTTTTTGGAAGAATCGACTCTCCTGCCACCCACAACCCTCTCCTGGGTCCCCGCTGCAGCCCCCGCACCTCCGGCACCCCCACTCGCCTAGTTGCAACCCCCTGCCGTCCTCCAAACTGCCCCACCATCTCTCCCGCAAGCCATCTCTGGCACCCCAGCAACCCTCCCAGCCCCTACGCCCCTCCCCGCCACCCCCTCTGTCATTCCCGCACCTCTCGCGGTGTCGTCCCTGACTCTAACGGCCTCTCCTGCCACCCCCATGCCTCCTGCGGATTCCCTCGACCCCGCACCACATCCAACTACCTTTCCCACCCATCGCTCCACCACCCTCCGCCTCCCAAACCCACCGAGCCCCCTCCTCCCTTCCGCCGTCAACTTCCCCTCCCATCCCCTTCCTTCCGCCGACTCCGGCCCACCCTCCCGCAGCCCTAACACTTCCGCCCCTCTCCCCTTCGCCCCTAACGCCATCCACCCCACCCTCCCCTCCTCCCGCACCACCAGCCCTCCACGCCCTTTTCTCCGGCACCTCCACCGAACCCTCCCGCCCCTCTTTGTGCCACCACCACTCTTGTTCCCCAACTCCAACCCCGTCGGCCACGTCGCCACCTTCCCCCTCTCTATCCCGCGCTGTCAAAAGCCAACCGCAAAACTCCGTCGATGCTGCCCTTACGTCACCACACGCCGCCACCACTGGGGAACCATGTGCAACCGTCCTCGCGTGATCGCGCGCTGCCACCATTTTCCACTGCGATGGAAGGAAGAACGAGGTCCACGATGGCCTCCTGATTTATCTACAGCGGAAGACCTATCCTATAAAATTAGGAATTTGAAATGGTTCCGCGAAAATTGCAGTGAAGACCCTCTTCCCGAAAGTTTTTATCAAAAGGCTCACTTGGAGGATATATTATGCTATGGAATCCTTATAAGTAAAGGGGTAGAACATTTGCAGACATACCCCTCAATGGAGAAAAATTATAAACGTAACATGGAAAAGGAGCGAAAATTGGGATATTCGATCAACAAGCCATGTGGAAACTCTCCATCAACAGTCCGAAGATCAAGCAATTCGTCGGGAGACGAATTTTTTCAAGCGCAGGAGAATTGATGCAGCGTGAAATGGAAATATAGGGTGGCATTTATTTAATTTTTATCCGTTAATTTTATTTACGTTTATTTGAGTTGTCGTATTTTTTAAATTAAATAAACGGGATCGCCTGTGATCTCAATTAGTTAGAGATTTGAATTTCAAATTAGTCGGTTACTCGGTTAGAGTCAAAATAGGATAATTAGTTTGAATTTGAATTTGATTTCTATTTTTGTAATCTCATCCCTCCTATATAAAGGGATGAAGGTCTATTGTTTTAGGGAGTTCAATTGATATAAAAATTGAGATTTATTCTCTATCTCCCTCTCTCGTCTCTCTCTTTCTCCCACGCGATCTACGCATTTCTTCCTCCTCGAATCTCGTGCAACCGACGTGCTTCTCTTCTCAACCCCTCGATTTTCTTCTCCACCGAAAATTCCACCGTTCAAAATAATATTTCCTCGCCGTGCAAAACCATTTTTGCATCATTCCTCCTTGTAGGGTCAAATAGAGCGAGTTGCCCATGGCTAAATGAGTCAGTTTAGAAACCAAGTTGCTTCACCTTCAGAAACCAAGGTAAAGTAATCATATTAGCATTTCAATTATGTCATCGAAGATCTAGAATGAAAAAGAAAACAAGTATTTATGTGTTTACGAGGACTTGCAGAGTACTTGAAATGTCGTGGTATTTCCTCGCTCAGGGTTCACTTTCTTTTCACGAGGGAAATATGTCTTAACATGTAAGAACATAAAAAGTGTCGTAAACTAATCCAGGGATATAGTTACATTATTGTCATGTCAATCAAACTGATTGTGCAAGGAGATATTGTGACTTCGATCTGATTGATAGCAAAGTTCAACACCAAATACAAATAAGCCTTCATAAACTTTAGTTATGCTGTTAGATTATATTTACCACTTGTATTCTTTCAAACATCCTGCTTTTTCCTTCTCTACAAAGAGTTAAAAGATCAATCACTACCATCCTTTTAGTAGCTACAGGCCAATCTCTAAATTCATCAGGGTAGATCGACGGGGGAAGGGCACTCTCCCACTGCCCCATCTCCATTCAAATCATCACGTCAAAATAGAAGTCACTATTGCTCCCTAACTTCTAACATCGAATAAATAACGGGAATGGTTTTCATAAGGCTCTGCACGAAAAAAATAGGTCTTATCTCACCCTTATCAACCATTTTGTAAAAGCATGCATACATCACCTTGTAAAGTAAATCATTTCATCTTCACAATATTATTAGCATTGACCAACAATACAATATTGGTCATTTGCATATCCCATACCCCCCAAATTTCTAAGGTCACCATACATACGTAGACCCATTTCATCATTGGAATATTGCAGCCTCCTAGTCCAAGTCCCTCTCCATGGGAATCTCATTCTTTTACGAAGGAAAAAAGAGTGAACCAAATAACTTTATATAATATTCACAAGTTAATGACAAAATTACAAAGACCGGGAATCCTACCATGCTCAACAACATTCTCCACATACAATCGCTCCTACTAAAAAAACAACACTTCTAGCCAAGCAGATCAACCATACTCGAGCTAAGGCCCAAATCTTGTCGGTATCTAAACCCCTTCAAATGGCACCAATAGACTCTTGGAGAGCAGCAGCAATTTTGCAGACCACGCTATTAATTATTGTCATCCTTCAAACATCTCCTGAGATAGGGCATAGAAAGAAAATGTAATATACATCCTCTAACCCACCAAAACATCATTGGCACTCGCCATCCACATCCTTAAATATTCCTAAACTTCGAATAGAAGCTTGGAGGCCCACTTCTCCCAACATCTCTTGGTTATATCTAAGATCAACATTCCTCACCAATATGCCTCCCAAGTGCAAATTAAGGTGCGTGTGTGCAAAGTGTCCTTAGGGATCTGAAATTTTTCTTTACGTTTGAATACCTCTCTATTTTATAGGTTGAATGGATAAAGGTGGAATCCAATTGACCGATCTAAGGACTTGTGATAACTCTAGAATATCCAGCAGTATCTTAATCCCTTTGACCTCAACTCACCTGAGTATGATCTCATCTGTGTCATAACCTCGAATCTACTGCAACCAAGTTGTTTATAATGAAGCCCCTAATTAGCCTAGAATCACAAGCAAATACAATTTGCGACCAAAGTATCTGCTATCCAGACAAATAAGAGTAAGTTAGTGGATATCCATGTTTAACATCCTTTTGCAGTTACGCCCAATAAATGTGCGATTTTCACTTCACCGGCACCAAAAACGATAACGATGTCACACATCGCTTCTTACATTATATTCATCCATTTGAAAACCCTTTTTCTTCAAGGGCGGCCGTAAACTATCAGTTTACTATGTCATAGGCCATGTTTAATTCCACTTCCATTAAAAAAAGTCATGGGGTTTCGTTCTTTCGTATATTGTTACCACCTTCGATGCTGATAGGAGAAAAACAAGTCGGATGCATTATACGTACCCGAGCGCTCTCTTATATAGGAGAATAGCCCTGGGTTAATTACACGATAAGTACACTGAGAAAACAGAAATTAAATAAGAAAGGTGCAACACAATATTTAACTTAACATTCCCCCTCAAGCTGGAGCATATATATCTATCATGCTCAGCTTGGACCAACACTTTTGAAAAGGACTTCGTGCTAGAGCCTTGGTGAAGATATCCGTTGTCTGATCTCTAGTGGACACGTGAGATGTAGATATGAGTCCTTTCTGTATTAGATCTCGAGTATAATGGCAGTCCACCTCAATATGCTTCATTCGTTCATGAAATGCATGATTGTTTGCAATGAATAATGCGGCTTGATTATCACATAATAGCTGCATAGGAAGAGGAACATCAATGGAAAGATCAGTCAACACCGATCTAACACACATCATCTCTGTACTCCCTTGGGCCATGGCTCTGTATTCAGATTCTGCACTTGATCTGGCAACTACAGTCTGCTTCTTGCTTTTCCATGAGACAAGAGAGTGTCCAACAAAAACTGCAAACCCTGAAGTAGACTTCTTGTCCGTGGGACATCCTCCATAGTCAGCGTCTGCACAAGCTGTTACCTCCAAGGACATATCCCTACTGAATAAGAGTCATGAACCATGTGAGTTCTTCAGATATCTCAAGATCATATATATAGCATCTATATGAGCCTTTATAGGACACTCCATGAATTGACTAACCTTGCTTACAGCAGGCATAATATCCGGCCTGGTGATAGTCACATATAGAAGTTTCCCCACAAGCTCTCTGTACCTCCTGCTATCAACTTCTTCAGTATCGTCATCATATAATTTCACACTTGGATCCATGGGAGTCGTAGCTGGCTTGCACCCAGTCATTCCCGTCTCAGAAAGGAGATCCATGACAAACTTTCTCTGGGTTATCACTAGAGCACGATGATTTCTGGCAAACTCTAACCCCAGGAAGTAGCGAAAGGTGTTAAGATCCTTGGTCACAAACTCTTTACCTAGGAATTTCTTGGCTACCTGAATGCCCTGAGCATCATCTCCTGTTACAATAATGTCATTTACATAGATAAGAATGGCAACCGTACCTCTCTGCGTCTTCTGAACAAAGAGAGAGTGGTCCGCAGTGGACCTCTTAAATCCCTGTTGCTCGATCAATTCGGAAAGCTTTTGATACCACGCTCTAGGACTCTGCTTTAGTCCATAGATGGCCTTATGTAGCCGGCATACCTTCTGGGACTCCCCCTCAGCAGTAAACCCAGGCGGCTGCTGCATGTAAACTTCCTCCTGAAGGACTCTGTAGAGAAATGCATTCTTCACATCAAGCTGAAATAACGGCCAATCTCGTGAGACAACAACTGCTAGTAAAATCCGAAGCGTCGAGTGTCTCACTACTGGTGAAAATGTGTCTTGACAACACCCCATACGTCTGGGTAAAGCCACCGGCCACCAACCTCGCCTTGTAGCGATCCACACTCCCATCTGCGTTATGTTTAATGGAAAATATCCACTTACAGCTGACAATCGAAGCACCATGTGGAGGCGGTACAATAGTCCATGTCCCGCAAGATGTTAGGGCCGCCATTTCTTCTTCCATTGCCTAACGCCACCTGTTGTCCTGTAAAGCCTCCTTATATGTTCGGGGTATAGTAACCATAGAAAGACCAACAACAAACTTCTTGTACTCGTCTGAAAGATGATCCAAGGATAAATGTGCCGCCAGCGGGTATTTGGCACATTGACGTCGTGGCTTTCTTAGCGCAATAGGAACATCCAAATCATCCTCCTCAGTATCATCCTCTATAGCCGAGTCATCCTGTAAAGCTTCAGTGCCATCAGTAGAAACAATGTTATCATGACATACCTCAGGCATGCCGGAAGATGTGGACGACTGATGAGCAGAAGAGCTAGTAGAAGACCTGCGAGTGTAAACAAGGGGTAAAACTTTCGGCTCAGGTGGCGGTGGTGGTGGTGGAGGTGGAGGTGGTGGCGGCGGAGGAATATGATGCTCAGGTTCAACTGTTGGGCGAGATGGAGGTGGACGAACAACAATATCATCCGCATTGTCATTGGATAACCTGTCACCTGTCGGAGAAAAGTACATGATAGACTCAAAGAAGGTTACATCTGCACTGACATGATATCTCCTACTCATCGGATCATAACATCTATACCCTTTTTTAGTACGAGAGTACCCAACAAACACACATTTGATAGCTCTTGGAGAGAGCTTATCACGACCATGAGTACAATTATGCACAAATGCGACAGACCCAAAGATACGAGGAGTGAGGGAGAATAGGTCCTTCTCGGGAAACGCAATCAAGAAGGGAACCTTCTCTCCAAGAACAGTAGACGGCATACGATTCAACAAGTAGCGTGTAGTAAGAACAGCATCCCCTCAAAAAGAATGAGGGGCACGACTATGGATCAACAGCGTCCGAGTGACATCAATAAGGTGGCGATGTTTACGTTCCGCCACACCGTTTTGTTGCGAAGTGTAACTACACGAAATTTGATGAATAATGCCATGAGAACTGAGGAAATCAGACAAATGTAATGTTGAAAACTCCAAAGCATTAACCGTGCAAATGATTTTGACAGTGGTAGAGAAGATATTATTAACCTCTATAATAAACTTTCGAATAATAGGACTGCTTCCGACTTTTGTTTTAACAAGAATACCCAAGACAATCTGGAAAAATCATTAACAGCAACCATATAATAACGATATCCCTGAAGATCAGGGACCCTACGCGGACCCCAAATATCAAAGTGAAATAGTTCAAAACACCGACTACTATGATGACTCGGACGAACTGGAAATGGTGAACGGTGATGTTTCCCCAGCTGACATGCTTCACAATCCAATGTGGTATGGGTAGATATCTGTGGCAAGACATGACACATCTTCTGCAGAGGCAGATGGCCAAATCGAAGATGCCACAGGAATGGAGAAATGGATTCGGAGGGAATGGTAGCATCACCAACACAAGGCGATATAGCAAGCTTATAGAAGCCCCTCTGCTCACAGCCACTTCCAATCATCCTTCCAGTCAGTGTGTCCTGAAACACAAAGGTCGAGGGGTCAAAGATGGCACGGCAATGTAAATCTTTTGTAAGCTGACTAATTGATAACAGGTTCATCTGAAAGTCAGGAGCGTGTAAGACATTTTGAAGGCTCAAAGAAGGTGTCAGAGTGATCTCCCCTTGACAAACAATGGGTAATCGGACCCTATTGGCAATGACGACAGATCGACCTGGTGCAAGTGCTCTGTAGGTAGTAAACTGTAGTCTGTCGCCGCACATATGATGAGAGGCTCCGGAAGCCATAATCCAATCTGCCAGATCCGAGCAAGTAGTACTGGTAAGTGCATGAGGAGTACCTGATGAGCTAGAGGATGCTCTGGCCGAAGTTGCAGCATCCGTAGAACCTGGAGACGAAGACGAGGGTGTAATGATCATCTCACGAAGTTGCGAGACTAGATCATGAAAGCGAGCATCTGGAAGTGGTGCAGCCGAACCCTCAGTCTGCTCTGCAACACGTGCAGAGACTGGATATCCATGCTTGTGAAAGCATGTCTCCTCAGAATGGCTTGGACGGTGACAGTGAGTACAGGGGCCACGGTTTCTACCTCCCCCTCTACCACAAGGTCCACGACCTCAAAAATGTGACGCTCCTCCTCTGCCACGAGTGGCAACCATAGCTGAAGGGGTAGGTTGGGTTGTAGATGCCGATGCAGTAGTAATCCTACTCAATCTATTATATACCTCCTCCATTGGTGGAATGGACTCGCCAGTCAGAAGTTGAGTACGGGCGGCATCGTACTCAGAATCAAGGGAGGATAGAAATACGCCGGTAATTGTAGCATTTCTGTATGCCTGTTGTTGTTCCGTACTGGTAGTGATCGGCATGAAGCTATGCAGTCTCTTGAACATGCCCCGCAGATGAGAGAAATCTGCATGTAATGGCTTCCCATTTTGTTTCGTAGAGAAAATATCGAATTGTTACTGAAAAATCTTGCTCTCATTCTTGGATTGCCCATATGCAGCAGTCAATATGTCCCACATAGCCTTTGTTGTGGGTTGATTCACAATATCATTTGCAATTTCCGCAGTCAGCTCCATCTTCACTATAGGGATTGGGCCTTTGAAGGCACCCGAGGATGTAAACACGTCACCCTTGGTCTCTGACATGATTGATGAGGAGCCTAAGACCGACGGAGATAACCAATGTAATCGGTCTACAGAATCATATGAAGGGTAGGTTGTATGTGTAGACTCATACAACCATCCCTTGGCATGTTTGGAGTGCCGACTCTAGTGCTTTGCCGCTCGGGAGGGGTCGGCGGTGCTGCTGTGACTGGAGATACAAGGGAAACACTCCTAGGTGTTGTCGAGAAATGTCAATGTGCTGTTGCGGTCGTCGAAGGACACCCTAGGCAGCGCTTGGGGCGGCGATATGTCGCAGCCAGCGGCACTGGACCGCCTGGAGGAGCGTGGAAGCCGCTTAGGGCGGCACAAGGGGCCGCCAGGAGCACCTGGGTGGCCGCCGAGGGCACCTGGGTGCGGTACGGAGGGCGCTAGGGGGGCGCCAAGGCCGCTGGGGCAGCGCTGGAGGGCGAAAGGGCGGCGCTAGGCGGTGCAGGAGGCGCTACGGCGGCGCTGGGGGGTGCCGCCAAGGGCACTGGAGCAACGCGAGGGCCGCCTGGGCGCAGGGCGACGGGTGGGAGGCGCAAGAGGGATTGGAGGCGCGCCAAGGGGGTGGAGGGCTTAGGGTTAGGGTTTTAGGTGGGATACCGAAACCCCGGTATAGGATCGTTGCTTCGATGCAATGATAAGAGAAAAACAAATCGGATGCATTATACGTACCCAAGGGCTCTCTTATATAGGAGAATAGCCCTGGGTTAATTACACGATAAGTACACTGAGAAAACATAAATTAAATAAGAAATGTGCAACACGATATTTAACTTAACAGATGCCATTAGAAAACCTAGTATTTATTTTCATTCAATGAAGGTCGTATCTATACTGGCAGAAGATTTCTCCAGCACCTTCTTGGATATATGACCATACAATTGGATTTGGTAATCGGCATAATATCCCTCATTCTCGATGCAGTCCCACATTCTCCCGAAAGAACTCCTTAACCACCTTGAACGCCTCATCACTGACTAGTTCCCATCAAGGTTGCAAAAAGCGGTATGCGGTATTCAGTCGATAGGATCACTGATTACTGTTTAAACGGTATGCGGGAGTTTAAACGGAAATTAAATGGGTTATGCGGTTTTGTATTTTTAATTAATAAAAAATATTTACATATATATAATTAATAAGAAACATAACTAAATTATAAAATATAATCACATATTCACAATATATATCAAATATTGTCATATTTAAATCATATGAGCCATCTTAATATCTATTCCATAAGGTTTAGGTTGATTTCCATTTGTGCATGCTTGGTTTTACATTGAGGGTATAAACATGGATGTAAAAAACGGGGTTTAAACGGCGTTTAAACGGCCGTTTAACGCTGATTAAGCGGCATGGCCGTATATGTGCCCGCCTGGGCATAGTCGGTTCGTCCAAGACCGCATGCGTGTAAATGGCCGTTTAAACGGCCGTTTAAGCTGTTTTTTAGATCCCTGATTCCCATAATTTCCTGTAAAGATATATATTTCACAGTTATGTATCATTTATATATTTTTTTGTTCTTTTGCCCACTCTATGTAATTTGCTCATAGGTCTCTTCCTATATAAGGAGTCTAGGGCCCAAGGAATAAATATCTCTTTCGTTTTTCTCAACATGGTATCAGAGTGACGGTCCTAAACCGGAGCTCCGAAAGCCTAACCCTAAGCCCCACCCTCCACACCTCCCTCTCTCTCTTCCGCTGACGCCCCTCTACGTCGGCTGTTACCCGGCCCTGCCCCCTCCACGCAGACCATTGCCTGGGCCCCGCAGCCGCCGCCCACCAGTGCCTGGGCCCGTAGCTGTCGTCCACCGCCTGGGCCTACCTGCCGCCTAGGCCTGCAGCCCCAGCCCGCCACCTAGGCACGCCTCCTGCCTGGGCCCGTTGCTTGCCTCCATGAGGCCCGCAACCCACCTCCACGCAAGCTGTCGCCTGAGCGGCAGCTCTCCTACACTCTAGCACCGTAACCGAGCCCTCCTTATTGATGAGATAGGTTGCATGAGTCTATACATGCAACCCTATCTCTCTATGTTACTGTAGACAAGTTCGTGTCTAGTCTTCAACCCTAGCATTCTCGAGCCGTCATGTCAGAAAGCAAGGTCGCTATTCCCTCCGCAGACACCTCCAGAGGTCTTGCACCTATAGTAAAGATGGATGGATCAAATCATCAAACTATGAAATGTGGGCTATGCAGTTCATGAACATGATGAAGTCTATAGGTATGAAACACATTCTTATGAGGAAGAGCCGGCTGAAAGACTGGGGTTAACGTCTCATGGGAGGCAGATGATGCGTATGCCAAGGTTTGGCTTTTAGATACATTGGCAACAGAGATTGTCAATGATATACTCCATCAGCCCACAGCCAAGGCGATGAGGGATATTCTTGCTGCTACTTATTCACAGGCGAAGCATGAGACAAAGATCCTACAGCTCCAGCATGATATCTTTACTATCAAGCAGAATGGACGGACTCTTCACTCACTATATACATCTTTGTGTGCGATGTTCGAAAAGCTCTATAGTTTCATGCCCCTTACATCTACTCATGCGCAGTAAAAGACGTACAGGAATGCCACCATAGTTTGTGTATTCATGACAGCCCTAGATCCTAAGTATGAGGCGGTCCGTTCTCAGATTTTGGCAGATTCTACTATTCCTCCTGTGGAGGAAGCTTTCTGCAGACTCAGTCGGATTATTGTTCCATCTTCAACTGCCAGTCAGATATCCTCAGCAATGGCAGTTTCGTTAGCCATGTACAATCTGTCATCATCCTGGACATACAGAGAAGGCATGCTACTCCAAGCATGGATTCCCTGCCTCTGCTCGAGTCACTGAGCAGATTGAGCCCCAAGTTTGCTTCCTCTTCGGATCAACATTTTGATGATCTTGTAGCACGATTGAGGGGCATTATTAGGGATGAAAACGGATACGGATATATCTGAATATCCGCTTACCGTATTCGAAAAATTATCGGAATATTAATCGAATACGGATCGGATATGGATATGGGTTGTAAAAATTTTCCGAATACGGATACGGATATGGTAATAGCTTGAATATCCGGATTCGGATCCGTATATCCGAATACAATATTTAATATTATTTTATATATTAGTTAATATAATATAAGCTACAACCTTATGCTATTATACTAGTATTATACATTATATAATACAATATATTAACAATATTAATAAATTTCAATACCTTTGGGTATGAGCGCTTACAAAATTTATGAAATCTTATCCCCTTTTTACTTCCGGTCAAGAATATGTGTCACGTCAACACTCCCTTTTATCATGACGCAACTTATTTATATTTCATTGATATTTTTAAAATCATTATGAACTTTGATAAAAAAATCAATTCATATTCGTATGTGGTTTTTATTCAATCCGTATTCAGATTTCATGTTTATTGGATCCAAATTGGGATTTCACTCTTTATTCGATCCGTATTCGGATCCGCTCTTTATTCGATCCGTATTCGGATTCGATAAATATCCGATTCGGATTCGTATCCGTATTTTTGAGGATATGGTTTCCATAATGCATATCCGAATCATATCCGTATCCGTATTCGTATTGGATATAGATGAAGCGAATATGGATATGGAAATAGGCATATCCGATCCGTTTTCATCCTTAGGCATTATACCCCCTTCCAGTCATGTGATGCCTTCGTAGGCCACCGGGAGTCATTCAAATGCAGTTACTTCAGCCCCCTCCAATACATCAGGTAGTACTTATGCACTCATTAGCAGTAGTGGATCTGACGCAATAGGATGGATTATAGACTCCGATGCCACACATCATCTGTGTGGAAATAGGGGTCAACTTACAGTCGTGGAAGGAAATATCGGTGATATATCGCCGATATATCGATATCGACATGGGATCGATATGGGCACTGATATGGCGATATATCCCGATTTCCATACATTTTCTTCACAAAGGCTCGTCGATATGGGCGATATTTCGATGACATATCGTTGATATATCATTGAAATATCGAATCGATACGATATCGAAACGATATCGATATCAATACAGCATTCCATGCTTACAGCCTACAAACAGGTTCCTCCAGAATGAACTGCGATTATTGCATATAGGACTCACTCCCCAATCACTGGATAGGGGGAGATTGGCTTGACACCATCTATACATCTACAGAATGTGTTGCATGCACCTGATTCTCTATGAATTTGTTGTCCATTAGCCAGATTAAGAAGGATTTACATTGTCGAGCCATTTTTGACCCATCCTCTCTTGTTTTTCAGGACATCCTTACGGGCAAGGTGATTGGATGTGCTCGTGAGCAAGGCGGTATATATCGCCTAGTTTGAACTCCCAATGCCAGAATCTCCTCTCTCTCTCTGCTGGACCAGTCTCACCATTTATGTGGCACATGCGCTTTGGTCATCTCCCAGCTCCCACTACAAAAATGGTGTCGTGTTTTCCCTCAGATCTCGCCTCACACGTTCTTTCAATGTGAGGCATGTCAGTTGGGAAAGCATCAACGATCCTCTTCCCCAGTCGTCAGAGTCGGAGCAGTAGCTCCATTTTCGAGTTGTTTCATATAGATATTTCGGATCTCAGTTGTGTTCATGATCACTAAGGGTACATGTTTTATCTAGTTGTTGTTGATGATTTCTCTCGTATTTCATGGATTTTTTATTAAAAAATAAATCTGAAGCTGGAGATGTTATCAAAATTTTATTAACCGAAGTACGTAATGTCTTTTCTGCTTCTGTGAAAATTGTGAGAACTGATAACGCCTTGAAATTTTGTACTAATACTCTCTCCAATTATTTTTCAACCCAACATGGTGTTGCAGAAAGGAAACATCGTCATTTGCTTGATGTTACTAGGGCGTTTCCCAATCAGAGTCGTGATCCTCATTCTTTTGGGGGCGATGTTGTTCTAACGGCATGTTATCTTATTAATCACATGCCCTCGTCAGTCTTGGGTGAGAAAATTCTTTCTCTCTAGCCATTCCTGAAAAGAAATTGTTCTCACTTACTCCTCGTGTGTTTGGCTCAGTCGCCTTCGTCCACCAGTTGTCTCCAGGTATTAACATGCTCTCTCCTAAATCTGTCAAGTGTGTCTTTGTCGGATACTCCGGGACATAGAAAGGGTACAGGTGTTATGATCTAATGCGCAGGAAGTATTACATTAGTGTCGATGTCACCTTTTTCGAGTCCGTGAGGTACTTTTCTCCTACAGGTGATCGGTTGACATCTTCAGACACTGATGATGACATATACATGCCGCCACCACCCGAGGTTCCAAATTTCGCAAAATTTTAGTTTCGACATCCTACCGAAATCGAAATCGAAATCTTGATATATACCCTTCCTTCACAAATCTAGATCGATTTTTGGCAAAACTTCGTCGAAATTTCGAAATTGTTTCATTTTTTCACCAACTCGAAACAAAATCAAAATCGAGATTTAAAACCTTGCCACCACCATCATTTCCACCACCTCCACCACGACCACTACCCATGCCACCTCCACTTACCATTACAGTCCCAGTTCCACCATTGCCACACCATTATACCTGTCAGTCTACTTCTGCTCATGGTCATCGCTCATCATCTAGCACGCATTAGGTATGTTATGATAACACGGTTTTTAATGATGAGTCTAATGGTTTGCCTGAGCAGGATTCTTTACAGGAGACAGAGGTGGAGGCTATTGATTTGGACCTACCTATTGTGTTTCGGAAGCAGAAGCGTAGATGTGCGTATCCTATAGCATCTTTGGTCTCCTTTGATCGCTTAACTAGCGATTTCAGCAACTTCGCAGTTGCATTATCAGTCGTGATCATTCCACGGAATTATCAAGACGCTCTGAAGGATAGTCGGTGGCATTTAGCTAAGGAAGAAGAGATGGTTGCTCTTCAGTCGAGAGGTACTTGGAGCCTTGTCCCAGCTCCTACTGGAGTCTACAGTAAGATGCAAATGGGATTTTATAGTTAAGCAAGATGCAGATTATAGCATCGACGGATACAAGGCACGCCTGGTTGCACGAGGGTTTACTTAGACAAACGGGGTGGATTATCTTGACATATTCTTACCAGTTGCTCGTCATTCCACCTTGCAGATTCTTTTCTCTGTTGTCGTTGTTCGAGATTAGCCATTGATGTAATTAGATGTCAAGAATGCATTTTTGTATAGTGATCTTCAAGAGGAAGTCTACACGCAACAACCACCTGGATTTGTTGTTGAGAGGAAGTGTTCACAGGTGTGTAGACTTCATAAGGCAATCTATGGCCTTAAGCAGAGCCCTAAAGCTTGGTTCCAGAAGCTCTCAGTCTTGTTTGACAAACAGGGGTACAAGCGTTCGAATGCTTATCATTCCCTTTTTATACAGAAAACATCCAGAGATATGACTGCTATTATGGTGTATGTGGATGGCATTCTTATTACGGAGATGATACGTAGGGAATAAAGAGGGTGAAGGAATTTCTGGGTCATGAATTTGTTACTAAGGACCTAGGAGCTTTTAGATATTTTCTGATATTGGAGTTTGCCAGAAATCAATGGGGGCTTGTAATGACTCAGAGAAAATATGTTACTGACCTAAGTGACACAGGTATGCTTGGATGTAGACCTGCAACTACACCCATAGATCCAAGCATGAAGCTCTATGATGATGATACTGATGAGGTTAGCAGGAGAAGATACAGGGAGCTGGTTGGAAAGCTTCTTTACGTTACCATTACAAGACATGATATTTCATTTGCAGTCAGCCGGCGAGCCAATTCATGGAACAACTTCGTCAGGTTCATATGGATGCAATACAAATGATACTAAGATATCTTAAATCAGCTCCATGTGCAGGGCTGCTATTCAAAAGAGGTAGCTCTATTACTATTTCAGCATGTGCATATGTAGACTATGCAGGGTGCCCCAAGGACATGAAGTCCACGTCCGGATTTGCTATATTTGTTGGAAACACACTAGTCTCATGGAAAAGTAAGAAGCAAACTATTGTTGCTAGATCTAGTACCGAATCTAAGTATAGAGCTATGGCACAAGCATGCACGGAGATGATGTGGGTTCGAACAGTCCTAACCGATTTACATATAGATGTACCTCTTCCCATGTCACTGGAATGCGACAATCATGTTGCTTTATTTATTGCTAATAATCCTACATTCCACGTGAGGACAAAGCACATTGAGGTTGATTGCCATTATATACATGATATGATCCAAAAGGGTTTCGTTGTTACATCTCATGTCAGCTCAGGGGACCAAACGGCAGACATTTTCACTAAAGCCCTACTAAGAGGGCCCTTCCAAAAGTGTTCGTCCAAGCTGAGCATGATAGATATCTATGCTCCATCTTGAGAGGGAGTGTAGAGATATATATTTCACAGTTATATATCGTTTATATATTTTCTGTTCTTCTGTCCACTCTATGTAATTTGCCCATAGGTCTCTCCCTATATAAGAGAGCCTAGGGCCCAAGGAATAAATATCTCTTTCGTTTTTCCCAACATTTCCTATAAAAAAATACCATGAAATCATTTGTCCAAGGGACCACTCCTTTATTTGTCCCACAATAGTTTCTCCACTTCCACCTCCAACGTCTCCTAAACGAATCTCTCCTCATTTATCATTGTGTGTACATTCCCCTGCCACCCCCACCATCTCTTTGATACCCTTGAGCAAAAATGCATGCCTTAAAGAAGCAAAAAAAAGGGGGAGAAAATGAGAAAATTCAGATGCCTGAAGACAATACATCTACGAAAATTTGAATTTTAGATTGATAAAAGAAAATTGTCATAGAAAACAAATGTTGCTAATCTTAAAACAACAAAAAACAGATAATGAGATAATTACGATGCTACAATATTTTCTCACAAAATAAAGAAAACAAAGATAGAGCGTAAGTTGATAATAAGAATTGTATGCTTACGTCCACAATAAAAGAGTTGTGCATTTTCATGAAATTTCCAAGGTCATCTCCCTCTTGGAGAATTTTTGAGCAGTCCGGGCATCCTGAGACCCAACGAAGAAGCATCCACTTGTTTGGTTTTTGGATACCAAGAAAGGGCAGCAGTGATGTTTCAGATATATGACCAATCCTTAATCTTTCAGGAGGAAAGAATGTTTCTCTGACGGCTATTGTGAAATTCGAGAAGAAAGACTCAAACTGCTTAAACTCGTTCAGAGAACAGTTAAATTTTCCAAGATTATCCGTTCGACGCTCTACACCCAATGAGAAGTTTTCCATATCCAACGACATACCTCCTATCCACGGATTCCCAAAAAGTCCATTCTCAGCACGACAAGAAAGATTTCCATTTTCCAGTCCCTGCTTTATAACAAAATGAAAAACAGTCAGTAGTAGAAAATACGCAATGTATTGTCCTTAGACGTTGCAAAATCAACCTCAGTGAGATGCACATTTAAACACCAACAGCAACCTTCAGGTTTTCTTTCTCGCTGGGAAGGAGTGGGACATTATATGCAGTGACATCATCTCCAGAGACGTCTCCTAATAAAAAATCAAATATTAACAAATAGTCTTCAAATGAACTTGCACACGTTAAAATAGATGGTCTAGATATGGGATTGTAGAATGAACTTTGACCAGAAACAAAAAGGACACATGAACTATACATGATGCAAAATGCAAACCTATTATCTGATGATCATACTATTTCTGAATTCAGATGAAAAGGGGGACTGGTACCAAGAGATCAGTTTCAGGAAGTACAGGTTGAAAATATGCTTATTATAATGGAAACTTATCATGATTAATATTTACATTTTTTATTCTTGATGGAAATGCATAATGAGATAGGATAATGGATGGCTGCCATAAGTCAACAAACCTTAACCTGGTTGTTTGTTTTAGAAATTAGAAAAATGGAAATGGGAGTCTTAAGAAATTGAAAGAGATGTTAATTAGACCGGTTTATTTTCATGACATGCCAAGAAAAATTTATGTACACAGAAGAGACGAAGGGCGAGTATCGGACCAAATCCATCACTATCTTTTGTGCATGTGTACGTTTACCAGACTAAACCAGCATGTAAGCTGTTAGTGACCCCACTGTCACAGGTCGCTCACACCACAAAATACAAAAGTATTAATTGATGATGACAAAAAACAGGAAGCACTAAGCACTATTTTTCACAGCCCACCATTTTCAGATAAGTTTGGGGCAGAGTGATAGCTTTCACTGCTTTCAGCATCCCTGTTTCTCAAGACCCTTGCAGTCCAACCACAGAACTCTAACAAAAATACAGCTTCATCAGTGGACTTCAAAAAATTCTTGAGCTTTTCCTCGGTATGCAAGGACACCAGTGGAACCTCTTCAGGCTGAAAAGACATCAGGTAAGCAAATGTTTTAACAATGCTCCTCGCGTTTATCCTCCCTTGATATTTAAAGCGTTTAGAGTGGTGGTAGTAGAACAATGTCAGCTCATCTGTTGCACCAAGAATATCTGCTAGCATCTTCTCAGAGTTTTTATGCACAACAAATAGCTTCAAACCATCAAGTTTCTCTTTGTTTTCAGTGACCAGCCTTGCTACATCCTTCTGGAATGATCTAGACTCACCCGACCCTACAAAAATTGTATTGGAGTTGGAGTTAAAATATCACAAGAAAACCATTCAATCTAAATATCAGAAAAATCAAAACTGATTGAACTGATCTATGAGATCCTTTCATTTCCCATATTTAACCGGAGAATTACCCCATCTCTAAATTTAACCAGGTTTAGACATGTTTTGTTCACATTCTTTGCGTGAAACTTTTCTTTTTTGTGGTTTTGCACCGAAAGCTCGCTAACAAGTTCAGATCTGTTTTATTTATTATGGATTTTACAGTTGCATCCCTGGAAAGATTTTACTAACACTTGTAACTATAGCTACTATACTTTTTCATGTTTACAATACAAAGCCATAAAATTTTTGAATTTCATCCGTGGCTAAAATCTACTGATCAATTGTTATATTTAACGATCTGACGACTAAAATATAATAAATATATATAACAACCCCTAATGTATATGCCTTTATGTTTGGGCACCTCTTCTTTAGCCTATCCTACGTCTTCTTCAATACCACCTACATTCTCCAGCAGAACTTGCACTAATCCTTCTTGAAATGATGGATTACGATGTAATTTAGGAATGGATTGGCTCTATGAGATTTATGCATATGTTCTCTGTAGGGAGAAGAAAGTTCTACTATGTAGTCCAAGTGAATCTAAAATTCCGATTAGAGGCTTGAAAAGGCCCATCAAGCAGATGCTTGTCTCCTTAATGAAGGCATATCGGATGATATCAAAGGGTTGCACAGCTTTTCTCGCTAGTATGGTGAAGTCAGATGCCCGACATATTTCTACTAAGGATCTGACATAGTTCGGGAATATACTGATGTTTTCCAAAAGATTTTCCTAGCTTACCTCCTACTAGAAAAGTTGACTTTACTGTTGAAATTATTACAGGATCATCTCCTATCTCCAAACCACCTTATCATATGGCTCCGGCAGAGTTAGCATAGCTTAAGAAGCAACTAGAGGAACTTCTTGAGAAGGGATTTATTCATCCTAGGAGTGCTCCTATGCTTTTTGTCAAGAAGGATGGGAAACTTAGACTATGTATTGATTATCGAGCCCTAAACCAATATACCATCAAGAACATGTATCTCTTATCTCGAATAGATGATCTCTTCGACCAGTTGCAGAAGGTTACTGTCTTTTCTAAAATGATTTAATATCAGGTTATCATCAGCTAATAATCAAGGTAAGGATGCTCCAAAGTCCAAAGACTGCTTTTCGCTCAAGACATGGGCATTTTGAGTTTCGAGTAGTGCCATTAGAAGTAACCAATGCACATGCAGTCTTCATGGACATCATGAATAAGATGTTTCGTAACTTTCTTGATATGTTTGTCATAGTTTTTATTGATGCCATCCTTATATATTTTGAAGACAAGGAGCATCATGAGGAACACTTGAGGTCGGTATTAAGCATTTAAGACATTACCAACTCTATGTCAAGTTATTTAAATGTGAGTTTTGGCTTGATAAGGTGACGTTACTCGGACATGTTACACCTAAAGATGGTATATATGTTGACCCATCAAAGATCGAAGCTATTCCGAACTGGAACCATATGTAGCTTCTTGGGTTTGAATGGTTACTATAAACGTTTCATTTAGGAGTTCTCGAAGATAGTTTTACCTTTAACAAAATTGATGAGGTAGGAAATCAGATTAGTTTGAAGTCCACATTGTAAAGAGAATTCTCAAAAATAAAACGACATGTTTATCTCTAATTTTGACACTTACATTAGGTGCCGGAGGTTTTACAGTACATATCGATGCCTCAAGATCACGACTCGGTGCAGTTTTGATGCAATAAAATAAGGTTGTAGCTTATGCATTTCGACAAAGTATAATTATCCTACTCATGATCTAGAGCATGCCGCAATCTTTTTCTCCTTAAAGCTGTGAATACATTACCTCTATTTAGAGAAATTTCAAGTTATTATTGGTCACAAGAGTCTCAAATATATGTTTCTCCTATATAAGGGTTTAAATATCGATATCGGGATCTATATCGGTTTCATATCGATACGATATTTCGACGATATATGACCAAAATATTGTCCCTATCAATTAGACCTGGCCAAAATGCAAGTCGGGCCGACCCATAGGCTGGGCCAAACGGGCCAAGGTACAAAAACCTCTGTCCAAAACCCGCCATGGGCCGACCCATGGCCCATTTCATTTTTTTTCCAATGAATTTTTAATGGTATTTAATATGTGTTGAAATATGAGAAGCGGAGGCGGAATCTATAAAACAAGAGATAAAAATAAAGAACAAGGATTTAACATGGAACCCTTCTCCCTAAGGAGCAAGATGAAACCACGGGAGAAGCCCTCAAAGGGGCTACATATTCTATTAGAATTCTCAATGAATAAAGGGGGAGAAGGGCTCTTTATATAGCCCCTCAGACAAAACGGAGTCTCACCGCCCATCCATGTGAGACTAAACATGAGTGGGGTAATTGGATCTTGGTGAGATCCAATTACCCACCTATTATTACATTCTCTAACACTCCCCCTCAAGCTGGAGTTGAGAAAGCTGCGACTTGCAACAAAAAAAGAAAGTATAGAGCACATCGATATATCACAAGAAGAACACATATCTGCTGCTGGTAGAAGATCACGCACAAGGACGGGCCTGCGGCTTTCAAGTCACCGAAATGTATATCCGCTATGCCTGTAGAGTCGTTGTGATACTAGGTCACCGGAATTTATCTCAGTCGTGCCTAGAGAAGAGTCGCAATAGAAGAAGTCCAGTGTGGAGTAGTAGTCGAGTTGCAAAAGGAGTATGCGCCCTGACGAAGAAGTCGATGCTCGGTAAGGACGGATGATTGTAGTAGCAGTTTGGAGTGTCGGTCTGTCAGTCGTTGTAGGGTAGTAGAAGTCCTAAAAAACATGTCATTTCGGACTTCCCCTTTCTCCCGTACTTGATAGAATACGAGTGTGAATCAAGTTGGGAGAGCAATACATGTATTTTTCCTTTTTTTTTTGCTTCTCTCTCCATTTTGGCACAAATCGGTCTCTTTTTTTGTTTAGTTGTTTCTTCTTCTTTTTCTTTCGACTATTCTCTTTTTTTAATCGAAATTTTCTCGTGCGGATTTTTTTGTACGATCTCTTTTTTTTATTTTTTTAAACCGGTCTCCCCTCTTTTTTGGGCCTGACTTCCTCGTCATTTTTTTAAACAGAATACAGCCCAATTGGGCTCTAAAAATAAAATGCGGCCCTCTTTTTTTTACACGACCATTTTTTTAGCCCAGGCACTATTTAGGGTTCCCACTTGGGAACCCTCTTTCTCAACTCCCACCGCCCCTGATGGGGGAGTTCCTGTTGGTCGATATTCACTACTGCCTGGAGAAGAAGGTGGGTCGACGCCTTGGCGGGGAGCGCCAAGATTGAGTGCTGCCATATTGCGATCGTCGCCTGGCTTCTCGATGCGGTCAAGGTCTGGAGAGGAGATAATGGGGTGGCGTTAGGGTGGCGCGATGGGCTGAAGCACCTGGGTGATGAGGGCGCATGCATAGTTTAAGGGATTGGAGTCGCATCTCTCGGCCGTCGAAACTTGGAGAGGCACTGCCCGAGGAAGCCGCCATGAAGCGTGAGGAGGAAGCCGCATGGAGGCGTGACAAGGATGTTCTCGATCTGGAGCGGAGGTGTTACTAGGAGCCCGAGAGGGCAGCACTATGCCGCATGGAGGGGCGTCGTTTGGGGAAGGGAGATGGGTCTCCAGACCGGCATTGATTTTTTTTTCTTCGAACAGATCTAAAGGGTTTCATGGCAGCCCCAAAAAAATTGACGAACAAGATGATGTATAATGATCTTCATAGAATCGTGAAAGAAAACATGGTTGGATCTTCTAATGACATAAACACAATCTTCACCTTCAAAGAACATGAATAATAATCGAGCTTGAAAAATAATTGAGATCACCCAGAAATCGAATTGCTCTGACACCATGTTGAAATCTGAGAAGCGGACATGGAATTAATAAAACAAGAAAGATAAACATGAAGAACAAGAATTTAATGTGGGACCCTACTTCCTAAGAAACGGGATGAAACCATAGGAGAAGCCCTCAAAGGGGCTGGATATTCTATTAGAAATCTCAATGAGTACAAGGGGGGAGGGGCTCTCTATATAGCCCCTCAGAGAGATCGGAGTCCCACAGCACATCCATGTAGGACTAAACATGAGTGGGGAAATTGGATCTTGGTGAGATCCAATTACCCACCTATTACATTCTCTAACAATATGTATAAATATTTTTATTAATACCATTAATTTTATATAAGTATTTTACATGTTATTCGACATGTAAACTATTAAATTTTATTTAAAACTAGTGACACATGTGAAAAACTTGAAGTGTATCATATTAATACATGTATTATTCAACTTATATTATATATTTTTTATTTTTTACGGCCCGCCGGACCGGTTCATGTCCAAATCTCCTAGCCCAAGCCTGACCCATGAGCGGGTTGGGCGAGCTGGGCATGCGAGCCCCGAGCCCCTGGGTCAGGTCTACTATTAATGCTCGTTTATGAATGAAGGATCGAAAAAGGTGCCCATATTATCATATCGCCCAATCAGTATTGATATCAATCATTTGGAGATATCGTCGAAATATCGCAATATCTGAAGCCATGCTCTCAGAAGGATTTAAATATAAGACAACGATGGTATTTAAAATTATTAGAAGACTATGATTTCTCCTTGGATTATCATCCGGAAAAAGCTAATGTAGTGGTCAATGCACTTAACAGGAAATGGGAGGTTAAGCTTGCTAGCATGAGATTACAATGGAATCTTGTTGAGGATTTTATTAAGTGGAATCCTTTTATTAATAGAAATCATGCATTTTCGTGGCGGTAGTGTTCAGGAAAGTGGCCGAGTAAACCGCATACTCGGTTGCATACTCGTACTCGGTAGCCTTGTCGCTTCGAGTATGGTGAAACGGTCATGTATGCGGTTTGACCCGTATCCCCCTTATGCGGTCGCCTACTCAGCCGCTTTTCTAATAAATATTTTTTATTATCCGCATAATAACATAAAACAGCATACTCCCCGCATATAACAGCATACTCTCTTGCATAAGACCGCACTCTCCCGACTGAGGATATTAACATAATATTAATTTTTTATTTATATTTTTAATAATAAAATTACCAAACCGCATGAAATCGCACACTCCCCGCATACTCTCCCGCATACCGCATACTTTCTATGTAGTGACCCCTCCGACTGAATACCGCATAGCGCCTTCCTGAACATTGAGTGGCGGGATTACAAATTCAATCAGCATTAATGGATACGGTGCTATCAACACAAAAATTTGACCCAAATTTTCACAGATGATTAAATTATTGAAGAAGTCTAATAACGAGCTCTCAATTGCAGTTTATGGGGATTGTGATTTAGGAATCAAATATGGGTTCCTAATGAGATTAAAAAGGAGATATTAGAGGAAGTACATAGTCCCATTTACTCCATTCATCCAGGATGTACGAAAATATATAAAGATTTGCAAAGGATTTTTTGCTGGAAAATATGAAATGAGAAATCATAGAGTTTGTCTCAAGACGCTTTGTTTGTCAGAGGGTGAAGATAGAGCACCAAAAGCCATCTGGGAAATTGCAACCATTGGATCTTTGAGAATGGAAGTGGGAACACATCACTATGGATGTTGTAGTGGCTTTCCCTCACGGAGAGGGTAACTAAGTTATATGATTCCATTTGGTAATTGTAAACTGATTGACTAAATCAACACACTTCTTACCCATACAATTTGGTCAGGCTGCTGGGAGATTCCACTAAGTATGACTAAGTTATATGTCAGTGAGATAGCGAAGTTGCATGATGTGCATGTATCCATTGGCTCTGATTGGGATTAACATTTACATCTAGATTTTCAGTACAAATGAAAAGTTCAATACATTTTTCCACCTACAGATAGACGGGCACTCGGAAAAACTATTCAAACATTGGAGGTTATGCTTAGATCTGTGCGCTGGACTTCACAAAGAATTAGGATTTTCATCCACCACTAGTTGAATTTTCTTATAATAATAGTTTCCATTCTAGTATAATGATGGTTCAATATAAACCATTATATGGTAGACCATGTCGTTCTCCCTTGTGTTGGGATGAGTGTACGAAAGGAAAGTCCTTGGACCAGAGATCGTACTAGATACCGCAAAGAAAAATGATATATTATCAAGAAGAGGCACTTGGCATCACAAAGCAAACATAAGAGTCATGCAGAACATTAGGGGCATGATCTTAAATTTGAAATAAGAGATCAAGTTTTTATCAAAGTCTCTCACATAGCCGACCCTACTTAATGTGGGAAAAGGCTTTGTTGTTGTTATCTCTCCCATGCATGGAGTTATTCCCTTCAGAAAAAGAAAAAAGCTAAGTTCGTGCTACATAGGACCATTTTCGATTACCAAGAAAATTGGCAAAGTTGCTTATCAAGTAGACCTTCCTCCTGAATTAATGAATTTACATGATGTTTATCACGTTTTAATATAAGGAAATATATACATGATCCTTCATACATGATGGAGTATAATATTAATGAAGTGCAATTAGATTTATCGCATAAAGAGAAACCAATTGTCCATTCAAAAAAAAAGAGAAACCTGTTAAGATCATTGAACGTGAGAAAAATCAGGTGAGACGGCGTATGATCTCCATGTTCAAAGCCTACGAAGGCACCACAAGCGTGAAGAAGCGACTTGCGAAATGACGACGTGACATGCGAATATTCAGCCTAATGGATGTTGCGATATTTGGCCGAATAGACCAAATATTCGGACAGAATAGATGGTTCAGGGGGTGTCCGAACAGAATATCGCTATTTAGCCACTATTCAGCCAAATCGAATATTCTATCCGAATAATCAGGTATTCAGTCGAATAGTCAACTGGATGAGCGTCACTTCTTCAGTTCTTCCCCCTTTTTTGGTCAATCCCATCAACCCTCAAGATCCGTCCCGATTACCCAATACTAAAATTAAACCCTTTCGAAACCCTCCCCGATACCATTTTGCCCAAACCCTCCCGCGATATGGTGCTAGCCAAACTTGTGAGATGTCGTGCGCCATCACCAACCTCCAAGTGGCTCTAGGTTGACCTGGAGCGAGCTTCTGGGCCTCCCTTCGCCATTCTTCGAGTGCTTAGCGCTGACTTGGAGCACAATTTGTTGTTGATCGAAGAATAGCGTCGATCAAAGAGCTCTGTCGCTTTGAAGATCATGTTGTCACTGACCGAAGATAAGATCTTGCTGCGAAGGTTGCCTTGAAGTTCCTGCAGCTGTTGCATGTGGTATTTGTAATTATATATATGCACAAGTTATAATATTTGAATGTGATTTCAGCTCCTTGCACATGGTCTTCATATTTAGATGTTGCACACAACATACCGTTTTGCTCCTTTTGTTGTGATTTTTGGATGTTTGGATAGTAATTGAATTTATAAATGTATAGCATCTAATGCGGTACATTCTTGCTTTATATTTAGTATACTACGCATGGATTTGGTGAGAGAGGTTAGTATAAATTTGATGAGAAGTATAAGTGGATAGCGATGGTTACACACTCAGTTCAGGTTAGCTGTGAGGTTAGTATAGAATGGATTTTACGTGTTAATATTTGATGAATATTCAGCCTATTCACAAAACTCAGTTCAAATTATTATTGCAAGTATTTAAATATTTAATGTTTTCGTCAGTTTTTATCGGGTGTGCTCAATTATTACTCCTTGATAGTCATATATCATGATTCTTGCTTGGTTTTGTACTCGATTTTATCATCATTCTATCTCGAAAAGCTATTAATTTAAATGATCCTAGTAAAAAAATCTATAGAATATCCCTTATATTTAAGGAATAGTTTATTTAAAATTGTCATTTATATATTTAGACTAATAAAAAATACATAATCCAATAATTTTGAATATTCTCCCGAATACTAATTATTCTTTAGTTAATGACCCCTCCGACTAAATACCAAATACCGACTTCTACAACACCACATTTGATGGAAGTAGTGGTAAAAGAAAAGAGGTGAAGATTAAAAATAATAACATTCAGAAGAAAGATTCGTTTAAATACTTAGGATCTGTTTTGCAACATGATAAGGAAATCAATGGATATATTACTCATAAAATAAATGCAAGTTGGCTAAAGTAGAAAAGAGCCTCTATTGTTCTATGTATTAAAAAAATAAAGGAAGGTGTTACAAAGTGGTCGTGAGACTTGCTATTCTCTATGGATCGAAATATTGATATGCGAACCATAGACGTGTAGGAATGGCATTTGCATAAATGAAAATGCAAAGGTAAATGTATGGTCATACATGTAAATATCGGATTTGGAATGATATGATATGAAGGAAAGTTGGTGTAGCTCCAATAGGGGATAAGATGAGAGAAAACCGCTTAAGATGGTTTGGATAATTACAAAAGAGGTTGGCTGACGCACCAGTTAGAAGATACGAGATTTGAGATGTTAAGCTGGCTAAGAGAGGGTGATGAAGGCTCAAGAAGTGTTGGAACGAGACTATCCAGAGGGATCTTAATTATTTAGATCTAAGCCCGGGAATGACCAAAGATAGATCTGAATCGAGGCAAATAATCCGCCGACCCTATTTAACGTGGGAAAATGATTTGTTGTTCTTGTTGTGTCTATCGTTCGAAGTTTTCCGATTCGCATTTATGAGATTTGATTTCACTAATTTGCCAGTATAACTATGCTAATAGATCTGCTATGTACTGACCTTGCAGGAAGGAACAATGGTGTCCAACAAGGTCAATACATAGCAGATCACATGTATGTGGAGAGTGGCCCTTACATATCATACTCAATTTAATTTCCCATCATAGGTACATTAACTGCACAAGGAATGTCTTGCGGATCAAATCAAATGTATGTCTCGTAAAAGAGAGTTGGAAACTTTGAATAATAGACACCACCACAACAACAACAACAACTCATTTTCCCATATTAATTAAGGTCGGTGGATTATTTGCCTCAATTCAAATGATAAAGGCAGGCCATTTTTTTCCATCCATTCATCCATATATATGAATATTCGGTCCACTGACTGACTCCCTATCCTGACCACCTCCAGCTCAAATCTCCAAACCTCCTGGTGAGGGCACTAAATGGCTCTATTATCATTCCACTACCGACTGGTAGGGATGAGTGTTAGGTTGGCCTGACCCATCCAACGAACATGTCCCGACCCTGAGCATGATTTATAGTAGGTCGAGCTTGGGCCAAAATATTGGCTGATCTATTAACAACATTCATACAGTTGATCCAGTTCGAAGAATCCAGTTATATGGAAAAAAACAAAACGGTAAGAATCACCCTAAAAAAACAACAACAATATCCCAATAACGATATCCCAATTAACGTGTAAGCCAATCACCGCTTCCACCCAAAACAACAACAATACCCCAAGAATTACCCTAAAACAGCAAGATGATTGGAATGAAACGTTGAAAACGCATCACGTCATCGGATTTGTAATGGTCAGAGATCGAACAAGTGCGTACATGGGAGGGTAACGAGGAGGAGGATGTGAGGGTGCGACCGGATCTGCGAGGAGAAGTTCCTCTTCGTGAGAATCTGCCACTCTGGCGATAGGCGGTCGCCGATGGGAGCGCCATTGGGGTCGGGGGAAGGGGAGGCGAGCTGAGGGAGAAAGGAGAGGACGGACAGGAGGAACAGCTTCGACTCCCAGCGGCGCATGTCGTTCGAGCCGCGATTGGGAGGGGTCGGGGAGTCAAAGAGGAGGCCCGTGGTTAGGAAGGATGAGCGTATATGGATTACCGTATCCATTTTCGTATACTTTTCCGTCTTTAATTCTAATACAGATGCAGATATATGGATATGGATATGGACGGAAATTAAAATTATCTTACCACATCTTTAAAAAAACGGATACGGATGTAAATAGATATTGATGATATACGACTAATGTTAGAAATAGTCTATAATACCGACTTAAATATAAACGAATTGGATGGAAAATACATAAAAATAGATATACGGATATGGATATTTACGAATATCAAAATGATATTCCTATATGTATCCCTTTTAAAATATATACAGATACGAATATCAAATTTTATATAAAACAGATACGGTGGCATATCGAATGTAGATATATCTGTGGCGCTTCGTGTGGTAATGAGCACTGATACATCTTGCAATATCGTACAAAATATTGCCTTACCTGAACAAATAAAATCCCTGAAATTCTCCTCTCCTGTTGGAATGATAATTCTTTCATGACGTGATTAGCATTCAACATAGAATAATCTTGCAAACGTAAAAGCACCTTCGACATCCTTTTGTTTTCAGGCATACATTCAGTAAAAGTCTCCCCCACTTTTTCCTTGTCCTGTAAAAAAAGATTTTAATTCTTTTTAAAAACAGGTGCATCTTCATTCTTCCTTTTTCATCTAGATGGATGATGAATCTCTGATTCACAATGGTAATATTATTAAAAAATAAGTGAAATCAAGTCTCAATTCGTATGCAATAAGTTGTATTCGAGTCATGCTAGAGCCAATTTCATCGGTAGTGTTCATTAAAAAAATCCATGAACATGCTCAAAGTATCTTATTACCCTCATGTTTTAAAAATTCCAGCATCCGACACGTGATATATGTATTGCGTGTTCTTATTGTGCCACATATGATGCATTTTTCGCAATAGCAGAATCAATAGCACATAAAAAGAACATGAATATTTATATGAGGGTTCTCAAATATCGGACCGCCCTTCTTTTGGAAGCTAGATTTCCAGTAACCAAACTCACTTTTTGTTCCTCTTGCTCCCGCGACTACCCTCAACCTCCCTCATCGCCAATGATTGTCCTTGTTGTCGCCAGTCGTCCTCATTGTCGCTGCTCCTCTTCACTGCCACAACTGTATCTCATCTCCTTATCAAGTCTCCCAAGCTATATCCTAGGGTCGTCTTCGCCTTCGTCCACTGTGAGGACAATCGTCTCATTACAATGTTTTTACATTTTTCCGAATGTGTTGAGGTTTGGCATGGCTTCAATATTATTGTTTCGCACATGTGAAAGGAAGCAGTGCTAGATTTTTTTAACAATGTGTGCCTGTTTGAAATCCTTTATGAGATTGTGGAAATTTTAAAGTTCAATCTGGGCATTAGTATCAATATACTAGAATCTATCATTATATCTCACAAGCAGGTGGAGGAAATCACATGTTGACACCCATTCTGGATGACAATCATGTCCAACGAATATTTGTTTATGTCCAATCAGTCAGGAAATCAACTCCTATTGAGGTGTTAGTGAACTCATAAACGCGGGTCACAAATCTATGCTTGTCGAAACTCGATAGGGCTCCGACTTCAAATATCATTATCAATGACGATTCTATACATGGAGTAAATCGATTTCTCATTGATTTATGGCATGTGACACAATAACGAGATGGAAGATAAATAATGAGGATAACCTATGTGACGGCGACCCAAATGACATATGAGTTATACCACTTATTCCATTTTATGGAAAGTTTGGCAGCAATAATCATGCAACATTTGAAGATGATTTTCGCAGCCACATGGGAAATGATGGGGTTGGTAATAACCCGTGGAAAAAGGTATCACATATTATGACATTAGAATTTCATGTAAGGGAGTAAACTACTATTGTATAGTCCATTCTTCGAACATAACATTTGAAGGGTTGTTGGTGGGTATTACCTAGTCACTTTAGGACTTCTGATAAAGCGGTCCTCATTCTCAAGATCATCATCAACTTGATAGTAATTCCATGGCATGGTCGGTGTTTGATTTTTTTATACGATGGACTCGTGTAAACCAAGTCTATCAATACCATATTTCAAGTAGGAAGAGCTTGTGATGCTTAAAAGGAAGAAATCTAACTTATATACGTGTTTTATAAGAGATTGTATGCAAACATGCATTGGATGACCAATTATGAGGCATCAACTACTATTATACATGTATCTTATTACATGCCTAAGCCTAAGACGAACTAACAAACATTCCAACCGTATTTTTTTGTCATTTGGATCATTTATCGGAGCCTTTAAATAATGTAGGCCAGTTATTAGTATTGACAGAACTCATTTATACGACAAGTAGTATATAAACTCCCCATGATTAAGCCTCTCAACATCCTATGTATTTTCTTCTTCTCCACATAGTGAAAAATCAATCGCACCCGTCCAAGGACGTATCCCTGTTACGGGTGAATCTTGCACATCCGTGCGTCTTCATGCTTGCTTGCTTGATCTTTGTGCGTGCTTCCGCGATTCGCAACAAACTGGTATCAAAATATCGGGGTCCATCAAGAATATCAAGCAAGATGACATCACACAATCTGAAGATCGAGATTACATGGAGGAAGGGATTCGATCTAGGGCAGAACAAGATGTTCGCCTTTCTGAAACAATAGGGTATCTAGGCACCATTGGAACAATAGCAGTCGAAGGCATTCAAATCCTCTAAGTTGATGGTGCAGGAAGAGATGGCACACTCGACAATCATGTTGTGTTTATCGGATGAGATTACAACGAAGGTTGCCAATGAGGATTCCGTAGCTCGTTTATGGTTGAGACTCGAAAGTTTATACATGATGAATTCTATGACCAACAAGTTGTTGAAGCAATTGTTGGACTTGCGAGCCCACGGCGAGCCATTATGCAATAATGTTATTGCAAATATCATTCTCAGATCTAAAATGAAGAATAACTAATTTGCATAATATGTCTCCTAGTACAATTAGGGTTATGTACGATGGCCATCTTAATGATCATACATCTGTTAATTCAATTGTTGAATTATAGAGGCCGGTGCTTAGATGAATATCTAAAGAGTTAGATTGAAGACTCGTCAAGCATAATCAGATGATTATTAAGAGAGGATCTCCACCCTGAGAAGGAGATGGCAATATTTTATCTAAAGCTTGATATTTGACTGACCTCTAATGCAGATCCACTACATAGGAATAGAGATTCGGAGGTGTTAAATTAGTTCGGTTAAAGAGTTGACTTAACGAGATCGAGATAACCAAAGTCATTTGTCTTATGCTATCATGATATAGGCACGCATCCTTTGACCAGAGACAGATGTGTTACTATATGCCTGGGTATGTACATTTCGCAGACCGATAGGTTGACGGCCTAACCAAGGTCTATACACCGGCGTGCTGGTGTGCATGCAAGGGCATATGCGTAATACAATCTCTCAAAGGGATCATACAGGTTCATTGTTGAACCAGAAGACATGAGCTCACTCATGAGATATTGGAAAGAATCAAATTTTGTGCACGGTCGTCTCGTTTTGGAAGCTTGACTGAATTTGTAGGTTTGATATATGCTTTTAAAAAGTATATGATCAAGACCTAGGTATGATACATTTTTTTGGAAAGTATATGATTGATACCAACTCCCAATTATCAAATGAGAAACTTAATGATAAAACATTGAAGTAGACAATGTAAAATAGATCTAAAACTTCGGTTTTGTTCTTAGTCTTCCAGTATGCATGATGTACATGTATTAGGAATACCCGATGGTTATATGATCATAAATGATCTTATAACCATGATGCTTCCATTCCTAGAGAATGATGAAACGGGTTAGCATTTTAGTGACTACTCTCAGTAGAGAAGTAATCTGATCTTGTTCCAAATGTTGGATACTGATCTAAGTGTGATTTAGATGCATGATAATATTATATTTTCATTCTTGTTTTAATCAAGCATCTATGAGAAGTCTGCAAGATCTGGATTTGACATGCGATCTCAACATCCAAGTCACTATACGTGGAACAATACAATCGCTCTATCTTTATTTCCAAGTATCTGCGGAGAAAGCACATTATCCTTGAAAGAGTTCATGGATAATTTCATTGTTGATATTATATATCCGAGCATTGAGAAAATTGATAATTAAATGTGATTTAATTACCATGAATGATATGAATTTGATTCATATTATAAGTAGAGTTATTTGAGATAATTAAATGTGATTTAATTATCAAAGTGTGAATAATGTGAATGTTGATCATATTATTTGAGCACATGAGAATGGAGATCCAAGATCGTTAAATGTGATTTAATTATCATGGATACCAATAATGTGGATAGGATTATCCAATTATTTATATATATAATAAATGTGATTTATAATGTATATTAGGGAGCATATTGTAATTTATATTTGTTAATTAATTATTGATGTGAATTGGATTCACATTGGATGATTAATTGAAAATATAATTTACATTTTATTTTGGGTAGTGAATGTAATTGACAAAATTTCCAATGACATGATTGCAATTTTATCAAGATAAATAATATAAGTAGTTAAATGTTACTTGACACGTAAACTATTAGATTTTAATTAATACTATTGTCACATATGAAAATCTTGAAGTGTATCATATTATACATGATATTATGCTTATATTTATTTATTTATTGCAGGATGGGCAAGTCTATACCTCAAATTTCCTGCCCAAGCCCGACCCATGAGTAAGTTAAGTGGGTGAACCTTCAATCCATTGACCAGGTCTACTTACAATGCATGCACTTCTGACACTATATTCATACTATTCTATCCTCTCGATGGCATCCTATAAAGAAGAAGATACATTGCAACGTAGATCCCCTCCTCCCTCGCTCATAGGCACGAGGGGAGAATATGATTCAGGTTCTCATTCTTCATTGGAATTAACAGAACCACATTCAAGATAAAGAATAATGGATCTCAATATCCTATTGTCGTCTACTTTTGGTGGAGTAAGTTATTCAGTTAGAACGGAGGGTTCCGTTACCCATTGGTAAAAAAAAAGATGGCACTTTCTATTTTCATCAGCTTTTTTGGGCTTATTCCATCCGTTGCTATATACTAGCACTTTAGGGAGCGGAAGGGTTTGATAGTTGTCGGGATCGTTCTTGAGAGCGTAAGGGTTTGATAGTGTTTGATCTTTTGATCTTTGGTTGGATAGGAGGAAAACATGCATGTGCCGTTATACCTGCTTGTTAGATGATACATGCTTTACTCCGAAGTGCAGGGTGCTTCACAAGCAGAAGTGCAAGATGCAATGCGAGGGAATTAAATCTTTCCAGCATAGTCTAACAAGAGCAGCAATGCAATTCATAGGAGGTTCACAATTCCTGTAACAATGAAAGTCACATTAAGTAGATTAAATACGGATACAAATGTAGCAGGTTATGGTCATTCGACCTCCCCCTACAACAGAAGCATTAAGCAGCAACATCTAAAATCAAGAATAAGGAACCCATTGATTCTATATCAAAAACACCACCCTAAACCACTGCCCTGCCCTGCAAGTTGATGTTTTGAGATGGCCGTGGTAGCGAAAAACGAAAGCCTCTCAAAACAGAGATTATTGAGGATATCACACATATGATAGATTGCAAAATATTAATGATTAAAAGCACCTCCTGAAGGATAATGTCTGAGATTACCATCAAATATGTACTTGTTTAAGTAAAATAGTAATCCAACCAGTTACAATAACGGATGGCTTTACTGGAGCCGTGCCCTAGTGGACACACCGCATACTAATAATGATAGTGAACATGGAGAAAACAAAACAGCCTTCGATCAGATAATAAACAATGTGTGAATTTCAGCGCAGACGAAGCTCGTATCGACATATTACAAGGCTCAATCTAGTAAGGATTTGCAAGAAACAGGTCAGTAAGATCTCACACAACCACTGAATAAAAAACACGAGCTGCAACTGAGCACCAATAGCTAAGCGCACATCCGCAAAGCACACTTGAGATGATTCACACTGCAACTGAAGCACCTGCATACATCATAGTTCTTCAAATTTAAATCAGGTCGGCCACATTCATCGGCATTTCATCTATCTGGGTACTGTAATACTGTTCGATATCCCTTAGGATTCGGATATCGTCACTGCGTACAAAATTTATTGCCACACCCTGAAAACACCACAGGAAGATAGAAATTAAGGTATGTGCTATCTAAAATAAAAATGAATAACTAGAAGTATTGAACCTTCAAGTGAATGGACACTTGGCATCTCAATCAAAGTTACAATGACATTAATAATTTTCATTTCGTTTTCCCTTAAAAAACCTTCTGCAATATTCAATGTGCGGAAGAAGTATACCCAAAACCCTGCTATATCCCTCGTTATGATAACTACTCATCATAATGGGGCCAAACGGTTGCTTAAATGGAGAGCAAATCATGTATGTGCTTCCGGTGCACATATCAATGCAATTTACCTTACTATTATAATTAACATGAAAAATAGAGATTAACTTATGTGGTCGCCAAACATGGCAAAATATGAGAAAGGGAAATTTCAGAAACGGCGTTTGATAAATAATATGTACCTTGCGTCCAAAACGACCTGAACGACCTATCCGGTGGATGTAAAGTTCTCGATTGTTTGGGAGATCATAATTTATAACGAGAGAAACCTGTTGAGCAAAATAAAGGCCATCAGCAAAGTGCAAAGACAATACAACTAACAATATGTGAGAGAATGGCTATCTCAGTTTTCAAGTGCGTAACATTGTTTCAAGAATCCCTACAGGTGAGAACCCCAAACTCAAGAGAATCCAAACAATCAATCCACTTGCAATCGAGATGGTACTTGCCTGCTGCACATCAATCCCACGTGCCCAAACATCTGTTGTTATCAGAACACGAGTAGAGCATGACCTAAACTCCGCCATTATAGAATCTCTTTCCTTTTGTGGCATATCTCCATGCATGGAAGAGACAGTGAAGTTATTGGAGCGCATCTTCTCTGTTAACCAGTCGACCTGAGAAATGATATGAAAATCTCATTTGTTAGCTAGAAAAATCAATACCTCAGACCCAGGTTAGGATTATCTATTTAACAAAAGCACTGAATGACATCTTATTCTAGCATAAAGCTCGTCGTCAAACCTTTACACCTAACAAAAAGCCCCTCAAAGTAACTTTATAGCTTCTTCCAAATTAACTAAACGTAGCTTAATACGTAATTCCTATTCTGTCATAATACATAATTTCAGGCACCGATATATGCATGAAGAATTGTTTTCATGACTACAAGCATGAGTTTTATTCAGATTTTACCTTTCTCTTCGTATTGCAAAAGATCACAGCTTGAGTGATAGTGAGGGTGTCATATAAATCACACAATGTGTCAAACTTCCACTCTTCCTTCTCAACAGCAACAAAAAACTGCTTGATCCCCTAGGAGGCCACATGATAGAAACAAACAAACAAAATTAATAAGATGAGCAATAAGGAGTTTCACGGAAACAATATAGCAACAAAAGATGTGTGGATTACCTCTAAAGTCAACTCATCACGCTTCACAAGAATTCTGACAGGATCGGTCATGAATTTGCTTGTCATCTCCAATATTTCATGAGGAAGTGTTGCAGATATTAAACAAACCTGCAAAACTCGACTGTGAATTTCTGAAATAAATTTGAAAGGATCTGATGAAAGCGAATTAAGTACTTCAAGGAAAAGTAACAAGGTTATCATTTACATAAAAACATAAGAAAATAAACAAGTTAGATGTAGAAACTTGCCTGAAGTTCTGGAGGAAGATATCTGTAAACATCATAAATCTGATCTTTAAAACCTCTGCTTAACATCTCATCAGACTCATCCTGCATTCATATCTACCAGTTATAACATATCAAATGTTTCATGACCAATCTACCAATCTAAATCATATGGTTTTTATTACAAAGCTTCTAATAGCGAATTGCAATGTCAAAATAAGTGACTAATAGCAAAACTTAAGGTACGTAAGATGGAAGCATGTTTGGATATTATTATATAATAGTAATTAACTAATAGCAACACTTTAAGTACATATTTTGAAAATAAATTTGGCTTTTATTCTATGGAGTTCATGGTTAGCATTGATTTGTGCCAAAACATATTCATACCACAATCACAATTTTATAGCTGGGGCCTCCTCCTATGCAGAAAAAAGAGTTGGGGTTTTATTTGATAACAAACCTCTATTTGGATTCTGTCTTTGCAATTTAATCATGAATATAACAAACCTCTATTTGATAACAAACCTCTATTTGGATTCCACTAAGTAAACTGAATGTCCAGGAGACTTACAAGTACCAGTAGCTTGATGGCTCTTGTACGCAGTGTCCTCCTCTTAATCATGTCACATACTCGGCCAGGAGTCCCAGAGACCACATGGACACCATATTCCAACTTTCTAATATCTTCACCAATACTCTTACCGCCAATGCAGGCATGAGCTTGGATATTTATGAAGTCACCAATAGCCAGTATCACTTTTTCAGTTTGTGCGGCAAGCTCTCTTGTCGGTGAAAGAATAAGTGCCTGCACCCTGCAACACATGCAAAAATAAAATAGTGTCACTAATTTGCAGGTTACATCAATTCCCGGTTGTAAATTCAACAGAAACTGAAATTATCAATATAAAGTTATAAACATCGAATGCTCATATTGAAATGGATGGGAATAAGCTGTATGAAAATAAGTTGCAAATGCACTCAAAATCCCATGTAAGTGTTGAGATAGCAGTGCAAAAAAGTTGCAAATGTTATTACTCGAAAAAAAGAAAAAAAAAGGATGAGATCAATTCAGAAGCAGATTTTATTTGTTATTATAAAATATAAAATTCCATCGGTCTAATGTGGGACTCTTTGATATGTATTTATTATATCCATTCTACATGATGCAAACGGCTTCCGGCGTCGACGATAAAATTAAAATAATTTGGCGGTGGAATATCGGTGGAGAATAGGAGAGGTTGAGAAGAAGAAAACTCGTCGGTAACGAGGGGTTGAAGACGAAGAACGCGAAGACCGCGGAGGGAGAAGAGAGAAAGAGGGATAGAGATAAAAATCTCAACTTTAATTCATACTTCACTGTTTAAAACAACGGGCTACCCTCTCTTTATATAGGAGAGATGGGTTTACAAAATTAGTAAACTAATTTAAATTGACAACCAACTTGCCTAAACTGACTCTAACTAATTAATTGACCCAAATTCAAATTAAAATCTACGAAATAAACGTTGAGATCACAAGCGATCTCAATTATTTAATTAGACAATTTCGATAACTTAAAAACGTAAATAAAATTGACAATTAACTAATAAATACGGCCCTTTAATTTGGGGTCACGCTGCATCAACTCTCCTCCGCTTTTAAAATTCGACTCCTGACGAATTGTTGGAACTGCAGGGTCGGAGGATGAATCGGCGGCTTCAATTGTCTTCTGGAAGAACATGTGGGGCGCGAACGGCGGAATCCATGTGCGGGCGGGAGAGGCGCGGCTGCCGTGGTTGAAAAACATATGCGGTGCGCACGGTGGTGTCGTCTTGATCATCGTCTTCTCCCCGTGATGCTCGAAAAATAGATGCGGCATGGAGACTATGATTCTGGGAGACTCCATAATGAAACAATGGCACAAGGAGAGGAGAAGAGGAGATGTGTCTAAGGAATAAAGCCATGGGGTCCTTAAATAGGGAAAAGCCAAGACTATAGTCCTATTTGGATAAGGAACAACCCCTGTTTTTAAAAATTCTTGCCGCCAGGGGTGTGGGCGCAATTTTCGCACCCCTTTGTTTTTCTCTCTTTCCATAATGTTCTGGACCTTTCTGTAAATAGGGGATTTGGAGGATTTAATTTTGCAATTTTTCCAAGTCACTCCCAAATCCCTAAAATTGTGGGGTTCGGTTCCTGGGATTGACAGGGCCCCGCTAGGGCTTCCTTCTTTGACTTCAAAAGGCGGCGGGGTGGGGCTTGACGGAGGGCACGCGCGCGGCTGGGCCTGCACGGCGGCGGCCTTCGAGTGGCAGTGGCTTCGTGGAGGCGGTGGGCAGGCGGCTGGCGTGGGGCGAGGCGAGATGGGGGAAGAGGCTGGAGCGGCCCGGTGGTTTCGTGGAGGAGGTGGGCTGGGCGTTGGCGGCACAAGTGGAAGGTTGGGGCGGCGGAGCGGTGCTGTCGGCGCGGGGTGGAAGATGCCGCAGGAAGGCGGCGACCTGGGTTGGATGGCGGTGCTCGGTGACGGCGCAATAGGCGGGGAGGCCTCGAGCTGCATCGAAGAAGGGGGGTGACGACCACAGCTCTCGCTCGTGGTGATGGTTGCGCCTGTCGCGTGCGCGACTGCCGCCATAACTCCGGATCGAGCGACAGTAGCAGTGTGGGCGGCGTGGAGTCGCATGCTGGGTTGCGTGAGGATGGTGGCGGCCAGGTTGGGAGCCGAGTGGAAGGAAACACCAGCGATGGAGTCCTCTCTTCTTGCGTCGTGGCCAACGATGGTTGGGGCGACAACCATGAGGAAAGTGGCATGGCTTGTAGCACTGAACCGAGGGCGCTTTCGCGAAGGGAATGCCAGGTTGGCACACAGATGAGGGTCGGTCGGCTGACGGAGATGTTGCGGTTGAGACCGGTGTATTTGACGGTGGCGGCAGCGAGGCACGCCCCTCCTGTGCTGCGACAAAGGGGACCATAACATGGAGATCAGCAAAATCTCCTATGATGTTGTTGTCGTAAATTGGTTTCTCAATTTCCTGGGCAGCAAGTTGAACCGTGAACAAATTGAAGATTTCCCATTCTTTTTTCGTAGGATCTTCGTCAACAATAGGCCTCATGTCTTCCTTTTTTTTGCTTTTTAATTCCTGGACAGCAACTACGACCTTGAAAAACTCGACGACTTCATTTTCTTTTTCCATAGGATCTTCATCGAAGATGGGCCCGTGGTCCTCTTTTTCTTCTTGTATTAATATTGTATTAGATAAATCTTCATCTCTAATGGAAATACCTTCATTTTTTGTCTCGAAATCGGGTTGGACAGCGGTTGCACAGATCTGATTTTGGTCATTGGCGGTTGAATCGTCGTCGATTAGAGCGTCCAACCATGCGTGCACCTTGATGCATGATATAAGTCGCTTCTTGAACCTTTGTTGCCGCGAACGAGCATGCGAATCGGAAGATATGCAACTGAGATTGAGTTGCAATCGCCAATACTCAACAGGATCGTCGAATCGTAGGAACGATTCGGTCTCCATGCTCTGATACCAATTGATGCAAACGGCTTCCGGCGTCGACGATAAAATTAAAATAATTTGGCGGTGGAACATCGGTGGAGAAAAGGAGAGGTTGAGAAGAAGAAAACTCGTCGGTAACGAGGGGTTGAAGACGAAGAACGCGAAGACCGCGGAGGGAGAAGAGAGAGAGAGGGATAGAGATAAAAATCTCAACTTTAATTCATACTTCACTGTTTAAAACAATGGGCTACCCTCTCTTTATATAGGAGAGATGGGTTTACAAAATTAGTAAACTAATTTAAATTGACAACCAACTTGCCTAAACTAACTCTAACTAATTAATTGACCCAAATTCAAATTAAAATCTACGAAATAAACGTTGAGATCACAAGCGATCTCAATTATTAAATTAGACAATTTCGATAACTTAAAAACGTAAATAAAATTGACGATTAACTAATAAATACGGCCCTTTAATTTGGGGTCACGCTGCATCACTACCCAATGAACAGATATGGAAATTATAGTAACCCAATCCTTTTTGAAAAAATACGTTAAATTACCTTTCTTAATAATAGCTCAGAATATTGGACGTATGCTATTATTACAATTCCCCGAATAGTATGAGGATTTGAGCGATTACGCAACAATATAGCAATATATCGGTACATGAAAACAAAAAATATTATGATTTCCTTGTTCCTGAATATATTCTGTATACTCGACATCGTAGAGAGTTGAGAAATCTAATTTTTGTCAATTCTAGAAATAAAGTTGTCTACAAATGGTAGACACGGGAGACTTGAAATCTCGTGCTAAAGAGCATGGAGGTCCTAGTCCCCTTCAAGGCGTATGAATGGGCAATTCAATAATAGATCTCGGATCTAATCGATATTGATACACCAAGTATTTGTTGATACGAAGTATTCCGACGATCCTCACAATCCAAGTCTGAGCTGTTGGAATTGGAATAGGTTCAATAGCGGATCACGAAACCTTGGCCATATCTTCTATCTAATGAATGAGGAGTTTATTTTGAAATCGTTCACTCAACACCCACCTTCCAAGCATATGATTCATGTTGAACCATACAGAGTGTCAAAGGTAGATTGATAGAAACCTTTTGGAAAATGTCCACCCGTAAAATGGCGGATGTATAGATCCTTTCAAGAAGATAGTGCTTTTTCAAATCTCTCGAAATAGAATCTGTTCCAAACATGTATGTCGTGGTTCCTTACTTCGAAAGAGTGCAAATATCTAAATTTCACACTTTTAGAACTGAAAATCACATTAGAATGGTCAGAATGGCAAGATGCCTCTGCAGCAAAAATTCACTTCTGACAATTCACTTACTTAATTAGATCTCTCGATAAAATAAAAATTCCATTCATTGTGTGTCTCATAAGTTTCCAACAGGCAAGAATCTTCCAGAAAGATTCCATCAGCCCATGTTCAATTCCTTTTTCTACATCAAATATACATTTTTTCTACACCTTTTACAAGGTTAACTAACTCAACCCTCTCACAAAAACTTACTCTACTAAGCATAATAATTTTGTGCAAAAAGAAGGCAAATACTGCTCTCTATAAGAACATTTTACGAAATCCCTCGACTTTCATATGAACAATCAGCACACCACAACTACATTTAAAAAACACAAGTTCTTCCCCGTAGTACACCTCTTTCCCGAGGTATATACCTATGAGAATGAAAAAGCATTCCGCTTGAGTCACGACAACTCTTTTCAGATGTCTTGTATGAAGCCAGAAGGCATAAGTTCCATTACTTGCCCTCGTAGTTGACACTAACAATACCTTATCATTGCAGGTCATGCCAAAAACTAGTAACAGACTCATCTCTACTTGTTTGAAGAGAACCCAAAGGAAGAGGATTGCTGATCAGAATGATCTGCCAGCTGGCTCGCTAGGAAGATGAAGATGTTTATGTCAGTTAATCCTATAGTGGCAAGAATACCCATAAACATCAAGGCAAATCACTGATAAAGATTATTAAGATTTTACTGATCGAGGTATGAAGCTTCAACAAATATGCATGTAAGTCACAAGATACTATTTTTATTATTATGAAAAGCTGAATGTATTTTAATAACTAACATGCGTAGAATTTTTTGAGTTAAAAAGGGGGAAAGAAGCAAGTGCCCAGCCCACGTGGATTACTTGCATAGAAATTTTAAAATGAATAAGTGATTGAGTTGTTATCGAGCTATCAAGCGAATTGTTATCAAACTATCATTTATCCAATCCGATAATGCAGATGACAGTTATTCAGTGAATAAGAGAGAATGACTATTAAACTACGGTGACATGGTAGAAGCATATATATTACTAATAGAGTTTTAAGAACCAGAACAGCCATCCCAGGAGCAACGGGGAAAGAGCAAGTGTTGCTCTTGATCCATCAGATAGTCGAATTTTATGATTCTCTTCCTTCTTTGCCAATATTAATATCAGTAATTCAATCAGCGTGTGATTACTGGTTAACGTAAAACATGAGCCATACAAAAGATATATATGAAATTGTAGATTATCGAACTGCAGAGGTCGTAATGAGTGCAAGTATGACTTGGGTTAACATAAATTCCAAGCCAATTTAGAGGTACATATTTAGTTGCCATCCTGATGCAGCATAAAATTAAAATATAGGGCTTGATGTTTTTATCCGTTAATTTTATTTACGTTTATTCGAATCGTCGCATTTTTATTTAAATAAAGAGATCACGTGTGATCTCTAAATTAGTCAGTCAATTTTAAATTTTAAATTTGAATTTTGAATTAGAATCGAACTAGGATAATGTAGATTTGAATCTCGATTCAAATCAATTAGGATCGAGTCAGATTTTATTTTCGATTCACTTTCTATTTTTGTAATTCCACCTCTACAATATAAAGAGGTTGGTAGCCTATTGTAAAAGACAGTTCAGATTATATGAAAAGTTGAGTTTATCTCATTATCTCTCTCGCTCCAATTCTCCCTCTCCCAACGTGATCTTCACGATTCTCATCCCAAAATCCCACGCTAACGACGTGTTCTTCTCTCTCTTTCTCCCATCTCTAAATTTCTTCCTCCGAAATTATTTTCTCTACCGTTGCAAATTTTTATTTGCATCAATTGGTATCAGAGCATGGCAACCGAATCGTTCTTACGATTCGACGATCCCGTCGCGTATTGGAGGATGCAATACGATTTGAGTCGTCTCTCTCATGGCTCGCATTCATGCTTGCGTTCGAGGAAGTTCAAAAATCGACTCCTATCAAGTTTCAAAGTCCAAGCATGGTTGGATGCGCAAATCGATGAATATTCGTATGATAACAACAGAAATCAGATTGCTGGACATGCTGTTCAATCCAATTTCAGCCAAGAAAGTGAAGGTATTTTCAGTCCTAATAAAAATTTTATTGATACAACTTCGATACAACACGAAATCGAAGACATGGGGCCCATCTTTGACGAAGATCCTGTAGAGGATGAAGGCCAAAATCTCGATCTATTTGCCGGAGACCTTGCTGTCCAGGAAGATAAGGGACCGATTTACGATGAAAGCATCGTGGACGAGCATAATGACCTCACTACCAACAGCCTCGTCATTGCTGTCCAGGGGCATGAAGTCTCAACATCACCAGCCCTGCCAACCCCGAACGGCTACATCAGTGGTCGCCCTTGCGCTTCCTCACGCCTCCAAATTCGTCATCACGGCGCCACTCACCTATGCCATCCCAGGAGCAAATACCATGGAGGTCACGACACACGCACAACACGTGCACCGCAGGTACACCGTCTTCGTCGTTCGCAGTGCCATCGCCACAGCCTCCTCTCCCGCCGCTTAAAGCTCCCCGACATAGTCTTCCATCGCCCTTGCTACCCACGGTGTTGCCGCCGCTCGATGTCGAGCTACAACAGCAGTTGCGCAGATGTCGGGCGTGGAAATCACCACCCATGCGAGCTGGGGCCACTGCTCCTCCTTCCTCGGCACCGCCCGAGGCCTCCCGGTCTATTGCGCGGCCATCACGTGCAACCATTTGACCCAGGCCGCCGACAACGCCCTCTTTTATGCGGAAGAAAAGAAACCCTAACGTGGGGGAAGGAACCTCCAAAGGGGTTCGAATCCCTTGGACATAGGAAGTGGGATATAATTTGGAAAAATTGCAGCAAAGGTCCCCCTTATAAAAGTTGTTATCAAAAGGGGCAATTGGAGGATATATTATGCTATGGAATCCTTTTAAGTGAAGGGGTAGAATATTTGCAGCCATGCCCCTCAGTGGAAAGAAATTACAAGCGTAACATGGAAAATAATCAAAATTAGGGATATCTGCTCAACCACTCCAGATGGAATTCTCCACCGACAGAACAAAGATCGAGCAATTCGTCAGGAGACGAATTTTCAAGTGGAGGAGAATTGATGCAGCATAAAATTAAAATATAGGGCTTGATGTTTTTATCCGTTAATTTTATTTACGTTTATTCGAATCGTCGCATTTTTATTTAAATAAAGAGATCAGGTGTGATCTCTAAATTAGTCAGTCAATTTTAAATTTTAAATTTGAATTTTGAATTAGAATCAAATTAGGATAATGTAGATTTGAATCTCGATTCAAATCAATTAGGATCGAGTCAGATTTTATTTTCGATCCACTTTCTATTTTTGTAATTCCACCTCTACTATCTAAAGAGGTTGGTAGCCTATTGTAAAAGACAGTTCAGATTATATGAAAAGTTGAGTTTATCTCATTATCTCTCTCGTTCCAATTCTCCCTCTCCCAACGTGATCTTCACGATTCTCATCCCAAAATCCCACGCATCCGGCGTGTTCTTCTCTCTCTTTCTCCCATCTCTAAATTTCTTCCACCGAAATTATTTTCTCTACCGTTGCAAATTTTTATTTGCATCACATCCAGTTCTCAAATAATACAATTTGATTTTGGGTCCTAAGTTAAAGCATAATAAATACTAGTACGTGAATCAGCATCAATTTCAGTTTCTTCACTGGATAAAGTTAAAATTATGTTTTATATCATATCGACCTTCCCTACCCGAATTTGCACACCCGTCCCCACTCTTCTCGCTGCAAATGACAAGAAAAATGACATCTCTCCATAAAGCAGCCGAGCCAATCCCGTTCCTCGATTAAACACGTAAACACCTAAAGTACTGCCCAAAACGTAGCAAAGAGACCTAATCAAATTTCCTTGTTTTTATCTCCATTAAACCGCATCCAAAATATACAGATCCAATCTCTCGAAAAAACCAAATTTCTCTGTCGGATTCTATGTCCGAACTCCCTCAGGAACAGCGGACAATTAGTACATATCCAACCTAATTAGGGTTTAAAAAGGACTCTATACGTGAAATATTTCGGGGTAAAACGAGGAAGAACGTTCCTAGGGTTTGCTCGATGAATAAAAAGTAAACAAAACGACAAATTTGAAGAGCCGGAGAAACAAGAAGCGTAGAGATCGTACTCTCGAGAGGCGGTGTCGACCATCTGGCAGACGGTGAGGGCGATCATGGAGGTCTTGCCGGTACCGGACTGGGCCTGGGCGATGACGTCCCTGCCCTTGACGATGGGGAGGACGGCCCGCTGCTGGATGGCGGATGGCTTCTCGAAGCCGTAAGCGTAGATGCCGCGGAGGAGGTCGTCCTTGATGCCCATCTGGTCGAAACTGGTGATCACCTCCACGCCCTGCGAGGTCTCGAACACCATGTTCGCGTCGTCCAGCCGCTGCCCTGCACCGCGGTTGCGCGGAACGACCGAGGGCGCCCCCGCCGCCACCGTGGAGGCCATGAGAGCGCAGAGGTGCAGCGGCTGTGGTCGAGACTCGGAGAGAGAGAGAGGGCGGGGAAAGGGGGGGAGAGCGCTTCTAGTTGGTGGGGGGAGGGCGGGGCGGCTGCGCGATAGGATGGGAGGGTGAAGTACTGTTTTTGGGCCTTATGTAGGGGACGTCGGATCCGACTTTTGGACCCGACTTCCGGATCCGAGTGCACAAACCAAAAGGCCGGATATTCGGGGGATATGATTTTTGAGAGAAGCAAATGCAAAAGAAAGTATGAACGATGACATGAGAGTTTGTTTCCATTGATTGAGTCATGTAAAGATAAGATACGTTTAAGTAAAGAAAGGGGATGTTGTGATATTTTTACCAAAGATCTCGTTCGTACTTCATTGCATCAGCGACTGCTTGAGTTGATAAGGATATGGAGAGATGTAATCGATATACGAACTGATTGTATGCATCGGAGTTGAAAAACTTTAAAAAAGATTGCTAATAGTAATATAGATCCTGGGAGACATATAATCATAACAAATGACGCATTGATTTAAAAAGAAATGTTTAAGTTTTCATTGTTACGAATATGTGTGTGTGTGAAGTGTGAAAAGACGAAATGAAAAGTTGTATTCCATCGTTATAGGGGAAAAGCTTAGAAGGAAAAATACATAAAGTAGACAGACGAATAAGAAAACTATAAAAACATGATAAGGAGATATAAATATCCCAACACTCCTCCCAAGCTGGAGCATGTGTATCTATCATGCTCAGCTTCGAACAACAAGAGTGAAAAGAGCCTCTTGCAAGAGCTTTGATAACATATCTGCAATCTGATCACCTGAAGCAACATGAGAGGCGGAAATAAGTCTCCTATGGATTAGATCACGCGTGTAATGACAGTCTACTTCATTGTGCTTTGTCCTTTCATGGAAGGCTGGATTATTAACTATAAATAAAGTGTCTTGGATATCACATTTGAGGTGCATATGAAGAGGCATCTCGATAGTTAGGTCAGTCGGGACAAACTTTACCACATCATTTCCATGCTCCCTTGGGCCATAGCCCTATACTCTGATTCGACGCTAGATCTAGTCACAGTTGTCTATTTCTTACTCTTCCATGAAACTAGCGAGCTACCTACAAACACCATAAAGCCCAAAACGGACTTCCTGTCCTTGGTGCATCCTACATAGTATGCGTCCGCACATCCAGTGATTGTGAGAGACGTGTCTCTCCTAAATAGAAGTCTTGCACCTAGAGAATATTTCAGATACCTCGAGACCATGTTAACAGCATCCACATGAACCTGCCTATGTTGCTCCATAAACTAGTTGACTCTGCTAATGGAAAATGCTATATCAAGCATGGTAATGGTGACATACACCAGTTTTTCAACTAGCTCTCGGCATCATCTCTTGTCTACATCCTCACAGTCATCATCATAGAGCCTAGCATTAGGATCCGTTGGAGTAGTAGGTCTGCATCATGTCATGTCCTTCTCAAATAGGAGACCAGTGACATACTCCCTTTGCATCATTACTATACCATGATGATTTCTTGCAAATTCTAGGCCAAGAAAGTAACGGGGCTTGCCAAGGTCCTTGCTCACAAAACTGTTGTCCAAGAGAATCCTTAGTTATTTGATTGTCATGTGTCGTCACTGTCTGTAACAATGATGTCATAAACAAAGACTAGGATAGCAACGACACCTCTCTAGGTTCTCTTAACAAAAAGAAAATGGCCAGCAGTACCTTTGACAAAAACATGTTGTTCAATCGACTCTAGGAGCTGATGAAATCGAGCCCTCGGTCTATGCTTAATACCATAGATTGACTTGTGAAGTATGAGTACCATACGGGAGTCCCCATCAGTAGTGGTTATTGCATGTAGACTTCCTCTTGTAAGTCCCCAATGCAAAAATGCATTCTTCGCATATAATTGGAAAAGCGGCCAGTCACGAACCACGTCAATAGTAATAAGAATCCGCAGCGTAGGGTGACGAGCAATATGAGAAAAGGTATCACGATAATCCACCCCATATATTTGGGTAAACCCACGAGCAACCAATATGGCCATATACATGTATACAGTACTATCCTCACGGTGTTTAACTGTAAACACCCATTCGCTACCAACAACAGATGCACTTGGAGGAGCCTCTACAACACTCTACATGTAAAGCCTTAAACTCGGTCCCTCTCGGATCATATATCATAAGTTCTGGCTCGTCAAGAGGAAACCAACGTGATTTATTTCGTATGAATCAGACTTCGTTTGAAATTGTTATGATTTTCGGAAGAAATAGAAGTAAATAGGTTTGAGATGTCATTAACCCGTAACAACCATCATTAAGACTAATTAAACATGATTAAAGAAACTATTGACATGTTGAAAACTACTGATGATCACTAGTGAACACTAATCAATAGTTAGCAAAAGATAAGTATAAGTCGCGAAAGTTTAATCGTGATTAGTGAAAGTTAATCACGATTAGCGTTAATTAAACATCACTAGCAGATCAAGAATCCTATGGACTGTTCTAACTTAAGCCATGAGTTTTGGTTACATTTTGGCCACATGGACCAAAACCATGGGCCGCTAGTCGCGGTTAAGGGCTAAACCATGGTTTACTAACCATGGTTAGGGGTTTTCTGGAGCCTATGAATACCCCCTAACCATTCACTCTCTACAATTTCCACTGCCCATGCCATCACACACCGTCCCATTCCTAAGACGAGGAACAGTGCCCCACCTTTCATTAGATTCTGGAATCTTATTCGGGTCACAACTTTTCATCTGTACATTATTTTTCTATGAAATAAATTTTGTATTTTTCTTTATTTAACTATATACAACTTTCATGTACAAGGTTTCCTTATTTGATGTATAAAAAGTGGAACCAAAAATAGGTCCCAAAATGTATAAAGAATGAATAAAATGAATAGGCATTTTTATTGTATTCCGACCCTTATCTCCCCCTACTTTATTCCTTGTCGACCTAGTCATCGAGATGCCTAGGTCTCGGGGTTTCGGGTCATAAAATATTTACAATATTTTATTCTTTTTCTTTTATTTTATTTATTCTGTAATTTTGGCTTTAAAACATGTATTTTATACAGTATTTATATGCACATGCATGGATGCTAAGATGCTGGAATTAATGGTATTTACATGCATTTGCTAGGGTTTTTGAGGCCAAAATGTTAGAATAAAGATGACGAAATGTGGATTCATCATCCCCCTATACTTTGCCTTCGCTAGTCCCTAGCAAACACTTATGCAATAAGTGCGGAAAGAAAAATAAAAAAAATAAAAATAAGAAGGTGGATTAAATTTAATTATCAAACTTGTCTTCACAAAGTCAAAGTTTGGAGCTTAAGTCGGACCTTTAGAATTTTAGTGTGGGCGGAACCTTAATGAGAACCGGACTTGAAATCCAACAGCCCTCAAGAATCCCAAAACTCTGTTCAAGTCTCCTCAATAGCCAAGTCAGAAATGCTTCAACTCATACGCAAACCCTTACGACTATGAATCTGACTCGTACAATGTAAGTGATAGTGGCTCTCCCCAACTGAAATGGCAAAGAGACTGACTTCTCCGGTATGACATCCCAATGATTCCCCGATCCAACAACTCATTCCTCAAGGAGCAGGGTATTCCCTTCTAAGTTCAAGTGACAACCAGCCAAGAGGAGGGGTGAAGAGAAGAATGGACGGTAGCCAGTGTAGCTACCTATCCTAGGATGCAAGACCGGTGTAGTCAAGTCATCCACCGGCATGCTCAAATGATTTGACTTTGAAGCTCAAGCGTGCTTATTGACTATTGACATATATACACTCCAGCAGACATTTTATTTTTGTACAGGCCTGTCCACTTTTTTGGATTTTTTGCTTTTTGCTTTTTTTAACACTATATGCAGCAACATTTACATAGGGAGTTTTTCCTCTCGAGCCAGTAGACTATCCCTCTTTTGAAGCTTTATTGCAACCCACAATCTCTTGTCCTCGAAATTCATCATCACCGGATGGGTTGGGGTGCACTTCCCTCCCTAAAAGAGGACAAGTGTTTCCACCTGTGTGCGTCTCATACTAGCAAATCCAACCCCCTCACCACTCCAACTGAGTTGAGCCAAGTGAAAGGTGCATGTGTCCAAGTTAGGTCATTATCAACAAGAGTCCTGCATGTGCTTCAAAATACTCTACTTAGGCAGTCAAGAATCCATTGAATCAAGCCTTGTGGTCCTCAAAGAATTAAGTCAACTATACCTGAAGTACCTTAATTCCGGCTCCTATAAGGTTCTTGTTAATTAGGTAGATTTTAAGGTCCAACCAAGCTCTAATCTTCGAATTTTACTTAGACTCGTTCAATTATCAAACTTGATCCGAAAAATGCTCATGCTATGCAAATGTTATGCAGAAAATATTTTTGTGATGCAATTTTCGAAGATTTTGAAATTTTTATTGGTTTTTGAAAAGATGATGCATATGCATTTTTTTAGATTTTTGAAAAAAGGTTTTTCAAATGTTTTTGGTATTTTAGTTATGCAAATGTTTTTGGGATTTTTGAAAATCAAAAGGTTTTGGCTAAAAAATAGGTACAAATATTTACACGGGAATGCATCTTTTATTTACAAGATATAGATTTTAAGGATTTACAAGGGATAATTGGTCAGTTTTATAAATAAATATATATATATAGTGAATTTTGGTGAGATATATGTATTCCTCAAACTTATTTGAAAAAGTTTTCAAATAATTTTGGAAAACTCTAGTCCAAAATAATTTTTACAAACGACTTTACAAATATGTAAACGCATTTGAAGATCGTTATGCAAAGGTTTTTCAAACAGTATAGATAGATTTTTCAAAATATTCTTGCAACCATTTTTCAAACCATTTGCAAATCATTTTTCAAAATTTTATTTCACACAAATAAAATAAAATTTACAATCAAAATGTTTTTGCAACAGTTGAAAACATGTAACAAAATGTTTTCCAAATAGTTTTCAAAAGATTTTTCACATAGATTTTCAAACTATTTTTCAAACATTTTACAAAAAATATTTTTACATGATTTATTAATCAGTAAATACTAAAAGAATTTGAGGAATAATAGCATCTTTTATTAAGGTTTTTAATGAATTTTAAAGAATTATTGGCCATATTATTAAGAAAATACGAAAGTACGAGTTATGGCTAAAGTATATACGCAATATATACGACCCCCCTGTACTTAGCTTTAACTATGTCCTCATAGATCAGAGGGAGAAAGAAAACATAACTCGTATTGAGTATAGAAAAGTCTAAAGAATAAATGAATAAGAGGTGAAGAAACGAATAAATGAGAAGTCGATCGTCCCCCCATACTTAGGATCAAATAATCCTAAGTATAGCAGATTGTACACCAAGCAGGGAGGGTCGAGGGTGGGAATGAACAGATCATACTTGTATTGTCTCCCTCTATACTCAGGGTAAGATATCCCTAAGTATAGACAAGAAGAGGAGTCAGTGGAGAGGATCAAAGAATAGAACCAACTCGGGGTGTACACCCCCCTATACTTATGACAAAGTACGTCCTAAGTATAGAAGTCTGAAAAAAAGGAGCGACACCTTTTCGGTAGATAAAGAAGATAGAAGAGGAAAAGAAGAGAAGAAGAAAGATATCAATAGATAGAGGAAGATAGAGAAGAATGTACGCATCACTCCCCCTATACTTAGGGTAAAAGAAGCCCTAAGTATAGGCAACAACAGGAGTGATGAAACAGAACGATGAATGAACACTCGGCTCATCCACCCCCCTATACTTAGGTCAAGGTACGTCCTAAGCAAGGCAAACACGAGAATGGGTGGACGAGCAATACGGTAGAGGGACAGAGGTGAACAAAAGAGAATGTACAACAGAGGTTGATATACACGGGATCAAGAAGTTTGAAAGCGAACCTTCTTGCGGGACCGCTGAGGAATAGATCTAGTATGGTGCAGGTCGACATCGGGGTCCTAAGATGACAGCAACCGATCAGGGTCGACAGGGGTGAAGGCCCTCAGTGGAGTCAAATCGAAAAGGCACGAACTGGTCAATGGAAGTAGTATGGCTAGGTTCGCCCATGGTGGTCCTATGGTGTGAAGGCGCATACGTGTGAGGGGAAGAAGTATGGTCAGGTCTGGCCTTGGAAGTCTCGCTGATGTCAAAGTGGAATGGGACGAACTCATAATCATCGGAAGTAGTGTAATCAGTGTCGTCCTGCAAGATGTCGTCCATGTCAAAATCAAAAGGAACGAAATCATCAGCGGAAGAAATCGAACTCCATTCGTCGTCAAGAATCTCACCCGGACCATCTTTTTCATCAAAAGGCCCGAATTTCTGAACATAATGGTTAAAATCATAAGCGACCTCAATCATCATTACTTTTGACTGATCAGGAACGGACTTATCAGTGGAAGTAGTCAAACCAGGTTCGTCATGTCTAATCTTGGTGTTTGCCCTCCGCTATATGGTATTAATCACGTAAATCCCACGGATTTCATCAACACATCGCCACACACTAGAAGGAGGAACTTTGAGGTATCCGAGTCTTCCCCTTTTGGAGGATTCCTCGGGTCTCATCAGCGGTCAATAAGTAAACTTCTCTAATATCATCAGATAGGTCATAGGCCTCGGAGTCAACTAGAATAGGTGAAGGTGCATCCGGTGCAGATCTCCGATCAACTATGGGTGTGGTGATCAACACTTCGCTCTCATCAACAGGACGGAAGCGAATCTCTCATGATCCACAATCAATAACGACCCTCGCAGAGGCGAGGAATGGTCATCCCAGGATGATCGGAGAGGGCTCCCCTGTGGAGATCTCCATGGGCAATAAAGCAAAATCAACATTGTAGCTCGTGCCCTGAATCGATACTACGACGTTTTCAAGGATACCCTTCGGCCTCTTGATAGATCCATCAGCAAACTGAACGATCATCCTGGTTTCTTGAGAGGTCCTAAGTGAAGAGACTGTACCAGTGAGAAGGATAATATGCTAATTGAAGCACCGCCGTCGAGGAGCTACCCAGACCTGTATCTCGCAAATAAAAGCTCGAAATGCATCAAACTCACATTTAATTGTATATAATTTAAAATAATCTATTTATGAAGGTGGTTTCGCATTTGGCGGAGCTACGGTTTGAAGGTTGAGTTTTGGACCCCTATTGTATTCTTGTACAGATTAAAATATTCATCTTATTATTTATCATTATTTTCATAATTTTATATTTTTATAATTTTGTAAATATTATTTATAATTTATATGTGCATTAAAATCAGAATAAAAATACAAAGGAAATACAAAATAAAATACTTATATATATCATACATAGGTATAAGACATGTATATATACCTATATCATTAGTACTCATACTTTATTAAGTGTATAAAATACCTCGTAAAAAAATAAAAATATTTTCAAGTGTATAAAATTATTTTATAAATTTATAAAATAATAAACCAAAATAAATACATTAAATATACAAAATAAAAATAAAACATTAAAATATATAGATATATATACCTATACAAGCCTAAAAAGGTAACTTGTTATTTTACACCTATAAAAAATAAATAAAAATCACTATAAAATACTTTATAGAATAAACATTTTTTATTAAATAACCTAAAATTAAATAAATCGTTTACTATTTTTAAACGAATTTATAAAGATTTTTCCCAGGCTTTTTCCTGGTTGGTCCACGTGGACCAACCAGGAGGGCCGGAGAGTTGACATTGGGTCAACTCTCTGACCCACTGCCTGCCTGTGTCAGAACTCGATTTCGGCTCTACTTCGTGGATTATTCGAGGCTTCATCTTTCACTATCTCGGGTAGATTCCTTCTTGCCTTTTGTTCACCGTGGATCAAGGATGCACGCCGGCAGCTCTCCTTGGGCCGCGCGTCACTGTGTTTCTCCAGAAGCTTCGTTCTTGGTGCCGCCAGAGCCATCTCCTTCAAAACCTCCCCTTGACCTTCATTCGAATTTTGAAGCGCATTTGGGCCTAGCCGAGACATCCGAGTTGCAGCTTGTGATCTCCGGTGATAGGGGATTGATCCAAGCTCCTCGTTGAGGTGCGGCGGTGGCCTGAAGTGCGTTCCACACCACCTCCGGTGGCCGCCACCGTCGAGGTCCCATCTCGCCATTCCTTGGTTTGAGGTCACCCTTTTTATCCTATTTTCTCACGTATTTTCATTCACATCAGCCTTAGGATCGTATCCCCACTTCCAGTTCGCCCTTGCATCCATCCAAACGCCATCAGCCACTCCCTCACCGGAGCAAGCTCCGACGAGCCTCCACCTCATATCCCCTACGCCATTTCCACCTTCAGGAGCTCTTCAGAGCTCCTCATTTTTGTTCTAACTGCTCCCCTACAGGAAATAGCCAGAGAATCCTTGTTTGCAGGTGATTCGAGCCTCGAGGAGGAGCTACAGGTGTCGTACGTCGTCGGACACCCTCCGACGGTGTTTGGCCATTTCGAGGACTCTCCTAGTTGCTGGACAACGTCAGGAGCAGAGAGGGACTATCGGGGGGATTAAAGGAGGCCAGAGGAGCAAGCATCACCATATCTAAACTCGCCTTGGGCGAGTTCATCTCCAGTTCCTCTAGCCTTATCGAGGGTCGTTAGATCGAAGGACCTGCCCAAGCGGAGTAGCAGCCGTCGGATCGTACTTGTTGCCAGCCGCCAGATCATTCAAGCATCATCTAATCATGGCCGTTGGCAGCTGAAGGGGCATCGTGCATCTGGAGGGCGCCACGTGTCGTAAGGGAACAACCCACATCCGTCCGATCCGCCTAGCGAGGGTATTTTGCATTATTAACCTCGCACAATTTTGTAATTTATATTCTAGACATAATCATTCATCTGTTGTGCTGTAGTTTTTGTAATATTTATAAGAAGCCCCCCCCCCCCCCCCGAACTTTATGTATTTACGACGAGGTCCTTGGCCGCGTCACCTCACGTGCCCGCGCGCGTGAAGTGCGTGGCTATTTTGTAAGGACCCCCTCGGGTTTCTATTATTATCAATTAGCCATAAAAGATTTTAGTACAGTTATAATTTTTTTGTTGAATTTGCGATAAAGCCCCTGAAGTTTCAGGATTTGCGTAAAGGCCCTCGCTCGGTCACGCGCTTCGTGCATGTGACCATGGCGATTTTGCAGTTGTAACCTTGCAACTCTGTCTATTTGATTTTATTCTAGATAATTATTTAAACTATTATATTTTTCTGGAAATTTTGCAATCAACTCCCTGGATGTTCTGCTGATTACATATATGCCCCTATCATGAATGATTTTTCTCTTTGTTTCTAGTATTTAATTCATTCACCTCTAAATAGCTAAAAAATCCACAAAAATTACCTTAAGTTTATGTTGCATCCTAGTATCACGCCATATTTTATTTCACATTTTTATTGCATTTCCATATTTATAAAGATTCAAAAACATGCATTTTCAGCACTGTTTACATTAGAAAATACATAAAAATTATAAAAAGTTTTTGAAAAATTCTAAAAAAATATATTTTGTGTGTTTGCATGTCTTTAAACTTCAGTCCAAAAAATCACTAAAAAATACAAAAGAAAACTCCTAAAAATTACAAAACCCCTAAAATCTTTATAAAAATGTTAAAAATTCTACAAAAATCCTAAAAATACAATTTCAGTTTCTGTATTTTCCGTATTTTATTGTATTTAGTTTAAAATTAATTTGAGGAATTTTGGACACGGTTTACTATTTTTCATCCTCATTTTAATTTCGGCCAGCAGCTTAGTGATGATCGCGAAATTCACCTCTTTAATAATCGGTAATTATGTCGTAGTACAGGAGGCGAATTTGGTTCAGCAAAAATCACAGACTTTGAATGCGGTGGAATATTTATACTTGGCAAGTGTACCAAGGTCGAACACAGGGACATGACTGCCTAATGTAGTTATTGAATTTCGATCTATTAGGCTCAGAATGAATTAATTCCAATTTCAGATCCTCATGTTGAACTATGTTAATAACAAAGCGATGCCATGATGCAAGGCTGCATGCAATATTTTTTAGATATTTGTATGCAAGTTAAGGAGATGATGCATGAGCAAATATGCAAGTGAACAAGTATGCAAAATAAAAGCCTACAATTATACCCTAAAAATACAAGCAACAAAATATAGAAATGAAGTTGGTGTCAATTTAACCCATCATTAAAAAGTGGTCATCAATTCAAGAAAGACAAGCAGAGCAGGGTCCCATTTTTCACATAAAAAAACTCACTTTACTAAAACAGGAGCAAATGAGACATCTAAGCATGCTAGAAGTTAGAGGACAAAATAAGGATAAAACGACACTAAAATCATGCAATTTGGACTTACGATGCTCAAGTTACGAAGGAAATAATGCAGGGGCATAATTGTAATAAAAATGCGAGGAAATAAAAGGATAACTGTTACATTTTGGTCCCTGGAAGGACCTAAATGTAAATACCAAAAACCGCCTGGGCCCTTGAGTAATTTTCCTATGCATGCGAGGGCCTTTTTGTAATTTCTGAAACCACGAGGGCCTCCCTGCAAAATACCAGGCACGCACGTGAGGCACGTTCCTGGGGACCTGTATGCAATTACCATAAATAACAGGGTCTTTCTTGCAATTTGCCCAAGCCCTCACGTGCGGTGTACATGAGGAACCTAGGCACGGGAGGCGGCTGAGGTAGGGGCCACGTGGCAGCATCTGGTGGCTCGGGCCGAGGTTTGGAGGGCCATGAGCTTGCAAGTCTGGTTCGAGGCTCGGGCCTCCACGTGGCTTCATCACGACCGTCCGATTGAACCGATCGAACGTGTATCTGCATCTCCGCTCTCCTCCGCAGGCCACCGGAGAAGGCGGGGCTCCGGCGACCTGCTGGTAGCTCCGCCGTGCTCTAAAGGATGGTCTGAAGGTCACCGGAGTTGACTGGATATCTAGCGGAGGTTCTGGAGCCACGACGAGGCTCCAAGGCTGATCGGAGGTGCTAGTCGAAGAGGCTTCGCCGGAGGGTAAGAGCTTGAAGATGCTCCGACGCAAACTCCGGTTGTTAAGGTCCTGCAGGGGTTAGTTAGCTGAAGCGTGCGTGCGGGAATGTGGAAGTGATTGGGGAATGAGCGAGGGCCAGGGAGGCGACGAGAGCGGTGGCCCAGATCTCTTCTTCTCCGGTGAGGTGGAGCAGAAGGTGGGGCGGAGCGGATGGGGGTTCTGGAGAAGAAGAAGGGGGGTCAGGGAGGAGGCCCGTGGTCGGGCGGAAATTGAGAGGTGGTCAAATGGAGGTGAGGATGTTTGCAGGCGGAGGGATAAATAGGCGGAAATGCAAGAAAAAGAGAAAGAGGGAGGACCTCGGCGGAGAGGGGAATCCTGGTGGAGGAGGTGGTCTAGGCTGAGCACCGAGGGTGCTCGGGTCATGGCTCGACCTGAACGACCGGTCCAGGGAGCTTAGCTACCACCGGAGAGGTAGAGCTTTCTTGGCGGAGGTGCCATGGATCTCACCGGGGCTTCGGCTGTCGTCACCTCCTTGCTAGGACTCCTCCGCTGTCACCAGAGAGCCAGAGGCGGGGCCGAAGCCCCGGAATGGTGGATCAGTGATGATGGAGGTGCATCAATGGAGGCGCAAAGAAGGTGGATCTTCGTGTAATGTCGGGGAGGCGTTGCGAGCTCGAGGGGATGGTCAGAGCGCTGGCCAAAAAAGGAAGGGGGAGCGGGGGTTAGGCGAGGAGTAACGGCTGGGAACGAGGCTTCCGGAGGAAGGAGACGAGCTGCGAGCCATTGGATCATGTGATCCAACGGCCCGCGTACGAGAGCGGGTGGATGGCTGGGATCAGATCCTTAGGATCTGATCGAACGGGTGGCGTTGAGGCGGTGATGAGTGGTTCAAATGAAGAGCTGGGTCCATCCAAGGGCAAGGGCGAAGGGGGTGACGTGGAGTACTGTGGAGCGTTAGATGATGGATATGATCGAACGGTCGAGGTCGAAGGGAGACGTGGCGCATTGAGAGGCGAAGGATGGAGGCTGATGATAACCGCCCGAACGACTAAGGTAAAGGTAAAGAAATAGTCGTCGCGACCTCAATCACTCGGGCTAAGTATATCAAGAAAAATCAACCACTCAGAACATGTAAAACTAATCGAGCACAAAAGAGAGCGGTCCTGCTATGAGATTAACCTGGTATAGCACCCAGGGTCGAACACAAGGAGCACAGATTGGCCTTGCGGCCTACGATGTAGTCAGAAATCCGAGAGAGTATTTTTTAGTGTTTTTAAGGGTTTTTATATTTTTTTAGGATTTTTGGAATATAAAGAAAACAGGAAAAGCACACAAACAATTAACTTGAACAATTTATTTAATGCATTAAAAAGCAAGCAAAAATTCAGACAAAATGTTTTTATGTGTTTTATATTTTTTTATGTTTTTGGTGAATTTTTGAGATTTTTCTGATGTTTATTTTATTTCCTAAAAATCAAACAGTGCGAAAAGCAAGGGGTACTGTCCAGCCAGGCCCAAAACCCAAAGATAAAATATCTAAGGATCTCAAAGGGACCTGGAGGTAATTTTCCTGTATACTAGAGAAAACAAGGAAAATTTGAGCACCAAAATTATTGTTTTTGAGTTTTTAAATTAATTATGATTTTTAGGAGTTTTGAGGTGTTTTTAAGTTTTTAGGGTTTTTACTCAATGAAAAATAGCCAAAATTGGCTAGAAAATAAAGGAACACAAAATAAACAGTAACTATTTTTTTTTAGAATTTTTAAAAGGGTTTTGATATTTTTTTGGGGTTTTTGACTCTAAACAGTAGCAAAAATAAGGGTTTTTGAATTTTTAAAAATAGCAAATGAAATCAAAAATGTCCTCAAAAATCTACAAAAATCCTACACCATGGCAGGAGCCATGTGTCAAATTTTCGTTGGATTTGGAGGTGATTTGATATTTTATTCAAAAATCAAAAGGGGGCACTGTGCACAGGGACCAAAGTGCAAATACCCAAAGTTCTGGGGGTCCTGGTGCAAAATACCCAAGAAATCACGCGCGAGGCGCGTGTCTGGGGCACTCAGGGACCCAAATGTAAGAAAAATAAGTTCCGAGGGCTTATTGGTAACAAGTACCCAAAAGTCCAGGGGCTTATCTGCAAATAACCCCAAAAAATATCGCACATGGGAATTAAATCACGCACAGGGGCATAAATGCAAATAAAGAAAACTTTTTATCCAATCCGTAACATCCAGAACTACAGGGTTTATATTGCAAATAACCCAATAAAGTTCACGTGACGAAGCACGTGGTCCACGTAGACAGGGGTATAAGTGCAAATAAAGTAAGTACGAGGTCCTTAATGCAAATATCCCAGAAAATAAACAACTTAATTTAAAAATTACAGGACTAAAATGAATTGAAACAAACAGAGGGGCCTAAGATGAATTTACCCCTTTTATTATTATCGACGGCCTGATGTGCGCCACGTGGCTGATCGGACGGTGGAGAACGGGTGCGCCTTTAACTCTGGAAGGGCTGGCCTGATCGAACGGTGGAAAGTATTCCACGTAGCAGATCTGACGGTGACGAAGCGTGGTGGAGATACTCTTGGTGAATCGACGGCTGAGAGGAGGACGCATGGCGAATCTGACGGTTGAGGCTAGCTGGTGCCTCTCTCTCTGCGCGAGCGGTCAAGATCGACCCTCGGGATGATCGGACGGTGGCAGTGCTCCGCAGATGAATGGTTCAGATCGGATGGTGGAGAACGGGTGCGCCTTTAACTCTGGAAGGGCTGGCCTGATCGAACGGTGGAAAGTATTCCACGTAGCAGATCTGACGGTGACGAAGCGTGGTGGAGATACTCTTGGTGAATCGACGGCTGAGAGGAGGACGCGTGGCGAATCTGACGGTTGAGGCTAGCTGGTGCCTCTCTCTCTGCGCGAGCGGTCAAGATCGACCCTCGGGATGATCGGACGGTGGCAGTGCTCCGCAGATGAATGGTTCAGATCGGATCTGGAGCGAGGAGGATGATCTGACGGTTCTGGAGAATCCTGGAAGAACTGGTCGCCGGCGAGATTCACCGGGCTCGTGCGTGCGCTAGGGTCCTCTGGAGAGCCTTCTGGAGGTCGGAGAAGAATCGCGGAAGGCTCCCGCGTCTGCTGGTGGTCTTCGACGAGCACACCGAGCTCCGAGGAGCTCGAGCGAAGGCGGCGGAGCCGGGTCTCCTGGCTGGATGGCGAAGGGTCTCAGATGACCCTTGTCTTGACCTGAAAAGAGAACCAGAAGACTCACGGGTCGAGGGCAAATTGCCTCGACCCGGTTAGGCGGCGTGAAGGTGCATGGTGCGTCGGAATGGAGAGCTCCGGCGAAGGTGGTCGGCGGAGGAGCTCGATTCCCAGATCCTGTGCGATCTGGGTTGGGTGAATGGGTGAAGAAGATGCGGAGAGGTCTGGCGAAGATGATGGTCGGGTCGGAATGGCAGATGGGAGATCGGAGGTGGCTGGCGACGGCGGCGGAGCTACGCTACCAGTAAGCTAAAAATCGAAACCTACTCTAATCTACGGCCTAAGTGATCTACCTGGGTGGTCGGAGAGACTGGGGAAGAGCAGGGGGTGCTCCTGGTCGTAGCCTCAAGGGTCGTCTCGGCCCGAGGCTCGGTGCTCACGTTGGTGGCGGAGCAACGGCGGCGAAGAACGCCGGATCAGTGGATTCGCCTCCTCGCCTCGCTGCAACAGGGGCGATCGCTTGCTGTCACTCTCGCGGTGCTTCTGGAGGTCACTGGGAAGAAGGAGAAGGTCCAAAGATAAGGCGCAGAGGCGGCGGAGGTCGAGATATATATGGAGGCAGGGCCGATTAGGGTTGGGTGGAGACGGCTATGGAAGGCGTGGATCCTTCGCCGAAGGATCTGGCGAGGATGTCGGATGATTGGCGAAGGATCCGGGCACGGGGTTTGCGGAGGCGACAGGCTGGAGACGCATGGAGAAATCGGCGAAGTCGGGTCGGGCGCGGGTCTCCCCAAAAGGAAAGAGTCCGCGGGGGAGTTGACCGGGGTCAACAATCCCCCGTGGACCAATCAGGAGCTGCCAATTATTGATTTCTTTGTTTATTTATTTTAAGGTAGAAAATGGCCGAATTAAGAAAAACTTAAAACATGAAATATTTTTCTTTTATTTTTTTCTATTTTTTGGTGATTTTTAATTAATTTTTGGAAATAAGAATAATGTATGTACATGATATAGGAATATATACACTATGTAGACTTTTTATTTTTGATTTTTTTATTGTTATTTTTATACAATTTTATTCCTATTTTATATCTTATTTATTTATAGAATAAAATGAGGAATAAAAGGATATTTTTATTTTATTTTTATCACTTATATACATGGGTGGAATAAATAGTTATATATATTTATGTACATAGTATATATACACTGTATTTTTGTATTTTTAATTTTTGTTCTTTTTATTTGATTTTTGTTGTGTTTCTTTTTATTTGCTTTATTTACAAAATATACCATAGAATATTTACGAAAAGTTTTGAAAATAAATACATTTATTTATAGGGTTAAATAAATAAAGGATGATGGTCTATGTACATGGTGAAAGGGCATTTTTGGAATTTTGATTTTTAAATTTTTATTTTATTTTTAATAGTTTCTAAATATATACAAAATGTATACAAGCATATTTTTGGGTGAGGAAAATATAATTTTATTTATTTACAAAAGTATGTACACATGAGCTCCTATCTCCCTCTACTTTGGCTTTTATGCGGTCAGGCCCATGCTGAGCCCTCCCTTGGGTTAGGTTGCTCAATATTTATTCTAAATATTTCCCTCTTTTTCTTTTTACTCTTTATTCTTTTATTTTTGCACAAAAACATGCTAATTATATCTTTTTACACAATGCATGCTTTTGGTAATTATTTGTATTTACACATATTTACATGTATTTGCAAAGGTTTTTGTAGCTAAAATAGAAGAATAAAGAGTGATGAATGGGTATTCATCACCCCCCTATGCTTAACTTTGCTAGTCCCTTAGCAAACACTTATTTGAAAAAGAAGTGAAAAAGAAAGGAAAAGAAAAAGAAAAAGAGGATGTACATGGATCAAGGTTGAATTATTAAACTTTCCTTTATTAACTTGAAATATGGAGCTCGATCAGATCTTTGGATTATTAATGTGTCGGAACCTTATTTGGACTTAAGCTTAAAACTCAACAGTCTCCAAGTTCCACCAATCTATGGGCAAGACTCCTTAATAAACTAGATCAGAACAAGTCTACATACACAAACTCTAATGACCATGAATCTTTCCATGCGGTGTAAGTGATATGTGGCTCCCCACCTCAGAAGTAACAAAGAAACAACCTCCCTCAACCTGGTAACTCTAATGCCTCAGTCTAGCAACTCTTTCCTCGAGAAGCGGGGTATTCCCTTCTAAGTTCAAGTGCAACCAGCTCAAGAAGAGGGGGTAGAAGTATAGAGTTTTTGGAAGCTTAGCCAGTGTAGCTAAGTCTTCCGCTGCAAGCTTCATGAGATGTAACATTGATACCATAAGCTTTTGCTTTATTTGACTATGTACACTCCGGTGGGGTTATTAAATTTTCAATCCGACCCACCACTTTTTTTTTTGGAGTTCTTTTTGCATTTTTGCATTTTTTTTCGGGAACTTTTGTACAACATATCTACATGGTGCAGCATATAAGAAATTTCCTCTTGAGCCAGTAGACTATCCCTCTTTTGAAGCTTTATTGCAACCCACAGCTTCTGTCTTTAGCCTTCATCACCACTAGACCAAGTTGAGGTGCACTTCCTTCACTATAAGAAGAAGAGAGGTTCCGCCTAGAAGTACGACCCTCATATGCTACCCCAAGCCAAAGGAAACTGCCTCCTCACCACCTCATCCGTGGAGAGCCATGTGTAAAGTGCAGGTGCAAGTCAAGCCATTGTCTTTAAGAGTCATGCGTGTGTTGTTAAATGTTCTACTTAAGCTCATCAAGATGACATATGCTCATAGCCTAGTGGACTCAAAGAATTAAGTCCTTATGGACCTGAAAAGCCTTAAACCTAAATCCTATAAGGTTCCTCTTAAAGTTAAGTGGATTAAGATCTTATTCAAGCTCCATTTCTCAATTTAGTTCCAGGCTTAGTTTAAATGTCAACTCTCATCCAGGAAAAACTATATACATATATGTACACAAGATGCTATTTACAAATATTTTACAATCATGCAAAATTTTTGAAAAATGTTTTGAAATTATGGATGAATGATGCATGAGGTGCAAGTTTTTCAAAAAGATATTTACAAACATTTACACAAGATTTTTGCAAACTTTTGATTTTCAAAACATTTTGGAAAAATTTTGTACTATATACATAATTTTGATACAAAAATATTTACAAAATAATTTTTACAAAAATACTTTGTACACTAGCTATGTATGTGCAAGATAAGAGAGGTTTATGTACATGAAAAAAAAAATTTAAATTTTTGTGATTTTTAGCCATTTTATTTATTAACACACTCACACAAAGTACGAGTTATGGCTAAAGTATATATGAAATATATACACACCCCCCTATACTTAGCTCGAACGATGTCCTCAGAGTGATCAAGAGCGATGAAGAAAACATAACTCGTGCTTAGTTAAAAGGGAGTGAAAATGAATGGCTAAGTACATAAATGAATAAATGAATAGAATAAGAGGGACTTGGTGGTTTCCCCCTATACTTAGGATTAACTAATCCTAAGTATAGAAAGCTGTACATGAAGGGAAAGCCGAGTGAAGAAGATACAGAATCTGCCCCCCCTATACTTAGGGTAAAATATCCCTAAGTATAGGCAGCAAAACAGGAGCAAAACGAATGAAAAGAATACTCGCAGATCCGACAACCCCCCCTATACTTAGGGTAAAGTACACCCTAAGTATAGCATAATCACAGGATGAGAAAAGGGATGTGGGACTAAAGAATAGAATGATATGGACAACTGGATCTATACAGGCGGAGGAACAGTGAAAATCAGGCGTGAGATGCAGAAGATGTGAGTCAAAAGACCACATCTCACGCAAAATGAATCGCGGCAATAACAACGTCCTGCGGCCCATGATCTAGAAATGGCTTAAGCCGCTGGCCGTTCACTCGAAAGGTACTCTCAGAAGATAACTCAGATATATGAATGCTACCGTTATCGTGTACCTTCCTGACCAAGTAAGGTCCTTTCCATTTGCTCTGTAGCTTCCCTGGAAATAGTCGTAGCCTTGCATCAAACAACCATACTTTCTGTCCAATCTCAAAATGCTTGTGGCTGATATGAGAATCATGCCACTCCTTCACTTTCTCCTTATAATGTAGGCTGTTTGAAAAAGTTGTATCTCTAAGCTCTTCCAAGGCGGCTAACTCTGCCCTCCTCTGGTCTCCTACACCATCTGGATCCATAAGAATATTTGTAACTGCCCAAAGTGACTTGTGCCTCAGCTCAACAGGTAGATGGCACGGCTTGCCATAAACGAGGCGAAAGGGAGATGTGCCCAATGGAGTCTTGAAAGACGTCCGATATGCCCACAAGACCGAGTCCAAAAGCTGTGACCAATTCTTTCGGTCAGGGCGGACGACTTTCTGCAAAATATTCTTGATCTCCCTATTCGACACCTCAGCTAGACCATTCGTCTGTGGATGGTAAGGTGTGGCAACACGATGGTCTATATTGAACTCGCTAGCAAGGGCCTTCACCTGGTCGTTGACGAAATGAGACCCCCCATCAGAAATCAAAACTCGTGGAACCCCGAACCGCGTGATGATATGCTTTCTCAAAAATCTGCAAACTGTCCTCGCATCAGCGGCTCGGGCGGGGATAGCCTCAACCCAACGACTCACATAATCAACGGCCAGCAGAATGTACTCAAACCCCTGACTCTTAGGGAATGGACCCATGAAATCGATGCCCCATGCATCAAAGACCTCACAGAAGTGAATGGGCTGCATCGGCATCATATCACGCTGTCCACAAGTGCCCATCCTCTGACAGTCAGTACACCTCTTCACGAACTCATCAGAGTCCTTGAAGAGGGTAGGCCACCACAAGCCGGATTGGAGCACTTTCTGTGCCGTTCTCCTCCCAGAATGATGTCCTCCTGCCTCAAGCTTGTGGCAGTAAGTGAGGACACTATGATGCTCCTCCTGAGGAATACACCGACGCCAGACGCTATCCCCTCCTTCGTGGTAAAGGATGGGATCCTCCCAGTGGTAGGACTTGGCCTTCGCAAGGAAGGTCTCACGCCTCTGCCTGGGCCAATCTTGTGGGACTTTCCCAGCAACGAGAAAGTTCACAATAGGGGAGACTCAGAGGGGAGTCGTCGGGACCAGAAAGAAAGTCAGGAAGCCCCTCGAGACCCACGGGAGGTTGGTTCGTCGACGTGCCATAATATTAAATAATCCAGGGCATTTTATATACTAGTTGAAAGGGTCCCTGACCTCCTTTTCTCGGAGCGTCAAGGGGCAGGGTGATGGTAGGCTGTGATACCATAGTGCCGAAGAATTTAGCAAGAAGTCATCCTCCTTCGGTTCTGACCCCCCTACTAGAGATTGGGCTTCATTAACAGCATTAAACCACCCCGCATATGCTTCGACCCGCCTTTTCTAATCCAATATATTATAAGCTGCGAACGTTGAGGATAAGAGTACATCGAATCCATATTCAGTCTTACCGTGTGCGGATTGTATCCATTGGTATCGGCATACCACGGGAGTGAGGTGATAGCAAGGATCGCCTCATCTGGGAAGGTATCTCGAATAGGATCAATCTGCTCAGAATCCTCAGGCTGCTCTAGTCGGGAAAGATGATCCGCCACCACATTCTTGACTCCAGGCTTATCCTTGATCTCAATGTCGAACTCCTGGAGTAGAAGGATCCATCTAGTAAGTCTGGCCTTGGCATCCTTCTTTGACATGAGGTACCTGATGGCGGTGTGGTCAGTATACAAAGTCACTCTAGATCCAATGATATACGATCTGAACTTATCTAGGGCGAACACTACTGCTAGCATCTCCTTCTCTGTGACCGTATAATTCCGCTGGGCGGAATCCAATGTGCGGCTAGCATAGTGTATGGCAAACGGAACTCCGTCCCTCCTCTGTCCTAGCACGGCCTCTACGGCAAAATCAGAGGCGTCCGTCATGATCTCGAATGGGAGAGACCAATCGGGTGGCTGAAGGACAGGAGCCTCAATAACACACTGCTGGAGAGTCTCAAAGGACGAAAGACACTTGTCATCGACAAGGAACTCGGTGTCTTTCGTCAAGAGGTCAGTCAACGGTCGGGCAATCTTGCTGAAATCATGAATGAATCTCCTATAAAAATCAACGTGCCCCAGAAATGACCGTAGCTGCTTCAAATTGGACGGCGGTGCGAGTTTTTTAATGACGTCAACCTTGGCCGGATCAACCTCCATGCCCCTGTGGGAGATGATGTGGCCAAGCACCGTCCCTTGAGTCACCATGAAGTGACTCTTCTCCCAAGACAGAACCAAGCGGGTAGCAATACATCGCTGGAGCACTCGGTCTAGGCAGTCAAGACAGGAATCGAATCCGTCGCCGTAAACCGAGAAGTCGTCCATGAAGACCTCCAAACACTCCCCTACCATATCCGAGAAGATCGACAGCATGCATCTCTGAAAAGTCGCAGGGGCGTTGCATAGCCCAAATGGCATGCGCCGAAAGGCGTATGTACCGAAGGGACAGGTAAAGGTGGTCTGCTCCTGGTCCTCAGGAGCGATGGCCACCTGATTGTAGCCCGAGTACCCATCCAGGAAGCAATAATGGCTCTTCCCTGCCAGTCTCTCTATGATCTGATCAATAAAAGGCAGGGGAAAATGGTCCTTCTTGGTGGCCTGGTTGAGTCTCCTGTAGTCAACGCAGACCCGCCAAGAGGTGGGTACTCGTGTAGCAATCTCCTCTCCCGACTCACTGATCACAGTCGTGATGCTCGTCTTCTTGGGCACCACATGCAAGGGGCTAACCCACTTGGAGTCGGAAATGGGATAAATAAAATCTGCACTCCACCATTTTGATATTTCCTTCATGACAACCTCTCGTAGGTTGGGGTTCAGGCGCCGCTGGAACTCACGCGACGGCTTTGCCCCTTCCTCGAGATAGATATGGTGGGAGCACAACGAGGGACTAATCCCATGGAGATCTGCTACGCTCCATCCAATTGCCTTGCGGTTCTTTTCAAGAACCCCCATCAGCCGGGATTCTTGTTCTCCAGTCAGATCGGCAGAGATGATGACTGGGTACATCTTAGACTCTCCCGCAAGGAATCGATACTTCAGCGAAGTAGGGAGCGGCTTTAGCTCTGGACAGCTGGGTGCTGGCAAATCTGGCTTCTGAAGAAGATGTGTGTATGCTGACAATTCTGCCAAATCTACCTGGGAAAATGATAAAGAACTCTCACAAACTGGATCTGGAGAAGGCGGGTCCTCTGCATTGTCTCTGGTCTGCTCTACCTCTACCTCCTCCTCATCTATAGGCTCAGGTGGATCCAGGTCTGGCATCTGATCATCACAATCTGCCCAATCAGATTCTGAATCCGAGGGATCTGTATCAACTGCGGTGGCATCAGTACCACCGTAGAGCAGGGTGGCCTCAGTACCACCAACACTGAAAATCGTGTCGCGATCAAGGTCCGACTCTGCTGACTCAATAGTATCCTGAACCAGGGCTGTGCTCTCCAGACTATCCTCTGCTATCATCTCTGCATCAGCTGTATCTAAATATGAGAGGATGGTCTGTGCTGCAGGATCTGCCCTAGCTGCCTCATCATCTGTGATCACAAAATCACAGTCCTGGTGTATGTCTGGCTCTGTATCTGTCAGCTGTTCTGAATCTGTACTGCCCTCTGAGCGGGATCTATCTCTGGCTCTGTGGTCCTTAACCGTCTCTATTTGTATACTCTCGCCCTGGACGCGAAAGAATACCTTCCCACTGTCATGGTCAGTCACCGCCTTGGCTGTGGCCAAGAACAGGCGACCGAGGATGATGGGGGAATCGGTCAACGAGTCAGGGGTCTCCATGTCCAGCACTACGAAGTCCACGGGGAATTGCAAACCCTGAATCGTGACGACAACATCTCGCAACAACCCCTTTGGCCTCTTGACAGACCGATCAGCGAACTGAAGGTATGTCCTGCTCTGTCTAAGAGTACCCAACTCTAAGTGGTCGAGAAGGGCTGCCGGAAGAAGGTTGATCGACGATCCGCTATCTAATAGAGTACGGTCGAACCTCTGCTCACTAATATGACATCTGACATACGGGGCTCCTAAATCTGGCCTCTTGGTCGGCAGATGGTTCTGGATCGCGTAACACGTGGCTTTTGTCAACACATGAATTTCTGCGGTGTTGTTCCTCTTCTTCCTCCTGACTGTGGTCCTGTCTCTCAAGGATCGCTGAAGAAGAGGGATGTGCTGCAAAGCCTCATGGAGGGTCAGCTGGATGTGAAATCGGTCTATCATGCTCTGGCTGAACTCCTCCTGCTCTCTCTTTTTTGGATCTTTTTCTCTTTTCTTCCCCTTCCCCAACTCAAGGGCTCTAGGAAAGGGGATCACAGGGTCCTTCTCAGATGAAGGACTAGGAATAGGCCTAGACGGTTCGATGACCGGATCCTCACATACATCATTCACCACAGTGGGATCAGAAGAAACTAAACCTTTTCCTTTATTCAAAATAGAGTTCTGAGATACATCCACACGAGAAAAGACAACATCTCTATCAGAATGAATATTGGTGGCCTTAGTGCCACCTCTAGCTGGCTCTAGACGTCTTGCGGCCTCAGTACCGCGGGCTGGCTCGGCTCTGCTGGTGGCGTCAGTACCACCTCCTCGATATGGTGAAGCGGCGGCCTCAGTACTGCCGGTGGAATCAGCATCTCGGGTGGCTTCAGTACCACCGTCATCATCATGTGCGGCTTCAGTACCGCTCTCCTCTTCCTCATCTGGCGCTCTAGATGAATCCTCGCGTTGTCGCTCAGATGAGGCGCCGCCTGCTGGTCTTCTACCGCTCCTAAGTGTAACAAAATCAGCATAAAATAGATCCGACGACATATCATCAAATGAGTCACTAGGAGGGGTAGGCTCAGTGTGAACTACCTGCTCAGACTTCCTCTTCAAGCTATTCGGATTAGGCTCGATATGTGTAGGGATGGCGGTCTTCCCTCTCATCAGGTCCCGCATTTCCTGGCGGAACTCGTCCATCTCCCGTCTAAATGTAGCCTGCTGCTCTGTGAAGATGCGGGCTAGATCATCCAAGGCGGGGCCCTCATGGGAGCCCGACGGGTTGCCTCTCTGGTAATGAGGCTGCTGGACCTGGTGCTGCTGCGGCTGAGAGGGGTGAGAGGAAGGATGCTGCTGCTGGTGAGCCTGCTGCTCACGTCTCCAAGTCTGTCCCTGCTGCTGGTAGGGACGAGGTACGAAGGATGATGGCTGGTGTGGCTGGTATGCTGGGGGCTGCTGGTGATCTCTCTGCTGGGAGTACTGCCCTCCCTGACCGGCTGGCTGCTGTTGGGACTGGTTACCCCCATTCCCCCACCTGAATCCGGGATGGTCTCGTCGGATTCCAGGTTGAGGACGGTCATACCAAATCCCGTTGACATCCATCAACGGTTCCTCATCGTAAGGGGCTGGTGGGAGTACTCCCAGAAGCTGATCCGGCTGATATACCACCATCTGTAAGTCTGGAGATGGTGGTGACTGGTAAGAGGGCTGCTGCTGCTGGTACGGCTCCGCCTGTACAAGATGAACTTGTCTAGGCTGCTGCACGGAGCCGGAGCGCTGGGACGAGCTGCGGCTGCCGCCGGATTCGCCTCGCGACTGAAGACGGGGCTGAGAAGCCGTCTGTGCCTCCTGAAGACACAAGAGATGGGTCTTCACGTCGCTCAGAGTTTGTGCCATCTGCTCCATCTGAGTTATGCCCTAGCACTGCTTCTTCTCTATTATTTCCATGCGGTCCAACTTTTCGCTGATAATCCCCATGTCCGCAGCGGCCGACTCTGCCTGTGCGGCTGCAACTGCGGACGAACTGGATGGACCTGCATCAACCCGTGCTATCCGCTGGTACTGCACAGGTCCTGGCGGCTGCTGAGATCTCTGTGTGTATAACCGAGTCTGGGACATCACCATATAATTTTCGGCCATCTCCTCGTAAATGGCCCAGACTTGGTTGTGGTCCTTGGCAAAGTAGGACCCGCCGCAAGAAGCATTCACCAGACCCTGAAGCTCTGGCGTCATCCCACTAAAGAAGCTCTGAACTAGGTTCGGCTTGGAAATGTCGTGGTGTGGGCATCTATCCAGAAGCTCTCTGAACCTCTCCCATGCCTCGTGAAACTGCTCGTTAGGGAGCATGGAGAAGTTGTTGATCAGGGCCCTCGCTGCATTCGTCCGCCCGAGTGGATAGTACTTGTTTAAGTACTCGGTGCGGAGCTGCTCCCAGGTGTAAACAAACTTCCCTAAATGCTTCAGCCAGGCGGCTGCTCTATCTGCCAGTGAAAAAGGGAAGGCCATCATCCGAATCGTATCCTGGTCCACATGACGGTCGTGGACAGTGCTGCAGATCATCAAAAACTCCTGGAGATGGAGGTGGGGCTCCTCGGTGGCAAGTCCGTGAAAATGAGGAAGCATCTGCAGGGTATTCGGAGGGAACTTGAAATCCCCCACGATAGCAGGTACCACCACCCAATGGTGCATCAGTGTAGATCCGGGGTTGTGTAACTCCCGCATCGTTCTCAGTGGTCCTGCTCCGGCAGCGGCTGCCGCTGCGGCAGCCGCTGCTGCGGCTGCTGCCTCTGCATCAGCATCAGGAATGTCCTCAGGCTCGCTCTGATCTCTCTCTTCTCTGAGTCGCTCCAACTCCCTTCTCATCTCAATCATGAAAGCTCCCTGATCGCGTAGCTGCTTCTGTACTGTCTCTAATGATGCGATCAGGGTGGAGTTGATCGCTCCCTGGTCTAGTACAAAATGTTCGGGTTGTCGGGAGTCTGGATCTGAACTGCCGGCTCCGGCCATAGTGACGTCTGCAAAATCATATGAGCCCAACTCAGGTTCTGTCAAATCAATTCGTCTTTCCTCGGACTCATGTCTCTCAGTAGCAAAAGAAAGGGGATCGAGGGAGAACAGGGTGGAATCGTACTCGGGCCCGGAGAGCTGGTCTTGACTCTCACGGGCCAACCTAGATGTTGAAGTAGACGCGCCTGAAAGCGGTGCAGCCAGAGGCTGCCTAAGAGATCGTCTACCCATCATCTTGATCTGGCGAGTTGGGCGGATGGGATCTGGAGAAAATATGATCGCAAAGCAAACCCCCGGTTCACCAACGCAACACAATCTGAAGACCGTGAAAGTTCGGTCAATTTATCTTGTCAATTTTATTGGGTGAACACACAAAATATCAGAGCGCTTACGTGACCTGTTAGGATACCCGATGCTACTCCAACCGACTGGCCCGCACGGAAGAGTCGGTAGTCAGCTAGAAATAGTACCGGAGGGTTCTACCTAGGGTGCGGGTCACTCTCTCGCGCATCCAAACCATACAAGGAGGGGGTTGCTCTCCCCAAGACAAATTTTTAATGTGAGTGTCTTTTAGGGTCAATAGTGTTATCCAGTCCCAATTTTTTTTTGTTTTTCTTTTTAATTTTTTTCAAAATAAATACAAGCGGCCTAACGAATTTTCCGATTCTCCTGATGATTAAGCCAAAAACAGAGGGAGAAGACGAAAAAGCCGATGCGCGAAGAAATCAATGATGCATGCAGAGAAAGAAATGCGTACCTTGTCTCCAGCACTCTACATGCAAGTGATCCGCGCAGAATTTAAAGACAGAATTAAACTACCTAAATGGTGCAGCGAGGAAAAACCGAGTCATAGATGAGCAATTCCTAGCGCAGAACCGTCTAACTTAGTCACTCGCCCTTGATCCAAAGAGTCCGGTCTTGGCCCACCCCTCCTCTTCTCGACAGGTCGAGTTCAGGAGTAGCGCTTGCGGGGCAGGCTCGCGGCGCGTAGGTTCTCAGGAAAGGGACTAAGTTATTTTTATTATTTATTATTAGTAGGTCCAATTAACGATCTATAGGAACAGATAAGCAATTAAGTGTGGGGACCCTACTAATTACGGCACAAGCAAGAGAAATTCCTAAATCTAGGGGCTCAAGAAAAACCGCGTAAACACCGGAAAAGGCAGCTAGCTATCAAAACCGTAGAAAAAGCCGCGAAAATCCAAATGGGTCCCCCGAGCACACCGGTACTCGGCGAAACAGACCCGCTAAGTTACAAGTGTCCACAAATGTCCAAGTTCTAAATTATTACAGAAAGAATATTGTTCTCTCTCAAAAATAAGAATTCCTTCTTCTTCTCCCTGCTTCTTCTTCCTGTGCGGGTCCTCAAAAATAAACTCCAACTTGTCCACGCAGTACCTCGCACAAAAATCAAAGAGAGAGAGAGTGTCAGGAAACAATGATAATATAGAGAGACAATATGGAAAAATGACTACAAAGCCGTGCTCCCCGGCAACGGCGCCATTCTGATAACCGCCCGAACGACTAAGGTAAAGGTAAAGAAATAGTCGTCGCGACCTCAATCACTCGGGCTAAGTATATCAAGAAAAATCAACCACTCAGAACATGTAAAACTAATCGAGCACAAAAGAGAGCGGTCCTGCTATGAGATTAACCTGGTATAGCACCCAGGGTCGAACACAAGGAGCACAGATTGGCCTTGCGGCCTACGATGTAGTCAGAAATCCGAGAGAGTATTTTTTAGTGTTTTTAAGGGTTTTTATATTTTTTTAGGATTTTTGGAATATAAAGAAAACAGGAAAAGCACACAAACAATTAACTTGAACAATTTATTTAATGCATTAAAAAGCAAGCAAAAATTCAGACAAAAATGTTTTTATGTGTTTTATATTTTTTATGTTTTTGGTGAATTTTTGAGATTTTTCTGATGTTTATTTTATTTCCTAAAAATCAAACAGTGCGAAAAGCAAGGGGTACTATCCAGCCAGGCCCAAAACCCAAAGATAAAATATCTAAGGATCTCAAAGGGACCTGGAGGTAATTTTCCTGTATACTAGAGAAAACAAGGAAAATTTGAGCACCAAAATTATTGTTTTTGAGTTTTTAAATTATTCATTATGATTTTTAGGAGTTTTGAGGTGTTTTTAAGTTTTTAGGGTTTTTACTCAATGAAAAATAGCCAAAATTGGCTAGAAAATCAAGGAACACAAAATAAACAGTAACTAATTTTTTTAGAATTTTTAAAAGGGTTTTGATATTTTTTGGGGTTTTTGACTCTAAACAGTAGCAAAAATAAGGGTTTTTGAATTTTTAAAAATAGCAAATGAAATAAAAAATGTCCTCAAAAATCTACAAAAATCCTACACCATGGCAGGAACCATGTGTCAAATTTTCGTTGGATTTGGAGGTGATTTGATATTTTATTCAAAAATCAAAAGGGGGCACTGTGCACAGGGACCAAAGTGCAAATACCCAAAGTTCTGGGGGTCCTGGTGCAAAATACCCAAGAAATCACGCGCGAGGCGCGTGTCTGGGGCACTCAGGGACCCAAATGTAAGAAAAATAAGTTCCGAGGGCTTATTGGTAACAAGTACCCAAAAGTCCAGGGGCTTATCTGCAAATAACCCAAAAAAATATCGCACATGGGAATTAAATCACGCACAGGGGCATAAATGCAAATAAAGAAAACTTTTTATCCAATCCGTAACATCCAAAACTACAGGGTTTATATTGCAAATAACCCAATAAAGTTCACGTGACGAAGCACGTGGTCCACGTAGACAGGGGTATAAGTGCAAATAAAGTAAGTACGAGGTCCTTAATGCAAATATCCCAGAAAATAAACAACTTAATTTAAAAATTACAGGACTAAAATGAAATGAAACAAACAGAGGGGACTAAGATGAATTTACCCCTTTTATTATTATCGACGGCCTGATGTGCGCCACGTGGCTGATCGGACGGTGGAGAACGGGTGCGCCTTTAACTCTGGAAGGGCTGGCCTGATCGAACGGTGGAAAGTATTCCACGTAGCAGATCTGACGGTGACGAAGCGTGGTGGAGATACTCTTGGTGAATCGACGGCTGAGAGGAGGACGCATGGCGAATCTGACGGTTGAGGCTAGCTGGTGCCTCTCTCTCTGCGCGAGCGGTCAAGATCGACCCTCGGGATGATCGGACGGTGGCAGTGCTCCGCAGATGAATGGTTCAGATCGGATGGTGGAGAACAGGTGCGCCTTTAACTCTGGAAGGGCTGGCCTGATCGAACGGTGGAAAGTATTCCACGTAGCAGATCTGACGGTGACGAAGCGTGGTGGAGATACTCTTGGTGAATCGACGGCTGAGAGGAGGACGCGTGGCGAATCTGACGGTTGAGGCTAGCTGGTGCCTCTCTCTCTGCGCGAGCGGTCAAGATCGACCCTCGGGATGATCGGACGGTGGCAGTGCTCCGCAGATGAATGGTTCAGATCGGATCTGGAGCGAGGAGGATGATCTGACGGTTCTGGAGAATCCTGGAAGAACTGGTCGCCGGCGAGATTCGCCGGGCTCGTGCGTGCGCTAGGGTCCTCTGGAGAGCCTTCTGGAGGTCGGAGAAGAATCGCGGAAGGCTCCCGCGTCTGCTGGTGGTCTCCGACGAGCACACCGAGCTCCGAGGAGCTCGAGCGAAGGCGGCGGAGCCGGGTCTCCTGGCTGGATGGCGAAGGGTCTCAGATGACCCTTGTCTTGACCTGAAAAGAGAACCAGAAGACTCACGGGTCGAGGGCAAATTGCCTCGACCCGGTTAGGCGGCGTGAAGGTGCATGGTGCGTCGGAATGGAGAGCTCCGGCGAAGGTGGTCGGCGGAGGAGCTCGATTCCCAGATCCTGTGCGATCTGGGTTGGGTGAATGGGTGAAGAAGATGCGGAGAGGTCTGGCGAAGATGATGGTCGGGTCGGAATGGCAGATGGGAGATCGGAGGTGGCTGGCGACGGCGGCGGAGCTACGCTACCAGTAAGCTAAAAATCGAAACCTACTCTAATCTACGGCCTAAGTGATCTACCTGGGTGGTCGGAGAGACTGGGGAAGAGCAGGGGGTGCTCCTGGTCGTAGCCTCAAGGGTCGTCTCGGCCCGAGGCTCGGTGCGCACGTTGGTGGCGGAGCAACGGCGGCGAAGAACGCCGGATCAGTGGATTCGCCTCCTCGCCTCGCTGCAACAGGGGCGATCGCTTGCTGTCACTCTCGCGGTGCTTCTGGAGGTCACTGGGAAGAAGGAGAAGGTCCAAAGATAAGGCGCAGAGGCGGCGGAGGTCGAGATATATACGGAGGCAGGGCCGATTAGGGTTGGGTGGAGACGGCTATGGAAGGCGTGGATCCTTCGCCGAAGGATCTGGCGAGGATGTCGGATGATTGGCGAAGGATCCGGGCACGGGGTTTGCGGAGGCGACAGGCTGGAGACGCGTGGAGAAATCGGCGAAGTCGGGTCGGGCGCGGGTCTCCCCAAAAGGAAAGAGTCCGCGGGGGAGTTGACCGGGGTCAACAATCCCCCGTGGACCAATCAGGAGCTGCCAATTATTGATTTCTTTGTTTATTTATTTTAAGGTAGAAAATGGCCGAATTAAGAAAAACTTAAAACATGAAATATTTTTCTTTTATTTTTTTCTATTTTTTGGTGATTTTTAATTAATTTTTGGAAATAAGAATAATGTATGTACATGATATAGGAATATATACACTATGTAGACTTTTTATTTTTGATTTTTTTATTGTTATTTTTATACAATTTTATTCCTATTTTATATCTTATTTATTTATAGAATAAAATGAGGAATAAAAGGATATTTTTATTTTATTTTTATCACTTATATACATGGGTGGAATAAATAGTTATATATATTTATGTACATAGTATATATACACTGTATTTTTGTATTTTTAATTTTTGTTCTTTTTATTTGATTTTTGTTGTGTTTCTTTTTATTTGCTTTATTTACAAAATATACCATAGAATATTTACGAAAAGTTTTGAAAATAAATACATTTATTTATAGGGTTAAATAAATAAAGGATGATGGTCTATGTACATGGTGAAAGGGCATTTTTGGAATTTTGATTTTTAAATTTTTATTTTGTTTTTAATAGTTTCTAAATATATACAAAATGTATACAAGCATATTTTTGGGTGAGGAAAATATAATTTTATTTATTTACAAAAGTATGTACACATGAGCTCCTATCTCCCTCTACTTTGGCTTTTATGCGGTCAGGCCCATGCTGAGCCCTCCCTTGGGTTAGGTTGCTCAATATTTATTCTAAATATTTCCCTCTTTTTCTTTTTACTCTTTATTCTTTTATTTTTGCACAAAAACATGCTAATTCTATCTTTTTACACAATGCATGCTTTTGGTAATTATTTGTATTTACACATATTTACATGTATTTGCAAAGGTTTTTGTAGCTAAAATAGAAGAATAAAGAGTGATGAATGGGTATTCATCAGCTGATCCAACGGTTGTCGTCGAGGAGCTAAAGAGGTCGAGATCAGATCTGGTGGCTTGTTCTGACGGTCGAAGATGAAGCGGGTGATGGACAGTGGTGATGAGGGTGAGCTGAGATGATCCAGCGGCCCAGATGGGTGTCGGGTGGCGCGAGGAGAAGCGGGCCATGTGGGAGGCCCAGAGGGCGCCACGTGGCCCAATAAGAAAATTCAGAATAAAAGTATAAAGAAAAATATAAAAGAAATAGTTAGAGGCCGAATTTAGAAAAAGTCAAAACATGAAAGTTGCTCGTCTCGATGATATCTACAACTTTCATGTTGGTCAAAAAGCCAAAAGAGGTCATCTGTACAAAAGCTATTTTTGGGGGGTATTTTTAAGGGGATAAAAACACCAAGTTTATGGTTTTGAGATTTTTTTGTATTTTTTTATCTTTTTAAGGGTCAGTGATTTATAGACAAGTTATCTACCTAATTTTTAGGTGTTTTTGAGTGATAAAATAGATACAGAAAAATAAGGAAAATTAAATGCAATAAATTAATGGTAATTTATGCACAATATGGTACATGATACAAATAGAGTATTAAAGGTGTTTTTATTGGTTTATTTAATACAGGGGTTTTAATATGTGACTTTTAGCATGATGAATACGAGATTCATCACTTAGTTCATCGTTTTCTAGTATTTTTACCCTTAAAAATACCAAAAAATTAGGAAAAATCTAGCAAAATCATAAAAATATTATAAAATTATAAAAAGATCAAAACCATTTTATTTCCTGAATTTTCCTTATTTTTACCTATCTTTATAAATATCGTATCCTTCTCTTTTCTTATATTGTGTACATATTCTATTTATAGAAAAAGAAAATAAAAAATGTAAATTATAAAAATTACAAAATCAGAAAATTAAAAATAAAAATATAAAAATAAAAAATAAAAAATTCAACAAAAAATATAAAACTAAAAACCCACAAAACATAGCATTTATAGACATTTGATCACATTCACATTTTTTAGCATTATTGCCCCGTTCTACCTGTCTGCTCCCTGTGTTCGACCTCTACACATACTTGCACTTATACACATCTTGTTGTAGAGTTATAATAAATTTTAACTCTGTACATTTACTTTCATTGCTTGAATTACTTGTTGCGGGTTAATTGTTGATTGTAGTCCGGATTTTTGAGTGGTCGGTTCAGCGACTGAGTTCCCGCCTTGTTTGGAACTTAAGACCATCGGATTTTCGGCCACATCAGGTACTGGGAGCCAATATCTTCGGGTTAAATGATGGAATATGTGGTCGTGCCATGTGGAGGCACGGGTGGTTCAATAGCAGTTGGGTCACGATAATATGTATTTAAAGCTGCTAGATTATATGATTAAATGTTAGCCTGAGGTTTAAGCAACCGAGTCCTCGAGGATGGTGTGCTCCTTTGTTTTCCATGTCGAGGGTTTGAGACCCTGATTAATAAAAGAAAAGGAATTTATCAGGGTAGTATTGGAGGATTGGTTGAGGCGATGTGCGGCAGCATAAGCTCATCAGATCAAGGCAATCTCCAATCTCGAAGTGTCCACAGCTTCGGAGTCCAAGAATGGTGGGGTTGGACCAATCCTCAACGTGGAATATAAAGGAATATGACTAAAATTAATGATAAAGAATTAAAAGTTTTGTGATGAAAAAATTCTGAAAAAATACAGAATTTATTTGCTTTTCTCTTCTTCGTTACTTAGCATTCGTTAATTGTTGAAAACAGGTGTCGGTAAGCCATCGCAAGGACCTTAGTAGACATCCAGCTGGCCACAATAGCTTTACTTTGCAAGGTACCTTTCAAGCTGATGTACATGTAAATGATTATAGTGGGACAATGTATCATCTGAACTTTATTTTGTGAATGGAAAATTAGTTAAATACTTTCTTATGAATATACTTTATTTGCAGTATGTTTCTGAATGTTAGTTGTGATTGTTGAGTAGATTATTGGTTAGTAACCAGATCAAGTCATGGGATGATCCGACGGCCCGAGAATCGGAGTCGTGACACTACGCCTCATCCTCCATAGCAAGACGCAGTTGACTGCTCTGCAATGCTTCATGATAGGACCGTAGTATCTCCACAGTCGAGAGACCTACAACAAACCTTTGAAAATCTGCCGAGAGTTGTGCTAGTGAAACATGGGAAGCAAGAGGATACATAGTTCATGCATGCATCTTCTTCCTCAAGGCAATAGGCGCATCAAGGTCCTCAACATCCTCAGTAGCAGAGACTGGATCATAGAAGATCCCTTGCACCTCAAGCTGCACATGCAAATCATCGATGTCTTTGGTTGAACTCAAATGTTCAAAACATACCTGGGACGTGCTAGATGATGGAGCAGGCTCATGAGCATGAGGTCGGCGTTGGTATACCTGCAGAAAGAAAGTAGGAGTGGCAAGTGGTAGAGGCAATGGTGGAGGAGGTGATGGAGGTGGCAGAGTAGGTGATGGAGGAGAAGGAGAAGGTGGTGGAGGAGGTGGTGTACGTGAAGACGAAATCGGAGGTAGGGTCATGTAAACCTCTTATGCATTCTTCGAAGAAACGATATTGTCAATTGTAGGGTATAAATACATAATAGACTCAAAGAAGGTGACATCAGCACTAACACAATAGCTCCGTCAAACATGGTCAAAGCAACGGTATCACTTTTGAGTCCTGGAATACCCAATAAATACACATTTGACGGTTATAAGAGAGAGCTTATCAAGACCTGGAGATAGTGCTGACAGGCCCAAAAAAAGAGGCATAAGAGAGATAATATATGTCTCAGGAAACACAACGAGAATGAGATCTTCTCCCCCATAACCAATGAGGGCATGCGGTTTACCGGGTGGAAAGCAGTGAGAACCACATCTTCCCAGTATGAATGAGTAGCACAACTCTAAATCAAGAGAGTCCAAGTGGCATCCAAAAGGCGGCGATGCTTTCGGTCAGCCACCCCATTCTGTTAAGACGTATAAGCACAAGATGTCTGATGCACAATGCCATAGTTTCCAAGGAAATAAGAGAGTTGAGTACTACAAAATTCTATTGCATTTTCTGAACGAATGTACTTGATATTTGCAGAAAAAACATTCCTTATTTCAGTAATAAAAGATTGGATAACATGACCATCTTCAAACTTGTTCTTAAGAAGAAAGATCCATGACAATCTTGAAAACTCGTCGATAACAACAAGATAGAACCTATGCTCCTGATGGTTTGAGACATGACTTTATCCCTAAATATCAAAATGAATCAACTCAAACATACTATGACTACTTCGACCCTGACGACTCTGGAATGTAGATCGATGGTGCTTCCCAAGTTTGTATGCCTCGCACTGAAAAGTAAAGCGAGGTGAAATCTGAGGAAAAACGTGACACAACTTCTTCAAAGGAAGATGTCCAAATCAAATATGCCACACAAAGGGGGAAACAAATACAGTATGAAAAGAATAAGCACCGACATAAGGAGATTGTACCAACCTTAGAGACCTCCTTGATCAAAGTCAGATCCAATCACCTTACCCGTAAGAATATCCTGAAACACAAGAGAAGATGGATCAAATATCGCATGAGAATGTAAATCCTTCGTGATTTGACCAATGGATGGTAAATCCATAGAAAAATCTAGAGCATAAAGAACATTTTGATGTCGCATTGCTTGGGTTAACTGCATCTCCCCCTGACAAGTGATGAGAGAGTATGTCCCATTAGTTATCAATACCGATCTCCCTGACTAAGTTGAAATGTAATTGCTAAATACCCTTTATCACCGCAGAGATGATGCGATTCCTAAATCCATAATCCACTCTTACAAATCTGCCCTGTAATGGCTAGGAATAGCATAGGCTATACCTGACATGGACGTTGATGCTGAAACAACTACCTCCGAAGATACCGAAGGATAACTGGTTGACCCATGAGTAGGCATAATCTTCTTGAGCCACACTACAAGTTCATCAAATCTCTGATCAAATGCAGGTAATGGACTCCCAAGCTGCCGAGTATGCTCTACAACTCGTGTTGAAGCGGCAAAACCATGCTTGGAATAGCATGTTTCCTCGAAGTGGCGCAACCTATGGCAGTAGGATCATGGCTAACGGAGTTGACTACCCCCTCCCCTGCCATGGTTACCCAGACCACAGTACTGCATAGGGCTACCCTTACCACGTGAGACAACCATAGCTGACGAGGTCTGAGAATGTTGAGCACCACCAGAAAATATAAAGAGCCTGCTCAACTTGCAGCATGCTTCCTCCATAGGAGGTATGGTGGAATAAGTAAGAATATGTGCTCGAGCAGCATCGTACTCATAATCGATGGCTTCTAGAAAAACTCTGGTCATCATCGAGTCCCTGTAAGCCTTGAACTGCTCTAGTGTGGCAGTCGAATGAATAAAACCATGGAGCTTCTCAAACATACCCCTAAGAGAAGTGTAAAGGATATATAGAGGACGACCATTCTTCTTCGACATGAAGATATTGTGCTGAAGTTGCAATATCTTCAATTCATTCTTCGTTGAAGAGTACGTCGCAACGTATATGTCCCACATAACCTTTGTAGTAGGATGATCAATGTGTCATTGGCTATCTCCATAGACGCGGTCCCAGATAGCTACACCCGCGCATATGTAGTATATGCCTCCCATTAGGCATTGACCCCAGTCTTGTCACCTGGCTCATCTTTCTTGAGGATATGCTTCTTGTCAATGCATTGCCCACAGTTCATATTTCGTTCCATCCATTTTGACAGTGGGTGCTGGACCTTTGAAGGCATCCATGGATGAAACATCTGCTTTGTTGTCCAGCATGATGACAACGCCATCCATGACCGGGTCTGCACACTATACTACATGTGTCTGCACTGACGTAAGAAGAGATGGTTGTGGGTATAGACTCATACCACAACGCTCCCATCCCTTAGAGCCTTCTTTGGGTAACTAGGATGATTTTTAGATGATTAAATCGCATCCTAGATACCAAAGCACAAAACTAACAGTCGACAAAGTCTGCTAGGGGCAACTCGGGCTGCGGGAGCGAAGGAGACGGTATCCTAAATGCCGGCCAAGAACCCAGCGACAGTGTCGCGGATTGTGCAACAACCTGGACCATCAGTTCCACAAAGGGAAGCTGATTGTACGATGCCTCAAAAGCGGCCTGCTGCATTGGAGGGGGCTGGGAAAGGCTAGTGAACGCCGGTCTGGGCGGCCTGTTGATGATAAGGGGCTAGGCGGCCTGCTGGTACGGGCAGAGGTACGGAAAGGGTCAGACGCGACACGGGGAGGGACCAGTGACGGTGGTGCCCGACCAAGTTAGGGTTTTAGGTGGGGTCTCTAGCCTCTAGGGTAGAGGCTCAGTTATAGGACTGTCGCTCTGATACCATATGGAAAGGCAAGAAATGAAAAGATGTATTCCATCGTAACCATAGAGCTCTCTTGTATAGGAGAAAGAACTCATATGGAAAATTACATAAAGTAGACAGAAGAAATATATAACTACAAAAACAAGATAAGGAGATATAAATATCTAAACAAAAAGAATAGAGGTACAAAAATTTGCCGATCTATACTAGTTTTCCTTGCGTACACTTCTCCATGGTTCTATTTTTAAATAAATTGAAGTATCCGTTAGTGAAAACGTATTATTCAAGAGTTCTTTGTGCGGTATATAAAGTCGCCTTTGTTTTTTTGCATATGTTCCATCAGAAGTGTCAAGATTCAACAATATCTTTCGCTGTTGTATAAGTCCCCGACTGGCCCGACTAGTCTAGTCAGAGAGTATTGACTAATTCCTACTAGGCCAACTAATCAATCGATTTTTGCTTAGAGATACCATATTTTTTTCTCTTTGTAAAGCAAACTTATTCAAATATGTTTAATGCTTTATTTACATCTAGTTGCTTCTTTTCTTTCATTATGATAGTATAATAATGTAAAATCTTTGTAAATATACAAGAGTAATATGTATAAAAATGATTTATATAGTTAAAATAATTTAAAAATAAAAACGATTAAAGCTTGACTAAATCCGATTAGTCACCCGACTGCCCATTAATCCTTAGTCAGTGACCCAACCGACCGAGTATCGATTACCGATTTTTGCAACCTTGATATCTTTCATGACTCGCAAGTGTTTCTCCAAAGATCGAACAAGGTTGGATTTTTAGTCATTGTTGATGTATGCATCGAGCTTCACTCTCCACAACGCACGCCACGTGCAGTTTTATGAAAATGTTCTTTTGCTTCTATAGTTTTCATATCAAATGGAACTTGAGATACAATGAAAATTGAAAGAATTGTGAAAAGAGGAGTAAATTCAAGAAATAAATTTGATCTGACGAAGGATATTTAGTAAGACTGGGGTGATCACCTCTCTATCGAGCTTAGTATATAAATGTTATGTAAATCTCATTGTGTTGGGGAATGATTGTACATGCATATCAATAAGATCACCATCATTGAGTAAAAAATAGTTAAAGGATATTGCAATATTATTATCAGATTGAAAGTTTCATGTGTTTAAATGAGCGTGGTCGTGTATAATAAACATAATCATGGCGAATCGCGCTGAAGAACTCAAGTCCTTTACAGTAGTGTCTTCGATGTCCACTTTTATCCAGCTTTAATTTGTTGGGTATGGTGGGTAAGTTCCATTTTCAAGTTAGACTTTTAACAACATGTGATTGACCTCACACGTCTGCGAATCTGAATATCACATGCCTTTGTTCTTCGTTGTTGTTGGCCATAATCATACATTGTTCGAAAAATGATGGAATGCCTTTGAGATGATGGTAACGTCACAACTCAAACATAGCTCCACATCATCTTTAAGTGTAAGAGTAGGTTATAAGAGCGAGAAACGACTATTTGTTAACTCGGACTTAAGCATTTTGGATGATTGTTAATGGATCCAATCGACCATAATCAAACTAGTTGTCAGGACCAATTTTCCTCGACAATGGTTCAAGGACCTCAGACCGGGACCTTATAAATGGTACCCGAAGGGACCTAGGCTAAGCTACCCAAAGTAGACGTTTATTGATATCTGATAATGGAAAAGACTACTCGAATGGACCTAAGCTAGGCGCGTACAACCACCACTATCATCGAGAAAAAAATGATGGATCATATTGCAACAGGTATGTGTGATCATAAGTGAGGGAGATTGTAGCACTCTAAAAAACAGATTCGCATCGGAAACTTATAAATAATGAGAGTGTAATAAGTGGTTGGGGATAACTACCTGTTAACTTGGGCTCGATCGATTTGAGCAGTTCCAAACATGTTCGTATGGGTCTGAACCCAACAAGTTGTAAGGACTGGTTTTTCTTTATAATGGACCGCAAATGTAAGCTTCAGATGTTAGATCAAGTTTCCTCTGATGGTGGAAAGGACTATTCAAGAGATAGAGCCATCCCTGTAAAGAGGTAGGGGGAAAAGGTTCCTCGGAACGTGCAACCACCACTATCATTGGGAATAAGCGATGGGCCACAACGTATCGAGGACGTTGCAAATATAAGTGGCGAAAATTGTAACAATCCAAAATTAATCCCACACTGAAAACTCACATAGTGTGAGAACATGTTGTAAGAACGACATGTTACTACTTAACATTTTGAGCTCAAGCATTTTGGGTGGTTGTCAACATGTACAACTGAGTCTCACTCAATAAGTTGTTAGGGTTAGTTTTCTTCTGTAATGGTCCGAAGACTTAAGCATAAGACATCATAAATGGTATTAAAGCGGTTTTGTTATGATAATGGAAATGACTACTCGAATGGACCTAAGTCGGGAGCGTGCAACCATCACTATTACTGGGAGTGAATGACGGGGCATGATCAACGAGGATGTTGCACATATAAGTGGAGGATATTGTGACAACCTAAAAACTATCCGAACATCTGAACTCACAAAGGGCCTATTTGGTTACTGGGATGGGGTGGGTTGGGATATCCATTTGTGAATAGTGGGTGTTTGGATGGTTATGAGGGTTGGGAGAGAGTTGGAATAAGGAGTGTGATGTGATATCACTGTGACTTGTGATAGATTTCCAATCCTGGTTTGGAGGGGCATACACCGGGGTATTCCAGTAACCAAACGAGCTCAAAGTGTGAGAGTGAGTTATAAATGTTGGGGATTATTATTTGACAACTTATGCTTAAATATTTTGGGTTGTTGTCAATGGTTCTGATCGAGCCCAAGAGGTTATAGCGATAAATATGCAGTGTATTTCTCTCCTCACTTGATTTGAGTGGGATCTCTTGACTATTCGAATATCGAGTTTTTCTCGCCCGTATAGTTCTTACTTGAAAAATTTCAATTTAGCTTATTTTCAAATATTGATTTCTTTAATTAGATATGTGATGTCTATGTATTTTTTTAGCATTGTCTTCTATAACAGTTGATATAATCAAAGTGAATTTTCATAGAACTAAAATTTTAAGGAAATTTAAAAGCGGTTCCTCATCATCTACTAACCATGTCAGAGACTCGATTTTAGTTATTTCAGCGAGATATCAAATTTATGCATAATGTAATCGATTTTTATATGAAAAGTTAGACATCCAGCCCATATCTTACATAAAATATATAGAGTTCACTGTGTTTGGCCAGAACATCACGAACATGTTATAATCTCAATTAAAAAAGACAATGATCATAATCCTTCAACTGATGTGCTATAAATATTAAAATATTACATCAAAACCCTGAATTCAATTTACTTCCCAATAACATGACATTTATAACAACTTGAAAATCTAATACAGTGATCGGAGCCCTTGAGCAATAATTTAACGTAAAAAAAACTATTCCACTCATACACATTCTTCAAACTCAAATAAACTCTCTCATCGTTGAAACTGAAGAATCTAATAAATTGCAATCTTTTGTGTGAGAAAAAAACACTACATTTCCTTATTAATGAGCTTCGAACTGCTATTTGATATTAAAAAACGAAATACATATACTCACCTTTATACTATTGAATTATTATATTTTATCATTTGTATTTGCAAAAATAAAGGTACGATTTGCAAACCGATATGGAGGTGATAGGTGGTGGCGTGGCGATGTGGGAGGTGGAGGTAGCTACGACGACACGAGAAAGAGACAATAGTGCAAATGTGTTTCGAGGAGTGCCAATGGTGTGAAGAGGAGGTGGCACGATGGTGCAAGGAGGAGGCGCGGAGGAGCATATGCGTTGAAGTGGGACGTCTAGGGTCGAGGGTCTCGTTTGAAGGGGTCCATGGGTTCACTTGGAGAGAGAGAGAGAGTACGCGCACATGCGATAGTTCACTTGAGATCCATAGTTTGATCCTGATTTACCATACATAGCCCTGGCTACTCAGTTGCATATGTGGTTTTGCGGTCTGATCACGTGTTTGGGTCACATAACACCGCGTATAACACATGCGCTTCAGTTGACAAACTACCTACGTATATGTGGCCGCATGAACCACATTTATGAACATTGATATAAGGAGAGAATAAGAAAGATGAACCACATGCATAAAAATAAGAGAAGCTATCAATGCCTATTCAATATAAGGGGAAAATGGGTCTGCCCATTTGGGGGAGCTAAAGGACTGCCCCCGCATCATTTTTCCTCTATATATATATTTTATTTTTTTAAATATCGTAATGTATTTTCATCATTATATCCCTCTAATATGCCATTCTAATACCTTCAGAAACAGAGACTCACATACATTCCATCTAGAACATGTAATTTTAACGATCATAGAATTGCTATAATCAATTTCTTCCATATGGAAGGCATCTGATTCTATTTTCTGATGAAATTGGAATAACATATTAGAAGGATACAATGATGAAAATACATGACGATGTTTTTGAAAAAAATTTAAAAATCGGGGAAAATGAGATGAGGCATCTCCACTGAACCCTTAATATAAAGATACATATAATGATATCTACTTTTTTCATTAGGTGCCCTAATCTCAACGATGATGACTATCATCATCATTTATTCTTTTATTTTATTAATAGATTTTTTTGCGGTCAATTATTCTGTATTATCTTCACAAAGTGTATGTATATATATCTCGTTTGCTAAAAAGACCCTTTAAATTTGCTACAAAAGAATACGGGGTTATCTCAATAAAATCTAAGTTTTTTTATCAGTTATGCTCTTTTGAGATATTGTAATATCAATTATAACCCTTCATTTTATGTAATATCAGTTATGCTCATACTTTGGTGCAAAATTTACTGTCCTATTAAAGTATAGTAAAAGCATAAGTGCAGAATACAAATTTTGCAAAGAAGGTAAGGATACAAGTGATATTCCAAAGATATAACGGATAATAAAATAAAGAAAAGATATAACTGATAATAAAATATCTTAGAAGAACACAGCTAATAAAAATCCTAAAATTTATCGTTGTAACTTAAACATTTAGTAGCAGAAGACAATTCCGTGATTTTCTCCAACGGAAAGGCATCTCCTCAAATCGCCCGCTCGAGTGGCGCTCCTTTCTCCCGCGGGTGCGAGAACATCACCAGTCGTTCGCGTTCATCCGCCACGCTCCACTCTCTTAGCTCCATCCACCTCCCGTCCGCACACCTCCGCCGCCCGTCCGACTCTCCGTCGTCCAATCCTCAGCAGCAAGGGGCGAGCCATCCGCATCTCCACTTGCAAGCTCTCGTACTACTTCGATATTGACTCCCGATTCCATCTCTTTCGCTGTCTAGGGTTTCAGTTGCTTGTTCTGCGCCTTTTCATGCTAATTTTGGTTTCATAACATCAATCGTTGCCTCTTTACGCCAATATCTCACTAATTGCTGTTTTAATAATTTCCTTGTTTAATAATATTGGTTAGAAACCTCTCGCACAGATGTCCCGATCGTTTTCTTTAATTTTGATTGGTTAATGTTGTTTGACAGAAGGCAAATAGGCTAAGAGATGAGGTTATTAAAGGTAGCCACCTGCAACCTGAACCAATGGGCCATGGATTTCGATAACAATCTGCAGAATATTAAGCAATCCATCAGGATAGCCAAAGACGAGGGTGCAGTGCTCAGAGTTGGTCCAGAGCTCGAGATCACAGGATATGGATGTGAAGATCATTTTCTGGAGCAGGATACAGTGACTCATGCGTAAGTTCCTACTCTGTGCACATTCTTTTAGTTTCCGTCAGTTGCATAATTGGTGCGGGATTTGTGGTGAGATGAATTCTAACCGCATGCGGCACTTGTCGTTCTGCGCCTATGTATGATTTTGTTTTCACATTTGGAAATGTTTAGGAAAGCTACTGTCAAGATTGACATACATGCACAGTATAGGTTATGATTAGAGAAGAATCATTGAGAAACAACAAGGAGGTTATTCTTCTGGATGTGTAAATCGCCACTCTGTTTACCAAATCCAAGTCGCCTTATTCTTATTCTTACATCTTCTAGATGGTTTCATGTAATTTTCATTGAAATGACAAAAGATAACTATTATCAGCAGCTATACTGATAAATTAATTAGGAGAGAAGTTCACTGCCATGCTAATGTTACTATTGGAGTATGTTGAGTATGCATCACATACGTGGAGAGGGGTAAATGAATCTCTCCAGGATCCATGCACAACATCCAGTTGTTTAGTCCCACATCTACCAGTTGTGAGATGTGGAGTTTCAATGAAGGTTTTATAAGAAGCCCCTCACCCTCTGTATTCAGTGAAAAAGTGCAATGCACACATCAACCCTTTGAGGCATTCTCCCGTGGTTTCATTTCGCTCCTTAGAGTGTAGGGTTCCACGTTAAAATCCCCTATTCTTTCATGTTCATATTTATTTTTCTCTGATTACCGCTTTTGCATTCTATTTTCTAACATGGTATGAGCGGGTTCGATTCTCGAGGATTTATTCTTGAATATCTAATTTTGTAATCTGTTCGAGATTTGAAATTTTATTTTGCCGTTCTTGAAGTTTATTTGTTCAAGTTATGGAGTATGAACTCTGATCCTGTCATGCCGTGGTCTCCCTCCAAAGATCTACATGCCCCCCTTAGGGGCAGCGCATCGCCATCTCTCATGAAGAAAAGGGGGTTCCATCGGTGAACCTTAGAAAGGCCGCCACCGTATCATGCTCAATTCTAGAGCGATACCCGACAAGAGGAGCTGCCTCCAGGATGCTACTCAACGATGCTCCAGGCGGAGCATCTTCCAAAGGTAGATGCGACGTCACAGATCCTTTCATCTCCTCCAAGCATGAACGGCGAAGATCCTAGTAGCGCACCACCCATAAGCAGTTTCGATCCCACCCCAGGAGCTCCGACTGTGCATCAACCATCAGCTCTCAAGCACATGCAACAACCTCCTACTTCCAGGTCGAGCCCCAGTTGGTGCCACCCCAGTTGGCGCAACAACCCTAGGCGGCGTAGTTCCGATCCCTCCCCCTCTAGACACACCACGATAATGACTTGCGACATGGCGACTGCAACTGATTCAAGGCCCCTTGCGGTTCTTTCGAGAGAGGGGGATAACCCTAATTAGGGTTAGCCCCAAAGGATGCCACACGATTTAAAAAAAATGAATGAATGAAGGAAAAGGGGGGAGACCCAACATGAGAAGAAAAAAAGGGAGGAGGGGGCATCTGCGTTCGGCCCAAGTGGGCCAACATTCTTAAAAAAATTTGACCGTGAAAAAAAGGGGGAGATGCCTGTTTAAAAAAATGGGAGAGCTGCTTGCTGTTTTTTGGTCCATTGGACCTTATTTCAAAAAAATGGAGGTTTGTTTTGGAAAAAGACACGTATAAAAGAAAAACCGCACGCTTAAAAAAAAGGTGCTTACATAAGAAAAGTTGTACACAAAAAAAATACAAAAAGGGGGAAGAATACCGAGAAAAAACGTGAATGGCTTATTTAAAAGAGAAAGAGAGACGATTATAAGAAAATTTGGAATAACCGAGAAAATTAAAAAAGTCGAAAAGAATATTATGATCATTGGCTAAGCGATTCATGTTACCCCATCTTTTTTTTCTTCTCCCAACATTGTCGATGCCATTGTTTTCCGATAAGTATGGGAGAAAAGGATAGTATTGTGTAGTCTCTGATTGCCAGATTCCAGATTCCAGTTCAAACTTTCCAGATTCTACAGTTTTTCAGATGAAAATTTTCCATGCACAGTTTTAGACTCGATGTTCAGATTCCGAGTCCACAGTGTGATGCGTAGTTTCAGACTTGACGTTCAGATTCCGAGTTTTCAGGTTGATTCGTACGTGTCTGCAATCAGTTGTGAGGTCCCCATCCAGGGTATTACTGATTAGATATGTAGGCCTCTCGCTATCATAGGAGTAGGCTTTAGCTTTTGGTTAGTACGTGTCTGCGATCAGTTGTGAGGTCCCCATCCAGGGTATTACTGATTAGATATGTAGGCCTCTCGCTATCATATCAGTTGTGAGGTCCCCATCCAGGGTATTACTGATTAGATATGTAGGTCTGCGATTGATATCAAAGGTGACCCATAGTTAATTTTGATGAGGGTGGAGTGGAAACATTCGTCACATATCACCTTCATTTTTCGATTTAAGAGCTTTAATGTGAGCCCATTCATGCACACCATATTGATATTTTGTTGCAATGCCCTTTCACAATTCTTACATTATTGTTGTCCTCTATTTTGTTAGTTTGTGGGGATGGACGCGACTTATGAGCAATTGGAGAGTACGGTATATTTCATACCCTGTTCATTCATCTACCTCCTCACTATTCCTCTACACCGCCTACCATTTGAATTGGATAAGGACTCACCTCATTTAAGCGGAGGTCCTTAAAACATCCCATCTTAATTCTTGTTAGACCTTCAAAGTTGTCCCCCCTCCGAACATTCTTGTGGCATCAAATCATGATCAATCTGTCCTTCATTGCAATCGAAGATCAAGCTATTCATTAGAAGATGAAATTTTGAAGTTGTAGGGAGTTGATGCAACTTGGAATTGGAAAATATGCCAAAATTGTGGTTCAATTAAATTAGGGCTGGGTGTCATAATTTTAATTTCGTCCATTTAGAATCCTTAATTAAATCTACAGGGTAATGGTTAGTCGTTATTTTCGTCAATTTGAGTCCTTGCGAATATTATTTGAATTAATGAGATCACATGTGATCAGTAGTTAGTTGCCAAGTTGAGTATTTCTACGAGTCAAAATCGGATTTATTAGATTTGTTAATTTCTTTATTTTTTTATTTTGCAATCCCACTTTTTCATATATAAAGGGATAGTAATCATTGTCTATGGATAGTTCAAGTTGAATTTGAAATGGGAGTTCCTCACTTTCTCTCCCTCCAAATTTCTTCTTCCACCCTAAATCTATTCTGCATTAGGTTGCCTGTCCACCCATCGTTGATCTTATTTTCACATATTGGATAGTTTCTATGTTCTTGCACTAAATCGTACTTATCTAAAAACACTATCGGCATTTAAAAGGGTGCTTTCATTGCGTTTGTTGTCGCTTTTAGTTTGTTGAGTATGGTACAATAGTGTTATAGTTTAGGTATATATGACAATAGTGTATACTACTGCCATCCTTTATTTTCTCGTAAATACATGCTGCCCTTTCTGAGTTTTTTTTGTTTCCCCTCATCTTTTCTAGCTTGCCGTGCTAAGCTTTTATTTATTATGCTATGTGCCATTTAATGCGCAGGTGGGAATGCTTGAAGGTCATTCTACTAGATGATTGTACAGAAGGTATACTTTGTAGCATTGGCATGCCCGTTATTCATGAAAGTGTCCGCTACAATTGTCAGATTTTCTGTTTTAACCGTAAGATACTTATGATACGCCCCAAGATGTGTCTTGCAAACGATGGAAATTATAGAGAGTTTCGCTGGTTTTCGGCGTGGACGTTCAAAGATGACCTTGTGGACTTCCAACTTCCGAAGGATATATCCGAGGCTTTGTCGCAGGATTCTGTTCCTTTTGGTTTTGGATATATGCAGTTTCTTGATGTGTAAGCACAATACATTCATACATGAAGGAATATTTATTTTGGACTATTAGTTATCCAATATTTGTTGCATGAATCGAGATCTTCATGTTTAAGTGTGAATGTAATTTTTTGTATAGGCTAATTTAATGTTGCGTATTTCTCTCTTGGAGCTTTTGCATGTACACCTATATAAATTTGCGTAATTATATATTAGACATGTAAGCTTCTTCTTTACACCTTAATCACATTCTTGTTCAGTTTAATATCTCGAATTCCGATAATTATTTTCTTCAAAGTTAATATTGACCAACCTTAAATGTATCTATTTAACTTGAGATGGATCTTGAACTAGAGAGAAACTCACTCTTTCTCAAAATATTACATTCGGAAGAGGGGACTTTGTGAGACCACACACGTTTTTTGTTCTTTTTCATGCGAGTCAGTGAAAAGTTTGATTCATCAAGCATAAAAAAAGTTTTTATAAGTTCAAACTGAGGGGGAAAGTGTTAAGGAAAATATTTCGGGACCACACATGTTGAAGGGTGTTCATTTCCTGTTTGGAGGGTGGGAGAGGGAGGGAAAGGAAGGGAGATGCAAGGGAACCAAATAGGGTCATGCGGTGTCATATGAAAGAGTTCTGAGAGAAGGGTGGAGATAGGGGCATTAGAGAATAATAACGAGGTGCCAAGGGAGGTGAGGATGGCAGAGGGACGGATGGAGGGGTGAGCTGTGGGGGAGATGCTAAAGGGTGATTGTTAGTATTGCAGAAGGAGATTTCTAGAAGAGGTGAAGGATTTGAGCTCATACCCCTTGGTCCGGCTGCTCCCAAGCATAAATGCTATTTTTATAGAGCGGTAAGAAATAAAATCCCCACAAGAGAAAGGTTACAAAAAATATGTATTTAGTCATAACTATTTAATTTCTAGAACTTGAAAATTGTAATTACGATTAATTATTATGTTTTATGAAAATTTCTTTCACGAGTGAGGCTTACGCCTCGAAGTTTACGCCTCGAGGCCATACTGGGAAAATGCCTCGATATGCCTCACGCTTTTTGCATACAGTCCCTCTATTAAGCCGCATATAATCTAGGTAAAGTCTCAAGGAACCATCATTCTTTTTGACAAACAGAACATGAGCACTCCAAAGAGATATGCTAGATTGAATAAAATCATCTTTAGTTATTTCTTCTAATAAAATATTGAGTTTCTTACGTTTATGGAGCCATTCTTTATAGTGTTAAGGCAATCAGAGTGGTATCGTGTACTTATTTAATAGTAAATTCGATTTCCTTATCTGGTGGAGTCTTGACAGTTTATCTGGAAATACTTCAAGTAATTCTTCCAATACAGTAATGTTTTCTATACTAACAACTTCCGCTTTTGTTTTATAAATAGGCTGCATAAGATGAATGATGCAGATTGGAAATCGGCGGCGGCGAAAATAATAAAATTTTGTTGGTGGATTTATGGTGGTAGAAAATAGAGGGGTTGAGAAAAGAAAACACGCCGGATGCGCGAGATTCGAGAAGAAGAACGCGTAGATCGCGACGAGAGAGAGAGACAAGAGAGAGGGAGATAAAATCTCAATTTTTATAAGTACTGAACTGATTAAAACTCTAGCCTATCATCCCTTTATATAAGAGGGATGAGATTACAAAAATAGAAACTCAATTCAAATTAAAAACTAATTATCCTAATTTGACTCTAACCAATTAACTGACTAATTTCGAAATTCAAATCTATAACTAATTAATTGAGATCACATGCGATCTCGTTTATTTAATTAAAAATACGACAAGTCAAATAAACATAAATAAAATTGACGGATATAAATTTAAATAAATGCAGCCCTATATTTCTTTTTTACGCTGCATCAGCTCTCCTCCGCTTTTAAAAATTCGTCTCCTGACGAATTGTTGGATCTTCGTTCTGACGGTGGAGAATCCATCTGGGTTGGTTGAGCAAAAATCCTCAATTTTGCTCCTTTTCCATGTTATGTTTGCGGAGTCTTTCTGCTGAGGGTATGGATGCAAATGTTCTACCCCTTCACTTACAATGCCCCTATAACATAGTTTAACCTTCACTTGGCCCTTTACCTGGCCCTTTAAGTAAAGACTCTTGTCAGGGGGGACCTGCTTGTAATTTATCCAAATTATCTCGTCCCTCATTTTAGGGGATTCGACAGGAGGTAGCTCCTCAACTCCCGTTAGGGTTTCATGCCTCCTGGATAAAAGGTGGCGGCGGCGGTGGTCTGGATCGGGAGGCCGTGAGCGACGACAGCGCCGTGGCCAGGGAGACTTGAGGCGACGTCGATGAAGGTGGTGCGTGGGTCCTAAATCGCGTGCGTCGTGCTGACCACACCCAAAACACGCGCGATGGCTGCTGGAGCGCCAGGTCGAGAGGCGGCGAGCTGGGTTGGGAGACATCGAGCGACGCCATTGGTGGAAAGGAGGGAGACATCGTCGTTGGCCGCGACGATATTGATGACAGTGGAGGCGGCACCGTGGATGGCAAAGGCGGCACACCGGTGGCTCCCAGGCCGCGCGTGCATCGTGACTCCTCCGACTGCGGCTGGAGGGGCTCCACCATGGTGCTAGGATTGCATGGTAGCAGATGTTGGGGTCGGGGATGGGAAAAACAGTAGCGGGGACAGGCCAAGGAGATGTTGAGGTGCGGATGGTGGCGGACTGTAAGGGGTTGGCGGCCGGTGGGATTTCTGGGGATGCGAGGATGATGGGAAGGGGCGCAGGAGCTGGGGCCTGTGCCGCGGGGATGGCGGGAGGGGCTGATTCCGGGGCTGGGAGGGTTGCTACTGCGATCGGGGAAGGTGCCATGGGTGCGAGGGTGGTGGAGGGGATCCGCGAGAGGGTCGTGGATGAGTCGAATATCGATTTCAGGGGGTTTTCCAAGTCTGAAATTACCTGGACAGCCATCGCATCGACTTGTTTTTCTTCCGAAATGGCCCGGACAACGTCCGGTTCGTCGTTGACGGCGAGATTTTCGTCTTCAAATTCGGTTTCGGTGATTGGTGTCGTTGGAGCCTTTGATTTGACGCGTAGGGACTCGAAGTCAGCCATAAGATATCGAAACATGGAATGGAAGTTGGATTGTAACTCAAGTAGCATGCGCTTCGTCTCCTTGTTGTAGGTGTCGATGGCTCATCGTTTTTGTTCGGATGAACGATGGTCCCTTGATGCATGTCGGTGCGAGCGTCTGGACGGATGGTCAGATCGTGAGGACAATCTGTAGGCCATGCTTTGATACCAAATGATGCAGATTGGAAATCGGCGGCGGCGAAAATAATAATTTTGTTGGTGGATTTTCGGTGGTAGAAAATAGAGGGGTTGAGAAAAGAAAACATGCCGGATGCGCGAGATTCGAGAAGAAGAACGCGTAGATCGCGAGGAGAGAGAGAGACAAGAGAGAGGGAGATAAAATCTCAATTTTTTACAAATACTGAACTGATCAAAACTCTAGCCTATCATCCCTTTATATAAGAGGGATGAGATTACAAAAATAGAAACTCAATTCAAATTAAAAACTAATTATCCGAATTTGACTCCAATTAACTGACTAATTTCGAAATTCAAATCTATAACTAATTAATTGATATCACAGACGATCTCGTTTATTTAATTAAAAATACGACAACTCAAATAAACATAAATAAAATTAACGGATATAAATTTAAATAAATGCAGCCCTATATTTCTTTTTTACGTTGCATCAATGAATATCCATGTCTAAGTTATCTTTGTGTCACTCGATTAGAAATCACATAAGTGAGATCTACACTTATTTTCCCATGGAATATAAACTCTATTTTACATGGTCTTCAAAAAGTAACTTCCTTCATATAGCAATCTAAGAGGGTGTGAGTGACCAGACAATCCATTTCTATGATTGCATCAAATCCTTTGATTTTCATACAAACTAAATTCACGACAATCTAATATTCTCCAGCCCCTATAAATCAGTGCTGAAAGACACTCTAAATAGGTTTCTGTTCTCTTTTAGAGATCAAAATTGCTGAGCGATGCTCAAGTACCCTATTACTTTATCAACACATATTGGAAGTCTCATGAAAATAAATTAACAATTAGCTCTAAAATCAGTATGAGTGTGCTTCTATTAAAACTAATAGTGACAAATAACTAGGTCATTGACAAAGATGATTCTATGTGCCATTAGTTTGAAGGCATATTTATGTTATTATCATTCAAGTCGTGTTCTCCATTAGAAGCAATGCTCATTGGAGAGGGTTCTGAGTTGGAGGTGGATAGGGTGCTCACATGTTCGTGCAAGGACTTTTTCGGGGACATTATGAAGCTTGGATCGGGTGTGGTGTGTCTCTGGGGTGTGCTTTTAGAGTTGGGTTCAAGTTAATGGTTCTGTAGAGAATTCGCTAGAGAGTTTGATGGGGCCTCGACAGTACGAGGGGCACTCTCCTTCACCCTCCTTCTTGGGTGAATCGGTGGCTGGGTCTTTGATAGGGTTAGGCCCAACGAGTTGTTTGGTCTGATGGCCGAGATCAAGGGTCCGTGGAGTGTTCTCCTTGAGATAATCCATTACTCGGTTGGCCATACTTCTTTTCCTCTTTCAATTTCGTCGGTGCCGGATTCGGCTTGATGCATGGCTCTGACTACGGTGGAAGCCAAACCGACAAGTGAAATGAAATCTGAGGAAGGTAAAGAGTCCTTCTGAGTCCGCATTGAGGGTAGAGATGGCGGGTGCAGTGCAATTGGGTATGGAATCAACTCATGCGAACTTCATTTTTGGATTTATATCTGTTTATCTTAAAGAGTATCCTGGTTGAATTCGTTGTGTTGGTACATTAACTAACATCTCTAATTGGTATAGGGGCAAAAGAGGACATGGCTGGTACAAGAAAATAAACAATTATAGATCGAGTTGGCGGCGTCTTAGAAAAATATTTTTATATGACGCCAACAATCAAGTAAACAATGAATCGACTACTAAAAACATTGCAGTACTGACAGACAACCTCCCCATGTTGTTAATGTTGTACCTTAATTGTATTTTTTACTTTTTAATTTATGTTAAATTACAATTATAGTGATTTGAATTGTATTTTTTCATAAATATATATTAAAAAATTGCAATTGAATTTGCTGCTTCATGCAGGATTTTTATTTTTGTCAACAATTACTTACATTATTCTCGTCAACGGCATAACCTCATGTGTTTATTGTTTTGACCATCAAGAAGGTCACCTTATTGAATACGGTTTCTCGATGGTTGCGAAATGAGTTCCATTTCTACAGTTAATGGTATCTAGCCATGGAGGAGAAGATGGTTGCGCTATAGTCGCGTGGTACTTGGACTCTTGTTTCATCTTCAATTGGCGCATTCGTTGTTGGGTGCAAGTGGGTGTTTACTGTGAAGCACCATGTAGATGGCAATGTGGATCGCTAGAAGGCAAAACTTGTGGCATGTGGGTTCACCCAGACATAATATGGGGTGGACTATCAGGATACTTTTTCTCCAGTTGCCAGGCATTCTACTCTGTGTATCCTTCTGTCTGTTGATGTGACACGAGATTGGCCCTCTATCAGCTTGATGTAAAGAATGCTTTTCTATGTGGTGATCTATAGAGGATGTTTACATGAAACAACCATCTGGATTTGTTGTTGAGGGGGGGGGTATTAAAAACTTAAAAGGTTTGCATGCTACACAAGGCTATTTACTGCCTTAAGCAGAAACCAAGAGCATGGTTGCAGAAGCTCTTGGACTTGACAGAGCGACATGGGTTTGTGCGATCGACTGCCAATCACTCTCTGTTCGTGCACAAGACTCTGAGAAGTACAATTGCCATTCTTATCTATGTTGATATCATTATCGAGGGAAATTCCTAAGTAGTACATCAGGATTACAAAAATCCCTATGTACTACATCTTTTTTTACTTGGGTGCTACAGAGGTATCACATTCTCAAAATACGACATTGCCTAATATTTTTTATCTAGATACTACAAGTGTAGTGCATCTTGATGGTGCGACACTAGTATCGCACATCAGGAATATGGTATATTAGGGAGATTCGAGAATTGACTCAATTCCAGGGTGTTTTTGGTATATCGCATACTTGGTATGCGATATACTTAAAAGTTCATAGAAAACAACACACACACTTTGTACACGTGATATACTTCCTGGAAATGATGTAAGTACAGGGAGTTTCTCCTATATCGCACGTCAAGAATGCGTATAGAAGAAACTCCCCAAAATTGCATCATTTCCAGGATGTTTTGGCATAGAGCCATTCATTCATAATAGATCTTCATTTCCTAGGAAAAAATACAGTTGTTTTGGTGAACTCTCTCATCCACATTGAAATTGGAATAAACTAAATACGCACATTCGTAGTGGATCCGTTCATTCACATTTAAATTGGAAAAAAACAAAATGCACACAATCATGCACATCATTTTAAGTTTTGGCATACAACAGTTTTGTTGAACTCTCACCCACAATGATGTTGGAGTCAACAAAATGCTTACATGATTGACTCCTAAACATTAAAAAACATTATAATTTCTATAACTTAGAATTTTACAAAAGGTGTTTCCGAACATCATCATATGGTACTTAGACAACATCTATAGTAAAAAATTTCAATGTCTAATTCTATTGTCTTCTTCTCCGTTGACATGTCTTTGTTGTATCATGATAATGAAAAGGTAATAAACGACTGCCCTCATCAATGATCGTTATTTGGGAGGGTCCTGCACCGTCGTCCTCGAAGGTTGGCATTGGTGGCGGTGTAAGCCTGCAGTAAATGGGTTGAGTACCCCTTACATCCACGCTCAGCCTCATCGGTGCTTGCGGTGCTGGCATGTCTTCACGTAGTCTCTCGATAGCTTGTATGACAAACTAGGCCTCCAAATTCAAGGATGGAACATCTGCATCTACCTTGCATCTTCGTCCTCTGTCACTGGTACGACAGGTGGATCACGCGCTCTGCCCTTGCCTCTTCCTCTCCCTCTAGTCCTTCCTTGTCTAGCCTCTGCCTGTCCATGCTCGTCGTGTATCGGTCATTGCATTTGCAAAACTGGAATACCAACATTGCTCAATTTCTCATTTCTGCCTTTACCTGGACTGCAAATCTCCCGATACTCCTTGTGTCCGGTACCGTATATGCGATCCTACCTGGACATATGCATCAAAAAAAGAAGAATACCCATAGTTGTTATTCTTACGGAAATATCCATGTAAACTAACATAATATTTAGTGGTTATTCTTACATTTTCTGCAACCCCCAACCAACCCACAAAATCTCCTCGTAATCATTCTGTACCAATCCATATAGCCTGGAGTCGCAATGATCCCATTAGATTGGTCGAGGGCAACAACTATATCCACTTGATCATCCCACTCACGTATCTGCACCTAATGTCGTGACCTCCAATCAATATGTACTTTCCCCCTCAAGTCGATGGCGTCGAGGTCCTCCAAGGTAAAGCACGACGCTTGAATGTCCTGACGGCCACCAAATTGATGAAGAACACGATCCAACATAGAGGAAGAATGAAAGAATATCTTATCGAGGCAATCATATTTCTTTCGAAGATATGCTCTTCAGGCACTTGAACCCGCTTGGATCACAGCTAGACAAATAGAAGCTGGGCGAAGAGCAATGACACGATATGCACGCCGCGGCGGAAAATATGGGTACGCATAATATTCCATAATGTGGAAGTTTATCATCAACACTCTTGTCCTTCAAATATTCTGCCCCTCCAGACAATAGGCAGGTAGATGTCCAAGTACACCATCATCGTATAGCGTCCACATCACTTGCATGGAAAAACAATATGTAATTTAATTGTAGTTATTTGAAGAAAATTGAAAGAATGTGTTGCGGCTTATTTACCTGCTCTGGTGATTGCATGTCGAAAACGTCGCGGTATGGTCTCACGACGTGCGTTGGTTGTCGACGATGTGCGAGCGCAGCAACTTAACGAACTCCTAACGGACGATCGTATCACTGCGATCTTTCCTTGGTTAATGGAACAATGTGTGGAAATATTCCCATACCCACAAATGAAACAATAGGAACGAGCCTCCGATCTCCCTCGGTTGCCATATCTGTTGCTAAACATAGATGTTTGAATAGGAAAGAAAGGACCACGGATCCCCAGCTCAACATCTCAAAGTACTGTGGCAGTGTAGTCAGAGAAAGCAGCGACCCAGACTTATCTGTAAATAAAACACCTCCCAACAGTTGTAAAATGTATGCGCGTGCATGCCTATGCAAAACCTCATGACCATCATCTGGTGGCAATTATGCAAAATATAAATAACCAGCTCGTCAAAACTCTGCTACCAACAATCTCAGAAGGTAGTTGCCTGACTCCTAGAAGCCGCTCACATGTGTCAGCCCACGTCACTCCAGGGGTGATCTCTCATGTAACCACCAATCTATAGATCTGTAGCCCCGAGATGAAAGCGACATCTTGCAGCGTAATGGTCATCTCTCCACTAGTCATGTCGAAAGTGTACTTTGGTCTCCCATGTCGCCTCCTTGACACTATGTTGGTGCCATAGCACCTTGACTAGGGAGATCTCATTGCTACAAAGCTTCTTTACGACACTATTGAGTATCTGCACTGGCCTCTCCTCATATGTCAAGTTTGGCTCATCGTCAATATTCTCGTAGCTAATGACGTGTCGATGGTCGTGCACATACTTTCTTAGGTTTGATATGTGGAAGATGTTGTGAATGGCTGAAAGGTATGGAGAAAGGGCTACTTGGTAGACCACCTTCCCCACTCTAGCAAGAATCTCGAATGATCCAAATATATCGTGGCACCAGCTTGCCGCGAACACCGAATCTCTGTATTCCCTTCATGGGAGATACTCGGAGAAACATCTAATCTCACACTTATATTTACAGGAATTTCATCAGTATGAGAGATTTAAGTTGAGTATTAATAAGTCATATTTGCGATGGTTGAGAGAAGATAATCATATTACCTGAAATTTCAAATATCTTCTTTGACGGTTTGTATAACTCTTCTGGCAGGTCTGTGCCGTCAGAAGCTTCCTCCTCACAAGATCAACAACTCTCGCAGTCTCTTCCAAGAGATCTACGAAGTAAAGAGTATGATCATCTACCTCACGCCAACTGAGAGGTGTGAGACATCTCCGCCCATACAGGACTTCGAATGGTGCCATGACTATAATGTAATGATGGCTGTTGTTGTACGTGAGTTCTACTAATGTTAGGTGATCCTTTTAAGATCCTTTCCACTTAAGAGTGCATGCATGTAAGCATTCCTCAAGTGTCTGAATGGAGCGCTCGCTCTGCCCGTAGGTTTGCAGATGGTATACGGAACTCATCTTCAGTTGTGTGTAGTGCTAACATGAACTGATGCCAGTAGTGCGATGTGAACCTCGAGTCCCTGTCAGACACCACTTCACATGGTATACCATGAAGCTTGATAATGTTCTGCACATATAACCTGGCCAATCTAGATGAAGTGTAGGTCATGTTAACATGTATGAAATGTGTTGACTTGGTCAACATGTCAACAATGACTCAAATAGCATCATTGCTGCATGGTATCCTAGGCAATCCAATGATGAAATCCATAGAGCTACTCTCGTATTTCCACTCCGGAATGGGAGAGACTGCAATAACTCTAGTGGTCTCCTGTGCTCAGCCTTAACCATTTGACATGTCGTACATCTGCTAACATGATGTGCCACATCGTGCTTCGTACCGTTCCACCAGAAATGTCGGTGTAGATCATGGTACATCTTTGTGCTGATAGGATGAATAGATAATCGTGAACTGTGAGCCTCATCCAGAATATCTCTGCGTAATTGTTCATCATTGGACACAATGAACTGACCAACCTTCCACAACATAGACTCTGTCACTATAAAATCACCAATCTCGTCCTTAACGACACACATGTATCTGTCTCGAATCCAAGGATCCGACTTCTGACCTTCTACTATGTCTTCTACTATGTGATCTCAAAGACTGCTGAATCATGGAGGCACAATAGTAGATATGGACGCACTGTCATGATGATGCTAATCAATCAAAGCTGTGAGCTTATCCCATGTGTATAGTCAGTTTGCCGTACCCTCAGCATGGGCTCTCCGGCTAAGCGCATCAACCACCACATTTCCCTTACCGGGGTGGTAAGAGATCGTGCAATCGTAGTCCTTCAGTAACTGAAGCCACTTGTGATGTCTCATGTTCATCTCTTTCTGATCAAAGATATACTTCAAACTCTTGTGATCCGTGAAAATCTTGAAATTCACCTCATATAGATAGTGGCGCCATATCTTCAATGCAAAGACAACTTGCCTTCAACTCCAAGTCATGGATGGTATAATTCCGCTCATGCAGTCTCACCTGACGTGATGCGTATGCAATCACGTGACCTTACTGCATCATCATTGCTCCTAAACCTTCTCCCTAGGCATCTGTGTAGACTGCATGATCCTGGGTGCCTGAAGGTAGTACACGAATGTGTGTTGTCGTCAATCTTTCCTTCAATGTCCTTAAGGCTTGCTTACATGAATCATCCCAGATAAAAGGAACCCCCTTATGTATCAACAACATCAGAGGGAGAACAACTCGAGAAAATCCGTTGATGAAGCCTATGTAATAGCCGCTAGTCCAAGGAAGCTCCGAATTTGAGTGACTATCTTGTGCTGTTTGCAAGACATGCTCAATCTTCGCAGGATGTACTACGATATCTGCTTCAGAAATGTCATGTCCAAGAAATGAGGCATGGGATAACCAGAACTTACACTTGCTCAGCTTGGCATACAACTTGTGCTCTCACAATGTGTCCTGGACAATCTTCAGATCATTTGCATGATCCCATTCATTCCGAGAATAAATCAACACATCATCAATGAATACTACCACAAATTTGTCCAAGTATGGACAAAGGATCCAGTTCATCATGTACATGAATTCTGCAGGAGCATTGGTGAGCCCAAACGACATCACCACAAACTCATAGTGCCCATATCAAGTCCTGAAAGTTGTCTTCGGAATATCTAACTCTCGAATCCTCAACTGATGGTAGCATGATCTAAGATCGATCTTTGAAAATACCAAAGATTCCTATAGTTGATCGAACAAATCATCAATGCATGTCAGAAGATAATGGTTCTTCATCGTGGTTTTGTTCAACTGCAGGTAATCAATGCATAATCTCATCGATCCATCTTTCTTCCTGACAAAAAGAACTGGAGCACCCCAATGTGAAGTAGAAACCCAAGTCAAGTAATTTTTGCAACTGCAACTTCATCTCTCTCAACTCAGCAAGTGCCATGCGGTAAGGAGCCATTGAGATCGACTTTATATCAGGTAATAATGTAATCTCGAACTTAATCTCTCTCTTTCAGAAGGTAACCTTGGTAATATCATTAGGAAATACATCTGGGTAATCCGATACTACTCTGCTGTCCTGGGTCACCGTCTCATCATCGGATGTTTCTCGAACTAATGCTAAATATGAATCACATCCCTGCTCAACAAGTCTCTGAGCTCTCAACACTGAGATGTACTCCATTTTGCAGTCATGTATTGTAACCTCAAAAGTCACTCGGGTAAATCTGGAATCCTAAAGACAATCGTCTTCCTAAAGCAATCAACTAATGCATTATGAGTTGGCAATCGATCCGTGCCTAAAATTAAATCAAACTCGTCAAGCTGTAGTAGCAGACAATCTGCGATCATCTCGTGACCGCCAATCAACACCGGTAGGTCTCTGACTATTATTGAAATGACGAACAACTGGTCACCTAGCCCATGGATATGGTATGGAGGATATAGAGCCTCTGCAACTCTACCTAATGAATCTAGTAATCTCAAAGCAATAAAGGAATGGGTCGCTCCAAACAAAACATAGAAATGTCAGCTCATGATTGAGGCCATATCTTTCACCATAGTAGCTGCTAATCGTGCCTGCTCCTCGATCACTGCATGTAATTATCCTTTTCTAGATGGTACGATGCTCGAACCGACCACACTCTGTGTCTATCTCGACGACATCCAGAAGTTGGAGTTCCTACCATGGTAAATCTTAATATGTTGTACCTGCAGCTGTGAATGTGATCGAGGCTCACCAGAAGCCTGCGAGAGCATTGAGACCGATAATATCCCCACTAGTTGCACAAGTAGCATCTGACAAACGAGGTAGGTGTGGTAGTCATGTCTGTACTCTGATTCGGTCCTGCAGGGGGTCTCCACTCTCTACGATCTAAATGGTCGAGCTGAACTAGTGACACGTCCAGCAAGTGCTCCTCCTAACATAGTCGCTGGAGATAAGCGAGCACCGCCTGAAAATGCTCGGTTCAAATGATCGTTGTGGCGTAGGTGCCGCTACAGACGAACTCCCAAAGTATTTCTCTGATGTCCTCAACTTCTTCGCTGCATCAATAGCCTCAGAGATGGTAGTGATACGTAGTATGACCAGTTTCTCTTGCACCTCTTCCCTCATACATCTGATGAATTTTTTCAGTTTCTCATTTGGAAATGCAACGACTGTTGGTGTGTGTCACGACAACTCAGTTGTATCAGACAAATACTCTCTAGTTGTCATCCACCCATGTGTGAGCTCTACGAATAGTTGGAGCTGGGATTCCTTTCGCTTCACAGAAAAGAAGCGTGATCTGAACCTCGTCTCAAAATCGTTCCATGTGGGCTTGCGTCCCAACTCGGAAATTGTTGCCTCCCACCATCTCTCGGCGAATGCTGTCAATGAATGCTTCATAAAAGATAACCATGAGTCTCGTGGTGCGTGAATGATTCGAAGTACCTTCATCATTGTTTTCAGCCACTGCTCGGCCTTATCTGATGTCCCGGTACCCTCGAACATGGGCACATTGGCTCGCTGATAGGAAGTGAAAACTGATTGATGCCTGTGAATGGCGAAGTGCTCGTGTGTCCTCATCTGCAAAGAGTACATGATCCTGCTCCCTACCATAATCTCCATCCTCAGCTCCATGTACTGGTATCTCGAATTGAGGCTGTTGAACCTGTACAGACTGTGGCTGATCCTGTCGTGTTCCGTTGGAGATGGATGATAAGTGAAATCATGTAGCTTCTCAAACCTCGTCTCTATGTCAATCTGTCTATCAGTAATCTCTTTCTGCTGAGCTAAAATATGGTCGTGGTGACCTCGCTATCATATTTCCTTATCGAACTCGCGACAAGTCGGAGGACTGTCGCTATCCAATAACTTAATGTGACCGGAATTTTATACTGCGAATGTGTGTAGTGGTGTACCACTGCTCTGATACCAAAGTGTGAACTCCCGTCTGCGGATCTGTGTTACCTGTTTACACAACATTCACAGTATTATATTCACTACCGATCGCATTATGTTACTGAAATTTGGGGAAATTTTTTCGCGATTTCAAAAAGACATTCACTATCTAACAATCAACTACTGAAATAACAATATGTCACCAAATTTCCATTTGCATTAAATTCCATATAACTTACATGTAACAAAAAGAAATTACATTGTATACATGCATCCCAGAAATGTGACAGAAGCGAAGGAAAAACATTTACACTATCTTGAACAAATACTATAACATTTGTACCGTCGAGAGTATCTGCGGAAGCTCGGGGTCAACTATAAGTCTACTGTGATGCAGGCGGATTGCTTGCCACACTTGATAGGAATAAGAGAAATGTCAATAATTGTTGAATACAATCGAGCATATAGAAAAACATGCAATTCATTGGTTTCAAAATAAAGCAAGTAAATAAGTATTGAAATTTAAGTTTGACAAGCTACTTGCATAAAAAATGGATTTTCAAGCAGTTATGTATGTAAATCCCCTGATCACCCATCACCCCATAACTTCCCATAAATAACCTTTTCATATATTAATAAACTAATGACCCATATGTAGGTTATTATCTTTTTATCACTTTAGATATTGTCAATGGATCTTGGTTTTGAAGGATGATGACTCTCTGATATGATCTTTATTTCTGTATGATTTCTCAAGCCTAATGGATAGTTTGTGGTCTTGGTTTGAGTGTGACCTCACATTATGACTCTAAGGCGTGAAGAATACCTTAGGGTTGTGGTGCATCCATAGGTATACAATGAGTATAATGCATCCTAACTAAGTTCCCAACGTGTTCACTAGCTTCTCCTAACATTTGTAGTAGTAGATCTGAATTCTGAACAAATGTCGAAGATTTGATGATTTGTTGATGATTGATGATTTGTTGATGTTGATGATTTCTGTCTCAAGCTCAACTGTAACACACTCTTAACTGTACCCAGGTCAGCTGTAACCAACTCTCAATAATAACTCATCGTCATGACCTACTGGCGGAACAATAACCAAAGCTCAAGTAAGGAGGAAGTTTCCTAAGACCCCGTTCAGTACAAGGGGTAAACTCCCCTTTGAGGAGTTTACCTCCCCACCCCATTTTTTCTCACTCCTACGTGGGCCCCACTTTTCATCTTTTTAAAAAATAAAATAAATCAATTCCCCATCATCAATTTCATCAAAAAATAATATATTATACCATCATATCATATAAAAATTATAAACTACTCCACTTTTACTCACTTTTTCAAACTTCAATACAATCACATCATAATAACTACTCACTTTTTCAAACTTCAGTACAATCATATCACAATAAACCCACTTCTAACTCACCCCCAGTTTAACCCTCTATCCAAACACCAAAATCCAAAAATGAGTTACCTGCTACCAGTTTAACCCACCTAAACCCACATACCAAATACACCCTAAGAGATTCTTCCGTCTCGCCCTCTAAGTGGAAGTACGAACCAATAGAGGGTTAGGCCTACTCCAAAACAACGCCCCTGAGATGGGTAGGAGAGACTTTCTGTAAGAGTCTCTCAAAAAACTGGCCCGACCGATACGTACAGAAGAGCTCGTAAATAAAAACTAAAATCGAGGGTCCCCCAGCCTAGGCACCCTAAGAACAGAAGATCATCGGAACTTGTCAAAATCTGGATCCCAACAAATCGTAAAAACACTGCGAGCTTGCATAAAAACAGTACAAAGGTTTGGGATCCTAGACTCGAGTACTAGGCGGCCGCTGCCCTAACTGGGCTTCCTATCTCCCGCCCAGCTGAGGGTCACCGCGCCCTCGCTCAGTCAGGTGTAAGGGTCACCATGACTGGCACACTTAACTGATACCACTGATTCACCATCTTTTTCACTTGTTTGATTACTCATTCCTTTCTTAGTCTTTTCTATGGTTAACTTTTCAGATTTAGGTATTCTGTCACAACTTATTATTAGTGGTATTGTAGATTATACTCTGGATCAATTGATTGTGGATTTTTAATCATAATGGTCTTAGAAAATCATTTTTTAGCTTCAAAAGAGAAGAGTATTAATGTTCTAAGATTGGTATTTCAAATCTCTTTTATAAGATCAAGAGACTTGGATTAAAAATCGATATAAATTTTATAAGTCACTTGTATGAAGATCTGAATGTTCTCATTTTTCAAATGTTGGGAATAAAAGCTGATCATTAGATTTGGATTAAGTTTTGCATTAATGTAAAATTTCCCAATTCTATTTTATCTCTACAGAAAACATAGATGGAAGTCTGAAGATCCAACTTAGTTCTATTTAAATTATGTTCCAACTTCCAACTTTATTTTATCTCAACAACGGTTATACTTGTTCCATTTTGCGGTTGCCAGCTTGTAAAGACCATGGGCAACACCATTGAGCACTTCCGATATTTGATATTACCCTTTTGTTATTTTTAACATGATATTCATTTGGGCTATCGGCAACATTTAATTAAAAAATATAAAGATATGTCAATGATGTCTGCTGCTACTGTAATTTCCAACAATAACAAGCATTATCAATCCTTAGTTTGATCTCCAGATTAAATCTTACCCGACTAAGCTCAAACATGCATATATCAGGCAAACACCATTTGTGGGTTACATCATGTGAGTAGATCAAACTACACCAAACACCGTATATGTTTATGAAGTGGTAGAGTATTACCAATTATAGTTGGAAGTCTTAAACATAGAGAAAAGAACATCATTATGGGTTGTAATACCAAATATCTGTGAGATCTGGCTGCACAATTCGAATCTAAGGGTGGATTCATCTAGAAAATAAAACTGGTTAACAAAACTGCTTCTATATGCGAAACACGTGGTTTTGGATGGTTGATTTTCAGCAGTTAGAGCGAATTTGAATTGGGAAGATACAACAGACCCATGCCACAATACTGTTGAAGGCTGGGGATTTATACACCTGGTTGACATATTTGTAATTCTAGAGATTGCTATAATCACAACCAATTCAAACAAAGTGTATTAATTATATGGTGCACACCAAATTAACAAACACCAGCAAGGCCAAATTTCGTGCATTATACTACCGAACAGTGGAGGTAATTATAAGGAAATAGTATTTAAAAAACAAATAGAATTTAATTGAAAGCATATAATTTCCTCAAACCTCAAAAACATCAAAAAGAAATGTGTAGGAATACACACATGGCAACAAGAGCGGGATTTGACTTGTACCTTTGGATACTTCCACAATTTGGAAGAAAAAATTGGAGCAGAAACTCCAATTGGGAGTAGCTCCAGCAGGCTACGGGGAACTGCAGCACCAATTTCACAATGGGAAGTAGACTGGAGATCTTCCGCTGCTTGGGAGCTCAACAATAAAGTAACAATTCCTGCTACACCTGCTGGACAACAGCAATACAACAACAAGGAGTAGCTGCTCCTGCTGCAACTTCGCTAGAAGAAGATGAGCAGAAATGGTGGGGTTTTGGGGCTCCCTCGAGTGAAATTGATTGGGGATTAGGGGGAAAATAGGAAGGGAGTTTTGAGTGATATATATATATATATATAGATATATATATATATATATAGAGAGAGAGAGAGAGAGAGAGAGGAGTACTCTGGGAAGTAGACTGGATTGTGGTTGCCTCCGAATTGGTCGCTGACTGGAAAAACGAGCATAAGAAGGGAGTACTCTGGAAGGTTGATTTCGCTAAGGCATACGATTGTCTGGATTGGCGGTTTTTATGGTCGATTATGAGAAGGCGTGGCTTCCCTGATCTATGGATTTCGTGGATGCGTAGATGCGTCACCACCGCTTCCCTCTCCGTGCTGATCAATGGCCGGTCGGTTGGTGGTTTCTTCCAACTAAGGAGGGGGGTGCGCCAGGGCTGCCCCCTCGCGCCCTCCTTTTTTGTTGGCCTCGGATGTTCTCGCGCGTATGGTGGATCGCGTTATCGACGTTGGGCTTTCTAACGGATTTCATAAGGGCGATGTTTGCGTGCCCTTGATCCAATTTGCGGACGATACAATCCGCTTTATTGAGGGTGGCTGTGCGGAGGTCTCCGGTATGGCGTCCACCCTTACCCTTTTCAGCGAATTGTCGGGGATGACGATTAATGGCTCAAAATCCAAGGTGGTTCCCTTCGACCTCTCGGTTGCGGAAGCGGAGGAATGCGGTCGGATGCTGGGTTCTCCTCCTGGTGAGCTTCCATTTGAGTATCTTGGCTTACCTTTGGCGGTAGGTCGGGTCAAAGTCCGGGATTGGCGTTTGATTATTGAGCGCGTGGAATCGCGCCTTGCTGGTTGGCGGGCGGCTTTGCTATCTAGAGGGGGGCGTCTTGTTCTTCTCAAGTTGGTGCTTTCCTCTATCCCTCTCTACTCTCTCTCTGTTCGTCGTATGCCGGTGGGGATTCGAATGCGGATTGAACGTTGTATGCGTCGTTTTCTCTGGGGAAGGAAGGGGGTGGAGGGTAGGGGCCTCCATCTCGTCGCTTGTGATGAGGTTACTTTGCCTAAGCGATACGGTGGTCTGGGTGTGCGAAGATTGGACGTGGTGAACGATGCTATGTTACTCAAGTGGGTAAGTAGAATTTGGGGGAAGGATGTTAATTTCTTTATCTCTGTCCTCAGTGAGCTCTTGGGCGTCGATAGGTTGGGGATGGCGCGGGGGGCACAAAACCTTTATCACTCTCCATTTTGGCGTAGTGTGCAGGACACCTTTGCAAGGAATGCTACGCTTTTTACTCCGGTATTGGGAAAGGGGGACTCATTCAAGTTTTGGCTGGATAATTGGTCGGGTGGTGGCCCTCTGCAAGTGCGCTTTCCGCGATTGTTTGCTTTAGCGTCTCAGAAAAATGCGACTGTTGCTGATTGCTGGTTGGATGGGTGCTGGTGTCCACGCTTTTCCGCGAATTTCTCGGATCAGCGGGTGGACGATTTTATTTCGCTGTTAGACGCCCTCCGTGACGCTGCTACGCCGAATGAGTGCGTGGATCATTGGTGCTGGAAGGACGACCCCTTTTCCACGAGGAAGGCTTATCGGGCGTTGCTCTCTCCACCTCTTACCGATGCGGCTCTTCTTATGCGTGACTGTGGATTCTTCTGGGGATTGCGGCTTCCGGAGCACATTGGATTCTTCCTTTGGCTCCTTCGCCGACGGAGGTTGATGACGCGCGATCGTTGTGCTAGAATTTTCGACAACTTCAGTGCCACCTGTGTACTTTGTAATTTGGAGGACGAAACTATTGATCACCTATTCTTCGGGTGCCAGATGGTGCGTGGGATCTGGGACGATTTGCCTTGGGCGAACGCGGACAACCTCTCTGCTCTCTGCGAGCTTATTTGGATCAATAGGAACAGGGTTAGGCGGGATCTCTTGGCGCCCATTGCGCGATTGTGGTGCGTCTGGTTGGGAAGGAACGATGCTATATTCTCTCGGCAGCGGTTCTATCTGGAGAATATCCTTATTCTGTGCAATCGCCTTATTGGTGACTGGTGTATTTTGTAGACGGGTGGGCCTTTTTGTCTTGGGCTGGTGTCCTGTATAGGGCTGGGGCGTTGGCTTTTCTTTCATATGTTCTTTTCTTTTTTCCTCTCTTTTTTCCCCACCTCCACACTCTTTTTGTATTTACCGCTTTCGTTTTTTTATTTATATACTTGGCTGGGGCGAACACCAAAGAGTGTCTCCCCCTCTTTTGAGCCTCAAAAAAAATATATAGAGGAGTGATCCTATGAGAGCAAAAAGTTGTGAGAGCATGAGAGGAATGATTCTGGACCACATGATTCTGTTTTCTCTCTCCTGATCTTCTCTCTCCTGTGTGAAACATGTGGTCCAGAATCACTCCTCTCATCCTCTCACAACTTTTGGCTCTCATAGGATCACTCCTCTCTCTCTCTCTATATATATATATAAGGGAGAGTGAAGACTTGGAGGGTTGTCAAGTTGAAGAAACTTGGGGGCAAGTGGAGGCTGCTGCTGAGTTGAACAATGAAATCAAATTTATTTTTTGTTTATTTTTTAAACCCTACTCTCTCTTATTTGACATAACATAGTCATCCGTATACACACCTCGAATTTCCGATTCAGATGCTTAATATGTCTTTTTTGACCGTCTATTCATGATGATCAAACGATATAAATTTCTTACTTTTTTTATCCAAGACATATAGAAATTGTTGAAATACAATATTGATTTTTGATTAAATTTCGCGATTTTAATTTATCGAACGACATCTGATCGATGAACTGTTGATTTTGTTGCTCTTATTTTTGCCTAATCGGATTTTGGGTGGTGTTGATTTGTTTTGCGGATTTCGAATCATGTCACGACTTTTCTGATGGTACACTTTATGATGCAATCGATTTTTGATCGATTGATCCCAAACGACTTTTGATTTATGATTTTTTGATCGATTTAAATTATTTAATATTCGATAGTTTTATTGGATCAAATGGATATAATCGGGTCGAACTCGAGTTTATTCGGATCCGGATGTCACAAATATAAAAACCTCAAAGGGAGTCTCGTCCTTGAGACTCGGGTCAATGACACTTTGCGTTTTATCGTAGTTTCATGTTGTCATAAAAACCTCAAAGGGTCTTGAACCCATAAAAACCTCAAAGGAAAAAGAAGCCATATTCTTTCAACATGCATATAATTAAATAGGCTTGTTTTAATGATTGCATGTATCGTGATCGCATGTCTACTTCGGCGTTCCATGTCGCATCCTTGATACTATGTCGGTTGCATAACACCTTGATTAGGGAGGTCTCCTTGCTGCAAAGCTTCTTTACTGCACTATCGAGTATCTGCACTGGCCTCTCCTCATACGTCAAGTCTGGCTCCACGTAAAGGTTCTGGTTCTCGTAGCTGATGACTTGTCGAGGGTTGTGCACATACTTCCTTAGGTTGGATATGTGGAAGACATTGTGAATGGCAAAATGATGTGGAGGAAGGACAACTCGGTAGGCTATCTTCCCTACTCTAGTAAGAATCTAGAATGGTCCAACATACCGTGTCGCCAGCTTGTCACGAACACCGAATCTCTATATTCTCTTCATGGGAGATACTTGTAGAAATACCCAATCTCCCACCTGTATTTACATGAATTTCATTAGTATGAAAGATTTAAGCTGAATATTAACAAGTCATATTTGCAATGGATTATGAGAAGATGATCGGATTATCTGGAACATCAAATCTCTTCTTCGACGGTCTGCATAGCTCTTCTGGCAGCTCTGTGCCATCAGAAGCTTTCGCCTCACAAGATCAATTGCTCTCGCAGTTTTCTTCAAGAGTTCTACGGAGTAAAGAGCACGATCACCTACCTCATGTCAATTGAGAGGTGTGAGGCATCTTCGCCCATATATGGCTTCGAATGGTGCCATGCTTATACTGAAATGATGGCTGTTATTGTACATGAATTCTACCAATGGCAGATGGTCCATCCAAGATCCTTTCCACTCAAGAGTGCATACACGTAACATGTCCTCAAGTGTCTGAATGGTTCACTCGCTCTGTCCGTTGGTTTGTGGATGTTATGCGGAACTCATCTTCAGTTTTATCTGTAGTACGACATGAACTGATGCCGGTCGTGCGATGTAAACCTCGAGTTCATGTTAGACACCACTTCATGTGGTATACCATGAAGCTTGATAATGTTCTGCACATATAACCTGGCCAATCTATATGGAGCGTAGATCATGCTGACATGTATGAAATGGGATGATGTGGTCAACCTGTCAACAACGACTCAAATAGCATCCGATGTCCTAGGTAGTCCAGTGACGAAATCCATCGAGATACTCTCCCATTTCCACTCGAGAATGTGGAGAGACTGCAATAAACCTAGTGGTCTCCCGTGCTCAGCCTTGACCATCTAACAAGCCATACATCTGCTAACATGCTGTGCCACATCGCGCTTTATCATGTCCCAACAGAAATGTCTGCGTAGATTATGGTATATCTTTGTGCTGTTAGGATGAGTAATTGTGAATTGTGTGCCTCATCCAGAATATCTCTGTGTAATTGCTCATTATTGGGCCCACGACTCGACCATCCTTCCATAAAATAGACCCTGTCACCACATAATCATCAATCTTGTCCTTGACTGCGCGTATGCATTTGTCTCGAATCCAAAGATCTGACTTATGATCTTCTACTATGCGATCCCAAAGACTGTTGAATCAGGGAAGCCCGGCAGTAGATATGGATGCACCATCCTGAGGATGCCAATCAGTCAAAGCTGTGAGCATATCCCATGTATATAGACAGTTTGCTGTACCCTCAACATGTGTTCTCCTGCTAAGTGCATCAACCACCACATTTCCCTTACCGGAGTGGTAAGAGATCGTGTAGTCGTAGTCCTTCAGTAACTCAAGCCACCTGCACTGTCTCATGTTCATCTACTTCTGATCGAAGATATACTTCAAACTCCCGTGATATGTGAAAATCTCGAAATTCACCCCATTTAGATAGTGACGCTAGATTTTCAAGGCGAAGACAACTGCCGCCAACATTAAGTCATGGGTGGGATAATTCCGCTCATGCGGTCTCAACTGACGTGATGCATATGCAAATCACGTAACCTCACTGCATCAGCATCATTCTTAAATCTTCTCCTGATGCATCTGTCTCGACTACATAATCCTGTGTGCCTGAAGGTAGTGCAAGAGTGGATGCCGTCGACAATCTTTCCTTCAATGTCCTGAGGGCTTGCTCACATAAATCGTCTCAGATAAAAGGAACTCCCTTCTGTGTCAACTGCATCAGAGGGAGAACAACTCAAGAAAATCCATTAGCCTGCTAGTCCAAGGAAGTTCCGAATTTGAGTGACCATCTTGGGCTGCTCGCAAGATATGACTGCCTCAATCTTCGCAGGATCAACTATGATACATGCTCTAGGAATGACATGCCCAAGAAATGAGACATGTGATAAACTAAACTCACACTTGCTCAGCTTGGCATACAACTTGTGCTCTTGCAATGTGTCCAAGATGATCTTCAGATCATTCGTGTGATCCCATTCAATCCGAAAATAAATCAACACATCATTAATGAATATTACCACAAATTTGTCCAAGTATGGACGAAAGATCCTGTTCATCATATCCATTAATGCTGTAGGGGCATTGGTCAGCCCAAATAACATCACTACAAACTCATATTGTTCATATCGAGTCAGGAAAGCTATCTTCGGAACATCTGACTCTCGAATCCTCAGCTGATGGTAGCTTGGTCTAAGATCGATCTTCGAAAATACCGAAGATCCTTGTAGTTGATCGAACATTTCTGCTTCCATGTCCAGACATCATTCGCTCACCTTAAGTGCTTGGTATGTGCGTGGGATTTCAATAGTGGATAACCCCACAATAAATTTCCTGAAATTTGATGAAAGCCGCTCTAGAGACACATGATTTGCAAGGGTTATCGTGCACATGAACGTTTTCCTTTCCACAAGGCAATATACCACCCTAAATCAGTCTCTATTGGTTGTTTGGCTCAACATGTATATCTGCATGCTCATCTTGTACATCATGCACACCACTAATTTCATCAGTTAAAATCAAGTTTTTAGAATTTACCTGAGGCGTGAAAGATGCTGGGTAAGGCATTGGAACGTGAAGGGCATGCTGAGGTATGAATTTGTAGAATGGAAAAATGACAACATCCTCAGACTTAGAGGAACTCAACTTGTCACCTGTAGGAGAGTAGTACACGATGGACTCAAAGAAGGTGACATCAACACTGGCATAGTATTTTCCTTTAACATGATCAAAGCATCGATAACCCTTTTGGATGCGAGAGTAACATACAAACACACATTTGACAGCTCGAGGAGCGAGCTTGTCATGACCAAGACGTATGATATGGACAAATGCCACGTACCCAAATACTCATGGCTTGAGGGGGAAGAGGTCCTTATCAGTAAACGTAAGAGCAAAGGGTGCCTTTTCACCCAAGATTGTAGAGGGCATCCGATTTATAAGGTAACAAGCTGTCATCACAACATCACTCCAGAAAGAATGTGGATCTTGACTTTATATGAGGAGAGTCCTGCTGATATCTAGAAAATATCGGTGTTTGCGTTTTGCCACACCGTTTTATTGAGATGTCCAAGGACAAGAAGTTTGGTGAATAATGCTACGTGAGTTGAAGAAATGATATAGTTGTGTAGTAAAGAACTGAAGCGCATTATAGGAACGAATATATTTTATTGAGGTAGAGAAAATGTTATTTATTTAATTTTCAACCATAAAATTTTGAATTAATGTACTATCCTCATGCTTATGCTTTAATAGAAATATCCATGGCAGTTTGGAGAAATCATCAACACAAACAAGATAGCACCTGTATCCATCATGATCTGGTACATGACTCAGACTCCACATGTTCAGGTGAAATAAATCAGACCTTGACTACTCCGACCTTGACGACTTGGAAAGCTGGACTGGTAATGCTTTCTAAGTTCACATGACTCACACTGGAAACTGGACTTGATAGAGACGCCAAGTATGAGATAACAAGTTTTCCGCAGCGGTAGGTGGTCGAATATGATATGCCACGTGTAAGGGGAAATTGACTCAGCAGAAAGAGAAGTGGCACTAGCACACAGAGACTGAGTGAACCTATATAGCCCTCCATGTTCATGGCCACATTCAATCTCCCTGTCCGTGAGTATATCATGAAAAACAAGGGAACTGGGATCAATTATAGCTTGTTAATGTAAATCTTTTGTTATCTGACTAATAGATAATAAGTTCATGGAGAAGGCGTGTCCGGTGATCAGAGAATGAGTCCCATCCGCAATCTTCACTGATCTACCTGGTTGAGCTGTACTATACGTACCAAATTGCGAGCGATCTCCACAGAGATGATGCGATGATCCAGAATTCATTATCCATTCTGAAGGATCTGGTCTAGAACGACCAATAAATGCATGAATAATACAAGAGCTACTAGTGGAGGCATAGACTACAATGTCTGATGAACCAGTGCTAGAAGATCCAATGGATGGGGGCATGATCTCTCTCAAGCGGGCAATGAAGTCATCGTAGCGATGATAAGTGAGATCACGAGCATTCTGACTCTTCTCTGCAGCGTAAGTTGATCGTGGAAAACAATACTTGGAGTAGTACGTGTCCTCTGAATGACCTGAACGATGGCAGTATGAACATGGATGACGTGCATATGAAGTTTGTGAACCACCTCTGCCACGTGTGCCTCATCCTCTGAATGGAGTTATCCACCTCTACCACGTGATGCAACCATAGTTGACGATGTCTGAGAGGACATGGCAGAGGAGATACTCAAGCGGCTGAGCTTGCGGTATGCTTCCTCCATAGGAGGTATGATGGCATCGACGAGGAGCTGATAACGAGCGGAATCATATTCTGGGTTTAGAGCAGCCATGAATACACCAGTCATGACGGAATCTCTGTAGACCTTATGCTACTCTGGTGAGCTCGTGAGGGGTATGTAGCTATGGAGTCGCTCAAACATACCCCTCAAAGATGTGTACATGCATGAAGAGAATGATCACCCTGTTTGGTTGTGAAGATATCATGTTGGAGCTGCAATATCTTCGACTCATTCTTCACTTAGGAGTACGTTGATGCGAGATTATCCCACATCACCTTTGCTATAGGTTGACTCAGGATATCGTTGTCTATCTTAACAGAGACAGTACCGGATAGCTGCACTTTAGCATATGCATCCTCCTCCTCCCATGAGATGTCGGTCCCAATTTTGTCCATCGACTCATCCCGCATCAGAATATGCTTCTTACCATGGTTATGCAGCAGATTCACGAATTGCTTTATGACATCATAAACAAACCGTACGATGTCTAAATAGACATGAAAGGAGATGGTTGCAAACATAGACTCATACCACAACCATCTTTAAACAAACCGTGGTTTGATTTTGATAGTAAATAGGGTAAAGCCAAACTTCTGAAATCAAACCAAAAAACACAATCTCAAGGCTTCAAGAGAACCTGGATCGTGTTTGTGAAATCTCGAGGCTACCAAACTAGCCTCCAGGGAGCCAAGACCGGCCTTGGGTGACACCGCCAGCCACCTGGCTGCTGCAGTGGCAGCAGGTTGCTACTGCGTAGCGACGTTGCCGTAAGAAAAACGAAGAGGAACGTGCAAAGGGTTGCACGGAGGGCTAGCGCGAGGCAAAGGACTTTGCGCGGAGGGTTGGAGCGCTGCGAGGAGCGGCGCACGGAGGAGGTGGGAAGCGAAGGTTGGGGCGACGCTCGGAGAGAGAGGCGGTGCGCAAGTGCTGTGGTAGCGCGCAGAAAGAGGATAGGACGTAGGATTATGGTTTTGGCTCAGGGCTCCGGTCTAGTACCACCACTCTGATACCATGTGGAAGAGAATACTTTGTTGTTTATTCATAAGGCCCAAGAGTTCTTTTATATAGAGGAGAGAAACCCTAATGGGTAAATTACATATTAAGAACAGAATAAATAGATAATTATGAAACAATAACATAAAATAAAACTCTTCAACAATTCTCGTCACTCCTTAACCGAGCCATTTGCTCCCATATGGCAGGATCCGTTGATTAGTGAATATGAAATGTTTCCAAATAACCTCGGCAACTGCATCTTCCTTGTAATAGACCTCACAAGGAGTGTGTAAGATTTTTTTGCCTCCTACCACTAGATATGATACTGAAGAATCTTGTATTTGTGTCTCCCTACTTCATCCATTTCTGTCTTGATCTCTGCTTCCTCTCCAAGTCCTCATTTGTTCCTTCTCCATAATGATCTTTAGTACTGTGATAAGAAGATACAGCTCTGCATCGTTCGCATTCGCATCTTACTCATTTTCCAGTTCCTTAGTGACTTCTCTAGCGTGGATGCACGCATTAGTTCCCTCTGTGCTCTGTTCTCACGTTTGAAAGCCATCAACATCATGCGAAGCTCATCTTGCTTGATGGACAACCTTTTTGAAGTTGAGGCCTTTACAAGCATACTTGTCCAATATTTCTCACAAAGATCGGCCTTCAGAAGCTGTTATCCTTTTAACCTAAACCATGAAGATGGATGGATACGCTCACCACTATTAAAGCATAATCTTGTATGCTCCATGTGGCGACAATGAAAGAAGCAAATCGAGGCTGACGTGAACAACTCTAGGGCTTCCATCGAGCGAAAATGGTCAATATGAGACTTGAAGGAGGTATTTCTCCATGTATAAATTGTAGTTCAGAGCGCCCACTACTTCAGTTCTGGCTCCTCACTGGCTCAGCAAACAATCATTGTGTGAATTCTGTGGCATTGACTACCTTATACCTTCTCTCTTGTCGCCTAATCATTGTGTGAATTCTGTTATTCTAGCAATCCAGAAGGGACGAGTCCTTTATCAACTTAACTAGAAAAATGAATTTTTAAATGGTGATTCATATGAGGTATATAGAGTATCCATACGGCTTTGTGAGTGAGGGGGAGAATAATAAACTGTCATCTTCACAAGAATATTTATGGGTTTAAGCAGAGTCCCATAGTTGGTTCCAGTTCCACAAGCTTTATTGAGTGGCGAAGCAGATGCAATTTGTCAAATCCAAACCCAATCACTACTCAGTCTTCTTTCATCGGCATCATATCAGAAAGTAAAGTTGATGTTCCCTCTACCGGCGCATTCAGAGGTCTAACGCCTATTGTCAAAATGGATGGAACAAACTAGGAGCTCTGGGCTATGCAATTCATGAGTCTTATGAAGTCGAGTGGTAAGAAGCATATTCTTACCGAGGAGGAGTTGTTGGATAAAACTGGAGTAAACGCCTCATGAGAGGCAGATGACGCATGTGCTAAGGTTTGGCTACATTGACGATTGAGATCGCCACTGACGTGTTACATCAACCTTCTGCTAAGGAGATGTGGGATATCCTCGCAGCAACATATTCTCAAGCGAAGAATGAGACGGAGATCCCCCAACTCAAGTATGACATATTCACAGTAAAGTAGAACCGACACCCTATGCATTCTTTGTATACATCCTTACGTGGGATGTCTGAGAAGCTTCATAGTTTTATGCCTCTAACGGCGACTCCAGAGCAGCAGAAGACATACAAGAACGCTACCATGGTTGGTGTATTCCTAGCAGCCCTTGATCCGGAGTATGATGCCGCTCGCTCCCAGATTCTAGCGGATGCCACTATTCCTCCAATGGAGGAAACATTCCGCAGACTCAGCAGTATTACTGTTCCATCTACAGTTACTAGACAGTCCTCTTCAGCTATGGCAGCTTCTCGAGGTCGAGGTGGCTCTTCATTTTCCCATGGACGTGGGCCTCGTGGCAGAGGAGGTCGCTTTCATCAGCCATGTACTTACTGTCATCGTCCAGGCCATACGGAGGACACATGCTATTCTAAGCATGGTTTTCCGGCTTCAGCACGTGTTGCAGAGCAGGCCGAGTCTCATGCTGCTCCTTCTGATCAGAGATTTGATGACTTTGTTGCTAGATTGCGGAACATCATGCCTCCTGCCTCTTCTTCCTCTTCTGTTGGACATTCCGATGTTGTTGCCTCCGCATCTGCCAGTACGTCTACCACGACCCGTACCTCAAGTAGCAGTTTTGCTCTTACTTCCTGTCATGGTTCTGAGATTACTGATTGGATTATGGATTCTGGGGCTACACACCATTTATGCGGAGACAGAGATCAATTTACATCTTATAGACCGGTTCCACCAAGCAGGAATATTATTATTGCAGATGGGACATATTCCTCTATCACTGGACATGGGGAGATTTGTTTGACATATTCCATGTGTCTGCAGAATGTGTTATATGCACCTGATTTCTTAATGAATTTGTTATCCATTAGTCAGATTACAAAAGATTTGCACTGTAGAGCTATCTAGACCACCGTCTCTTGTTTTTCAGGACATCCTTACGGGCAAAGTGATTGGGTGTGGCCGTGAGCGAGGTCATCTTTATCTTCTTGTCCAAACTCCCTATGCTGGTGTTTCCTCTCCTGTAACAGGACCTGTTTCTCCTTATATCTGGTACCTACGGTTTGGTCATCTCCCTTTTCAGAAGATGTATCATATGTTACCTCAGATTTCTCCGGGTCTTCTTTCCAGTGCGAGGCTTGTCAGTTTGGAAAGCATCGTGGTTCTGCTTTTCCTAGTCATCAGAGTCGGAGCAGTAGCTCCATTTTTTACTTATTTCATATTGACATTTGGGGTCCGAGTCGTGTTCCTGATCACTAGGGACACTGTTTTTATCGAGTTGCTGTGGATGATTTTTCTCGTTTGTCTTGTGTGTTTCTTTTGAAAATAAATCTGAAGCTGGGGATGTAATCAAAACCTTTATCAATAAAGTGCAGAATGTTTTTTCTACCTCTGTGAAATTTGTGCGAACTGACAATGCATTGGAATTTGTACTCATGCTTTATCCCGGTTTCTTTCATCTCGTGGTATTTTCCATTAAACATCTTGTGCTTACACTTCTCAACAAAATGGTGTTGTAGAAAGGTAACATCGTCATTTACTAGATGTCACTCGGACTTTTCTCATCCAGAGTCATGCCCCACATTCGTTCGGGGGTGATACTGTCGTTACAGCATGGTACTTGGTCAATCGCATGCCATCGTCTATCTTAGGCGGGAAAACTCCTTTCTCCATAGGTTTCCTCGAGAATGAATTGTTCTCATTACCTCCTCATGTGTTTTGTTCTGTCGCTTTTGTCCACCAGTTGCTACTAGGTCTTGACAAGATCTCTCCTAGAGCTGTCAAATGTGTGTTTGTTGGGTACTCGAGGACTTAGAAGGGATATCGGTGTTATGATCCGTTACGTAGGAAATACTATATCAGTGCCGATGTCACATTCTTTGAGTCTGTGGTGTTTTTCTCTCCTACAGGTGACAGATTGGCTTCGTCGGGTACAGATGAGGGGGTTTATGTGCCTCCTCCACCTATGAGTCCATCACCACCATCTCCTCCATCACCACCTCCACCACCTCCTGCACCCCTGCTATTGTTCCACCTTTACCTAAATTCTATACCCGTCGGATAGCTTCTGCTCATGGACCACGCCCATCATTCACTATTCCCCAGGTTTGTTCTGATAATATTGTTCCTAACGATGGGTCTAGAGATATATCTGTACAGGAATCTATGCAGGGGGATAGTTCACAGATGTAGGAGGTTCACAATGATCTAGATGTACTTATTGCTATTCGAAAGCAGAAGCGGTCTTACGCTTCTTACCCTCTTGCTTCTCAGGTTTCCTTTCATCGCATAAGAGGGGACTTTCAGAAATTTGTAGTGGCTCTTTCCGTCGTGGACATTCCATATAATTATCCGGAGGCCTTGAAGAATGGTCATTGGCATTTGGCTATGGAGGAAGAAATAGCTGCACTGCAATCACGTGGTACATGAAGTTTGGTATCTCCACCTCCTGGAGCGTCTATTGTCAGTTGCAAATGGTTGTTTACTGTCAAATATCATGCAGATGTCAGCCTTGATCGCTATAAGGCAAGATTAGTAGCAAGGGCTTTACTTAGACTTACTGCATTGATTACTTGGATACATTTTCTCCAGTGGCTTGACACTCTACGCTACATGTACTCCTTATAGTTGCTGTGGTACGTGATTAGCCTCTGTTTAAGCTGGATGTTAAAAATGCCTTTTTGTACAGAGATCTACAGGAGGAAGTGTACATGCAGTAACCACCTGAATTTCCTGCTGAGTGGGAGTGTCAATAGGTATGTAGACTCCGTAAGGCAATATATGGCCTTAAGCAAAGTCCAAGGGCGTGGTTTCAGAAGCTCTCAGATCTGATCGAGGGGCAAGGATTCAAGAGGTCAAATGCAAACCATTCACTTTTTGTGTAGAAAACATCTTGAGGTACTGTTGTCATTATTGTATATGTGGATGATATACTTGTTATAGGAGATGATGTGCAATGGGTCAAGATGGCGAAAGAATTTCTGGTTCGTCATTTTGTTATCAAAGATCTTGGTACCCTAAGGTATTTCTTAGGGTTGGAATTTGCCAGGAATGCACAGGATCTTGTAATGACCCAAAGGAAATATGTTACATATATGCTTGTTGAGACAGGTATGATCGGGTGTCGACCATCTAATACTCCAATGGACCCCAATATGAAGTTGTATGATGATGATACAGATGAGGTTGACAGAAGAAGATATAGAGAGATAGTTGGAAAGCTTCTCTATATTACTATTACTGGACCCGATATCGCCTTTGCAGTGAGTCGGGTGAGTCAGTTTATGGAGCAGTCGACAGGCTCATATGGATGTTATATATATGATTTTGAGATATTTGAAATCTTCTCCAGGTGAAGGATATTATTCAGGAAGGGGGCAAGTCTTTCGGTGTCTGTATGTGGGGATGCAGACTATGCAGGATGCCCTAAAGATAGAAAGTTGACTTCAGGCTTTGCTGTCTTTGTTGACAGTTCTCTTGTTTCTTGGAAAAGCAAGAAACAAATGGTTGTGGCTAGATCAAGTGTTGAATCCGAATACCGGGCTATGACTCAAGCGGGCACAGAAATGATGTGGGTTCGAGCAGTGTTAGCAGATTTGCACATATATGTACCTCTCCCCATGCGGCTACAGTGTGATAATTAGGCTGCTTTATTTATTGCAAATAATCCTGCATTCCATGAAAGAACCAAGCATATTGAGGTGGATTGCTATTATACTAGAGATATGATCTAGAACGGTTTGATTTCTACCTCTCATGTTAGTTCAGGAGAACAAACAACATACATCTTTACTAAGGCATTGCTCAGGTCACCATTTCAGAAGTGTTCGTCCAAGCTGAGCATGATTGATATCTATGCTCCATCTTGAGGGGGAGTGTAGAGATATTTCTATGTTCCTATGTACCGTTTCAGTTATTTTATTTTCTTATGTCTATCTTATGTAATTTACCCATAGGTCTCTTTTTTGTATAAAAGAGTCTAGGGTTCCTAGAATAAACACATTATTGTTTTCTCCCGACAAAAAACTTTCGTGCCTAGCAAATATATGGTTTCCTCTTTGATCCTGGCTACAACGATTTTGATAGAATGGAAGAGAAGGAAGTCATCTGGGTTTTTCTCTGGAAGGTGGAGTTTACGAAAGTTTACAACAATATAGAATGGAACTTCCAGTGGAAGGTATGGTAAAGAGAGTTTTCCAGATGGATGGATCAATTAGATGAAAAGATGTATTATAATTTCCTCCTTTGTTGCAGTAAATGGTAAGATCTGTGGGGCTTCTTCCGGCCACAATGAGGTGTAAGATAGGGCTGCCCCTTTGCGCCACATTTTTTCATGATTGCGGTGAGTCTTTTGAACATTACCTCACGACATCCAAAATGGCTTTTTTCGAGGTTTCATAAAGGCGACATCTCCATCACCTTGCTCTAATTTGGAAATGTAACTATCTTCTTCATTGAGGGAAGTGCTAGTGAGGCATTTGTTCGATGGCTTCTCGGGATTGAGAATAAATATTTCCAATTCACCTTTCGTGTCGACCGACCTTTGCTCTTCTGTAAATGAACAACGTGTTAGCATATTAGGCACCCCTCAAAGGGCACTTCATGTTAAGTATTTGGGCATCAATCTCGGGCATATGTACTTGGAGTTTCATTGTTAATATAATATTTTAATCTGCTGGTGGATCCTAGCTCGGGATCCCACTCATCATTCTCTTATAAAAAGTATCTGGGCATCATGTTAGTGTTGGGGAATCTCAAAACATAACATAGATTCCTCTGATAGAAAAACTGGAGAATAAATTGGCTGGATGAACACTTATCTCGGGAAGGAAGATTGTTTTTACGAAAGAGTATCTTAATGGCGCTAGCGTTGTTTTATATGTTGATATATAGGCTCCTCCAGATGGTCAGGCAACATTTGAAAAGAATTATGAGGCAGTTTTTATGGACTACTTTTGGGCAAGAGAGGAGGGGCGTTTCTTTGGTTGTGAAGGATGTAGTTGCTAAGGGGAATGTTAGAAAATATAATGCGGAAGCGTATCCAGGAAATAAATGATAAAGATTGAAGAACACAACGAGATTTTAACGTGGAACCCTACTCCCTGAGAAGCGGGATGAAATAACAGGAGAATGCCTCAAAGGGATGATGTATGCATTGCATTTTCTCAATGGATACAGAGGATGAGGGGCTTCTTATATAACCCTCACCGAGTTTCTACATCCCACAGACGGTAAATGTGGGACTAAACCACTGGATGTGGTAAATGGATCCTTGAGGAATCCATTTACCCATCTACTCAAGTGATGCATATAATAAATACTCCAACACTCCCCCTCAAGCTGGGGCATGCAATGCTCAGCTTGGACAAACAGAAAGAAATCTCAACTCATTATACATGACACTACAAACAATATCAACTCAACGTGCACAACTGTCGGCTGTTGTGTGAGGAGGACGAACGAGCTGGAGTGTGAGTCAAACTGAATCTTCTCATCGGAGAGCATGTGCTCTATACTGCGCCTGTCAGAGTCACTGCAACTGAAAATGAGTCTCTACACGGAGAACTCTGGCCCGCCACAACATGTGGACAACTGATCCATCTCTGAAAGGGCCGAATAAAGAACATTGCTAATGTCCATATGTAGATATCTGAAGATGGGTCTCTCTCACAGGGACCTCAAAGTGGGTTCCCTCTCATAGGAACCTTGGAAGGATCTCGTATTGGAGTTCATGATTGCTTAAGAATGGAGTCTGAAAAAGTCTCCTCGTCGGAGAACTGGGTCTCTCCCATACTGGCTCATAAAATGGGATCTATGCTCTGGAGTCCCTATGAAACCACATGAAAACCCTAGCCTACATGGCATATGTAATGGGATCTCTACTCTGGAGTCCCTATGGAACACATGAAAACATTGAGCCCACCCAAAAAGATGGGTACCTCACAATTGATCGCAAACATGTGCGAATCAACCTGACGACTCGGGATCTAAACATCAAGTCTGAACATCTGTAGAGTCTGAACAACTGGCCGGTATGGAATCTGAAAAATCTGATATCTGTGTCTGGAACAGACCTGTGACTCTACGCAATATTCACCCTTTCTTTCATACTTGTTGGAAAATAATGACGTCGACCAAGTTGAAAGAAGACAAATGAAGATGGGAAAAACAATGATCAAATAAGCTGATAATATCTTTTTTTGAATATTCTCAGCCCACTTGGGCCTGAATAAACTTGGCCCAAATAGGGGCCCAACCAAATGCAACTATCTTCTCTTTTTTAATGTTGGGCCTAACATGGGCCTTTTTTGTGTGAATATCACGACCCACTTGGGCATCCTCTTTTTTTCGCTAAACAACAACCCACTTTTTTTTAAATAACAGTGGCCCCTTTAGGGCTAACCCTACTTTGCTACATGCTTCGTCCCATAACCCTTCTGTTGGAGATGCAACATTGTCGCTACCGATGGGTTCCGCCGCTGAGGGAGTCGCCTGAAATCTCGTCTCTAATGCTGGAGCATTGCGAGAGGAGGGCCTCCATCGCCAGAGCACTGACATGATGTGCGCAAGGGTGATGCGTTGCATGGTACCGCTCGTGAGCATGGATTCGCTGGAGTGTGAGAGTATTGCCTCGAGAAGAAGCACCAGCCTGGAAGAAGGATATGCGGTGGAGGATGCCGCGTCGCCGCTGTAGAGTGTGTTACTTGTGTGTGAAGGGAGGCGGCGATTAGGGTGGCTTCGACAAAAGCTTCAAGTTCCGCCAGAGATGGAGATTGGATGGGAGAGGACCACTCGGTAGATGGAACGGGTTGACGGAGTTCAGCCTCCGCCTGATGTGTTGCCTGGGAGGAACACCCCGCCGCCTGGAGCTTTCACAAGTAGGTTGAGGGCTCACGCAAAGTGGTGACGCTACTGATGCGGAACTGAGTGCGGCACCACCTAGGGTTAGGGTTGGTGGGCCGCTGACGAGGTTTTTGGGGAGAGCGTGTCGCCAGAGATTGGTGCGACTGATCGAGGGCTCTGCCTGGCGAGACCTCTTGGGACTTCGGAGGCTCACTGTCTGGGCACAATGGAGAGGTCACGATGGTGGGCTGGAGGAGCTAGGGATGCGCGAGGCCTGCGATATGCAAATATAATTGACGACAGCTTCCTTGGTGGAAGAATAGAGCCTGATTTTTGCAAGATTAGGGATTGGAAAAGAAACCCTAAAACTCAACTCCTCAATAAATCCTCAATAATCGAACCCGCTCGATCATGTTAGAAAATATAATGCGGAAGCATATCAAGGAAATAAAGAATAAAGATTGAAGAACACAATGCGATTTTAACGTGGAACCCTACTTCCTAAGGAGCATGATGAAACCACAGGAGAACGCCTCAAAGGGTTGATGTATGCATTGCACTTTCTCAATGGATACAGAGGATAAGAGGCTTCTTATATAACCCTCAGTGAGTATCTACATCCCACAGACGGTAGATGTGGAACTAAACCCAAGGTGTGGTAAATGGATCCTGGAGGAATCCATTTATCCATTTTTTTTGAAAGCTGCAAGGTAGGGGGAAGCACTCGGAGGTGCCCGCCCCATCAAAATATATTTATAATAAAACCAGTAGATAGGTTACAAAGTACCGATTACCACCCAGAAAAACAACAAAAAATACAAGCTGCTCAACGCAACAACCACTCGTCTACTAGCCTACTTGTATAGCACTGCACATTTTCTTTGTAAAATCTCTGTCCCGAGAAAACCAAATCATTTCCGCTACGCCAAATCGCCAACAAAATAGCCATCGGGTGAAGCTGTTCCCTTCTCGACCTCGTCCTATTTTCATACATCGCATTCCAGAAAGCAAGGAAGTCGTCGGACCGGCACCACACAATCCCCGCATCCAGCCATATCTGCGAAACCACAGGGCATGTAAAAAAAAGATGGCCCAACAAGAACTGGACGGTTATTATCCGTCCAGTTCTTTGTCCAAAAAGCAAAATCTAGACCGTTACCAAGAACATGGCAAAATAGACGAGGAAACCGACAATAATCCTTTCCAAAAAGCATAGGAAAAGAAGGTTGGATGTTGTGGGCGAGCCGGGATGGCGAGTGCGAGTGCGAGTTTTCGTAGTGCGGGTGCGAGCGCTGGCGGAGCTTTTGTAGGGCGTGGGAAGAGCAAGGTCGAGGCAGTGTGGAGACCAAAGGGGGAAGAGGCTGGCAATGGCGGCGCCGGTGGAGAGTGGACTGTTGTCTCTAACAAGAAGCCGGGGCGTCGGTGTTTCCGCTGCAGGGAAGGCGGGCATACTGCAACGGTCTGTCCGTTACCATCGAGGTGCTACTCATGCGGGAAGGTTGGCCACCGGCAGGCTTCTTGCATGGGAGCCTCGGCGGGCTTTGCGAGGAAGACAAGCAGAGGGCATGCGTCAGTCCAAGGTAGAAGCTCCGGGGGAAGGTCGGCTGCGGTGCGGCAAGGAGGTCCTACCTTTGCAGAAGTAGTCGGCAAATCCTCATCGCGGGGCGAGGAGCAAAGCGCGAAGGGCCGTGATCATGCAAGCGGCGGGGCAGAAGGAGGAAGACCTGCTTACGAACGCTCTACTGCCATGAATGGGACAAACGCGCATGGGACTAAGTTGCTTGCGATTATTGACATCGCGGTTAGAGATGTTATCGACGTGTAAGGGGTCTGCTCGCATCTACGTGGTTTCTTCGATGCTCAGTTCGCGGGAGACGTGGTGCTGTTGGATAATAGGCGTTGCTGTGTTCGAGGCTTATCGGAGGCTCAGGCGGGAAGGCTGGTGCATAACGAAGACGTCGGGAACGTGGTGTGGAGTTGGATGCGCTTCGGTGATGAATGTTGCAAGGACCTGGAAGTGTGCGTGGCTATGGTCAGGGGAGTTCCGTTCCTTTCACGGACGGTGGGCTATTTGCGAAGGGCCCTGATGCGGTGGGGTTATATTCGGGAAGTCCTTGGTGATGGACTTCGGCCAGGTACCCCGGTGGAGGAAACCAAGGTCCTGTTCGAGTGCACCACGTCTTTCCTTGACAAGATTGGAGGTCGCAGCGAGTTCGCGGAGATGGTCTTCGGAAGGTACTCTTTTGCGATCGAACTGTCCATTGATGATCCTCCGCCTCCTCCGGCGACGTCGTGGCCGGTGGTGACGCCGGGGAAGGCGGGAGTCGAAGGGTCGAGGGACACGTTTGGCTCGTCGTTGGCGGTTGATTTCCCGAGGTGACCCTTCGGTGGAAGCGCCTGCATGGCTGTTGGAGCGGGGCGCTTCGAGAACTCCTCTGAAACGGGTGGTTTTTCATCTGACACATTCCATCTGCAAGGTGATGTGGCCAAGGGATCTTCTGCTCAGTTTCCACTGCTGGCTTATTCGCAGGCGGCGCTCTGCTACTCAGGTTTTGATTCGGATCCGGGTCATATTTTGGGCGGTCGGTCCCCTGCTTGGCTCTTCCCGGATCCGGGCGGTGATTTTGGGCGGTCCGGCACAATGAGTGTCCTCTCCTTCCCTCCTTGTTCGGGCACCCCTACGCAGGTCTTTCCCCCTTGGAGTTTTAGAGATATTCTTGAAGGCGCACCACAGCATCTGCCAGGTGCTGCTCCGGTGGTTATCCTCGAGGAAGATGGGGCCCAGACTTTGCAGTCACCCGTCGTGGGAAGCCCTGAACTGGTGGTGGGCGAGGTGCTTGAGGTCGAGGAGTGCCTTGCTCGGGGCGAGGAGCGGGAAGCGGAATGTAGTGATAGAAGAAGTGGAAAGCGATATAGAAGGAGGAGCAAGTCGAGGGCTCCTCGAGTGCTATCTAGCACGTGCCCCCCTTTTATGATTTCTGTGGCGACGACTGCTGGGGTCGCTCAGGTGCAGGGGTAACACGCGGTTCCTAAATGAAGATACTCTCTTGGAATATTCATGGTCTGGGGGATCTGGACAAGCACAAAGTAATGGGTTCTAGAATAATTGAATGGGGCTGTGATATCGTCATGCTGCAGGAAACTAAGTTGAACTCGGTTTCGGGGTGGGATTGGGAGGCATGCGGAGCTGGTGGTATTGATCAGTTCAGGGCTTTGGACGCATCGGGTGCTTCGGGTGGACTGTTGGTGGCATGGCGCTCATCGTTTATGGTTGTGTGCCTCGGAGATCCTGGGTAGGCATGTGCTAACGGTGTTCCTGGTTGGGACTTCATATGCCGAGCTTTTGGTGGTGTCTTGTGTGTGGACCTTGTGATGGTAACCGGAGAGGGGAGTTGTGGGAGGATCTGGTGGAGGCTGGGAGGGTGGTGGGGGGGGGGCGTTGGTGGTGGGCGGGGATTTCAATGTAACTTTGTTATCTTCCGATAGGCCCGGTGGGAGAGGGGGCCAAGACTTGGGCTCCGTGGATTTTGCTGAGACTATTGACTCGCTTGGCCTGGAGGTGTTGGACGCGGAAGGCGTCGCCTATACTTGGAGAAACTCTAAATCTCGGTCACGGCTGGATCGGTTCTTCGTTTCAAATGAGCTGCTGGAGATGTTCCCCTTAGCATCGGTGGGACCCAAGCCTAGGTCCTGGTCCGATCATACCCCGCTGATTCTCTGCACTGGGGCCAGCCCGGAGCGTAGCGGGCTTTTTAGATACGAGAAATGCTGGTTGCTTGAGGACGGATTCGGGAACCTTGTTGCAGTGCATTGGGCTGAGACGATGCCATCGGGATCTGCTACGTCTAAATTTGTTCAAAAACTTGAATCTTTGAGGAAAAGGCTTGCGTGTTTCAAAAGGGATACGAGGGCCGCGAGATGTGTGGCTAGGAGGGCTGCTGAGGACATCATTAGGGAACTGGACGAGATTGAAGATGTGAGGCCACTCGTTCCGGCTGAGCGAGAGTCGTGGTTGAAGGCTCAGAAGGAAGTTACTATGGAAGATAAGAAGCTTGTGGCTGAATGGAGGCAGCGGTCGAGAAGCTTCTGGTTGAAGGAGGGGGACGCGAATACCGCGTTTTTTCACCGTGTTGCAAGTGGGAGACGCAGGGCAAATATCTTGAGTTCTATTACTGTTGGTGGGGTCACAGTGGAGGGGAGTAAAAGCATGGGCTTGGCTATTGCGAATCATTTCAGGGATGCGTCCGCTGATGTCATCTCTCGGCGGTGGAGATGGTTAGGCCATGATTGTAGGTTGGTGGAGGCGTCTGCTTGCGAGGCGCTGGTGTGTGACGTTACTCTGGAGGAGCTCAGGGACGCTGTGTGGGACCTTGACGGCGACGCTACGCCTGGCCCCGATGGGTTCCCCATTTCTTTCTACAAGGATTTCTGGACATTATTGGGCATGAGGTGCGTGATGTGGTTCGGGAATTCTGCGATGGGAATAGGGGTTTTGACCGTATCAACAGGGTGCTTATTGTTCTGATTCCTAAGCGTTCGCCGCTGACTTCTATTGATGACTATCGGCCTATTGCTGTCTCTAACGCCATATATCTGATCACGGCCAAGGTGATGGCTAGGAGGTTGGTTGGCATCCTTGGTGGCCTGATTTCCCCAGCGCAATCCGCGTTCGTTCCGGGCAGTCAGATCTCTGATTGCACGACGATTGCTTCTGAGATCATTGCCGATTGGAGGAGGAGAGGTATTTTATGGAAAGTTGACTATGCAAAGGCTTATGATAGCCTTGATTGGAAATTCCTGTGGTCTGTGTTGAGGAGACTTTGCTTCTCGGAGAGGTGGATTTCGTGGATGCGGCGGTGCGTCACCTCGGCATCTTTCTCGGTGTTGATCAATGGCAGACCGGAAGGGGAGTGGATTCAACCCCGTAGGGGGTGCAGCAAGGGTGCCCACTCGCTCCTCTGCTTTTCATCATTGCGGCTGATGTGCTGGGGGACATGGTGAAGGGCGTGGTCGGCCATGGCCTATGTAGCGGCTTCTCGAGGGGAGGGGTTCAGGTGCTGATGATACTCTCTTCCTCATGGAGGGAGGGGTCGAGGAGGCCAGGGCTATGGCCACGGCTCTGGAGGTATTCTCGGAGCTTTCTGGCTTATTGAAGAATGACTATAAGTCCTCTTTTATCCCTTTCGGGAAGAAGGAAGGTCTTGTTGACGATCTGGCCATTTCTGTGGCTTCGGTGCGTGCCTCCCTCCCTATGGACTATCTCGGCATACCTCTGGGTCTGGGGAGGGCGAGGCTAGGTGATTGGCTGAGGGTGGTGGAGAAGGTGGATCTGAGGCTGGCGGGTTGGAAGGCCTCGCTCCTTTCGAGGGGTGGTAGGTTGGTTCTGGTCAAGGCGGTTTTGTCGTCCATTCCTATTTATTTTCTTTCGTGCCGCAAACTCCCAAAGGGGATCCTGGAGAGACTTGAGAGGAAGATGCGCGCTTTCCTGTGGGGAAATGCCTCTACTGGGCGCGCGGGGGTCCATCTTGTTGGCTAGGAGGATGTCACTCGGAAGAAGTTTTGGGGAGGTTTGGGGGTGAGATCTCTGCAGCAGATGAATGAGGCTCTGTTGCTTAAGTGGGCGAGTAGGGTTTGGGGTCCAGGTGACGACTTGGTTTGCTTGGTGCTTCGGAGCATATATGGGGTGACGGGCGCGCCCAGGTTGCAGGGGTCCAACATGGTGGCTATGACGCCTTTCTGGAGGGGTGAACGTTCGTCAGGAATCTCAACCTTTTCAGACCGGTGCTTGGTAGGGGGGACTTTTTTGCTTTCTGGGTCGACGACTGGTCGGGAGCGGGTCCTCTATGCTCTCGCTTTCCGAGGCTGTCCGTGCTGGCGGATAATAAACTTTGTTCGGTGGAGGAATGCTGGGTTGATGGCTCTTGGTGGCCCGCATTCTCCGCCATCTTCTCTGACAGGCGCTTTCATGAGTTCTTGGCCTTGCTGGACACTGTGGGGAATGTGGGTGCCCCTGGTGGGGGTAGAGATCAGTGGCTCTGGAAGGAGGGCGGCTTCTCGGTTAGGGGCGCGTACGTGGCCATATCTAGGCCGCCGCCTGCGGCGTCGGAGGTCCTAAACAGGGACTATTCTATTATTTGGGGCCTCAATCTTCCGGAGCGTGTGGGGATTTTCCTGTGGCTTCTGAGGCACAAGAGACTGATGACGCGTGATCGGTACGTGAAACTCTTGGGCATCATTTCCGATAAGTGCTTAATTTATCCATTTACTCGACACATATAACAAATACTCCAGCAGGGAAGGCACAAGGTTTGGGAGTACTGTTGCTATGCGAGATGAACAAAGCCCTACTATCTAAGTGAATGATGCGCATTTGGGGGGGTATGCAAGGATTTGGTTTGCTCACTTCTCAGAACAATCAATGGAGATAGGGAAGATTGGAGGAGGATACCTGGGGAATCAACTGGTTTCTGGAGGAGTATTTTTGTAGTGAGAAGGGAGTTTCTGGCTCATAACGAGACATGGAGATGATTAGGGGTTGCATAGCGATATGGAAACTTAGAATACTATTGGAGGTTAACATTTTTGCTTGGTTGTTGCGCCAAGGGAGGTTAATGACGAAGGTTTATTCCATGCTCATATCATCTCCAACGTTGATACCACTTACCTAATATGAGGCACAGAGGATGAGGACATAGATCATATGTGGCTGAGCTAGGGATGTATGGTGGATGGAAGACAACAAATGGTCGAATCCATTATCAAGTGCAGAATTCTGGAACATCTTTGGGGCCCCAACCTATCATTCGAAGGCATAACAAAGCGGAATGTTGGCAATTTATTGGGTTGTCCCAGAAATACACGATTTTTAAAGGCTCGAGGCGTTACGTGGAAAATATAATAGCATACATACATCTTTATATTCAATGGAAAATACATTTGTAATTACTCTCTAAACATTAAAAGGAGTTGTTTCGAGTGATTACCATCTATGGGTGATCCGCCCTATTCATGTTTCTAAAAAAAATCATTGGCAAAGTGGTTGCTCATAACAAAGATTACGTAGTAAAAAAGACCGAGTCCGAGAAGATATAGGAAAACATGCATTGTCGAAAAAAAAGAAAATGTCTTAGCTAGTGCTCCTTTGGTTTGGGACTTGGGTGTTGTCTCCCCCCCAAGGATTTTTTAGGTTTGAGAGATCTTGGCTCTAGGGGGAAGGTTTTAGAGATTTGGTTTCTAGCTGAGCTCTATTACGACCTCGGTTTCTACATTTTGGATGTCTCAGAAGCTTATCACACTACGCTTACAGTTGTAATCTTACAAGGACGTTAGGGTGATGAGAAGGGCTCGTCGAGCGAATGCAGAAGTTGAGTTAGGCAGATTAGATGGGCTTGAGGATGGCATGGATCTTACACTTGAGGAACTCATGGAGAGAACTACATCCAAAAACTATTTTAGATGAAGATAAGAAAAGTGTGGCTGAATGGAAGAAGAGATCCCGTCGCTCCTGAATAAAAGAAGGCGATGCAAACACGACCTACTTTCATAGAATTGCTCGAGGGAAATGCCTCCATAACCAGATCTACTTACATGTGTGAATGGTAACAGAGTGGAGGGTGACCATGACATGGGACAAACTATAACATACCACTTTCACGAATTCTCGTGAAGAAATGAAGAGAGACCGTGGAGATGGTCGGGGTATGGGGCTTCAACCTCATCTGAGCAGCATGTAGTTCATTTATTACAATTCATAAACCCCAGAGGAAGTGAAGGTTGCAGTATGGAACCTGAATGCTGATGGTGCACCTGGATTCTCGTTGTTCTTTTTTTGGAGAATTTTGGGAGTTGGTAGAAAAGGAGGTGGTTGAAGTTGTGGAGGAATTTTCTGGTGTCAATGCAGGCTTTGGTAGACTTAAATTTTTATGTTGCTGAAGAAAGAGGCATTCGAAAGAATCAAAGACCTCCACCGGATTGCCCTTTCTAATGCTATCTATTCAATAGTAGCAAATGTTTTGGCAATTAGGTTGAACCGTGTGTTGAATCACATAATCTCATCACATCAGTGTGCCTTCGTTCCAGGTAGACTGATTGGCGATAGCATCTGAGACCATTACTGACTGTACGAGGCATAAATCAAAGGGGGTGCTTGGAAGATTGACTTCTGGCGTTTTCTTTGGATGGCAATGTTAAAACGGGGATTCCTTGACACATGAATCTCTTGAATGAAGCGGTGACCACTACATCTTATACAATGTTTGTGAATGATAGACCTGGGGGGGGGGCGGTTCAACCACAGAGGGGAGTCAGACATGGATGCCCACTCACCCCTATGCTTTTTGTGATTGCAGTAGATATCCTGGCTTGTATGGTGGCACAAAATGAGGTCTCAACGAGGCATACTACTGATGATATTTATGTACTCCTGCAGTACGTTAATGGCGCTATCTTCTTCATCAAAGGGGCAAAGAGGAAGCTAAAGGATTGTCGCAAACCTTGGAGATCTTTGGGGAGATATATGGGCTTTTCCTTAATCTTGCTAAATGTCATGACGTTCTGTCTGACCATTCGGACAATGACGCACATTAATGCTGCATGGCACTTGGCAGTGAGGGTGCTTCTCTACCAATTCGTTAACTGGGCCTTCCTCTGACAGCTAGAACTTTCAAGAAGTCGGACTGGCTCCTGGTTGTGAAGAAATTGGAGAAAAAGCTTTCAAGTTGGAAGGCGTCTTTCTGATCACGTGGAGGCCATTTGGTGCTTGTGAAAGTTGTTCTCTCTGCTATCCCTATGTTTTTCATATCGTCCCATATGCTATCTGTCGGTATAAAGAGAAGATTGGAGATGCTCATGAGGCGGTTTCTTTGGGGACGGTCAGGTCGGGATGATCTTGGTATAAACTTGGTGGACTCGGACACATTTAATTTGCCTTTGGAGTCTAGCGACCTTGGGGTTCTATGTCTGGAATCGATGAATGAAGCTTTTCTCTTAAAATGGGTCATCTGGATATGGAGAGGAGGTGATGACCTATGTTGCAGACTCATCCGCAACATCCACGGCATTGGTTTCCAGTACTTGCTACCTCAGCAACATCATACCCAAACGTCGGCATTGTAGAAAGTCATCAGATCAGTGCTTCCACGCTTTCAGGAGCTTTTTCTCCCAACACTTGGTAATTGTACTACTTTTGCCTTCTGAATTAATAACTGGTCAGGGGGGACACTCTCCTCCAGATTTCCTCGCATGTTTGTTGTTGCTGCCAATCGTGATGCAAAGGTGATAGACTGCTGGAGTGATGGAAACTGGTTGCCCACTTTCATTGCAGACTTCTCTAATCAACACCTTGAGGAGTTATTCTTGCTTCTGAACTCCCTTCGGCAATTGATAGACCAACTTTTGGGCGTGATCACTGAGTGTGGAAGAATAATTTGTTCTCGATTAAACAGGCTTTTGGTGCCATTCCTAGACCCCCCAAGGATAGATATTGTAATCTGTGACTGCAATTTTCTTTGGACTCTGAAGCTGCCAATTAAGATTGGATTCTTTATGTCGTTGTTCGGAAGAAAGCACATCATGACCGGGGATTGTTGCGCTAGACTTTTGAGAGACGTCTCTAATAGAGGTCATCTTTGCGAGACACAGATTGAGACAATAGAACACGTGATCTTTCACTGTGAGAAGACATCCCCAATCTGGCAGGAGGTGGAGGCGGACTGGCTGTCAGTTCAGAACCTGGACTTGTTTTGGAACTCTTTATTTGAGGCAAAAGGCCGACCTAGAGAGGATCTTCTATGCCTTTTGCTTTGATTTGGGCAGTCTGGTCTGCTAGAAACAACTGTATATTCTCATCACGCCGTTTCTATCCTGAAAGTGTATTCACCCATGCTATGACTCTTCTTGAGTCTTGGCTTTTGTAAGTCATTATGTTCTTATTCTTCTTTTATTAATAAATCTGGGGCGGACACCATAACGTGTTCCCCTTTTTTTGGTTTAAAAAAACATTTACTTCAGATATTGATTAGGCCATACACAAGCCCGTGTATTAAGAGATATGAGACTTTCTCATATCGACCTACTTATATGCAATGTTTGTTAAAAATGAAAGGCGGGACAAGGCATTTTCCCCAAAGGCGAGGCGTAAGCCTCAGTTTGTTTAGTAAAATAATGGCAAAAAGTTCAATAAATATATTTATTGATGAAATAATCTAATCTGACATATATAATATATAACATTGTAATATATGATGAAATATGAAAATAAGAACATGAAAAGTATTTATGTCAATTCCATAAACCATTCTACTGAATTTCTACCCAATCAAAAAGGAAATTATTGGCTATAACTATCATTAAAATATTTATCAAATAGTTCATTAAAGATATTCAAGATGTTGATATGAATCATATGATTTGAATCCTCGTCGTATATTCGGTTGAACCCATTCGAAGAACTATGCGATATCCCCCCGTGCCACTATATCCTACCATATGTTTATTGGTGTAATATTAAGAGTTCAATGAAATAATTTGAAATGTTGATGGTAAATATGAATACGAAAGAGGTCAAATTTAAGAATTCATCTTGCATAAATATATCCTCAACAACTAGGTCTTTATTAACAATTGAAACTACCAATAGGACCAATTATTTTCTTTAAAAATGCTTGGTAAATCCTTGACGCCTCAGGTATCGCCTCGTCCTGCCTCACCGCCTCGGCTGGCATCGACCGCATCGGGCATCCATGGTGCTCGCCTCAGCCAAGGGTTCCAAGGTGGTCGTCTCGAGGCTCTTTGGCTCTGTCTCGTTTCGCCTCGAGCGCCTTTGCGCTTTGAGGCGTGTTGTTTAAAACCATGCTCATATGCAAGCAGACATCGCGTTAGCATGTATTAAGAGGTAATACTTATTTTGCCTCTTTTACATGTTGCTGATGAATTTATTATTCAACTGGCATTGAAGCAAGCAGCATGTTTGCATGGTAATGCATTTTAATGTAAGTCCTCTTCCCCTCGTATTACTACTATTTCATTTGTATTTTCTGCTAGTTGGAGAATGAGTTGATGTGCTATCAACCACCATAGATGCACGCGAAGAAGAAGAAGACATATGATATAAGGGTGATTTGTTACCTCCTACGACTACCAGAGTAGAAAAATCACCAAGAAAAACAAGTACATCTCTCTTCGTTCCCTTGCTCTCTCCCTTTGTCTCTCTCCACTCTCAATGTTATGCCTTTTGTTCTGGTGAATGATTCCACCCATCCTTTTTTTAGACTTAAATACAATCTTAGATTGATTGTAACAATTACTCTCAATCAATCAAGATCCTAACGAGCCTTGATCAAATCTAATCAATTTCCTTCGAGGGTTATTTGTAAGAGTTTAATGGAACTGCCCTCACTCTATTTTTGGTATATTTTTATTTTTTTCGAAAAATATCACCATGTATATTCATATATATCCCTTTTACATGTCATTCCAATTTCGTCAGAAACAGAGATTCCTATGTCCTCCATCTAGAACATGTCGATTACAACAATTATAAAACCGTTAAAATTACATGTTCTAGATGGAGGGCATAGGAGTCTCTGTTTCTGACGAAATTGGATTGACATGTAGGAGGGATATATAGATGAATGTACATGGTGATATTTTTCAAAAAAATTTAAAAATGCTGAAAATAGGAGGCGGGGCAGCCCCATTAAATCCTATTTGTAATCCAACTTTTATTTATTAGGATTGTACTCTTCCAAAAAGGGAAAAATCCTATTTTAATATTCTCCTCCTTGAGTTGAAAGTTCATGATCTTGATATGATCTAAATTCTGCATAGGACCATCCTAGTCAGTCATAATTTTCTGTTGCAAGAATTCACTGCCAACACTGCCTCTGCATGTTGCAACCATGTGTGGATGCCCTCGTCGTGCCTCCTCTTGAGCATGTCTACAAATCTCATGTTGTGCCTTTTGACATGATATTGCACATCTCTCGTGTCCTTTAGTAGAGTGAACCAGCCCGCAGTTCTTATACACTCTTGCAATAGAGATGTTGACAACATGTTGCGCTTTCCTTGTATTGCTTGTACAACAATAACAAAGCCTTTTTCCACATTAAGTAGGGTCGGCTACATGGATTCTTTGCCTCCATTGAGATCTACCTCGGGTCATTCTTGAGCTTAGATCCAAAAAACTAAGATACCTTCATATAGTCTTATTCCAACACTTCTTGGGCCTTTTTCACCCTCTCTTAGCCGGCTCGACGTCCACAACTCGCATGCATCAGCTGACCTACTTTGCAAATGACCGAACCACCTTATGTGGCTTTCACGCATCTTATCCTCGACCAGAGCTAAACCAACTTTCATTATGATTGCATCATTCCAAATCCGATATTTACGTGTCCACACATCTACCTTAGCGTTTTCTTTTCTGCTACTACCATTCTCTGCACATGTCTATGGTTCACAGGCCAACATTCAGATCCATAGAGCATAGCAGGTTTGCACCTTGCTTGTCTTGGGAAAAATTCGAGCTCCATCACTTGTCACAACCATTCCATCGAGTTTGTACACCTTGTTTGACATCTTTTTTATCTGCATCACCACACATGCTTCTGATCTGAATGGTCCATCGTAATTGTCAGATTTATGATCTCATGCAACCAATCCCTATCGATTACATTGTTGTTATGACTCATAGCTCGAGTCAGTTGCGATGACAGAGATCGATTGCATGATGTCACAAATCTCCTTCAAGGATTTGATAAATCAGATTTGACCAAATCTAATTAATCTTCTTCAAGGGTGGGATGTTTAAGTGTCCGTTTCTGCCAAGGGTTCATGGAAAGACCAAGTTGAGAATATATCATCAAATAAGATGTTTAGATGCTAATATGGTTCCCATGAAACTTGACGAGCTTTGTTAAATTAAAGAGGATAGGTAGCTTATCTGGCAGCAAAATCAATATGGAATGCAAAATTAAATGCTTGGCTCTTGGATATTGCCAACTGCTATAGAATTGGTTTTACAGACCATGAATGTGCAACAGTGGATAATTTGCATAGGTGATTTGAATTTTTCTTATGTCGTGCCAGTTTCTGTAAAGAGATGTGCTGGTATGTCAAGTGCATGTCTGGATCCAGTAGGCACGATGAAAGCAACAGGCATTAATACTCATGCTTTCCATGTGTTGCAGCTCTGAGGCAACAAGGACGAGAGCTAAGAAGCTAGCTAATGAAATTGGTTCTTGGCACCTTGATGTTCATATTGATAGCATCATTTCAGCTTTGCTGTCTTTGTTCCAAATGCTTACTGGAAAGCGCCCTCGCTACAAAGTAAGTAGTTTCTTCTGGTTCGTGTTTCTCATACTTTAACTCGAATAGTGATTGAACTTTGTATAATGGCATGTAACTGGCATAGGTTAATTCCCTCTTGTTTTGCATCTTTTGATATTGGTAGCAAAGTTAGCTTTATCAAAAGTTGTGCTTCCTGCATGTTACCACCATACAGCCTTTTCTGACTAGTGCTGATAAATACATCGTTGTGAACCCTGAGGGAGTTTGTCTTCAGCTGTTAATAGAGAAGTGTTCTATTGCTTGCCAATCTGGATTCGAATAGTTGGAAGAGAGAGGGGCCTTAGATTGGCAACTGTCTTCTAGTAGATACATTTGCCATTTTTCTTGCAAGGAAAAAACATATTCTTCTTTGTTGCATTAACACTGCCTTTACAGTACTTTGTGGTTGGGACATATTTTACTTTGGACATAATGCACCCTTTTCACGTTGGTATCCCCATGACCTGTTAATCTAGCCATTTATTTAAAAAATTAACTAGAATACGCTGATTTGATATATAACTTCGATTTGATTTTCTCTGGAAACTGATTTATTACTTATTAGTACATTCGTTTTATTATCTTTTTGTCATGATTGCAATATTTTCACTTGATAGTCCTTTCTTTATGTAGATCGATGGTGGGACCAATGCTGAAAATCTGGGACTTCAGAATATTCAAGCTCGAGTCAGAATGGTTCTGGCTTTCATGCTAGCATCGCTTATGCCTTGGGTCCAGAATAAATCTGGTTTTTTTCTTGTGCTAGGGAGTTCAAATGTCGATGAAGCATTGCGTGGATACTTGACCAAGGTGATCCATCATTTGATTCGTAAGAAATAATGATGCTTATGTTGGTTTTTCTACTGGGTTAGATATTTGCATTGTACAATTATTTTCTTATTTTCTTAAAATGATTTGTTCATTTAGTTTCCTAAAATAGACTGTCATTTAAAAATGTACCATTTTTCCAGAGCGGTTTTGATATTTCTTTTTTTTGTTTGTTAACAAGGTTATTATTGTAAATATGAACCATCTTCGAATGTTTCTGTTTTCTTTTTCCAGTATGACTGTAGTTCAGCAGACATAAATCCTATCGGAAGTGTAAGTAAGCAGGACCTTCGCAAGTTTCTACGTTGGGCAGCTATTCACCTTGGTTATCCTTCTTTAGCAGAAGTTGAAGCAGCACCTCCCACTGCTGAGCTGGAGCCAATCCGTGCCAATTACAACCAGGTATGTTCTTTTTTTTGTGATATCATCTTCATTTCTATATTTCCTTGTCCATTTGGATCCTTCCTCCTTTGATGAGCATTATAGCATTTACTGAAAGAAGTAAATTTTCCTTGAAAAGTGAACGAGAATTGACAAGAAAGTATTTCCTCAAAAAAGTTGACTAGAAGGTAATCGGGTTTCTCTTAGAATGATCCATGACAAACATCTGTTTCCTATATGTTGAAGGGATGAATGAGATACATTACCATTAACCCTAGAGCTCTCTTATATAGGAGAAAAGCTCTATGGGTAATTTACATAAAAAGGACAAACAAAAACTACATAATAAAGTTACTCTAACACTCCCCCTCAAGCTGGAGCATATATATCCAACATGCTCAGCTTGGAACAACAAAGATGAAATGGACCCCTAGCAAGGGCCTTGGTAAACATGTCTGCAACCTGCTCTCCTGATGATACATGAGAAGTTGAAACAAGCCCTTTTTGAATTAAGTCCCGTGTATAATGGCAATCTACTTCAATGTGCTTCGTCCTCTCATGGAAGGCTGGATTATTGGCTATGAACAAAGCTGCTTGGTTATCACATTTCAGATGCATGGGAAGTGGAACATCAATAGTTAAATCAGTTAAAACTGATTTAACCCACATCATCTCAGCACTACCTTGGGCCATTGCCCTATATTCTGACTCTGCACTAGATCGAGCAACTACAGTTTGCTTCTTACTCTTCCAAGCTACTGGTGAGCTGCCAACAAATACAATAAAGCCTGAAGTTGACTTTCTATCATTAGGACACCCAGCATAGTCTGCATCAGCATAACCTGTGACAGATATCGATGTATCTCTTCCAAACAGAAGACCAGTGCTTGGAGACGACTTCAGATATCTCAAGATCATAAAAACAACATTCATGTGAGCCCGCCTGGGTTGCTCCATGAATTGGCTTACCCTATTAACCGCAAAGGCTATATCCGGTCGGGTAATAGTGACATACAAGAGCTTTCCCACTAGCTCTCTATATCGTCTCTTGTCTACTTCCTCAGAGTCATCATCATAAAGTTTGACATTAGAATCCATAGGACTAGCAGCTGGTCTACATCCTGCCATACCTGTCTCAGATAAGAGATCCGTAACATACTTCTTTTGTGTCATTACCATACCTTGCCTGTTTCGTGCAAACTCCAGCCCCAAAAAGTAGCGAAGTGTACCCAAATCGTTCATAACGAACTGCTCGCCAAGAAACTCCTTGGCTGCTTGAATGCCCTGCTCATTGTTGCCAGTAATAACAATATCATCAACATACACTAAGATGATCACAGTACCTCGCTGGTCTCTCTTTACAAAGAGAGTATGATCTGCTGTAGATCTGACGAAGCCCTTCTGTTCAATCAACTCCGAGAGCTTCTGAAACCAAGCCCGTGGACTCTGCTTCAGGCCATATATGGCCTTATTAAGACGGCACACCATACTGGACTCCGCCTCAGCAGCAAACCCTGGCGGCTGCTGCATATAGACCTCTTCCTGCAAGTCACCATACAAGAAGGCGTTCGTGACATCAAGCTGAAATAGGGGCCAGTCGCGGACAACAGCAACTGCAATGAGAATCCGTAAGGTAGAATGACGGGCTACTGGAGAAAACGTCTCCTGATAGTCCACCCCATATGTTTGGGTGAACCCACGAGCAACCAACCTGGCTTTGTATCTATCAACCGTACCATCTGCCCGATGCTTAATAGTAAAAACCCATTTGCTTCCGACAATGGACGCACCTGGTGGAGGATGCACAACACTCCACGTACCACGTGACTGCAACGCCGCCATTTCCTCTTCCATAGCTAAACGCCACGTGCTGCTCTGTAGGGCCTCCTGATAAGACCGTGGGATGTGTACTGCCGATAACCCAACAACAAACTTGCGAAAGTCCGGGGACAAACGCTCCAACGACGCCTGAGAGCAAAAATCCATCCCATATTTGGGATTCATCATCCGAGCACGCTTCTGCCGTCTATGAGCAATAGGTATATGTAGGTCATCGACTGGAGGAGTGACAGTACCATCAGTACCCTGTACATCAGTACCCTGTACATCCATCTGCGCATTCAAATCATCTGTGCCATCAGTAGAACTCAAATGATCAGTACATACCTCGGGCGTGCTGGATGATGGAGGAGGCACATGAGCAGAGGGCCGTCGCTGATAGACCTGAGGATAATAAACAGTAGCTGGTGGCGGTGGTGGTGGTGGTGGTGTAAACTGTGGTGGTGGTGGAGTAGACTGTGGTGGTAGATTAGAGCATGGAACAGAAGGAGGTGGAGGCGGCACATAGATGTCATCTCCTTCCTCTGAGTGAGTGAGTCTGTCACCTGTAGGAGAAAAATACATAATGGACTCAAAAAAGGTGACATCTGCACTGACGTAGTACCTTCGTTTAACTGGATCAAAACACCGATATCCCTTCTGGGTTTTGGAATAACCCACAAAAACACATTTGACAGCTCTGGGAGAGAGCTTGTCAAGACCAGGAGAAAAACAATGAACAAATGCAACAGACCCAAAAACACGCGGTGTTAGGGAGAAGAGATCCTTCTCGGGAAACGCAGTCAAGAACGGAATCTTCTCCCCTAACACTGTCGAAGGCATACGATTAAGAAGATAACAGGCTGTAAGAACCGCATCCCCCCAATAGGAGTGAGGGGCACGGCTCTGAATCAAAAGGGTTCTGGTCATATCCAACAAATGACGATGCTTCCGTTCAGCCACCCCATTTTGTTGGGAGGTATAAGCACACGACGTCTGATGCACAATCCCATGAGACATAAGAAATTTGGACAATTGGGTACTGCACAACTCTAGAGCATTGTCAGACCGTATGTACTTCACTTTAGCAGAGAAAATATTTTTTATTTCAATAAGAAAAGACTGAATAAAATGACCAGCATCTGATTTATTTTTAAGAAGAAAGACCCAAGAAAGTCTAGAGAAATCATCGACAGCAACAAGATAAAACTTGTGCCCTTGAAGATCAGGGACACGACTGGGACCCCAAATATCAAAATGTAGCCGCTCAAATAGACCATGATGACTTGGACCTATATGACTCGGAAAAGACGACCTGTGATGTTTGCCAAGTTGGCATGCCTCACACTGAAAATTAGACTTGGGAGAAATCTGTGGAAGAATATGGACCATCTTTCACAACGGAAGATGGCCAAATCGAAGATGCCAAGTGTAGGGTGACACCGATCCAGCCCTCATAGAAGAGATACCAGCATAAGGAGATTGCACCAGTCTATAAAGACCCCCTTGCTCATGGCCAGTCCCAATCACTCTGCCCGTTAATATGTCCTGAAACACAAGAGTAGATGGGTCAAATATAGCACGGCAATGTAAATCTTTGGTGAGTTGACTAATAGACAACAAATTCATCGAGAACTTCGGTGCATAGAGAACATTGGACAGTCTCAAGGTAGGAGTCAACTATACCCCTGACCAGTAATAGGGGAATATGTACCATCAGCTATCACTACCGATCGTTCAGATTGAGCAGGATGAAAGACACTAAACTGACCTATGTCACCACAGAGATGGTGTGATGCACCTGAATCCATGATCCATTCTGATAGATCCGCCTTGTAACACTTAGTAAAGGCAATGGGTGCGGAACCTATGAAGGCACCCACAGATGGAAAATCTACCTTGTTGTCTGACATGACGACAACAGTAACCTGTAACTGGGGTTACAAAATCGGAAGACAATGTCTATTTGTACATAGACTCAAACCAGCAGTCACGCGTACAGAACATGTTCATTCAAGGAAGCATAGCTAGGGCATATAGTGCATACGCAGGAAAGCACGCTACAGGAGTCTTCGACACGCTGCTCCAAGCACGCTAAGAAGTAGCACTACGCGCCACAGGACTGCGTGAGGGCACCGGTACCATCAGCGCTACAGACTCCAGGCTAGTAGGGCTCCAGGCGACTTGGGCGACTGCAGATGTTGCGACGCACGATGGCACACAGGACTTGCGATGGCGACTGCAGACGATGGCGTTGATGAAGGATGGCGCTCAGGCAATGGATGATCGCACAGGTCCCTCGCGTGCAGGAGGGTTGCCAAGGAAGCGCTATCGCACGCGCAGAAGTGTTATTGCAGAAGTGTTATCACGCGCTCCAAGGAAGCGCTGGAGTGCTATTGCGCGCGCAGGAGCGCCAGGCGGGAGGGCGCAAGCGAGATGCGCATGTGCCTCTCGCTCGCATGGGCTTGGCGAGCGACCCGCAGAAGGCGAGGGCTTCACGCTCGCAGGGGCTTGGCGTCGCAGGGGCTTCGTGCTCGCGCAGGGGCTGCAGGAGCTTTACGCTCGCGCAGGGCCTGCAGGGGTTTGGCGCAGATGCGCGACGCGCGACACGCAGGGGCTGCAGGCCCAGGCGCGTAGGGGGCTGCAGGCCCAGGCGCGTACGGCGGCGGGGATCAAGAGATACGAAGAGAGAGAGAGGCCGGCGGGTGGGGTTAGGGCTAGGGTTTCAAGAACTCCGGTCTAGGACCGTGGCTCTGATACCATGTTGAAGGGATGAATGAGATACATTACCATTAACCCTAGAGCTCTCTTATATAGGAGAAAAGCTCTATGGGTAATTTAGATAAAGAGGACAAACAAAAACTACATAATAAAGTTACTCTAACACTATATATCCTAATTAATTTCATTGGAAGGTCAAGTACGGCAACTAGAGCTATCACCAAATAAGTTTAATGAAGAAAAAAGTCTAAATCTTTGGAAATTATTGATTAATGATTCGTTGTGCACTTTTTATGTTTTTGTAGGTTACTTTTTGTGTGGTTGTGACGAGGGAGTAATTTAGTTTGTCTTGAATTTTGATTTGCTTAACATATTGCCTACAAAAAGGTTGTCCGGACTACTTGAAAATCACCAGCAACGACATAAGTAGAATTCTTAACAAACTCTTCAACCACCATCTTCTTGTGCTGTATAAAAACATTGTCCTCTGTAGAAGTTTAGGAATGTGGTATTCGTATGTATTCAGACATGTCACCACATAGTGAATAACGGAATGAGGGGTATATGGGGGTTGTATGCACTTGTATGCAAATTTTTAATGTTTAATGTATAAATAAATAGCTATAGATATGTACGACTTAAAAATTTATGTAATAAATGTGATTTACACACTTTCATGTAGAGCTTAAAACAATCAATAACAAAATTAGCACCTGATAATTCTATAGCTAATATATAAGTACGAAATACCAAAAATGACAAATAATCCTAAACTAATTATTGTTTCTACTTAAAATAATTATATCTATGAATTTATGTACTACGTATTGGTTGTTGTTGGGAAAAATAAGAGAACTTATTTATTCCATAAGCCCTAGGCTCTCTTATATAGGAGAGTAGCCTATGGGTAAATTACATAAAGAGTCCAACGGGAAAGGAAAATAGCAAAAAGATACATAAGTAGGAAATATATATTTACACTCCCCCTCAAGATGGAGCATAGATATCAATCATGCTCAGCTTGGACGCACACTTCTGAAACGGGCCTCGCAGTAATGCCTTGGTAAAAATATCTGCCGTTTGATTCTCCGAACTGACATAGGATGTAGCAATGAATCCCTTCTGAATCTTGTCATGTATAAAGTGACAGTCAACTTCAATGTGCTTGGTTCGTTCATGAAATGCTGGGTTATTTGCAATGAACAAGGCCACCTGATTGTCACATTCTAAAGCCATAGGAAGTGGAACTTCTATATGTAAATCTGTAAGCACAGCCTTTACCCACATCATTTCTGTACTCACCTGGGCCATAGCCCTATATTCAGATTCAGCACTAGACCTTGCCACCACAGTTTGTTTCTTGCTCCTCCGTGCGACTAGAGAATCTCCAACATATACAGCAAACCCAGAGGTGGACTTCCTGTCCTTGGGACACCCTGCGTAATCGGCTTCTGCACAGGTTGAGATAATAATCACTTTGCCTTTCTTGAACAACAAACCCGCACCTGAAGATGACTTGAGGTACCTGAGTATCATATATATGGCATCCATGTGTACCTGACGTGGTTGCTCCATGAACTGGCTCACTCGACTCACAACAAAGGCTATATCGGGCCTAGTAATAGTGACATAAAGAAGTTTGCCCACCAGTTCTCTGTATCTTCTCATATCCACCTCCTCTGTATCACCATCATATAGCTTCATACTAGGGTCTATAGGTGTAGTAGCAGGTCGGCAGCCAAGCATTCCTGTTTCACTCAACAGGTCAGTGACATATTTCCTCTGAGACATTACCAACCCATAAGGATTTCTGGCAAACTCCAGTCCCAGAAAATATCTAAGAACTCCAAGGTCCTTGGTAACAAATTCACGGACCAGCATTTCTTTCGCCTCCTTTATTCCATGTTCATCATCACCTGTAATCAGAATGTCGTCTACATAGACCATGATTGCAATAATACCTCTAGAAGTCTTTTGTACAAACAAGGAATGATCAACATTATGACGTTTGTATCCCTGTTTCTCGACATTGTTTGAAAAGGCATGCCTCTAGGCACAAGGGTGCTCGAGGCGAGGCAGAGCCAAAGGGCCTCAAGGCGATCGCCTCAGACCCCATGGCTCCAGACCCCAGTACTGGAGGGGGCTTCGAACAATACTTCACCTCGGTTGAGCAAAACATACAGTTAGGATTCAAGGTATATCAACATCTCTGATACTCTAATGACAACTATAGCCAATGACTATCTTTTTGATAAATAATTTAGTGTCATCTTTATAATTTTAAATACTATAATGACAATTGGAGCCAATGACCCCCTCTTTGATTTAGTGGAAATTTAGTAAAAAGCTATAAAGATTTGTATATCTCTTTTTTGAGCGTTCTTATCTCTATAATTTCATCATATATTATACTGCTAAATATTATATGTTAGTTAGATCATATAATTTCTATAATATATATATATATTGTAGTTTTACGGGTAAGTTATGCCTCGCCTCACTTCCAGAGAAAACACCTCATTTTGTTATTCGATTTTTGAACTTCGTGTAGGGTTTCTTATATAGCCCCACCGACAGACCGCAATCTCAATCATAGATGATGTGAGACTAAACAAGAGAGCAGAGTGATCGAATCTTGGAGATATCCAATTACCCATCTTATTACATACTCTAACCGAGAGGAAAAAATGCCGCAGAAAGTATGTGGTTTTGTGTGGTTTATATTATTTAAAATTTAAAATGATTGGAAATTTGTTATTAATGTCTTTTGTGTATAAACATAAATTTTCAAGATCCAAAAAGGTTATGTAAGATAAATTTCGATAAGAAAATTATGTAAACATTGATTGCATGTAAGTATTATTCTCCCTAATACCGGATATAAAAATAGTAATAAAATAAAAATTAAAGTCTAAGTATTATATCGACTCTATCTAGAAAACGAATTGACTATGCGATATGTGCGGTCGAATATGCAATCATGCTGATTGAATATTCGGTGTAGGATGCATACTACACCGCATGGATAATGCGGTCTGACCTCCTATCGCATTATGCAATTCATGCGTGTGCATTCTTGAACATTGCTCCTTCGCATAAAGTTTTTTATCAAGAAGTGAGGCAATCTACCCCTTTTTAGCAGTTTTAGTCGAGGTCCTCAAATGGAAGAGTTTCCATAAAGATGTTAATAATGAGAGATTCAATTATCATATTCTTGCTCAACCGGGCATTCCTTGGCTCGAAAATCCTAACGATAGTCACCGAAGTTGACTGAGTCTCCTTGTTGTCCTAGATGCACGTTCCCTCCTTGTGGAATATGACCCATTATGTCAACAAAATAGCCCACATAGTGACTATATATTCACTTTTGTTCCGTCATTGGTTTGAGTTAAGCAAAAATGAGAGAGGCTTAAAAGTTCTCAAACGATGAAAGGTTGGTCAGATGAATCACTCTTGTCATCTTTAGCTCTCTAGCCCAGTCCAACGATAAAAAGCGATGCACCAACTCCTCCGGATTATCACTACATAGATGGCAATCTATACCAGTATTAGGGGCGAACTTTGCCTTGTACACCTTGGTCATGAATCCATGACCTCAAATTTCAGCGAAATTCGGTCGAATTTCTGTCGAATATCGATATCCAGTCGAAATCGAAATTCGACCGAAATGACCGAAATTCTGGTCGAAATTATACCGAAATTCCATCGAAATTCTGTTTTGGTTATACCGAAACGGTGACCGAAACCGACATTTAGGGCCTTGCATGAATCTCATCCATCTTAGACGCCAAAGAGAAACCTATATCTTCAATTCATCGCCAGATTCCAATTTTCCCATCATTTTTTTAAATTCACCTTTAGACTCCAAATTAACTTGCAGTCACGCTACGGATTGCATGTGTTAATACAGTAGGATATGAAATAGCCTTGTAGGTTTTCTTCCCCTGAGAATTTGCCATCTCACCAAATCCAATGATCTTTGCGTTCAGAGGGGCCTGCAATGTAGTTAAGATCCTCTATTAGCTACAAAAACCTTTAGCAGTTGTTGCTGCTCAAAGAATGTCGTGTGGAACATGAGGAGCCATGTCAGACCTAACCTCGAATACCAACATTTCTTGATATGAAGCTAAAGTGAATAATCTCAGGAATAGTTGCAAAGAGGCCCACCACCCAAGCAATCATCGGACTAGAACTTGAAAGAATAACCATCCCCTAGGGCATGGTGCATAATACACATTGGAAGTTCAAGGGGAACGCAACTATTCTTATTCCAGAATGAAGATAAAAGTGGTTAACTGTCGATGTAAGAGGTATGTGTACATGAATACCATATTGATATATGTGTCGCCAGTATACGTGCCAAGTCCTCACCTCCTGGGCCACCCATTTGAGCAGAAGAGCCTTATTCATCTTACCCAGTTTCAAAACCCTAAGACCCACGATCCAGCTATAAAGTCATATACTCCAAATCCATCAGATGCACAGTGGGAAATGTTGCATTGAAATTGCGTTCGAAGAAATGATGCATAATTGCTCTGAAACAACGATGATCCCCAATTGAAAGGACTCTCGTTGAGATGAAAATTTTGGAAGCATAGTGAGAATTGCCTTCAGCAAAACCATTCGATCGCCTGGAGATAGGCATGACACCTTCCAACCGGAGAGTTCAAGTTTCATCTTTTTAATGAGAGAACTAATCAACCTACCTAATGCGACCATATGAGGGGAGACCTAAGTATAATAAAGGTAAACAACCACATGTCCTAGCAAGTTCCCTACCACAATTAGCTATTTCCAGATTTGAAACGTGAGAATACATATTTTGATCGATTAATGATCACACTAGAAAGTACCCAAAATATATCCAGATATGTGGACATCTCTCCTAGCCTCCATCCCACTCTCTGATGATTAAAAAAAGTGTCATCAATATATTGCAGAACCGGCACTGGGATGTCATTATGAAGGTAACCAGTAATACCGATGTCATGCCCACTTGACCATAACATCAATTGCATCATCAACGTGAATAAAAAAACAATGAGGCAATCATGCCGAACGCCCCATTGAAGTTGGAAAATCCATCTTTAGGACGATCATTAACCAATACTGAGTAGGATGCAAGAGTCACTGTTGAGTATAAAGGGGTAATTGGAGACCTCTAGGATCCAATTTCCATCCACTCATGTTTAGTCTCACATCTACTATTTGTAGGACTCCAGTCTGTCTGTAAGGCTATATAAGATGCCCTACAACCCATAATTGAGAAACATCAATCTCGCTCCCTCATGGAGTAGGGTTCTACGTAAAACAAGATATTTATGTTTGATTTTAGTCTCTTATTATTGATTCGTTTTCGTGTTTACTTATTTCAACATGGTATCAGAGCGAGTTCGATTCTCAAAGATTTACTTTAGGGGTTTTATCAATTGTGCCCCTCTGAGTTATTACAATATCAATTATGCCCCTCCCTTTTTGGGAATATCAGTTGTGCCCTCGACTTCTTGCCATTCTATCACTTGTGCCCCTATGTTACTTTAGTCATCAATAAGTTAAACTTAACCATGGCCTTTTCAAACCAAAGTGAGGTTAGGAGGGGCGTAACTGTCCCAAAACTCCTCCCACACATCCTCCTCATTTGGCCCCTCTTCCGTCATCCCACGCCCTATGGCTCCTCCATTGTCTTACGCCCTCCGGTCATCACCATCTCCACCTTCATCAGGTCGTTAGTGGGCGCGCCTATCTTCTGCAATTCCTCTCATCAATGGGGTAGAATCGCATCATGGTCATCATCCCCATGGACTTCCTCTCATCACTTGTGTACTCCCTTCTCCTTCTCGTTCTCACTCTCCTCTACTCCTACTACTCCTATCGCTACACACACCATCACCTATCCTCTGATGGCGAAACTCTCCCCGCCTCCTCCTGTTAGCTCCTCGAAGTGCTCCCTGACTACGTCAACAACTGCCACTGCTACCTCAACTAAATCACCGACCTCCTCGCCTCCTACCCTATCCCGACTCTCGTCTTCCACATCCTTGGTTAGGACTATGGCATCATCATCGCCAACCTCGTCGTTGTCGAGTATGCACTCAAGACCAACTTTGGCGACTACCCAAAAGGCGAAGGAATCATATCCACCTCCCTCAACTTCCTCGACCACGAGATCTTCAATTTCGTTGGCGAGCTATGTCGCTCGTAGTGGAAGGCCGCGAGCTTTGAGTTCAAAAGGAGGTCCCTCCACAACTTCGTGGGGGAGATTGTATGGTTTGTGATAGCATGACGTCTGCTTCCTCTGCCTTGCAGATCCACACAAGAGAAGATGAAACTCTTTTTTTAATTGAATTCCCCTTATATCCCCAAAGTTAACTTCCATTTGTGTTGGGGATGGACGACAACTAACCCGAGAGGCACAAGTGATCGTTGTCGAAGAAGTCAAGAGCACAACTAATATTCTCAAAAAGAAAGGGGCATAATTGATATTGCAATATCTCAGAGGGGCACACTAATAAAAACCATTTACTTTATGTTCATGATTTATTCGAGATTCGATTATTAGAACATATTCAATTTTGGTTGTTCGTTCTTCAATATTTATTCTTGAAGATGTGTCAAAGTTTGAGAAGAGTTTTAGGATTTTCTAAAATCCTAAAATCTGCAGGACAACATATACTCTGCAATTTAAAGTTCAGAAGTTCAAGATATATCCATGTTCAAGATTGTTCAAGTTCGAGATGCAAGAAAGTTCTAGGGTTCAATTTGTGAAACCCTAATTATACATATTCTGAATATTCTAAAGGCAGCGGAAAATTTTTCAGGCCTGCTTGCACATGCCCTCTTCTTCATCAGTTCAGATTCATCATGCAAGCGCCGTAAGAAGATCTTCAGGCCTTACGCAATCTGATTAAGATGCACTCCCAGATCTGCACTTAGAGCGCATCTTGAAGACAAGTATTCTGTGCACGAACTACAGATGAAGAAGGTGCGTGATTTGCTGCGATCTGAAGGTGCACATGACCAGAATGCGCTCATGCATGCCTGCAAAACATTTCCTATTATTCGAAGAAGAAGAATCCATCGTGAACCCTACTTGTAGGCGGCACCCAATCGAAGTCGACATCAGCCAATCGAAGTCCGCCAACATATGGGTCTCCATCGGAACCCTAATCCAATGATGATGCCCTAGTAGCTGAAAGAAGCAGCAAAATAAATTTTGTTTTCAGCAGCGGACATACCAAGGAGATGAAGAAGATGGTTGGGTACCTTTCACGCGACCCCAGTACCTTGCCCAATACATGATTCGGAGATGGGTTCCATATTGGAACTCGTGTTAGAGGATGGTAGTCTAGAGAAGGGAGTTGTTGAGAAATAAACTTGCGGAAGCGAACATGGAAAAAGATAAAGAAATAATAGAACAACGGGATTTAACGTGGAACCCTACTCCGTGAGGAGCGGGATGAAACCATGGGAGAAGCCCTCAAATAGGGCGTGTTTGTCTATTGACTTTCTCAATGGATACATGAGGTCTGGGGCTCCTTATATAGCCTCTCCAGAGCCTCCAAGTCGCACCACTGGTAGATGTGGGACTAAACATGTAGATGGGGTAAATGGATCTTCTCCAGGATCCATTTACCCTGCTACAACTCATGACACATACAACGAATACTCCAACACTCCCCCTCAAGCTGGAGCATGCAATGCTCAGCTTGGACAAACAGAAATAAACTCAACTCAACGCTATAGGACACTACGGACAATATCAACCCAACGTGCACAACTGCTGTTGTCGAGGACGTTGCTTCTCATGCCGTGCAGGTGAGGAGGAAGAACGGGCTGGAGTGTGAGTCTGCTGAATCTCCTCGTCGGAGAGCATGTGCTCTGAACTGCGCCTGTCAGAGTCACTGCAACTGAAAATGAGTCTCCTCGTCGGAGTACTCTGGCCCACCACAATAATTTGGACAACTGCTCCATCTCTGAAAAGGGCCGAACTGAAAAAGGGTCGTGGCTGTGCAATCCTCGTCGGAGTCCACGATCGCTGGAGAATGGAGTCCGAAAAGTCTCCTCGTCGGAGAACTGGGTCTTTCCCATCTGGCACAGAGAATGGTACACTACTCTGGTGTACCTATGATACCACATGAAAACTCTTGCCAACATGACATATGGAATGGTCCTTTGCTCTGGAGTCTCTATGGATCACATGAAAACTCTGACCGAAAGCAAGAAAAGATGGGGACCATAACAAAAGATGGCAAACATGTGCTCATCTGAAAATGACCTCCCACCACTGGTAGATGTGGGACTAAACATGTGGATGGGGTAAATGGATCTTCTCCAGGATCCATTTACCCTGCTACAACTCATGACGCTTGCAACGAATACTCCCACAGGAGTGCTTTCCAGTGCCACCGCGCGCTAGACTTCTCTTATCAACAAGCAGCTCCATGTGGCGTTGAAAATCGGTTGAATGAACCCTAGAAGGAGCAGATGGCTTGATGATTCGTAGAGCATGATTGGCGGCACTCATTCCCAGCAAGGAAGCGAAACGATAGCAGTAATCGAATGATGGGTTCTTCAAAAGCTAATCCCCTCTTTTATCATGATATGGGTTCATGTTCTCCCCACCAAGTTCCTCGGTGGAATCCTATTCTCGATTCTAAGAGTTGTTTGGGCCCAACTGTACTTCTTCCGAAGGAAAAATCATATGACCTTTTCTGGCCCATGGACGGCTCTGTAGTTTGATGACTTTATTTTTCTGGCCCATGGACTGCTCTGTACTCAAGAGAAAATGGCTGGAAGATGTCGATTCAAATAAAAGAAAAGGGATAAAGTTGGGCCTGGCCACCGCATTAAAAAAAGGGGATGATAATATTTCATGCCTGAATAGATGATCTCTATCGAGCCTATTTCTGATGGCCTCCAAATAGAGTGCAATATTTACATAAAAAGAGGGCTATTTCATGCCTAATTGGGTTGCTGCTACAATATTTAAAAAAAAGGAAGGGAGTTCTATTCTTTGGCCCAACGGGCCCAATTTGATTTTTTTACAAGGAAAAAAAGGATATCGACAAAAAGAAGTTGTACGTGAAAAGAAGAGGTGAATAAACGAAAAAAAAGGTGACAACTACAAAAAAGGAAGTACAAAAAGAGCATATTGTTCCTCCAACTTGATGAACCATACTTATTCTATCAAGTATGTGAGAAAGGAGGAGTAAGAGAAGGTACATTCTTCTACTAGAGATGTATCTACTGGACTTATGCTCGTCCATGACTGAGAGACCAACATTCCAGACTACTACTGCTATCAACTATTTTCATTGAGAATCGACTACTTTGTTGGGGTGTCTCTATCCCCGACTACTACTCTGTGCTGGATTTTCTTCTTCTATTACGACTCTTCTCCATACACGACAGAGGTACCCGGTGACCTGGTATCACAACAACTACTACTTGCGTGACAGAAGTATATCCCGGTGACCTGAGCGTCGCAGACCTGTCATCGAGCGAGGTTTTCTACCAGCATCATGCATATATTCTTCTTAGATGTAGCAAGTGAAGATGAGTTGTGTACTATTTCCTTTTTGTTGCAAACTGCAGCTTTCTCTGCTCCGGCTAGAGGGGGAGTATTGGAGTATATAATAGAGGGTTACCATCCACTCATGTTTAGTCCCACATCTAATATCTATGGGACTCCGGTTTGTCTGTAGGGCTATATAAGGAGCCCCACACTCCCTGTATTCATTGAGAAACTTCAATAGAAGATCCGGTCCTTTGAGGCCTTTTCCCATGCACCCCGCTCCTTCACGGAGTAGGGTTTCACATAAAACAAGATGTTTAGGTTTGATTTTTATCTTGATTTGTTACAGCATTTATTTATTTCAACAGTCACATAACACTTTGTTCATTCAATTTAGAGGTATAATCTATATGACATCACATACTATGCATAAATGAAGGTTGAACTATATTGGATCAAATAAAAAGTTAAAAAAATCCTTCTAAACCTCTTCCCTTACAAAAACACGCAACGAAATCAAGCACACTGGTGATATCGATGATACAATATCAGTCATTATTGGGGAAAATTGGCACTGAAAACCTCAAATTTCGACCGATACTGGATGATAAATCGGTATCTCATCAACATCGCAAGATATCGGCCAATATCTTGGAAAAGGACATACCGGGAGATATTGACACCCCTAAGATGGCAAAATATGCGATACATCGCCGATATATCGTGATATTTCATACCACTCAATCTATAGGAAAGGGTCATACCACTACTGGATTTTGACTCAGTCTTACCCTACATTCTCGGCAGAGTGAAGTTATCTTTCTAATTAAAGTCATTCTATGGAATGAGGTAAGTCCCAGGGCTTAAATTGATTTTATGACGTATTTTTCGTAATCAGTAGGAAGTTGATTGTGTTCAGGAAATGGCCAAATGCGTGGTCAAAATATTATTTTTCTTATGTATTTGAAGGTATGTTCAATACTTAAGGAGATTCGGGAATAAAGAATCTTCTCTGCGGAGAATTTGATCTATGATTATATGTGGTTCTAAATGTCTTTGACATCATGGTTGTGGGGTGCAAAGATGCCTTGTATATTTGTCTGTGTAGTATGTCCAGAATTTGTCGATTGAAGAATTCGCTCTTGAGATTTCAAGTTAGGAATCTTAGGATATCTGTGGGTGCTAACACATTTCCTTGGCATTGAGGTCATTGGGACCTAAAATGCCTTGCATATATTTACCTGTGGTCGTATCCAGCAAGTTTAACCCAATAGATGGTCATCAGTGTTTGATCTGATGATTGTTTTATTCTGAATACCATCTGACATTCTAAAAAATAAATTCTAGTACATAATACCGTGGTTTCTCTGAGAATCCAGCTAGATGAAGTTGATATGGGGATGACTTATGAGGAGCTCTCTGCTTATGGAAGGTTGCGCAAGATCTTCCGCTGTGGACCAGTATCAATGTTCCAGGTTTGTCACGTCACATGTTTATCATGTGTAGTCGGTACAGCTATAATTGCCGTTATAATTTTCTCAAATGGCCTGTACTATATTCCAATATGTTTTGCGTCATTTGTAATGATTTTTTGACGTGCTTATTCTGGTATGCTTTCCATTAGTCTTTCACCACGTCTCTATACTGTGGTACTTTCCGAATGAGATAAAATGAAAAGTACGAATATTTGTGACATAGAAATGTGGGCAAACAAATTTCCCAAGATGGGAAAAAACGTGGCATTATAAAGGTACATTTGCTGCCAGCAGTTCAGTAAACTTTGGCAACTTAGTTGTATCTCGTATTCTTTATTCAAACTATCTAGTAGTTGGTAAAAAAGAGATTCTCTTATTTGGATATCTTGGGGTCTAGATTTTTTATGGAAAGCCAGCATGGTTTTTGTGAGAAATACTACATTAACTAATAAAAAAATGTTACCACCTCTAGCTTTTCTTCACGACGGACATTAAAGTTGGGATATGTTGGCATGTTTCAAAATAATGATATGTTGTTTTTCAGATTTTTAATATACATGACACGTTTGTGAACAATAACTCCTATTTATCACTGCAATTGGTTTAGTTTTTCAGCAGCTTGAATATACTGCTGGGTTATTACAACCACAATATCATATAGCTCTTGCTATCGCTTGGGCTGACAACCAATGCATTTCACCTGTGTAATCCTGAAGTTCTGATCCAGCATTTTTAATGGCATTCAATTGACTTGTTTTTCTGCATTGAAGAACCTCTGTCACAAGTGGCGTGGAATACTGACGCCTGTTGAGGTTGCAACTAAAGTTAAGCATTTCTTCAAGTATTACTCGATCAATAGGCATAAGATGACTGTTCTGACGCCTTCATATCATGCCGAGGTACTAGTCTTTTTTCTCTCATGCAATATATAGATGCTGATCCAACTAAAACATGCATCTCTGGCAATTTGGTAGAGCAACTCTTCGAATTTGCTCTAGTGCTAGTTCAATGATGCCTTTACAATGTGCAGAGCTACTCTCCAGAAGACAACAGGTTTGATCTTCGCCAGTTTCTTTACAATTCAAGATGGCCTTATCAGTTCCGTAAGATCGACGAGCTTGCGAGCAAGCTCGAAGATAGCAAAGCCCCAGGATCTCCCAAAACTGCCAAACAAGTTGCTGAGGCTGGTGAAGGGAGTGGGATGGGAGTCATCGCCGCGGGATCTGGGAATTCCAGTGCTGGACTCTGAGATGCTACACCGCAGCTTCGTTTTCCATCCTCTGCTTATCACCACCATGCACAGGGACTAGAAGAAACAATAAGGAGCCGATCAAATTACCGAAGGTAAAGATTCGATAAACTATGTGAAGAAAAGAAAGTTGAAGCTGTTGCTGATTTATCTATTAGTGAATATGTTGGTTTTGTTTCTAGAGTATGTGTACAAAATAAACTGTACATTGTTAAACTTAACCAGGTATTTATTAATAATTGAAGATTTTTTTTCGGCATTTTAATAATAATTGAAGATTTATCTCATAGCATCATGAACCACCTTCCCTTCTATGCTTTGTTATACTCTACTTACATCCAGCTGCTAGGTGATTATGTTATGAAGACTTGTGTGGGCAATTGATCAGTGGTTGTATATGATTGCAGGGGAGGTAATAAGATGACTGAAAATGTGATTAGTTGAAAGAAAAATATAATGTTTATTATCTTTTGGAGTATATAATGTTTAGAGTTGCTCTAGTTATAGTTGATGATCTAGTTATTTAGTTAGTTTGAGATAGAAATTGCTTATAATATATAATGCTTAGAGTGTGTGAATATAGTCGAGGATCTTAATTAGTTGAATGAAGTTAGTTTAAATGTCAATTATTTAGTTTTTAATTGTAGATAGAAAATACCTAGAGTAAATATTATTTAGTATATTTTAATATAGTTGATGATCTTAATTAATTTGATGATTTTTGTTTGCATGGTTATTTAATTGTTAAGTCTAGATAGAAAATGCTTAGAAATTATAATGCTTAAACTTTATAATGCCTAGTGTATATAATGTTTTGAGTGTATTGATTGTATAATGCTTAGTACATTATAGTTATAATTGTTAGAAATTATATAATAATGCATATAATATATATCGCTTAAAGGGTTTGAATATAGTTGATTATCTATAGATTAAGGATTTAGTACTATAGATTAATCTTATTATTTCCCGTGATATTCAGTTTTAGGAAATGGTCAAAATTAGGATGAATAAAAGATTTGATGACTATCAGACACATAAGTAAGGTGTTATTAAATTTTTAGATTGGGAATTTCAATGTGAGTCACTATATCATATTATAAGAGGTGATGGAGATAAGATTCATTGTCTATGTGTTAGATACAAGAACACTTTGACTAACAATCGAGATGTAGTTTATGTGCACCTAACATTTAATGGTATTTGGCTTCATTATATAAATTGAACATATCATGGTGAAAGAATTTGTAATATTCCAGAAAATAATGAATCAGATGATCGTGGTAAAGCAAGTGGAGGATATATGTTGGCGACAGATTATTGTGGTAATATATTTGAAATGTTGGAAAATATTCAAGGGCATATTTCAGATGAAAAGACTGAACCAAATCGGGATACTTTACACGCGGAAATATAAAAGATGCAGAAACTCCTCTATCACTGGGAATTGAAATGTCCCATTTACATCTTCTATTGGAGATGTTTGAGATAAAAATAAAGAATTAGTGTGCAATGATTATGGTGACAGTTGTATTGCATTTAACTAAGAATATATTAAATAATTATGAATGGTTTTCAAAGGATTGTAAGGATGCTAAATCGTAAGGATGTTAAATCAATATTTCGCTCACTTGGATTAAATTATGAGAAAATCGATGCATTGATGATCGACAAATTCGCTCTTAAAAATGAGAAATAATGTCGTAGCATAGGAGGAGAATTTGGTTCAGCAAAAACCACGATCTTTGAATGTCGTGGAATATTTTAACTTGGCAAGTGTACCAAGGTCGAACACAGGGACACGGCTGCCTAATGTGTGTATTGAATTTTGATTCATGAAGCTCAATGTGATTTAATTCCAATTTCAGGTCCTCATGCAAATTATGCTATTTACAAAGCTATGCCATGATGCATGCAGTTTTTTATCGGTTTGTATGCAATTATAAAGTGATGCATGAATGAATATGCAAGATTATGTATATACAGGTAAAAGCCTACAATTATACCCTAAAAATGCGAGCAACAAAATATAAATTGAAGTCAGAGTCGATTTAATCCATCATTTAAAACAGTCAACCAATCATAGCAAGCATGAGTAGCACATGGTCTTAATTACCACATAAAAATTTACTTTAATTAAAACAGGAGTAAATGAGACAAATAAGTATGCTAAAATGTAGAGGACAAAGCAAGGATCAAAATGACACTAAAATCATGCAATTTGACCTACGATGATCAAGTTATGCTAAAAATAGTGCAAGGGCATAATTGTAATAAAAATGCAATGAAAATAAAGGATAAATATCGCATTTAGGTCCCTGGAAGGACCTAAATGCAATTATGAAAAATCGCCTGGGCCTGGATGCAAATTTCCATATGCGCGGGGGCCTTTTTGTAATTCCAAAATTTTAGAGGGCTTCCCTGTAAATTACCCAGGCACGCACACGAGGCACGTGTCTGGGGACCAAAATGCAAATATCAATTCTTCCGGGGTCTTTCTTGCAAATTACCCAAGCCTTACGTACGATGCACGTGAGGGCCCAGGCTCGGGAGGAGGCCTCAGGCTCGGACACACGTGGCCGCATCCGATGGTTCGAAACGAGGCTCGGTAGAACCGAGCCAGTAGGTTTGGAAGCGAGGCTCGGGCATCGACGTGGCATCATCACGGCCGTTCGATCCAGTCGATCGAACGACACCTGTAACATCTCCTTCATCGCGGGCCACCGGAGGAGGCGGGGCTCCGACGACCCGCCCTTGGCTCCGCCGAGCTCCCGTTGCTTGTCTGATGGTCGTGGGAGCTCGCTGGAGGCTCGAGGGAAGTTCTGGATGCATGGAGAAGCTCCGTGGTTGATCGGAGGTGGCTGTCGATGGAGCTTCGCCGGAGGATCGAGGCTTGAAGAAGCTCCGACGCGAACTTCGGCCATTGAGGATTCCTGCGCTTGTTAGTCATAGCCGAAGCTCGTGTGAGTGACGTGCGAAGTGAGTGAGTGAGATGGAAGCCGGCGGAGGTGGAGAAGGTGGTGGCTCAGGCAAGTCCTTCATCGTGACGGCGAAGGAGTTGGGTCGAGGTGCGAGGGGGTTCTGGAGGAGAGAAGGGTGGTCGACGAGAATGCAGGTGGTTTGGCGGAGCGAATGAAGAGGTCCGATGAGGGTTGCGGTGATGGTGGTAGATAGGAAAAAGTCGAGACATAACGAGAAATTCACCTCGCCGGAGCAAGGTATTGGGCGGAGGAGGTAGCCTGGGGTTGAGCTCCTTGGGAACTCAGGGTCGTCGCCATGGCCTGCCCGGCCTTCGCAGGGAGCTCGATGGTGCCCGGAGGTCACCGATACGCGGTGGTTGAGCCGCGGGTCAACACCGAACCATAGCCTTCTTCGCCTCGACGCCCCGCCCTCTCCGCTGTCACCGGAGAGGCCGGGGAGACTGGGCTAGAGCCCAAAATGGGGGTCGTCGTGCTACGGTGGCGTAGGAGGGGGTTAAATAGGCGGAGGCGACTGGGGGTTACGTGAGGTGGAGGCGGGTTTCAATGACCGAGGGTTTAATGGTGGAGTGATGGAGGGCGGAGATGGGGGTTACGCGAGGGAGACGGAGGGAAGGGCTACGAGGGAGAGGCGTTATGGTGCGCGAAGATGGCCGGAGGTGGGGGCGATAAATGGAAGGGGGTGAGGTTCTGGCAAGGCATAACGGTTGGGGGGAGGGGATACGGAGGTAGGAGACGAGTTGCGAGTCGTTGGATCGTGCGATCCAATGGCCAGGATACGAGCGCGGGCAGATGGCTGTGATCAGATCCGTAGGATCTGATCGAACGGGTGGCGTTGAGGCGCGAACGAGTGGACCAGATGGAGCGATGGTGAGATCCAACGGCGAGGAATGAAGGGGGACGTGGTGCGAGAATAGGCGTCGGATAGGTTACGATCGAGCGGTGGAGGTTAAAGGGCGACGTGGACGCTCAGGAGGCGTAGGATAGTTACTTGATCGAGTGGCTGTGGACGAGGCGCGAGGTAGCGGCCGAGATATGATCTTGGGAGATGGATCCAAGGGCTGGAAAGTGAGGCGGTGATGGAGGGCTTGGATGCAGTCGGGAAGAGAAGATCCAACGGCCCAGATGGCGCCAGGTGGCGCGAGGAGAAGAGAGCCACGTGGGCGGCCCAGAGGGCGCCACGTGGCCCAATAAGAAAATTCAGAATAAAATTCTAAAGAAAAATATAAAAGAAATAGTTAGAGGCTGAATTTGGAAAAAGTCAAAACATGAAAGTTGTTTGTCTCGATGAGATCTACAACTTCCATGTTGGTCAAAAAGCCAAAAGAGATCATTTGTACAAAATGTATTTTTGGGGGTATTTTAAAGGGAATAAAAATACTGATTTTGTGGTTTTGAGATGTTTTTGTATTTTTTAGTGTTTTTAAGGGTCAGTGAACTATGGACAATTATTCTATCTAATTTTTAGGGGTTTTTTAGGATAAAATAATTACAAGAAAAATAGAGGAAATTAAATACAATAAATTAATGGTAAAATATATACAATATAATACATGATAAAAACAAAGAATTAAAGGTGATTTTATTGGATTATTTACGACAGGGGTTTTAATATGTGACTTTTAGCATGATGAATACGAGATTCATCATACCCCCATACTTAAACCATGCTCGTCCTCGAGCATCTAAGGAATGAAGGAGTTGGATTAATTCCTGACAGTGCGTGCGAAATTTTCAAGGCTTGATCTTTCGAAGACCCTTGACCTAAGTGGTCCTAAAATTCTGGGTTTATCCAAGCCTTAGTCAGAAGGAATCCAACTTCTCTGATTATCAGACTCTCTTTTTGTACATATAATATAAGGATATGACATTTAGTGTACTGCATTTCATGAGAGTCAAGTCGAGGCATCACCCAAAGTTCCAGTCCAAAAGACTCTCCTCTAAACCACATCCTCAATACTAGGGAATAAGTCTATTCTTGCTTTAGTCAACCGTCTCTTTAGTTTGTCAGACTTGAAATGTTGATGGACGGCCAGATGATGGAGGTCATGGGATTGTGTTTATTTTTCTCACCCTCACATTGGAACGAGGGGCCTCTCGAGTGCCTTTTTACTCAACACATATAAAATTTTTAAATTGTTGACCAATGTGTCTGTCAAGAGATTTGGAGTCGTTTGCACTTGTTTTTCTGGGAGTACACCGGGGTGTGTCTCTTTTGAGTATCTAAGATACCTTCGACACCCAGACTTGTAGCATTTACGATGTAGAGCCCTTTTTGGTGTCAGCCCGACTCCTTGGTCCTAATTAGCGATTGGTCCAAGTGGACACTTTGAAAATGTTTGGGAGCGCTCGCCATTGGTGGAAGCTCATTTATAATTTAACTTTGATTGAACTTTTTCTTTGACATTCCATTGCTTTTGTTGGCTAGCTCCACTGCTTTTATCAAAAGTTGGCGCACACTGGTCAACAATAATCATTAAGTTTCATCACACCCTGGCACTTTTAGGTAAATATCAAGAGATAGCATATGAATCTTGTTCACATACTGGCTTGGGTTTTTGCTGACACTCAGGTTTTCTGAAGCCTTCATTAACTTTATCTCATCCTCGAATATCATCAGATCGGGTCTAAATTCAAATCTCTAGTCCTAGCTCCTCAAGTGATAACTCAACTCATGTCATCAATCATGCAGTTGTGGAGGTGATTGTGTTGATCATATTTTCTTGAAGGTAGAGATGAAGAGTGCAATATAGCACTCAAATCTTTCAAACCAGGGAAGTGTGGATATTTAAGTCTTAAAAACCCTAATGGCTAAGGCATGTTAACTCAGACTCTCAAGACCACAGAAATCCATTGTCCTCAAAAATCCTCAAGCCTTGAGTGAATGTGAATGTGTCAGGAATACACCAACTCCTTAGGTTAGTGAATTTTTGTGTGATTTTTGGCTTTTACAAATTTTTATGGGTTTTAAATTTTTTTTTGATTCCTCGGAGAGACAATGACTGGCCCAGGCTCAAATAAATAAAAGTATCCACTCTCAGCCAGTATGGGTGTAAGTGCGGGTCGAGACCCGTGATCCTTAAGGACAGTGTCATATGCGGTGTCCTTTAAACCACCCACTCTGCTAAGGAAGACCGAAGTTCCCTCTTTGAAAATATCTACTAAGCATAGTAGTCAGAGTCAAATTCCAAGAAAGATTTTTAATTTTTCATTTTTTTTAAAAAAGGGTTATTTACAAAGATTAATCCCTCAAATTTTTAAGAAAACATTTTTACAAGGTTTTTACAGAACTCAGTTCACAGGTTTACCAAAACTCAGCTCGAAAATAAAAATTTTAAAGTTTTAAAAATACGAGCTACGACTAAAGTAAATATACAGTAATATACGATATACCCCCTATACTTAAAATCTGCTATGTCCTCATAGCACAAGTGCCATGAAGCCAAGGCTCGGTTCAAACGGTTGGGGGGAGGGGTTACGGAGGTAGGAGACGAGTTGCGAGCCGTTGGATCGTGCGATCCAACGGCCATGATACGAGCACGGGCGCATGGCTGTGATCAGATCCTTGGGATCTGATCGAACGGGTGGCGTTGAGGCGCGAACGAGTGGACCAGATGGAGCGATGGTGAGATCCAACGGCGAGGATTGAATGGGGGCGTGGCGTGAGAATAGTCGTAGGATAGGTTACGATCGAGCGGTGGAGGTTAAAGGGCGACATGTACGCTCAGGAGGCGTAGGATAGTTACTTGATCGAGTGGCTGTGGACGAGGCGCGAGGTAGCGGCCGAGATCTGATCTTAGGAGATGGTTCCAAGGGCTGGAAAGTGAGGCGGTGATGGAGGGCTTGGATGCAGTCGGGAAGAGAAGATCCAACGACCCTGATGGGCACCGGGTGGCGCGAGGAGAAGCGAGCCACGTGGGCGGCCCAGAGGGCGCCACGTGGCCCAATAAGAAAATTCAGAATAAAATTATAAAGAAAAATATAAAAGAAATAGTTAGAGGCCGAATTTGGAAAAAGTCAAAACATGAAAGTTGCTCGTCTCAATGAGATCTACAAATTTCATGTTGGTCAAAAAACCAAAAGAGGTCATTTGCACAAAATGTATTTTTGAGGGTATTTTTAAGGGGATAAAAATACCGATTTTGTGGTTTTGAGATGTTTTTTGTATTTTTTTAGTGTTTTTAAGGGTCAGTGAACTATGGACAATTATTCTATCTAATTTTTAGGGGTTTTTGAGGATAAAATAATTACAAGAAAAATAGAGGAAATTAAATACAATAAATTAATGGTAAAATATATACAATATAATACATGATAAAAACAAAGAATTAAAGGATATTTATTGGATTATTTACGACAGGGGTTTTAATATGTGACTTTTAGCATGATGAATACGAGATTCATCATGCATGTCCAAACAATTGTAATTTATATAAAAAGGAACATTCAATTTTAGATGTTTGTCCTAAATGCAAAGCTAGCAGATATAAGAATGAGTCATAAAATCGAAGAAAAAATCAGATAAGATTTTTATGGTTCTCTATTTTGATGCCTCGAATTCAGCAATTATATTCATCTAAGAGGACGACTAAATGGATGATATGCTGCAGTAATATCAAGAAGAAGGATACATACAATTTTGTATGGCATCTGTCAGATGCTGAGGAGTGGATGAAATTTGATGAAAGATATCTATCATTCTTTGAAGATGTAAGAAATATAAGATTAAGTCTTGCTTCTGATGGTTTTAATCTATTTGAAAATATGAGTACAAGCTACTCTATTTGGCATGTAATACTTGTTACATATAATCCCCCTCATGGATGTTAGTGGCATCTTCTTTTATGATGATGTCTTTATTGATACCAGGTTCAAAAGAAACAGAAAATTCAATAGATACTTATATGCAACCTTTGATTGAAGAACTTAAAATTATACGAAATACTGGAGTTCAAACATATGATGTAGTTAAAAAAGAATTCTTTACAATGCGCGATTCCTTATTATGGACCATCAATGATTTTTCAGCTATTACTAATTTATCTGGTTGGAGTACGAAGGTAAACTCGCATGTCGAGTTTGTATGGAGAAAACACACTCCACATGGTTAACCGTGAGTATGAAACATTGTTATTTGGGTCACCGCCCTTCTTTCTTGTGAATCACATATGGCGGAAAAGTGAAGATAATAATAAGTTTGACAAGCAGTCGTTTTGATGTCGAATTAATTTGGCTCGACAGTCTGTAAGCATGGCGTGGGAGGAACAAGAAAAGTTGGGTAACTTTTCTCTAGGTCGACCCTTTAAGAGGAAGTTATCTGACAGATGCCGAAAATATGATATCTTTTTTCGAGAACTATCCTACTGGCATACCATACAGATCTGTCATAATTTAGATGTAATGCATATAGAGAAGAATGTTATGGAAAATATTCTTGAAATACTAAACCTTTCAACTACTACAAAGGATAGCTTACGAGCTAGACATAATTTGATACAGTTGGGTATCCAGCCAATGATGAAAAAGATAGAATATTTAAATTTCTCAAAACAATCAAACTATCAAATGGATTTTCGTCGTAGATAATCAGATGTATAAATAACCAAAAAGAAAAATATCATAACTAAAAAGTCATGATTATCACGTATTAATGCAAGTTCATTTTACATTAGCTATCAGGAGAGTCTTGCATACTTTGTTATGCAGCCATTAATTGAATTTAGTCAATTTTAAGGTCTTGTGTTCGAAGACTTAGATCCGGAAGTATTGTACCGATTAGAAACATATATTGTTACTAGTTTATGTAAGATTGAACAAGTCTTTACAAGTACATTTTTGATATAATGATACATTTAATTGTGCATCTTGTTAGTGAGGCTCGAAGATGTGGTCATATTCAATATCGATAGATGTATCCAATTGAACGATATTTAAGGAAATTGAAGAATACTAGATTTAAAAAAGTTGCACCTGAAGGTTCTATTATCGAGGGATATTTTATATGAAGAATGTATTATATTTTGTGACATTGTACATGGATGGTGGCAATAGTGTTAGATTCAATAGATTCGAACGAAATAATGATGGCGAGTTGTCCACTGAAGGTCCCAACCAACTATGATATTTCACCAAAATGGAAGAGTTATTCTTAAGATATCTATTTTAGATGATGAAAGATATCTCATTTATTCTATATTTTAATGCAGTTAGATGATGTTATATTTTTTTAAAGAATACCATTCAAAATTACAAAAAAATCGGAGTTCATAATTTGTTTCAAGGATAGCATTCAATGACTAAAATTAATCAATGATGATCGGTGGAGCATGGATCTTGTTATTCTCCAACAAAGTCCATTCTCACAAGTTGTGTCTCATTCCGGATATATTATCAATGGCTTTAAAATTCAGAAAAAATTGATCGATGAGAATAAATCAACACATCTTTCCGGTGTGATAATGAAGGTCGAACTTTCAGCTAGAATTAACGGATATTATGGCGAGATAATTGATATATTAGAGGCCGGTTTTAAACATGACAATGGATGTGTTTTATTTCATTGCATTTGGTTTGATGTTGGTTGTGCTGGATTATATTACAAGAAAGATAAAAACGAACTTCTCTCATTAAAGCAAACATGTCAGTTGCAAACCAACAAGTCGTTTGCTCTTGCAAGTCAGGTAGAGCAGGTCTTTTATATACCTGGCAACTTTATCAGTAGGTGGATTATATCTATTAGGATAATACCTAGGGATTTCTTTGATGTTAATGAAGACCAAAATATAGTGGGTAATGATGTTGCCTACCAGAATGCTTCGCATGATTTTCTCCCTTCTGTAATAGATAAAGACATCGCTACCAACAATGCAAGATTTTCTAACAATATGGTAATACAATAATAAGAGGTAACTATAAATAATTTTTTCATTCAAAATTAATAAACATGATTTCTTGGAATCAGCATAATTGCATATATTTTTTTATTTAAATTATCTTTATTTGCAATAATGGATCCTAGACCCGATCGTATTTTTGCTGCATTTCAAAAGGAGAAAGAGCCTTCTCCATATACCGGTGTCTAGTATTCCAGCAAGTCACATGCTACCGGGGAAGGTTCAAGCAAGAAAGGAGGCATGAGAGTTCTACTAGAAAATCCTTCCAGACCAATGTGCAGACTTCCGGTATTATCTTTGTGGTTAGTGGAGAAGAGCCATCGGACCAGATTTTTCATGAATATATTTAGCGAATTGACTTTCGAATAAGAAAGAAGATATGTAAGATATCATAACTAAGATAAAGAGAAAGACTAATGAAAAGAGGGATGGTTTCCTAGTAGCTGATATCGAAATAGTTATTAATGAGGTAGATGAGAAGAATTCACATATGGCTAAAGGTGTTTGCGATGGGACATATGCAACTTCCCTCATCAGTCATGGGTGGCATAGCCCGTTGCGGAAGTACCAAAATCCCCCCAGTGGGACCAAGAGAAAGAAAGGACGGGGGCTCGTTAAGAAGAGAAGGTCGGGGACACGGGAGGGATTGATTCAGCAGAGGTCTCATATGTGCTAGCGTCGACTTTCAACTAGTTAGCCATAGGGGTCGTTTGGTTGCAGGGTTGGGCAGGGTTGGGTTGGGTTGGCCCAACCCGGGATATCCCTCCTTCCAAACATCCCAATCCTCCTCACAGTTTACTATTCACAGGGGTGCCCCAACCCAACCCAACCCTGCCCAACCCTGCAACCAAACGAACCCATAGAGTGTATGAACATGCCATTCTTGTAATCGTCACATGTAATCCGCGCAGGTGTGTCCGCACCCCCAAACCCGCTATGCAACCTCATGGAGTTTCATTTGATATCGGGAGCGGCGATTCTTAGAGACAGAGGGGATACTCTTAGTGCATGTTTTTAGATCGGTTCCCGCCCGGGAAGACATTACACGTTCGTATTTTTGGGGGTACTGTTGTGGTTGAGAACTCGACCGAGTTTCGAAGCTACCTTGATGAGGTTGGCCGTGCAGGCCACCGTGCATGACTTTTGACAGCTTCCTCATGATGTCAAGGCTTCTATCTTATCTGATTTAGATGTATTCTATGATTCAAATATTGGTTAAATTAAATTAATATATTCAGTTTTTCCTTTTCTCCTTATAGTCGATATTTACTTGGGATCGAAATGCGGTGGTCGATGGACATATCCTTTCTCATTGTTAATCGAGATTTTGCGAGGGTCGTATAAATCCATAAGGCAGATCAACAGATGTTGAGATGACCGCACATGAAATCCTAATTAATCAACAATTAACCGACGATAATGACTAACATACAAAAAATATATGGTTAAAATTTATTATAACTTTACAGTGGATGTGTATAGTGTGCAAGCATGCAGGGGTCGAACACAGGCAACAAGCAGGATAGATCGGGCAAAAAATGCTCAAAAATGAATGTGAAGTATTTGTCTATAAATTCCTTTTTTGTGGGTTTTTAATTTATATTTTTAATTTCATTTTTTGATTTTATATTTTTATAGTTTGATTTTTAATTGTCTGTTTTTGTATTTTCTTTTTGTATTTTATGTTTTTATATTTCCTTTTTCTTTTAATAGATATATAAAGCTACACATAGGATATGTATATAATATAGGCTATAATAGATATAAAAATAATCAAAATAAGGGAAATAAGATATTTTTGGATTTTAAAATATTTTTGTACTATTTTGTGATTTTTAAGGATTTGTTTTCTAATTTTCATATATTTTTAAAATCACAAATACCATAAAACATGGTTTAATTAAATAACCGAAACTAAAATAGAGATATAAAATATCAAATAATATAAAAAAACTCCAAACTAATAACTGTATATTAATAATAATATAGAGAAAAAATATAGAATAGAAAACACAATTTTTGGATTTTTTTGAGAATTATATATATTTTTATAAAGGTTTTCAAAGTTTTTCTATTTTTTGAGTTTTCTTTTATATTTCTAGAGATTTTTGTTCTAGAGTTATAAAATAATAGATAAATATAAAATATATTTTTTGGGATTTTTCAACAAAGTTTTTATTTTTTTATGTGTTTTATATTGCAAACAAGGACAAAAAGCTATTTTATTTTTAATAAATTATAAAAAAGTTGTAAAATTGAAAAACAAAATATGTATGTGAAAGTACAAAGCAACATGAGTTTACATCTATTTTATGAGATTTTTTTGTTTTAATTGCTATTTAAAATAAATACAAGCAACAAAGAGAAACTACACTACTAACAAGGGCATAATTTGTAATTAGCATAAAGTACAAGGGCTAGTGTGCAATTTTCTCAAAAATTTTACTACAGGAATACAAAGTTTCTTGGCCTAATACAAAATCCAAAACCTGTAAGGGTCTCGTTGCAAAATTGCCAGCACCTCATGCGCGCAAACATGTGTGGGGACATGGCTCAGGACTTGCTTGAAAACATAGGGACTCTAGGGTGCATGTTTCAAATATTACAAAACATTATTAAAGGCAAGGAAAGTTTCTATATTAATTAATAATCACAAAAAAATAACTGGGTGTAGGTTGCAAAATACCCAGTAAAGGCGGTATCCAACGGCACGGGGCAGTTCACTTGCCACATGGTTCCGCCACAATGCACGATACCTCTTTGTGAATAAACGCACATGATTAGAACATGGATCAGATCGTACGATCGATGTGGGGCACAGATCCAACCATTGTCGTTTAATTTGGGAGGTGCATGTGATCCAACAATGATGAGTCCTCATGGATGAACTAACGAAGAACACCACTGGTCGGGCTTCAACTTGTCATAACTCCTCGATCTGAAGGTATCTTTAGCTTTTGACGCAGCCGCGAGGTTCTTGGAGGGACTCCCGAGCTTCAAGCGATAACAAGAGGATCCCGGGCTCACTAGTGGAGCCTTAGAAGTCGGAGAAGCAATTCGATCGCCTGGAGCTTTTTACAGGCTCAATTTATCCCCGCAAGGGGATCTTTGGCGTTCATTCCTGCAACATAAAGATGGGGGAAACCAGAGCATGGCGTTTGCCATGCTTATTGGGCAAGGTCGACAGTTGGCAAGGTGAGGTGGTGGTGAGCGAAGGTCGTCGGAGCTCGGACGAGGATTACGTGAAATTTTCGATGGATGTAGAAAGCAACTCAAGCCACAAAATGCATTAAATAAAATCCAATCACTACATCTAACTAAAGAAGCAAGAAAAGCATACCTCGGTGGCCGAAGAACCATAGGTGATGACCTCGACGACGAGCCTTCGCCAGAGGTGTGGAGACCACCCAAGACCCTCGCTCTCGAGCCTAGATGCACGACGAGGAAGCTGTCACATTCCTCGAGCCGTTGGATGCAAAAGGAGGGAGAAACGCATGCCAAAGGGGACTCGAAAAATGGGAGAAGGATCAGAGGTGGTCTATGTACATATAACTGCACGAGGGGAATATCGAGGGATATCTGGTGATTGATTAATGCAAAATCCGAGGAAATTAGTAGGCATGCATGCTCGATGAATGAGGAAGAAAATTCGTGAAGGACTCGATCACAAAAGATGCAATGTGTGGGCTTCAAAAAATCAAGAATTGGGGTGAAACACCAGATTTGACAAGGGCTACAAGATGTTAGAGGAGTTGACCATCGGTCAACCCGTGACACGCCCTGGTTGGTCCACGTGGACCAACCAGAAAAATTCCAGCCCAAAATTATTTCTAAATTCAATATTAACTAATAAATGATTTTATTAATTTTAGGTTATAAATAAAAATATTTACTATTTTATGTAGAATTTGATTATGATTTTTATTTATTTTTAGGGCTTGTTAATTACAAGTTACATTTCAGAGGTTATATATAGGTATATTCATCTATATATTTAAGTATTTTATTTTTATTTTGTATTTGTGATTTTATTATTTTAGTATATTATTTAATATAATTATAACTTATTTTTAGGTACTTAAATACATTTTTATTATATTTTTCTGATTTAATATATACACTTTTAATTATATGTATTAATTATATATGTATAGTTATTGGTAATTCATCTATGTATTTTATATACATGTTTTATTGTAATATTTTCTTCATTGTTTTTTTCATATTATAATATGTATATATATTATAAATAATATTTACAAAATTATAAAAATATAAAATTATAAAAATAATAAATAATGGATAAAATGAATATTTTAATATGGTAAAATATACAGTAGGGGTCCAATACCTAACTTTCACACATTAACTCCAAAAAATATGAAACCACCTTCATTAAATATCTTATTAAAAGTTATATACAATTAAAGGTGATTTTAATATATTTTGTGTTTTTTATTTGAGTGATACAGGTTTGGGAGTTGGGATTTTGGAATCTTATTTAGACTGTATTTTGTATATTGTATATTATTTTGGTGTAAACTCATTTTTGTATTTTTCTATATTTCATTATCTATAACATTCATGTTCGAGGTTTCTTTATTTGAGGTATAAAAAGTGGAACTAAAAATAGATCTCAAAAATGAATAAAGAATGAATAAAATAAAAATAAATTTTATGGCATTTTGAACCCTTATCTCCCCCTATTTTGTTCCTTGTCGACCCAATCATCGAGATGTCTAGGTCTCTGGGTTAAGGGTCATAAAATATCTTCAATACTTTATTCTTTTTCTTTTCTTTTCTTTTCTTTATTCTATAATTTTGGCAGTAAAAATCATATTTTATACACTATTACACAACAATGCATGAATTCTAACATGCATGAATTAAGGGTATTTACATGCATTTACTAGAGTTTTTAAGGCCAAAATGATAGAATAAAGGTGATGAAATGGAGATTCATCAGTCACGTGATTGAGATTTTGCTTCGATATAAGGGATACATAAAAGACAGTGTAACAACTATTACAGAATGACCACTTATAAGAAACAATGGCCACCTGAGGCGACACGTGGCTGACGGAGGAGGTCAGATACACCCGTGGCCATGGGCTTGGGTGGAGCCTTAGGGTGGATGTCATGGTGGCCTCTAGTTCGTCTGATGCTAGATCCACGGTCGTGATATAAGAGGCGGCTAATGGCGAGCGCCGAGCGGTGAAGCGATTGTAGTGGCACTTAGCTGTGGCAATGCGTAAGAGGGCGATGCAGCTCCATGTATAAGGGAGAAGATGGCTTCAGAAGGTGGAGCTTTGTAAGTTGACCTGAAGCTCAAGGTGATGACGGTCGGCTTCAGACAAGGCGGAGGCATAAGGCGAGGTAGTGTGATGAATGGCGATCAACGAGCACGAGGAGGAAGGGCCAAGGAAGGAAGAGCTTCGTGAGGTGGGCAGAAGTGCATGGTGGTGATTGTCGGCTTTGGCCATTTACGAGCGTGGTGTAGGAGAGAAAGAAGAGTATGCAGATGAAGCGAGGGGGCTGAATTGTGAGATTGAAGAGAACAACATAGAAAGAATGGGAAGAAGAAGAAAGGGAGAAAGAGGAGTAGGAAGAAGATGATGAAGGAAATGGGGGAATGGATTGTTTAACTGTAGATGTTGGGGTTCACCAAGAGGATGGTTGGAGCTCGAACTCCGATCGATCTTTGCTCGAGGATATGGCAAAGGGATCCAAGCTCGATTGCGGCGAATGGCCCAACAACTAGGGGTATCCCTTTAGATCATATCGTGAGTATGGCGGCTGGTCATTGCTCGATCGGAGCCCCTTTGTGTTGTCACTGGGAAGGGGACGAGGCTGCAACCCCTTTTATGGATTGATCGAAGATGGCGAATCTCCCTCTTTGTTAGCGGATGTAGTCGACGATTGTGGCACAACCCCTTTTATGGGTTGTTAGGGCGATACGAGGAGGTAGAGATCTTGGAGGGTAGTCGAGGGAGATGGAGCGACGATGGTATGCGGGCGAGAAGATCGGGGGATGTTGGGAGGAAGCGGAATTTAGGCAGTTGGGCGAGATGGAGTATCTAGATGATGGAGCAGAGTTGGCCACAAGAAGTGGGGAAAGAAGAAGGTGTCTGCGCCATCTGATCGGGCCCAGATCCAAGGATGAAAAATAATAAAATAAATTAAAATATAAATAAAAGAATAAGAATAAAAAAGAAAAATAAGAATAAATGTGAACCGTTGGATGAAGCACCTTCATCCAACGATCCCAAAAGATAGGCAAATGAAGGGTTAAGTGCAGGGGGCATGTGTTGACTCCAGGAGCTATTATGTATTGCCCCTACAAAATTCAAAAAATAAAATGAAAGAAAAATTGAAGTTATATAGCGAACATTGTCAAATAAAAAAGCGATCTTCATGAAAGTGGTTCGTCTCGACGAGACCTACAACTTTTGTGAAGGAACCAAAACCAAAAGAAATCATTTGTACAAAAGCATATTTTTGGTGGTACTCTATGTATACAAAATACACATATTTTTTATTTTTCAATTTTCATGTGATTTTTTAAATAAATTTAAAAAAAAATAAAATTAGAAAAAATATAAAATAAATATTTACATATAAATCTAATTTTTTGTTTTAAAATAATTAAGAAAATAAATAAAATAAGAGGGACTTATATACAATGTCTTATTTTCTTTGGTTTTTACTTCAATTTTGATCTGAAATTTTACACGCTCTATTAGAGCATAAATCAAAAAAATAAATGAAAAATGATAAATAAAAAAGAGTTATTTTTGTACATAAAATAATAAGGTCAAAATCAGACAAAGTATGAAATATACAATGAGGTCCCAAAACCCAAGTTTCACATATGAACTCTGATTTTTCTGAATTTGGTCTTGTTTTGTATATAATTGAGTGTATATTAATTCAAAAGTGGGTACGGGTTCATAGGAGACTGCATGAGAGAGATCATAGTTACACTTTTTTGTCTCGAAACTGGGTTTTGGGTTTATTGATCATATAAGTTAGTATTTTTTGTTATTTTTCCTTGAAACTAATGTTAGTAATATGTACACAATGGGGTTGATTTTATTTGATTTGGAGTTAGTGAAAATAATAAAAATAAGGGAAGTTATGGGCATATACAGGTGATAATGCACAAGATTTTTTTGACTTATTTATTTATGCAATTATGTATGCTAAAATATGGATATTATTTACATTGCATGAATGATAATAATGCAATTTGGATGAACAAATGCAATTAATTACTGAGGAACAAAGCTTTGTTTTCATCTTTTAAAGTGATGAAACACAGATCCATCATGCACATACTTCCGTCCACCGATGCAACTCCATCTGTCATCATCTTCTCTTGTGTGTGGGTGACAATCACATGTAGTGGAGAGCCGCATCTCCGCCACCCATCGTCGTCTCCAGACATTCCATTGCTTCGATGTGGGGGTGACAGCTGCACCTCGACGAGTGTTCGCGTCCACGAAGTACGTCGACCATCTAATTTCCCCTCAACCATTTACAAAAGCCTACTGCATCCGCATTTTCACCATCACGTACATGGGTGACACCATACATGCAGTGACCGATTTGCATCATCGGCGTTGGGGGTGACATCCCGATCAATAGACAAGTGCGGGAAGCTAGTCCACCACTGTCGACCATCGTTCAAGAGGAATACAAACCTTGGTGACACTTTGTTCCTCCATTGTTCACTTTATTATGTTTTTTATGTTAGTTTTGGTTGCATCTACTTGTTAAACATCGAAGTTCCTTTTTCTTAAAAAGGTCTCATGGTCATATTTATCGTTTATTATGTTGCATTTAATTGATGCCAAAGAACTCTTACTGATTTCTATTTACAATCCCAAGAAGCATAATGATCACAACTATATTGTCTTGTTAACTGCATTTTCATTAGAAAATATCAAAAAAATTGAATATTTCACTCTATGTTACATGCTGAACATCCATTTTTGTTTATGTACAATTATTGATGGCCTTGTCTTGTTTTTAGAAATCCATGAGTGTGACTTATTGTCTATTTTTTATTGGGTGTATGTTTGTCATTAATAAAGTAGGAGCTCTGTTTTTGCATGAGGATATCGTCGTTTACTTTCTATTGTTATTCTCCTCATGTTTATATGATGGATATTTGTGCCTAATTTAAATTGTGTAATTGATTTATGATACTTTGGCATAGTTTGAAACCATACACCTATTTGAGAATTTAAAGTAGAGGTCTCAATTCATTGTAAGAAACTTTGGATTTTTGCATCACATCCCAAGACTATTTTGTGTGCTTCAACACCTTCATTGCAAATTGCACCTACATTAACAGTGCGTCCATTTGCATTTTAAATTGAAATAAAATCAATAAATATCACCATTCAATTTCTTTCCATTTCATCTTCATTTGATTGCATTTTTTTGGAATAATGAACATATTGGTATAGTTCAAAATCTCATAAAAATAAAAAATCCAAAATTGTGCAATAAAATTAAGAGAGAAATTTTGCTTGATAATTCGAGTGGTTATCTTAATCACAAAATCACATTTGTGTCCCTGTGGATTCAATCCTGTATGTACCATTGCACGAGTTATTGTTAATATTTTTGGATGTTTGATCGAGTTATTACGGTTACAACATCCACTTAATTGTGCTTAATTAGATAATTAAAACCGTAGAAATCTCATACATCACAAAATAGCATTATAACTTTATGGTTATTGAATGCAAGTTGTGCTCTATATCAACTTGTTAAAGCATATATCAAGCATCTCATTCATCTCCATGACATATCAAAGGAAGTGGTTTTATATTGGGGCTCGCAATTCACTACATATCACATGGATGAGTTCATGAAAGTGCTTAGCACATAGCTTTGCCCGAAAACAATGTATCGTCTTCTGATCAATGATCAATTAGAGCACACTATGTAGTCTCTTGAATATAAATCGAGAGCGAATGCTTGAAGTAGAAAGGCTCATAAATCCGAGCACTTAATCTTGCATAATTCTCCAATAACAATAAGTACCATTTTACTATCAACAAGATGCTTTTTGAGACATTCTACATTCATATGTTTATCGCTCCTCTTTAGTTGTAATAAAGAATATCTATAGTTTAGAAAGGAACAATACAAAAGCTATTGAGCTTGCTTGATAACATACTAATGACTGTCTAAAGTTGTCAAAAAAGTTGTAATGACACTAGATGCAATCATCATATTCACATTGGGAAATTTTGTCTTCTCAATGGTTTTTGTCATGAATTGAGGGTAAATGTTCTATTTACGAGAGAAGTTATGAACATGATACATTATCCATTTAGGATTTGGTAGTAAATGGATAAACTTGCTTATAAGCTTATACTTCCTCTGTAGCCTTTAGACTTGTGCCTTTTATGTATGTAATTGGAGGAAGTATGTTGGAGACATAGATCACATCATCATTTTTTAAGAATTCGCACGTTGAGTAAAATCTAAATGCCTTGAGCATCTAGTGCAAATTCTAAGTAGATATATATTAAAAATATAAAGAACAAATAATTATCAGTGATCAATATGTCATAACCATGACTTTGAGTAGGCTATATAGGAGCTCGATACTGAAGGGGTATATTTCCCTGTATGTTTGAGTTATGCTATGTAATTACGTTGTTACGTGCTTCGATAAATGAACGTAACATTTCTTATTATACAAGTATATCAAATGAAAAGATGTTAACTTAGGTGGGACATGATTGCCCAATTATTATACAAGTATCTAAATAGATTGTAGCACATAATACTTTGCTTAACATGTTAAAAGGTTGGATGAAAAGGACACAATATTTTTCGAAGCTCCCCCTACATCGGTGTACTTTTTTTTCTTTGTTATTTAGTACTTTGTTCACTTTCTATTTATTCGGAAAACTAACATGCATAAGCAAGCCTTCTCAAGATCGACTACATAGATCGAATTCGTTCGGATTTTAACTTAATATGTTATCAATATGATCTTAACGGATTTTAACTTTTCTGAATCTAATTCACTTCAACACATATTTATATACAAGCCTATCCAATCCATGAGATTAAAGGATTGGATTGAATAGAAAATTTTCCACTTATGTTTTTCCACCCAATAGTCTACTCCCATTACCTCAAACATTTGATTTATGGTTCTAACCATTGTGCTAGAGTGGGGTAACTTTGCACAAGAGGGGGGAACGATGTAATAGACTGGTATGGAATGGGAACTGGGAGGAATATTGGAGGTCAAGTGTGAAATGATAAGGTGAGGAATAGCCGAATAAGGTATACAACTTTACAAGTTACATCTATATTATATTTTGAGGATTTAACAATTGTCTTTCAAGAGAGAATAGGTGATGGAAACTAGAGGACTTGTATCCCATATTGATATGAAAAAAAAAAGATGAATGACATTGAATATGACCTATCAAAAGTTAAGAATAGATGCAACTAAATGTTGTATGTATATATGAATGTATGTATATATTATGTGTGTGTATACACATGTATATCTTAACGGATTGGATCAAATCAAAATTTGGTTGTGATGGGATCTAAGTGTTACTTGAACGGCTTTGAAAAATTCCATGATGTTCCATCATAATGATAAAATTGAACCAATCCCATAACATCACATTAGATCAGATTATAGATTGTATCAGATCTCCGTGCACTACTAATAACAACCATCCACCTTTTGTCAATAAACCACTCAAGTTGTTTACACTTTTGTTTGTACCATTTGTTTTTGGCTTTCATATACATGTAATGTAAAGTGAGACTTTTGGGTTTTGCACATAATGTATACTTTTAATATACTTGTGAATGGAAATCCACATTGATGTTTATTACATCATCTTTTCCACCAATTAGTCTATGAATGTTAGCATTAAATATTGAATATGAGTATCTATATCCAAAAATGAAAAACTTCGATGGCTCGATAATATAGTTGTATGTGTTTTGTAAAGATTTTGACATTTGTATTCATATTTTTACAAAATTTCACAGTACTGCCATTAGATTATGGATATTTACACCCATAACCCTGAGTAATCTCGTAATTACCCCAGAACTGCGAAATCACGAATTACATAAGAAACCTCAAATACTTATTCCGTCTCACACCTATAACCCTCCATTAGTTTCAACCATTAACTCAACCACATCATCGAGTTAATCTGACTGAACATCGATCATATGGTTAATATTAAATAAAAAAGAAAGAAGGAAGAGCCGGTGATGCGGGGGGGGGGGGGGGGGGGTTGTTGGTGCGCTGCGCTTCGCCACGACGTAGGGGGCAACCAGGGGGGGTTACTGGATGGTAGGGGGTGGCTTTGCTCGAGGGCGTGTAGTGGAACGGGCGGGAGGGGATGCAGGGCGACGTGTGGGGGAGCTCAAGGGCGGCGTGGCGGGGGAGATGCATGGCGGCGATGGGGGTCGAGGGCGTTTGCTGGAGGGACCCGTCAACGATGAAATCGTACGTGATCTCTTCCCTTTCGATCAGATCTGCATCTACAGTGACACGCTCTCCTTCCCGTCAATGGTGATGTCGTCAATGATTTCCTCGCTTACCATATAATATGCATTGATGGCGGTATACTCTTACACATCCTTTCAATGGTGATATCGCTGGTGATTTCTTCACTTGCAATCGAAACTGCATCGGTAGCGATGCGTTTTCCTTCTGAACTAATTATCAGCAAAGATCTCAATTGTATATGTATATTCGACGGGTGGGGGGAGACGGAGATGAGGTCAGGGATGGGGAGGTTTGCTGGAGAGCGGCACGCAACGAGGACGAGGGGTCTTCACTGGGATGCAGGGGGGTGAGGGGGCATTTCTTGAGAATGTGATTTTGTTCTAAGGGTAAAATCATCATTAATGGATGGAATCTTTTGAACATAACGGCTTAAATGGATGGAAGTTGATATAGGGTTATGTAATGTAAGGGTTAAACATTATTCGGGGTTTTGGGTGTAGTTCGTTTTTCGCAGGATTTCTGGGATAATTACGAGATTTCTCAGGATTATGGGTGTAAATATCCCTTAGATTATTACACTGCTAATGGAAGGATACATAGGCGTTACTGTGAAATTTGTGAGATTACCTATGCATGCATGTGTAATCGTAAAAAAAAGAAGAAGCATAACTGTAATTACTGAGTCTTAGAGGGGTAGATGTGTTAAAAACCCTTCTCACAAAGTCGGATTTCTCAAATGGACCTCCGAGAACCTATTTCGACAAAATTAAGATCAAGGACTATTTTGCGTAGCTTCGTCGACTTCTCGTTGCACAAAAACCGTAATCATCCGCTGTTAGTTTCCTTGGCCGAAGAGGGAGAAGATCGGAAGAGAGCAGCGCAAACATGCGGGGATCCAATTCCCCTTCCTCCCATCACCATCGATCGATCCATCTCCAATCCCTCGCCATGCGTTGGATCGTTGTGATTGCTGCGTTGTTGGTGCCTTTGGCCGCCGCGGCCGAAGGGATCGAAGGTGCTTCGGCGGTGGCAAAGAGGAGCCTCTTGGGGATCACGGAGAAGCAAGGCAACGTCTCCTACATCTGCTCTCCCTCCGGCCCTTGCCTCCGCTGCCAGTATTCCGAGAAGGTGCGTACCTTAGGGCTTAGGTTAGGTTTTCTTCGGTATTGGATTGGATTTGTGCTCAAAATGCGATTTTTGACAAGTGCGGATGTAGATGATGGTTGGGAATGTCAGTTTGAATTTTGTAAATGGAGCCTGACTGCAAAAAAGAACTGGAAGTTAGTTCTATCCTGTGGGTTTTGGACTGGGCATCGAGATCTAGGGTATTGGGGACAAGGTGAAGATGTGAGATTAGCTTAGTGTCCACCTTGTAAAACACCGAGATGAATCTATTCAGATTGATTGGAGTCGCCTTCCCCTCTCGCTCCTTTTCATATTGCAGTAATTGATGAAGTACCATCTGTATTGCTTCTTTTGATTCTGCTAATTTTCGTGTTTTGGACATGTTTTGTCAGGCAAAAGGTCAACATCGGTACTTTTGTAAAATACCTAACAAAATTATGTCTTGAAATCTCCTCAAATTATCAACACTATCTTCATGTTTTGGAGGTGGCATCTTTGTATCCTTAATACCACATTGGCAGATATGAAAATAGTTTCTTACCATTTGTGAATGGAAGGGAGCATAGCAAATGTTTTCCTACTTTGAGTCCTAGGCTTTTAGAAGTCTAAAGTTTGTGGTTTGGCGATGGAAATTATAACAGCTTGTTGAGTTGAGATTATCCGCTACCTAGGTTTTTTTGGAAAATCAGAGATGACCATTAGAGGTTAATGGTCTTCCAATTTGATTAATTAAAAGCCATAAACAAGGCGGTGCCCGTGCAAACACTTGCATTTTCCTATCCTAAATACTTCAATAATGGGTAGTGTTAAGAAATAGGAAGCGGAAGCGAAAACATGGAAAAATGATAAAGAACAATAAGAAGAACGGGATTTAACGTGGAACCCTACTCTGTGAGGAGCGGGATGAAACCACGGGAGAAGTCCTCAACGAGGCATATTATGCATTGCACTTTCTCAATGGATACAGAATGGATACATGAGGTCTAGGGCTCCTTATATAGCCTCTCTAGAGCCTCCGAGTCCCACCACTGGACAATGTGGGACTAAACACTGGACGGGGTAAATGGATCTTCTGCAGGATTCATTTACCCTGCTACAACTCAATAGGCGCACATAACAAATACTCCAATACTCCTCCTCAAGCTGGAGCATGCAGTGCTCAGCTTGGACAAACAGAAAGAAACTCAACTCAACGCTACAAGACACTACGGACAATATCAACCCAACGTGCGCAACTGTTGTTGTCGAGGACGTTGATTCTCATGCCGTGCAGGTGAGGAGGACGAACGGGCTGGAGTGTGAGTCTGCTGAATCTCCTCGTCGGAGAGCATGTGCTCTGAACTACGCCTGTCAGAGTCACTGCAACTGAAATGAGTCTCCTTGTCAGAGTACTCTGGCCCGCCACAATATGTGGACAACTGCTCCATCTCTGAAAAGGGCCGAACTGAAAAGGAGCCGTGGTTGTGCAATCCTCGTCGGAGTCCACGGTCGCCGGAGAATGGAGTCTGAAATAAGTCTCCTCGTCGGAGAACTGAGTCTCCCCCATCTAGCACAGAGAATGGTGCACTACTCTGGTGTCCCTATGATACCACATGAAAACCCTTGCCAACATGGCATAGGGAATGGTCCTCTACTCTGGCGTCCCTATGGGTCACATGAAAACTCTGGCCTACAAAACAAGAAAGGATGGGGAACTCTGAACCGATGGAATACATGTGCTCATCTGAAAATGATCGCATACATGTGCATGTCCGAAAATGAGTCTCTCTTTGGAGAACTCGAAAATGGGCTTCTCATCATGGAGTGCCTCGATCTTGGAGTCTAACCAATCTGTCGAGTTTGAACAACTGCGCATGGAGAATCTTCATCTGAAAACTGTAGAGTCTGAACAATTGAATGGCCTCTGGAATCTCTGAATCCGGAAAATCTGGAAGACCTGACAAACTGGCCCTGTGACTCTACACTATACTCCCCTTTTCTCCCATACTTGTCAGAAAAATGACATCGACCAAGTTTTTTTTGACGCTCAAAAAAAGGGGGACGCACTCGATGGTGCTCGCCCCGATGTATTAAAAGGTTAGGAGAATACTTACAAGCGAGATGCGTAAAGGAAACAAAAAACAACAAAAGCCAGAGGTATCGAGAGCAGATACCCCTACTACAAATAGGAGACCCTACTCAGCACACCATTCCCGAATGAAGTGCGAAGCCGAAAGAAGTACATTCTCGGAGTAGAACCTCTGCCGAGCAAAGAGGGCTTCATTTCGTCCAAGCCAGATGCTCCAAATCCGCGCAATCGGAGTAAGCAGGTCCGCCCTCTCCCTGCCCCGAGAGCTCACCAAGCTGTCACAGAAGGAAGCAATTGACGACACATCAAGCCAGCCCAGGTCAACCCAGATGCCGTGAGTACGGCCACAGTGAAAGAATAGATGGTCGATAGTCTCCGTCTCCAGATCACAAAGGCCACAAATAGAAGTGGCGGAGGGAAAGAATGAAGCACACCGGCTACGAGTCAACAGACGCCCACGCCGAAATAGCCAAAGGAAAATGCCAATTCGTTTCGGGAGCTTGAGACCCCAAAAAAATTTACAATCACGTATGAATGAAGCATCAGCCTCGATGATAGGAGGAAGAAGAGTGAGGTAAGCTGCACTGGTGGAGAAAGATCCATCTTTCCAAAGCAAATGGTCGCGTCCGACAGAAGGCGTGGGCGCGTCAGCGAGAATAGCCAGGAGGGCGATGAAATCCTCCTGCCGCCGGTCAGAGAGATTAGCCACAAACGTGGGCCCCCAAGAAGCACCATCCCAGCACGAGGCCACCTTGGAATCCTTATCCGACGTCAGCGCGAATAGTCGGGGGAATAACTCCTGAAGAGGACCCCTTCCGGTCCAATCGTCACCCCAAAGCGGATCAAATTACCATCCCCCACTTTAAGGCCAAAGAGGGAACGGTTACGATTAAGTGTGTTAACGACAACAAGGGCAAAATAGGAAGAAGGACCCATCACACGGCCACGCGGATCAAAGAACCGGTCAACTCCCACCGCCTCCCTCAAAAAATTGAGCATAAAATTGTCCTCCCGCCCCCAAAGTCGAGCCACCCATTTGAGCAGAAGGGCCTCATTAACCACCTCCACCCTCCTCACGGCCAGCCCCCCCTCCTGCTTCGGCCGAGTAACCTCATCCCAACCCACCAAGTGCACACCCCTCCTCCCCTCGCCCTTCTTTCCCCATAGAAATCCCCGCATGCACGATTCCAATCTTCATTGGATCCCCTTAGGCATTCCTTTAACAGAGAAGAAATAGATTGGGATTGAAGATAAAACAGACTTGAGGAGAACCAACCTACCACTGCGGGAAAGAAGAGCCGCGCGCCACCCGGCCAACCGAGTCTCCATCCTCTCCACCACCGCCCGCCAATCACGGATGCGAGCACGACCAACCGTCAAAGGAAGCCCCAGATAGTCCAAAGGGAGATCGCCCGCAGGGCACCCCAAAATCCGCGCGCACTCCGCGACCTCGTCCAGCGGAGTAGAGAAGGGAACCATCTTGGACTTAGAATGGTTAATGAGGAGGCCCGAGACGTCGCTGAAAAGTTCCAATGTGGTAGCCATACCCGCCACATCGGAGGCACCGCCCTCGATAAAACAGATAGTGTCGTCGACGAACTGTATAATAGGGACATGATAAGGGCTAAGAGAGCACCCGCGAGTAAGACCCGCTGCAGCCACATTATGAATCATGCGGGGCAAGACGTCCGCAGCCAAGATGAATAACAGGGGAGCAAGGGAGCACCCCTGCCGCACCCCCCTCCGTGGCTGGAAGAAGCCCCCAGCCAGGTGCCCGTTGAAAAGGACCGAGAGAGAGGCCGTGGAAACGCAGCGACGCACCCACGAGATCCACTGCGGGGGAAAACCACGACGCTTAAGGACTGACCAAAGAAACCGTCAATCCAAGGAATCGTAAGCCTTCGCGAAATCAATCTTCCATAGGATCCCCCTCGTACAGTTCTTCCTCCACGCCTGAATAATCTCCGAAGATACCGCAAAGCAATCACTTATTTGCCGACCACGAACAAAGGCAGCTTGAGTAGGCGAGATGAGTGAGTCGAGAAGCGGAGCCAAACGCCGAGCAAGGACCTTGGCAATGATAAGGTAGATGGCATTAGATATGGAAATCGGCCTGAAATCCTCGATACGGTTAGCGGCCGAAGACTTGGGAATGAGAACAATAAGAGCCCGGTTGATTTTATCAAATCCCTGGTTGCCAGCACAAAATTCGCGGGCGACATCGACCAAGTTGGGAGAAGACAAAGAAAATACGGGGGTAAAACATGAACATTCACAAAAATTTCTTGCGGCTCTTCTTCCCTTTTTTAAAAATAGCCGCCATTTTTTTAACATAAGCCGTTCATCCTTTTTTTACGGCTTTTGCAGATCATTTTTTTTGCTTTACGTACGGCTTTTTATTGTATGCGCCTCTTTTTCTGTTTTTCTTTTTCTTTTCAAAACATGCTTTCTCTCCTTTTTTTTCAATACAAACGATTCCTTTTGGGCCCTTACAAGCATGCCACCTCTTTTTTTATACCTCTCATTTTCCCTTCCAATCTTCCTTCCTTCTTACATTTTTTTTAAATTCACGGAGGCCCTGTTGGGTTACCCCACACATTACAAAGCTAGGGTTCTCAACAGGGAAACCCTTCGAATTACTCGCCCTGCGCCGCATGCGCCTGGGCGACGAAGAGGAATGCTGCCTGAATGCTGGAGGGTGGCGGCATGGCATACGGTCGCGCCTGGTGTCGAGGGGCGGGGCTGGTGGCCTGGGCTCGTGACCTGGAGCCACCAGCCGCCTGCGCTTGTTGGAGAAGCAAGGGCCTACGTCGAGCATGACGAATCGGCGCCATGGGGCTCTTGCGGTGGAGATCTGGGAATCGCGCGACCGCTGATAGGGCTGCCGCAGCCCGCGGGATCTGAAACTGGAGACAATTGCTAATAGGGTTGTTGCATGCCGCTCGAGCGTGGAGAAATGGGCTCCACGAAGAAAGGGGAGCGCCGCCTGTGCGAGGGCTTGGGGCTAGGGCTGGAGCGCCGCCAGGAGGCGCTGGATGAGAGCTTTGCGTGCCTGGCGACCAGGATATTGCGATGGGGCTGGAGGCCGCGGGGTTGCACCGCATGGCTGGGCACGAGAAGGTGGCTGACTGCGCGCGGCTGGTGGTGATCTCTAGATGTCACCGCCGCTAGGAGGAAGGAGTGGAACCGCCTTGGCAGCGCGAGTCGAAGTGGCGCGGAGGGGAAAGCATGGTGGACGGGAGGCTGAGGAGGGATGGCTCTGCTGCCTCCTTGGAGCAAACTCCTTGGAGAAAACTCTTGAATCTTCTTTGATCAGGAGTTGGCGGTCTGGCGATCTGGAGGAGACTTCATCGCCTGCTGGATCTGAGGTTGCGTGCAACGAACCTCACAGCGTGTGCCTCCTGCTGGATGCACAAGAAATTGAAGATTGAAAATGGATCCTCGAGATCAAACTTTGCTACACATTCTTGCCGTCACACCAAAAACTTAGGGTTTCATAAACAACCCTAGATCTCTCGAATCTCGAATACAAAATAAAGAAAAAATCCTCAGGAACCGACCCACTCTGATACCATGTTAAGAAATAGGAAGCGAAGTGAAAACATGAAAAATAATAAAGAACAATAAGAAGAATGGGAGTCAACGTGGATGCCTACTCCGTGAGGAGCGAGATGAAACCACGAGAGAAGCCCTCAACGGGGCATATTATGCATTGCACTTTCTGAATGGATACAGGAGGTCTGGGGCTCCTTATATAGCCTCTCCAGAGCCTCCAAGTCCCACCACTAGACAATGTGGGACTAAACACTGGATGGGGTAAATGGATCTTCTCCAGGATTCATTTACCCTGCTACAACTCAATAGGCGCACATAACAAATACTCCAACAGGTAGTTGAGCAAACTGCGTACTCCATAGAAGGCCTTGATGAATCGCCTATGAAAACTGACATGCCCATGGAAAGACCCACTTTGGCTAATTGAGGTCCGGGGTGGAAATTTGGAGACTAATTCCAATATGGCCTTATTAGTTTCAATCCACGTATGAAAACAATTGAAATGATTCTTCATGCTTCAACATTAGAGAAAGGATCAGAAGAAGTAGGGGACTTTACATATGGTACACAGTTGTTTGGAATCCGTGATATGTTATGATATCCCGAGCAAGAGGCGAGGCTACTCATAACTTGTCCTCGAGCCACATGCTCCTTTAGTTAGTAGTTAGGTTGTTCAGTCGCTATAAAACATTGCCCTTATTGTGGGTCCAATGCGTTGTGGTCCTCTTTTTCATTCAGTCAGGCGGCGATACAATAGCGTCTTTTTCTCGATGAAGCAAAGACAAATCTTTTTCCCCGAAAAGACAAAGAAACTAGGAATGGAGTGAATAAAAGAATGTATTCTTGATAAGTGAAATCCACCTGTTGAAACACACGCCGAATATGAGGTTACGAAAAGAGTAATAGGCAAGCAACCATGCGGATGAGGATGACAATTGATAGAAAGGGTACATAGTAACAAATGCAACGAAATAGATCAACAATGAACACCTTTCGAATGTAAGGGATGTATTTATCTTTGTGGACATTAATTGAAAGTTATGTGAGTATGGAACAAAAATCCTTAATCGAGTTCTCTCCTCAAATATACATGCTACGGGTTCATATCTAAGGTAAATTATAGGTAATATGTTCTTTTTGAGGAAATGGATTATGTGTGTTACCTTGACTGTCACATAAAGAGCAATATCTGCCTATAGTTTCCTCCTCCCCTCCTTTTGTAGATCATGATTGCAACATGTTCTCTTTTCATCAGTGGTGCTCATCTTTCAAATGGAAGGGATGTATCTATCTGTGAGGACATGACATTAGAGTTCATTCCAGGTCCCTTCTCGAATCCTGGACGTTGTAAGTCCGTCTGTAACCTCCTTTACTAGTTTCAATAAATCTGGGGTGAACACCTAATCGTATCTCCACCTTTTTTGACTAAAAAAATGAAATTAGAGTTGAGTATGAAATAGAAATCCTTATTCGCATTCTCTTCTAAAATATACATGCAGTGGGTTCTTATCTCAGATAAATTGGAGATAAAGTATTCCTTTTGAGGAAATAGACTGTGTTTTACCTTGATTATTGCGTAACGGGCAATATCTACTAATCCTCCTTTTGTAAACATGATTACAACATGTTCTCTTTTCATCATTGATGCTCACCTTTCGAATGGAAGGGATGGATTTATTCGTGAGGACTTGAAGTTGAAGTTGTGTGTGTATGAAACACAAATCCTTACTCGAGTTCTATCCTTAAATATACACACTATGGGGTCTTTATCTCTGATAAATTATAGATAATGTGTTCTTGTTGAGGAAACATATAATGTGTATTACCTTGAATGTTGTATAAAGGGCATTATCTATCAACAATACCCTCCTCTAATACGTTCCCCTTTCATCAACCACATTAAAATCTTGACCCTGATGTTACCACGATTGATATGTGGGATGGGGGCTCTTTTTTCCGACCTTTCGCTCTGATCTGACAGAGCAACATGTGGAGGACCTTATGGCATTGGAGGGGTTGGATGGTTTTGAGGGTTTATTGGTGGGACATGATCACTGGTGTTGGATCGATGTTAGGTTTTCGATTCAGAAAGCCAATAAGGCTATCTGATGCAAATCGGATTTTTGGCGCGGCGATAAAATTGGAATTTAAACGGTGGATTATTGGTGGAAGAATAATAGAGGGGTTGAGAGGAGAAACCCGCCTGTTGCGCGAGGTTGAAGGAGAAAGACCGCGTAGACCGCGAGAAGAGAGAGAGAGAGAAGGAGGGGGATAGAGATAATTCTCAATTTTTCATTAACCTGAACTGTCTAAAAACAATGGACCCTCATCCCTTTATATAGGAGGGATGAGATTACAAAAATAGAACTCAAATTTCAAATTGACAACTAATTATCCTAAATAGACTCTAACTAATTAACCGACTAACTACCTAATTTGAAATTCAAAATAAAGCTAATTGAGATCACAAGCGATCTCGTTTATTTAATTAAAATTGCGACAACTCAATAAACGTAAATAAAATTGACAAATAAAATTAAAAAATATTCGGCCCTATATTGTCGTTCCACGCTGCATCAACTCTCCTCCGCTTTTAAAAATTCGTCTTCTGACGAATTGTTCGATCTTCATTTCCTCGGCGGAGAAGTCGTTGTTGAAACCATAATTCCAAACTCTCCAATTTGATCTTTTTCCATGTTACGTTTGTAATTTCTTTTCACTGAAGGGCATGGCTGCAAATTTTCTACCCCTTCACTTAAAAAGATTCCATAGCATGATATGTCTTCCAATTGGAACTTTTGATAAATAATTTTGGGAGGAGGATTCTTTTTGCAATTTTCCCAAATCAACTTCCAATCCCAAATTTCATGGGATCTGGATCGTATAGATAAAAGACCCCTTGTTTTAGGGTTCTCCTTCCCTCCAAGCATTGGAGGCAACGCCGTTGAAGTGGGAGCTGCAGGCGGTGCATGCGCGGAGTAAGGGGCGCATAGGCGGGCTGTGGCAGGGGATCATGGCGGCGGCACGGGAGTGTAGGCGGGTAGCAGTGGTGGGGCAGATAGGGTTGTCGCGGGTGGGAATGGGGAAAAGGGGTCGGGGCTGCGAGGGTTGCAGGTAGGGGTGGTGGCGCTAGTGGTGTTGGGGGTGCGATTGCGGTAGGAGGTGGTGATGGGGTTGGGGGTTGGGGTAACAGGGGGTGCGTCGCCAGGGGTGTGGGAGTGGATGCCGGGGCTGGAGCAGGGGGAGTTGGGGTTGGGAAAGGAGGCGCAGCGGGAGGGGCTGGTTGCACGGGGGTGTCGCTGGGAGGTGACAAAGGTGTAAGGGTGGTAGGTGGGGGTACGGGGGTGGTGGAAGGGATTGGGGGCTGTGGCTGTGAGGGTGCAGCGTGCAGGGAAGGGGCCATGGGCGTGGGAGGGGTTGGCGACAGGGGTGGGGCAGGGGAGGTTTGTGCGAAGGTCGCAGATGGGCTGCCGCTTGGTTCGGGGTTTTCTGTAGGTCTGAAAGTACCTGGACAGCAGGCGTTTCGGTATTTTTCTCTCCTGAAACAGCTTGGACAGCGGCCGGTTCTTCGTTGACGGCGAGATTTTCGTCATCCTCCGATTTGGTGATTGGTGATTGGTGTCGTTGGAGCCTCCGATTTGGCGGCGCGTAGGGCCTCGAGGTTAGCCATAAGATCGCGAAACTGGGAGTGGAACGTCATTTGCAAATCACGTAACATCCTCATCGTCTCCTTGTTGTAGGCGTCGTCGGCTCGCCGTTTTCGTTCGGACGAACGATAATCCCTTGATGCATGTCGATGAGAACGTTTGGACGGATTGTCAGATCGTGAGGACGATCTGTAGGCCATGCTCTGATACCAAATGATGCAAATCGGATTTTTGGCGCGGCGATAAAATTGGAATTTAAACGGTGGATTATTGGTGGAAGAATAATAGAGGGGTTGAGAAGAGAAACACGCCTGTTGTGCGAGGTTGAAGGAGAAAGACCGCGTAGACCGCGAGGAGAGAGAGAGGAGGGGGATAGAGAATAATTCTCAATTTTTCATTAACCTGAACTGTCTAAAAACAATGGACCCTCATCCCTTTATATAGGAGGGATGAGATTACAAAAATAGAAATCAAATTTCAAATTGACAACTAATTATCCTAAATAGACTCTAACTAATTAACCGACTAACTACCTAATTTGAAATTCAAAATAAAGCTAATTGAGATCACAGGCGATCTCGTTTATTTAATTAAAATTGCGACAACTCAATAAACGTAAATAAAATTGATAAATAAAATTTAAAAATATTCGGCCCTATATTGTCGTTACACGCTGCATCACTATCCACGGGGTGTTAGACTTTTGATCCATGAGGATATATTGCCGAGTGCAAGAGGTCTTGGAGTTGGAAAGTTTCGATAGGAGTCAAGGTGTTTCTTTGGTTATTTAGACATGGAAGGGTACAGATGCCAATCATCTTTTATTCAAGGGTGCTAATGCCATGTGTATCCATGGTCTGGGTTTACTAAGGATGCCTATCATCTTTTCTTCAAATGTGATTGTTCTAAAAGTGTTCAGGAGAAGATGGCAGTCTCCATGGTGACTTTCGATTACTCCACAAATCCTGGGACTCTCTTGGTTCAAGTTGGTATGACTTTGGGTAGGATAGAACCATGGTTGTGGCCATGGTGTTGGGATCTTTGATTGGCAAGGAATGAGGTGGTGTTCTAGTAGGATAGGTTTTACATTAACAACGTAGTAGAGCATTCCAAGTATTTGGCCGTCTCTTGATGGTTGTATTTTTTCTTGCTGTTAGCATTGTACTTGTGATTTTGTGAATTAATGAAGAAGTTTTTGATGAGAACCTTATTAACTCGTCATAAACAAACTTGGGATTTGCAATCCCAAGTAAGTTTAGTTCAGGATCATTGGATACTTTTCAATCAGATAGGAAGGACTGTTACACAAAATGTATTTAAATCACCCTTTTTTCTTTCACATAATAGAAAATAAAATCTTGACCTCTATCGGCACCTTGATATTTTAGATGCATCTTAATCAAAAAGATGAATGATATCCTTAAATCTTTCCTCTTTGTTGGGTTTTTATATATTGCCGCAATGGAGGGTCATCTCCATCCCACTCCCAACAATCTTAAGTTCCCTTTGTCGAGTCCTCTTTGTCGATCTAAACTCTCAAAGTTGGAAAAGCAACACAGTAAAGTCATCACATCATGCATCCGGGAAGGTAAAGGTGAATGAGGGAGCCCCTGCTTAGCTAGCTATCCGTGTTGGGGACCAACAAACTGCCATAGTGGCTGGGAAAAATGATACCAAATCCATTAACATGGGCAAGATTTTCTCCAACCTATGAGGATTGACAATCCATCCAAGCAACAAGGAAAAGAGCTACATTCGAACAATAAGCAGTAACACTTTGATCGCAAAGTTTATAAATAGAAAGGGCCCTGGGATTCAAGCATGCTCCATTGAGTCCATGGTCTGATCATATCATGTACATAAAACATGTACATAAAACATTTCCTGGGTCATGTACCCCTCACTTTGGGCTTCATGTATCCATCTTTTGATAGAGGACAAGAAGAGGGAGATCGATTGGAGTCAGATGTTGTGGCAGAATGGCATGAAGGAGGGGATACAGACACCAAATTCTTACATGCAGTAGAAAGTGTGCACAAGAGGCGTAACATAGTGCACTCTATTGAGGTGGATGAATAGTAGCTGGAGGGAGATCATGCCATTAGTGACACGGTGAGGCATCACTTCCGTGAACTTAGTAGGTGTGTATCCAATGATGGTGCCAAATGTGAGGATTGGGATGTCCTTAGATGCATGTTGAGAAGTTGACACGACGGTTCATTCTTTTTTAAAAAAAATCAAAAAGAGGGAAACACTTCAGAGGTGTCTGCCCGAGCTTTATTAAGAGGAAAGTGTTACAATGAACGACTGTTCATTCTTGTGGAGGTTCGAAGGGAGACTTCTGATCTGAATGCTAATGGCTACCCAGGTCGGGATGGCTTTCTAATTTTTTCTCGAGAAAATTCGGGATGTAGTTGGCAAGGAGATTTTGGATGTGGTCGAGGAGTTATGGAAGGAGAACCACGGTTTTTAGATACTGAACCACTCTATTTTGTTCCTTTTCTTGAAGGATGTGGTTCGGAAGGTAGAGGGTATACACCCTATCGCATTGTAGAGTGTCATATTTATCATTGTGGCAAAGGTGTTGGTTGGAAGATTGAGGAAGGTTCTTGGCTCAATTATTGACCCCATGCAGTCTGAACAGACATATGATGAATTGAATGGTATTATGGCCTTTACAGATTATTGCATAATGGTGGTGAAAGAAGACTAAAGGCTTCTTGTGAAAGGTTGATTTCTCCGAGGCATATAATTGTATTGATTGGATGTTCATTTGGGCGTCTCTAACTTACATGGGTTTTCCAGGAAAGTGGATTGATTGGATGAAGAGATGCATTTTGACCTCCTTCTATGCTATGCTGGTCAAACTTTGCAGAGGTCTTCGTGAACGAGATGTTGCGTCCAAGAGAAGATTTTGTATGCCTTCTTAATCAAAGAGCGATCTTCCACCCATACTCAATGGTCCTTCCTATAGGAATTGTTGGAGTATTCGTTGTATGCGCCATATGAGTTGTAGAGGGTAAATGGATCCTGGAGAAGATCCATTTACCCCATCCATATGTTTAGTCTCACATCTATTAGGTGGGACTTGGAGGCTCTGTGGAGGCTATATAAGGAGCCCCAGACCTTCTGTAACCATTGAGAAAAAGCAATGAAGCATATGCCCCTTTGAGGGCTTCTCCCGTGGTTTCATCCCGCTCCTTAGGGAGTAGGGTTCCACGTTAAAATCTTTTGTTTTTAATGTTTATCTTTCTTGAGATTTCTATGCTCGGTTTATCATTCGCTTCCGCATGTTTATTTCCTAACATGATATCAGAGCGGGTTCGATTCTCGAGGTTTCATGTTCGAGATTCATTTTTTTTGTTCTTGGAGATTTTTTTTATGATTAAGTTCTAGGGTTTCTGTTTTTGAAACCCGAATCCTGCATAAACTTGATCAAGTTTTGATATTCGTTCGAAGATGCTCGGCGCATATTGATCTACAGGCAGAAGAGCACGCTCCTGGAGCAAGCATCTCCATATAACTGGTCCAACCCTCATCCTCTAGGGCATCACCTCTTTCCAGCCTTCTCCAGGAGGCGGTGCCCTCCTGACGTTGTTCCTCCTCAAGGCATCTCTTAGCTGACGATCCCATCTAGCCCTCCAGGCGATTCCTCATCAGGGCGCATCCCCAACCGCATCTCCAGGCGGTGGCAACACGTAGCCTCAATCTCCTCGGCAATGGCAGAACCCTCCAGCGACGCAGGATCGAGTTCCTGTTGTTACCGCACCTCCAGGCGGCCCCTAGTCGCAGCATCTCGCCTCCTCCCTCCTCATCGCCAGGCCACTAAGATACCTCCAAACGATAGCCCCCGTCGCGCAACCCTTCAGCAGCGGCACCCAGGCGCGCAACTATAGGTGCGCGACACGGAGCCCCTAATGGCGAAATCCCAACGCATCTTGCGAAGCCTCGTTGCGCACGCGCATCCTCCTTCCTCGCTCAACCGGCTTTCAAAGAAGATCTCCCCACGTATGGCATCACCTCTTCCTCGCGCCTCCTGATATGGTGACACCTCTTCCAGACTGCAACCCCACACGATTCTCAAGACCAACACCTGGCGAAGGTGGCTGCGCTCTTTTCAACGGCGTGGGCCGCAATCTCCAGGCGAACAGCAGATCGAGGCCCTCCCTTCTGGCGGCGGCCTCCGTTGATGTGACCATTTTGCAAAGGGTTCCCTGATGGGAACCCTAACTAGTGGGGCTTGATTATATAAAAAAGGAAAGGCGCATTCGAAAGCCCAAATAGTTTGCTGATTTTTTTAAAAAAGGGGGGGACCCAGGTCGATCAACGTTGAAATTTTTTTGAAAGAGGTGCGTAAAAAAATGAAAAGTAAAGAAAAAGGTGGTGAATGGCTTTAATGATGGAGTCAACTATTACAAAAAAATTATTAGCAAAGAAAAATGTTGCAAGCCGTAAAAAATGAAATGGCTTAAAAATTTCAAAAAAAGGAATGATTTTGAAAAGCAAAAAAATGAAGTCAACTTATTTGATTTTTTTTCTTTCTCCCCATCTATCTTTTCTTCTCCCAACTTGGTCGATGTCTTCATTCCGACCAGTATAGGAGAAAGGGAGAGTATTATGTAGAGTCATAGGTCATGTTGCATATTCTGATGTCAGATTCCAGAGGCCAGTCATTTTTGAGACTCTATTGATTTAGTTATTCATACTTGGCGTCAGATGTTTCCGAGTCTCCATTTTCAGACACGCACATGTTTGCGGTCTTTTCAGATGAGCACATGTTTGCCATCATTTGTTCGTGGTCTCCATCATTATTCTTGTTTAATCGGCCAGAGTTTTCATTTGAGCCATAGGGACTCTAGAGTAGAGGACCATTCCCTATGCCATGTTGGCAAGGGTTTTCATGTGGTATCATAGGGACACCAGAGTAGTGTACCATTCTCTGTGCCAGATGGGAGAGACCCGGTTCGAGGAGACTATTTCAACTCCATTCTCCAGCGACAGTGGACTCCGAGTAGGACTGCACTTCCACGGCCTTACTGAGTTCGGCCCTTTTCAGAGATGGAGCAGTTGTCCACATTATTGTGGCGGGCCAGAGTACTCCGACGAGGAGACTCATTTCCAGTTGCAGTGATTCTGACAGGCGCAGTTCAGAGTACATACTCTCCGACGAGGAGATTCAGCATACTCACACTCCAGCCCGTTTCGTCCTCCTCACCTGCATGGCATGAGAAGCAACGTCCTCGACAACAACAATTGTGTGCGTTGAGTTGATATTGTCCGTAGTGTCTAGTAGCGTTGAGTAGAGTTTCTTTATGTGTGTCCAAGGTGAGCATTACATGCTCTAGCTTGAGGGGGAGTGTTGGAGTATTCGTTGTATGTGCCATATGAGTTGTAGAGGGTAAATGGATCCTGGAGAAGATCCATTTACCCCATCCATATATTTAGTCCCACATCTACCAGTGGTGGGACTTGGAGGCTCTGTGGAGGCTATATAAGGAGCCCCAGACCTCCTGTAATCATTGAGAAAAAGCAATGAAGCATATGCCCCTTTGAGGGCTTCTCCCGTGGTTTCATCCCGCTCCTTAGGGAGTAGGGTTCCACGTTAAAATCTTTTGTTCTTTGATGTTTACCTTTCTTGAGATTTCTATGCTCTGTTTATCATTCGCTTCCGCATGTTTATTTCCTAACAGGAGTAGTTTTTTTTTAAGAAAAACGTGGGTGGCCTCCCAAGTTGGGAGCCGCCTCAAAAGTAAGTATATAAATAGATGGGGTGAGAGAGGCTGGAATTATCGACCTTAGGATCACTCAACACAACTATGAGACCTATGCGGTAGCCAACTGCGCCACCACCCCGTTATTCCCATAGGAATGGTTGTCAGCATCCTTTAACTCCTGCATCTTACCCAAAAAAATCCACCAAACTTTGCTCAGAAAAAATTGTACAAAGAGAGGGAGCCTAATCGAGAGCTGAATATGCTTGGGCTACTATTATACCTCGATCGTAAGCCATTTAAGCAATTTAGGTTGGCGTTCACACAAGGGGACTGCTCCAACCCAATCATCTAAGCAGAATTGAAAACCTCTTTGTTGCCCACCGCCAGTCAAAGCGGACTTCTCATCTCAAGTAGAAGTTTAGATTTGCCTTTCCAAAGAGAGGAGGGGAGTCGAATATGTTGTGTTGGAGGCACACCGTTAATCTCATAAATATTTTGCATAAGATGACATATTAGGTAATTTGTGTTGCCCCAAAGCATGATAATCCATTTTTTATAAGTGCCTTGTTCATGGGTTCCAACCTTGTTATGCTGAGACCTCCATCCTTATGTCGTGTCATAGTCTCCCAATCAATAAGATGAAATCCACCCTTCTCTCCCCCATCCTTTGCCCTGAAAATTACCTCATCGTATTTTCTAGCTTCATTCTCACACCCACTGGAGCAATCTAATAGAAGAGAAAAATATATGTATTACCGACAAGATATGCTTGAGGACCAATCTTCCTCCCTTAGATAGAGTACACCTTTCCGTCCGATCATTTTCCTTTCCAATTTGTCCAACAACGGGCACCAATCTAAAGATTGGAGTCTACCAGCCACCAATGGGATACCCATATACGTGATTGGGAGGGACCCCCATGCACCTTCTAGACCCAAATGACACAAAAGACAATTTCCCGAAACTAACTCCGAGTCCAAAATTGTCGTCGAAAATGTCCATGATATAGAAGCTCACCTTGCCGGCTCCACTCCACCATGCTAACTCTGAGACGGAAGGTCACCTTGCCTGCTCCACTCCACCATGCTAACTCTGAGGCCAAAAGTCCCACTAGGGAATGCCCTCTCTAGGATATACACCCTTTAGTGGAGGAACAAGGTAAAATTCTTCTTTTATTGTGCTTATGTGATTTGATTTTGTCCCCACATTTTCTATATTTTTCTGGGTCCATCCCCTCTATTGAGATTTTTGTTCTGAACTTGCGCTTTCGGGTCTCTATTTGATCAACAGATGACCACCAGAGGGAGATCAGGTGATTGATTCGTCGTCTTTTAGGTTTTCAAGCAGCTTCTAAAAATCGATTATTTTATTTGGAGACACAAGCCCTTTCTCGACGTACTTTTTGGTAGTACCGGTCCCCTTACCGAAGGGATAGTCATGGCATGTTTAGAGAAACCATGCCACAGTAATTCCTGTGATCAGCCATCACTTAGAAGGACTCTGCAATGATTTCCTAGATAGACTAACTCTCCATTAATGCATTATGAAACATGGAAATAGCCTCCCCACTTCCGTTCTGTGTCCTTTGCCAAAAATTTGGACCATGCATAATACTAGAGTTCAAAATACGATCAATACTCGCCCATTCTAAATGTATCACCCTCTACTTGGGGAGAAAAAGAACACTGGTTCAGCATCTAGAAACCAGCATGTGCGTCCAACATTTCCACATATCATCTTCTCAGTATACAACCCCAGAACATTCTTGGACCTCATTTATAATACGTTACATTTGCATATATTTAGATGATATGAGAACTATGATATTTTTTATGTTGTCTCCACAGGACCAGTATAAAAGTGGTCCTTGTAGCCGACTACCAGCATAAAAAATATTTGAACCTTTCAAAATGGGATTGAGCAAGAATCCATGTAGCGGACTCTACTTAAACGGGTGGGAGGGAGGCTTTGCTCCCTCTCTTTTTTGTATCCACAAGACATTTTTCCCTTTGAGAATCGAAATAGAACCTTCTGTTAAAAGAAAAACTGCAGATTTTCAATTTCATAAAAAAAGCAAATGAGATATTCTGGTCGATTCATATTCACCGTGTTTAACTTTGATTATTAGTTTTTTGCTGAATATTTTTGTCTTGCATCCTGGTACTACATTCATTTGTTTGCACCCCTGCTGTTCCATCGTCTGCTCACATTTCTTCTTTTTATGTGCTGGCCTTCACATGTCAAGAATGATGAGAAGTACCGCTGCAGTGAAACTGGTTACCGCATACCTCTTAAGTGCGAGGAAATTCAGAATAGCTCAACTGGAGATGGTAACAATCTTGGAAGAAGGTTGTTGTCTTTGCATGGCAAAGAAAAAGTTTCCTTTGATGCATATAGGGAGAGGCTTGGGAGATCCTTGTCTATGGCTAGATATTTCAGATGGAGAAGGTTGCTAGATGCTTCATCGACACCTGATCTTGGAAAACAAAGTTACATCACCTACCGGAGCTGCTTACCTGCAGAAACAGAAGAAAGGCTGTCTGTTTTTGGATTTGAGGTATGCAAATTTTCCCGAAGAGAATTTGATGGGGGGAGTCTATTGATTTTGTCCCTTGTTTTTTTCCCGGAATTTCACTGTCTGGCCATTTTTGTTAACTATTGGCTTTGGGGATTAAATTGACCAGAAACCTTAGGAAGCTACAGTACTTCCTCTCAATGGGTCTGAATCCCTCACAGCACCTGGTTTCCTTTATTATATCTTTTTCTATTCATCTGTGAGCCCTCCTCAATGGAAGATCCCAACAAACTTGCTTGAGAGGAACAAGTTGTGGTTAGATGAGGCAATCCAAAATTGGGAATTTATTGAGATCAAGGATTTGAAGAATTTTTAGGTTTTAATTTATGATCCATTTATTACGTATGATCAGAAAAATATAAATAAATTCTGAAGCTCTAATTTTGGTAGTATTATTGAATTAGTTTAATTAAATTAATGATCCATTAGGAAACAGTTAATTAGGTTTGATTGTGATTTGATTTTTATTTGTTTTGTTGGAAGTTCACCCTTTCCTATCTTTTTGTAGAAAATAGGCTAAATATTGATTGAGAATTAGAGTTTAACTCATGTAGTCATATTTATCCCTCTCTCTTTTATTTTGAAAATGTGAAATGATATGCACAACCTCAAGAACAAGAAGAAGAAAACATGAAGTTATGTGGTTCATGATGGTCCTGAAGAATCACATGCTCTACGAGAGAAGGGATCCTTGTGGTCAAATCTTCACATTGTACTTCTCAAGGATTATTAAAGACGTGTGTTTCTTTATACAACCCCTTCGATACACGCAAGTCTCAGCAATAAGCAATGCGAGATTACACATGAGATTCATATTAATTGGATTTTGGACTGATATTGGTCCACTTGCCTCTCGCTTTTCACATCTCTTTGCACTAGCCGCTGACCGTAATTCTATGGCATTCTATTGGTGGGATAACAATACTTGGATGACTTCTTTTGTGACTGGTCTCTTAGACCACGTATGGAGGATCCTTTGGGGCTCCTAGTATCCATTAATCACCTAGCTGGGCCGACTACAATGAAAGATTGCTAGTATTGGAGGGACGGTAACTTTTCAGTCAAATGAGCTTACAAGGCAATGATCGCTCCTCCCGCATCCTCACCTAAACGCATTGTTTGTGATTGCATTTTTATTTTCGACATTAAAATACAAACACACATCAATTTTTTTTTGTGGCTTTATGAAGAGGCCGAATTTTGACAGAGATCATTGCTCTAGTATCCTCATGGGAAGTTTCCATATCTGTCCACTTTGTAATGGAGCGGTGGAGAGTATTGGCAATTTGTTCTTCACTTGCGAGAAGATCAAGCTTGTCTGGTAGGAGCTGGAGCTTGATTGGGTGTCTACTGTTGACGGTGACACATTTTGGGGCTTGATCTACCTAGCGGAATGTCTTCCAACTAAAATTTTTCTTCCTTAGGAAACAATTTGTGCGATCTAGTTAGTGAGAAATGGGGTGATTTTTTTTAATAGGAAAAAGGGGGAGCCCTCCCAAGGCGGGAGTCACCACACCAAAGTATTCATTAATTATCGAGAAGGTACATCAGTTGGATATCCAGAAATTGTACAAAGCATTACAATGCGCAAGTACATTTTCAAAGTAAAATCGCTGCCCCTTGAAAGTGGTATCATTCCTGCCAGGCCAAATAGCCTAGAGCGCGACAAAGGGCTTGGAGACATTACCGGAGGACCCAAGTCCCACCGCACGAATAGATCTCCAAAAATGTTCCGCGCCGGATGTCCGAACCCACGGAAGCCCCAAAGAATCCCACACATTTGTCGAAGATCTGCATCCAAAGAAAATGTGGTCCGCATCCTCCACGTCGTCCTCGCATCTGTCGCACTTCAAATCCGTCACACCCAGCAGTATGCCCCTTCTCACTTTGTCACATAGACGGTCTTTCCTTAGACACTAAAGGAAGAAATTAACCTTAGTAGGAATCTTAGTCGCTCAAATCACCTTCAAGTCAGCACATAGATATTTGTCGCGCTCCACCATACCACCACTCAACTTCCGATATGCAATCTTTACCGAGAACTTACCATCTGCCCACTCAAAATGGTCTGGCTCGCCCGACATCTCCCCGACAGGGGGAATCTCCGATGGTAACCACAAAAATTCCTCCAGCCTCTGATTCGAGAGAACCGCAAGGAACCTCGGCGCCCACGACCCAGAGTCGGCCACCTCCGCCACCCGCACCCCCTGTCCACGGCTAAAGCCATCAACATGGGGAAGCGGTAGGCCAACGCCCCCTCCCCCGTCCAGTCATCCTGCCAAAAACGGAAACGGAGACCATTCCCCAACCTCGGCTGAAAGAAAGGCCTGAGCCCCGGAATCACGGCATAGATCCCACTCCACAACGAAGACTCATGACGCTTCCTTTCAGCCATCAACTCCCCTGTGACACCATAAATCTCCCTCAACAAACGCAAAACCAGCGAGTCGGATGAACCCCAAATGCGTATCACTCATTTGGCTAACAAGGTTTTGTTCATTGATTCCACATCCCTGACACATAGACCCCCCTCCGAAACAGGTACAACAAGATCCTTCCAAGCCACCAGGTGCAACCCCCTCGTTGTCTGCCTTCCATCTGACCGGAAAAAGATCTCATCAAAGCCTCCACCTTCCTTCTAACCCCAACAAGCATCAATCTCGTCGAGAAGAAAAAAATCGGAATGGCTGAAAGAACGTGCTTCAGTAAGGTAAGCTTCCCACCCTTGGACAGAGTGGTAGCCTTCCACCGCTCCAACCGCTCCTCCATTCTCCGAAGAACACAGTCCCAATCGGACTTCCTCAGCCTGCCATCAACCAGAGGCAACCCCAGATAGGTTATTGGTAATTTCCCAAGGGGCATCCTGCCCACGCCGCTAACCTGTTACTCTCCTCGTCATCCATCCCCAGTGGAACCAGGATCGACTTCTGCCTGTTATTATGCAAACCAGAGATGCGACCAAACATATCTACCAAAATTACCGTATTATGGTTCTGCTCCTCCATCCCCCCAGGAAGATCAGTGTGTCGTCCGCATACTGCAACATCGGAACGGAGATGGCCCCCAGCCTGAAACCCTCGCACCAACTCTCTTCAACCGCCCGCTGAAACAAGACCGCAAGACAATCCGCCACCAACACAAAAAGCAGGGGAGCTAGGGGGCAGCCTTGACGCACCCCCTCTGCGGTTGGAATCATCCTCCCTCTGGTCTTCCGTTGACCAACACAGAGCAGGAGCTAATAGTGACACATCTCTTAACCCAAGCAATCCATTCTTCCGGAAATCCCCTTTTCTGCAGCGTTGTCCACAGGAATTTCCAACTGACACAATCGTAGACCTTGGCGTAGTCAATCTTCCAAACAACCCCTTTCTTTCTAGACCTCTTCCACTCACGACAGACTTCCGAAGCGGTTACGATTCCATCTGCCATACATCGTCCAGGGATGAACGCAGATTGTGCCGGTAAGACCACAGAGGACAAGACAGCTCTAAGTCTGCTTGCCAGCACCTTGGCGACAATGAGATAAATGCCATTAGAAATAGAAATAGGCATGTAATCCCCAACCCCTACTAGAGTCTCTTTCTTCGGCAGCAAAAATATCAAGGCCCTATTAACTTTCTCAAAACCCCTGTTGACACCCCTGAATTCATTCAGACCCCTCCAAAATGTCATCGTTCAACAGGTCTCAGAACTCCCGATAAAAGTTTATAGAGAAGCCATCCGGGCCAGGAGCCCCGTCTGCATTCAGATCCCAAACCGCCTTGCGCATCTCTTCCTCCGTAAATTTGGCCACTAACGAATTAGCCTGGGGTCCACTCAAAGACCCCGCCCCCCGACCCGTCCAGTCCCAACCAATCTCCTCCCTCACTCTCCTCGAAACCCTCACAAAGTGCTCCCGCAAGGCGACTCCAATGTTCCTCTCGCCCGATACCCTTTTGCCCCCCCACCTCCACCTCATGTAAGAAACTCCTTCTCCTCCTTCCGGACGCCGCAGAATGGAAGAAACGCGTGTTCGCGTCGCCTTCCCTTAGCCACTTCTGCCTCGATATCTGTCGCCAATAGACATCTTCTTTCATGTCCTCCCGAAACACCGCCTCTAACCACGCTCCCCTCTCCTCCACCTCCTCCGGAGTCGGCCCCCAGTCATCATCCAACCTATTTAACCTGCTTATCCCCGCCTCTGCCTCGGTCTTGACGGCCCTCCGCCTCCTGGCGACATCCTTCCCAAACGTCAATAGCAACCGCCTTAGGGAGTCAAGTTTGGTTGCAAGTCATGACACCGCCGAACCTGTCACCTTCAAACTCCCGCCAGTGATCAGTCTTCAGGTCCCGGAAGCCCTCCTTTAACAGCCACTTCTTCTCAAAGGGAAAGGGAAACCGAGCCAAGCGTTCCTCCCCAAAAAACCAAAGAACGGGAGTGTGATCAGAGAGCGTCCTCGGAAGAGCCCAAGCCCTCGCCAGCAGAAAGCCTCTCCCGCCTTAACCGACATCAGGAACCTGTCAAGTCTGGACCTCGATCTCGTATTCCTCCAAGTGTACTTGCAGCCGGCCGCATCCACAACAGACATTCCCAGAGAACGAACCACCTGCCTAATATCGACAGATCCAGGATCAGAACCACCGTCCCCCCGGCCTGTCATCCGGGAACAATGTGACATTCAAGTCACCACCGATGATCCAAATACCATCACCAACCTCAGGCACAACACTCACCAAGTTTGCAACCAAGCTACCATCCTCTCACCGACACGGGCCATAGACATTAGTGACGCACTGACAAATCCCATCCGCTCTCCGTAGCAACCTTACCGACAAGGTGAACACGGAGACGAAAGTCCCCAACAGATTGAACGCATCGGACCGCCATCCAGATAGTAGCCCTTCGAAGCACCTGCTGCCTCTTTCTCTGTCACCGCGAAAACCTCCCCCCTATTCATCTTCCGCCGCATCTGGTCGTCCAGTGACTGCAGCTTTGTCTCCAGAAGTAAGAATATATCTGCCCCAGCCTCTCTGACCAGGTTCTGCACCCCGAGCCTTTTTTCGGGCCAGCCTAGGCCCCCTCACGTTCATAGATAGCAACTTTATTTAAGCAACTGAGCCTTCATCTTCCTCGGGGGAATAACCCCCAAGCGCCCCGCAATATCCCTATTGAGAGCAGCAAACCAGTTCCGCACCACTAATGGGCTGGTCGCGCCCAGATTCACAATCTCTGTTGTCGCCCTCGACAAGGCCCTAAATGTCGGTTTCGGTCACCATTTCGGTATCGACCAAAACAGAATTTCGATGGAATTTCGGTGGAATTTCGACCGAAATTTCGGTCATTTCGGCCATTTTTTGTACTAGGACCCCCATATTTCGGTCATTTCGGTCGAATTTCGATGTCGACTGGATATTGATATTCGACAGAAATTCGATCGAATTTCGCTGAAATTTGAGCCCATCCCCTCGACGCCAAGGAGGCCCTCAACGAAGCCCTCGCTACCTTCTCTGCCCTCCTCCGCCCCCTCCCCCCTCTCATACGCCAAACAGAAACGTCGCTGTCGTGGCCCCATTCCTTCCAGAAGCGGCAGTCCAAAACCCACCCCCTCATCCAAATCGGTGGTCCCCAAGACCGGAGGCGAAGACCCCACCGCCACCCCCAAACCAGCTAGATCGGCCCAATCTCCAGCCGAGCCCCTCCGCCACACTTCTGACACAGACGCGCCCGCCTCCCCTCCCAGCAGGTCCACCCCTCCCCCCGGTTCAGCAAGCAACTCCCCCGCAGATACCTCCAGTCCCCCTCTCACAACTGCCGGGAGTGTGCCATCCTTCTAACTATGCGTCGTTGGATGACCATCGAGAGGGTGCCATCCAACGTCACATGCGCAATCTGGAGCATATCCTCCTCCGTGAAGCTGGCGGCGATTAAGGGGCTCCGACGAGATGCCTGGAGCTCCGCCACCGTCGCTCAAGCTCAATGAAGCTCCAGGACGACTCCTAGAAGGTTTGAAGTCGTCATCGAAGCTCGAGGAAGAAGTTGGGTTGTCTGGAGGAGTGCGTCGACGTCCCTACGCCGGAGGCGAAGCCCACGAAGTTAGCTCCGATGGAACTCCGATCAATGAAGAATCAAACATGCAGTGGTTAGTTCTAGCCGAAGCATGTAGCCAAGGAGGTATGACGCGATGCGAGTGAGATGGACTGGATGGCAGGCCATGTGGTGCGGAGAAAGTGGTAGCATGAGGTTCTTCTTCGGCATGTTTGAAGAAGAGATGGGTCGAAGTGGTGGGATGTTATGGAGGAGCGAGAGGTTGGGTGGAGGTGTGCGCGAAGACGGTGGAAGGTAGGCAGAGCAGATGGGATGATGAGTGGAGGGTGAAGATGCAAAAAGGCGTCTAATTAATTTAGAGACACCGAAGGAAAAAGCTCAAAGAGATCGAGGAGGTTCCCTGGATAGATTGCGGATCGAGAGCATGTGCTTGAGCTCCTAGGCGGAGCTCGGGTCGTCACTGAACCCTGTCAGCCACGCGGAGCAGCTCACCGGTATAGATTGGCCGGAGGCGTAGCCTACCATGGCTATAGGTCTCACCAGAGGTTAAGCCGACATCGTGCCGTCGATCCGGCCTTCCCCTGTCACGGGGAGGTGGAAAGGTGATGGGCAAAGCCCCACGTACAAGTGGACGAGAAGATTTGGCGGCGGCGAGGGTTGATTTGAAGGCGGGAGGTTGAAGATTCTGATGGTGGACGTCGTGGTTTCTGTGGGAGATGGGGAGCGAGATAGAGGGAGATGTGGGCAGTTACATAGTCTGCGAGGATGAGGGGAGAGTGGTCTTTGAGAGGGCGAGGTCCGCGAGTGGAGAGGGTGGCTGAGGAGAGGGTAGAAATGGAAAGGGGGCGACGGGTACACGAGGTGGAGGACGTGGAGGAGAGTGGAAGGACGAAGGAAGGAGATAGAGGATTGGACGTTGGATCTTGCGATCCAATGGTCTGGAGAAGGGCGCGAAGATTTGGCCCTGATCTAATCGATCCGGCCGCATCTAAGGCAAAGGATAACGTGCGTCTGACCATAGGATCTAAAGATCCACCGGTTGGAGATTAAGCGGGTATGGACGTTGTGGATGCGGTCTGATGGGCGATCGAAGGGCTGAAATTGAAGTGGAGGCCAGCGGCTGGGATTGAAGCGTTGTAGAGGAGATCGAGCGGCGCGGGAGGGCGATACGTGGCGAAAGGAGAGAAGGGAGGAAGCGAATGGCCCAGATACCATTTGGAGATGGATTGGAGGGCTGAGAATGGTTGCAGAAACGCGCGATCGAGATTGAAGGGGAATCGGGCGATTCAACGGTTCCTGAAGAAGGGTGCGTGGCAGAAAGAGGAGTGGGCCACATGGCTTAACCAGAAAGAGCCATGTAGCCCAATCAGGTTATTTTAGAAGAAAAACTCGAAAATGGTGGAGAAATGATCGAATTTGGAAAAACTCACATGAAAGTTGTAGATCTTGATGATATCTACACGTTTCATGTTGACCAAAAACACAAAAGAGGTCAAACGAAGGCATAAATAATTTTGTGAGTGCTTTTCAAAGTATAAAAACACTACGATTTTTGGTTTTATTGTTTTTTATTTTTGTTTAATGTATGATAGGGCTTTATCTTGTGTAAGGTCCCTATCTGGGAAGACTGGATATTTTGACATCAACATTGGTTTAGATCAAGGTTCAGCTTTAAGTCCATTTCTTTTTATTACTTTGATTATGGACGAGTTGACAAGCCACATTCAGGATGAGTTACCTTGGTGTATGTTATTTGTTGATAATATTGTGTTAATTGACGAGACTAGAGATGGAGTAAATGAGAAGCTTGAGGTCTGGAGACATGAATTGGAGACTTAAGGATTTCGTATAAGTAGGGCTAAGATCGAATATATAGAGTGCACCTTTGATGGAAGCAATGATGAATGAATCGAGGTGAAGATTGGTGACTATAACAATCAGAAGAGAGATTCTTTTAGATATCTGGGATCTATTTTGCAACATGATGGGGAAATTGATGGAGATGTTACTAATATAATAAATGCAGGCTGGCTAAAGTGGAGAGGAGACTCTACTGTTCTCTGTGGTAAGAAAATTCCTTTAAAAAATAAAGGAAAATTTTACAAAGCAGACGTGAGACCTGCTATGCTCTATGGATCTGAATATTGGCCTGTGAACCATAGACATGTGCAGAGAATGAATGTAGCAGAAATGAAAATGTTAAGGTGGATGTGTGGACACACACGTAAAGATCGGATTCGGAATGATGCAATTAGAAAGAAAATTGGTGTAGCTCCGATCAAGGATAAGATGCGAGAAAACTGCTTAACATGGTTTGGTCATTTGCAAAGAAGATCAGCTGATGCACCAATTAGGAGATGCGAGTGTATGGATGTTGAGCGGACTAAGAGAGGGCGAGGATGGCCCAAGAAGTGTTGGAAAGAGACCATACAAAGGGATCTTAGTTTTGTGGATATAAGCCCGGGATTGACCCAAAATAGATCTTAATGGAGGCAAAGAATCCATGTAGCCGACCCTACTTAATTGCAGGAAAAAGCTTTGTTGTTGTTGTTTGAATTTATTCCAAGACTCAGATATATACAATGATTTATCTGGTTTTTATTGACATTAGTTTAAGCTAGGGGGTTAATATCTGTGAATTTATATGATGAAACTGAGTTTTCATCATGGAGGAAGATAGGAGGTAGGTGACAGAGTGGAAACAGAGATCACGGCTTGCCTGGTTAAAGGAGGGTGATGCAAACACGACTTTTTTCCACATGGTTGCCAGTGACAGACGTCGGAAAAATTCTGATGCAAATCGAAGATCGGAGATGGCGGAAAATAAATATTTGAACAGTGGTTTTTGGTGGTAGAGAAATAGATGGGTTGAGAAGAGAAAACTCGTCGGGAACACGAGGGGATGGAGAGAAGACGTGTAGACCACGTGAAGGGAGAAGGAGAAGGAGAGGAGATAGACAAAAAATCTCAATTTTTATATCAAACTGAACTGTTTAAAACAATCGGCCTTCATTCCTTTATATAGGAGGGATGAGGTTACAATAATAGCACTAATTCAAATTCTAACTAATTATCCTAAATTGACTCTAACCGACTAACCGACTAATTTGGAATTCAAATCGTTAACTAACTAATTGAGATGACAGGTGATCTCGTTTATTTAATTAAAAATATGACAACTCAAATAAACGTAAATAAAATTAACGGATAAAATAAAAATACGGCTCTATATTTTGGTTCCACGCTGCATCAACTCTCCTCCGCTTTTAAAAATTCGTCTCCTGACGAATTGTTGGACCTGCAGGCTGTTGATGGAGAATTTCCATATGGCTTGTTGGTCGAATCTCCCAATTTCGCTCCTTTTCCATGTTACGTTTATAATTTTTCTGATTTGAGGGGTACGGTTGCAAATATTCTAACCCTTCACTTGAAAGGATTCCATAGCATAATATATACTCCAATGGGCCCTTTTGATAAAAAGCTTTGGGAGGAGGCTTCTTTTTGCAATTTTCCCAAATCATATCCCTTATTCCCAGGGATCCGATTGAGGGAATGAATGCTAGGTTTTCTCTCAAGGGGAGGTGACGGCGCACAGGTCCGCAACATGGATCTCGGCTCCAGCAACGGCAATGTTGGCGGCGGCCTCGAGCGGTCAACGGAAGGCGACGAAGGCTCCTGCTTCGGGGTTCAAGCGACGGCTGCAGCGGTTGGTGCGGCGGCGCGCAGGGGGAGAATATCGGTGGCGATGTCCAGTTGGAGGATCACAAGGGTGGCGCGACGCAGGGGGAACACGGTGGCGGCTCGTGATAGGGAAGGCAGAATCGGGTTGGTGGTGGCGACAACGTTGGAACAGGGGCGGTGGCGTGGGCGAGAGGAAGGAGGCGGTGGGGCTGCGGATTGGTCTGGAATGACGGGAAGGGCACGTAAGGGTGGTGGGAGAAGGGGGGGTTGTCGGTGGTACATGAGGTGTGGGGGTGGAAGGGGATGGCGGCAGTGGTGGCCTTAGGGCTGCGAGGGTGGCCACGGGAAGGGGAACTGGAGGTGCAGGGGCGACAGTAGGGGTGGCAGGAAGGGCCGTGGGGTCTGGGGCTGGTGTCACAGGGGGGACACGGGGGTGGCGGGAGGCGATGTTGGGGAAGGAAAATGCGTCGTGGGGGTTGCAGTGGTGGCGGAAGGGGTTGGGGGTTATGGCTGTGAGGGTGCAGCGTGCAGGGGAGGGGCCATGGGCGTGGGAGGAGTTGGCGACATGGGTGGGGCAGGGAAGGTCCACGAGAGGGGCGCGGATGGGTCGTAGGTCGATTCCGGCGATGTTTTCAAGTCTGAAATTACCTGGACAGCAATCAAAACGACTTTGTTTTCTTCCGGAACGGGCTGGACAGCGAATAACTCCTTGGCGACGGCATCTTTTCCTCTGAGATGGGCTGGACAGCGGCCGTTTCGTCGTTTTTTCCCTCTGAAATGACCTGGACAGCGAGCAGGTCGGCGTTGTCGGAGAATTTTCGTGATTTTCTTCATCGGAGGTCGGGACAACGGCTTCGGTAATGGACAACTTTGGTTTGGCGGCACATAGGGTCTTGAAGTCAACCATCCAATCTCGAAACTCTGACTGGAAATCAAGCCATGCGGACTGGAAATCACGCAGTGCGTCCATCTTCTTGTTGTAAGCGTCGTTGGATCGTCGTTTTTGTTCGGACGAACGATGGTGCTTCGTCGCATGTCGACGCGAATGTCTGGACGGATCGTCAGATCGTGAGGACGATCTGTAGGCCATGCTCTGATTCCAATTGATGCAAATCGGATTTTGCACGGCGATAAAAAAAATAATTTTATCGGTGGATTTTTCGGTGGAGAAGAAAATGGAGGGATTAAGAAAAGAAGCACGCCTGTTGCGCGAGATTCGAGAAGAAGAACGCGTAGATGATTGGTTCCACGCTGCATCAAATTCTTTTCGGTCTATGATTGTTGATGGAAATAGAATTGAGGGGGATATAGTACTGGGCAGTGCGACGGTTGATCACTTTCATGATTTTTCGAGGAGGGCGGCTTCTAGACCTTGGCATTGGAATGGTCTTCGGGCTTCTAGGCTCTCTGATGCGCACGCGGGTAGCTTGACGGTACCGGTTAGCTTGGAGGAGATAAAGTCAGTTGTGTGGAGTCTGAATGCTGATGGTGTGCCATGGTCGGATGGGTTCCCAATTTTTTTTATAAGGTATTCTGGAATGTGGTGGGTAGTGAGGTCCTGGAGGTTGTGGAGGAGTTTTGTGGATGCAGTGTGGGATTTGAAAGGCTGAATAAAGCCCTGATTTTCCTTCTCCCAAAAATGAGGGCGGCGAATAGGATCGAAGAGTACATGCCAATTGCCCTCTCGAATGGTGTTTGCCTCATTGTTGTGAAGGTGCTCACGGTTCGCCTTAACTGAGTTATTGATCATATGTTCTCGCCAGTTCAATCGGCGTTCATTCCTGATCGTCAGATTGGGGATAGCTTAGTGATGGCTTCTGAGATTATTTCTGATTGGAAGCAAGTGGCAAGCAGGCGCTGCTTTGGAAGGTGGATTTTGCCAAGGCTTATGACACCTTAGATTGGTGTTTCCTTTAGACAACTCTGTGCCGGAGGGGTTTTCTGAACACATGGATCTCTGGGTTGAAACGATGCATCACCAAGACGTTCTCGGTGCTGGTCAACGGTCGTCCGGAGGGAGATTTTTTTAGCCGCGGAGAGGTGTTAGATAGGGATGCCCTCTTACTCCTCTACTTTTTGTCCTTGTTGCTGATGTTCTTGCCTGCATGGTTGATCGGGTTCAAAGAAGTGGGATTGCGCTAGGGTACAGATGTGGAAATATACATATACCATTGTTGCAGTATGCAGATGACATGATCCTCTTTATTGAGGGTGGTAAAGAGGAAGCGGGTGGCATGGCTATTACTCTTGAGATTTTCGGTGAGATGTCTGGGTTGGAGCTGAATCGTAGCAAGTCCATTGTTGTTCCCTTTGGCATGCCAGAGGAGGAGGCATGCTTTTGTGTTGTGGAGTTAGGCACGGCGTGTGGTTCCCTTCCTCTTTGGTATCTTGGGTTTCCTCTCACGGATGGCAAAGTTAGAGCGGCGAACTGGATGCATGTGGTGGAGAAGATGGAAAGGAAGCTGACTGGTTGGAAGGTGGCTTTGTTGTCGCGCGACGGAAGGTTGGTGCTGATTAAGGCATTTCTCTCTGCGATTCTGGTGGTCTTCCTCTCTTCTCTCTTCCCGTCGGTGGGCATCAGATAAATATTTGAGGGGTTGATGCGCAGGTTCTTATGGAGCAAATCCGGTCAGGAAGGTCATGACATATACCTGGTTGATTGGGATACAATTACTCAACCTAAAAATTAGGGTGGTCTTGGGATCAAGAGCTTGGAGAATATCAATGGAGCTTTATTACTCAAATGGGTGAGTAGGATTTAGGGTAAAGATAAGGGTATGTGTTGTCAAATGATCATGTGTCTTTATGTTATCTCCATGGCGAGCCTTGGTATGTTGAGGCAGGGACCACATCAATTTGCATTTTGGAAGGGGATTCTGAAGGTTATGCCACGCTTTCATGTGCTTTTCAGCTTAGTTGTTGGTGATGGTGCCACTGTTGGTTTTTGGAAGGATGATTGGACAGGTGGAGGTACCCTCTGTAGCTGTTTCCCTCGCCGGTTTGCCTTGGCCGCTAATTCTGATGCACATGTCGTGGGCTGCTGGAACAATGGTAACTGGATGTCGGCTTTCAGATCATCGTTCTCTGATCAGCGCTTGGAGGAGTTCCTTCGCCTCTTGGACTCGCTTGAGCTGGTAGTAGGCCTTCATCTGGCTTGGACCACTGGATTTGGAAGATTGCATCATTCTCGGTTCGGAAGGCCTATGGCCCATCTGTAGGCCTCCACCCTCCCTTACTGGCAATATGATTCGGGATTGTGATCTCATCTGGATGCTTGGTCTACCGGAGAGGATTGGCTTCTTCCTCTAGTTGTTTAGGCAGAAGCAAATTGTGACTCGTGATCGATGTGCTAAACTATTTGAGCAGATTTCAAATAGATGTCCTTTATGTGGTAATGACATTGAGACGTTGGAGCACCTTTTTTTCCGCTGCCATGTTTCCTTGCCTGTCTGGAGCGATGTGGGACTGGACTGGATTTGTACCCGAGATTTCGAATCCTTTTGGTTTTCTCTTTACGGGGAACACAATCGACAAATGAGAGAGGTTCTAATTCCAATGGCAGTGATGTGGGCCATTTGGTTGGCTCGTAATGATGTGCTTTTCTCTGGCCGCCATTTTTACTGCGAGATTGTCTGTCTCCATTAGAAGCAGTTGCTAGACTCTTGGCTTTTGTAATTTGTATTGTTCGTCTATAGTTAATTAATATATTGAGGTGGACACCCTGCTTGTTTCCCCTTGTTTTTTGTCTCAAAAAAATATCATTACACTATGTTAAAATGAGTTTTGGTACTGGAGCCATACACAAGGTCACATAGCCTCTGCACTCTGATTGGTATTGTTTCCTTTGATTATGTTTGTCTGATAGTTTTTTTAATGTAACTAAGCTTTTTTTAAGTATTGATCACCTCACAGAAACGCTCGGCTTGGGGGTGGTTCAAACAGGGCATTGGGGAGGCATCAATGCATCTAAAATGCAAAATGAGGGGAGCAGGCTGGGTCAGGTCAACCTCGGGTCTCCATGGGTTCGGGCTTGGCCTGGTCCGAAATTGGAATTACGAAAATATGAGGACTTGGGCTTTACCCACATATACATCGGATCCAGGCTGGTCCAAGGCTTTGGTGAGTCGGGTCAGGATTGGGTTCGGGTTGACCCGACCCACTGCTCCTTCCTATGAAGGACCTGATTTTGTATCTAAGGCACGAGACTTCCTCTAAGCCTTAACTTGCCTAATTGCCCTTCTTTCAGGACACATTCTTTCACACTCCTTGGGCTTTGGCTTATTGCGAGCATGTTCCTTCATGAACGAGAACTTGTAATTGGCCCCATTCATCTTTGACAATTAGATTAGGTTTCATCATCTCCCTCTAATTGAGAATGACAATGTCCTATCATGTCATTGTTGGAGGAAAATGGGTCGTAAAGACAAGAGAAACTGTTCTGAAATTGATACCTACTCGAGCATTACAAGGGTTGTGGTCATAAACCAAGCACCACAACTCCTTCAAATATCAGTGATATCACTGGGAAAGGACTGAGGCCTTGCGAATAAGGACAATAGTGACGAAACAACTATTGTGACAAGGATTTGTATAGACTGTGCAATGCATGAGAGTGCACAAAATACGGGCGCTGCTCCATGCATTAGCTTCCACGGCTTGCAGCAAGGTGAAGTCGTTGATGCTTCTGCAGGGCATGGTGACTGTAGAGCTGATCGATGTTGCATGTGGCGCTGGTGCAGGTGTGCCAATGGCAGTGCATCAAGGACTTTCTTTTTCTTACACTAGGGTAAGTATCTCAAGGGAGAGATATCCACAGTCTAGGATCAGTATGCAGAAAAATGGTATTGTTCTCATCATAGATGCTCTATGGTCCCTTATAACTCTAATACAACAAATTCATAAAGAGCAAAGGTAAAAGAGACCATGAAAAGAGCCCCTCGGGCTATGGAACTCCCAACATAATAGAATTATCACTACACTAAATTACTCCAATAACGATTAATTGTGACAATGGAAATATTTTAGCTCTGGATTTTTTTTGCGACGAACTTCTTGTTGCCACAGAGTAAGAGATGTTTTAACCACATATTCATTAGGATTATGTGCAATAAATTTTCAGTTGCTAGAGTAGCGGCAACAAACACATCGCTACCACAATTTTTTTGCTACCTGACTTTTGGGAACGGATTTCATCACGAATCAATTTTTGTTGTCACAATTACAAGAGCAGATTTCACAAATCCTCATTACAACATTTTTAGATATTGTCTAATTCCTTTTTTGATTTTGATATGACTTCCTTTGTTGATCGCTTAATAACATTATCTCATATATGGATGTACTTGTACTCCTTATATTTAGCTAATTCAGATTATATTCTGCTTTTAAAAGCTATAATTATTACAATATTTGTCTAGCGTGTGACGACAGAAATTCTGTTTTGTCACCGTAAGATGTCTATTTTGGAGTGCTACATTTACCCAAACATTTTCCTTGATTCATACAACCAAGTCTTCATAAAACATTTTCCTTGCCTGGATACCTAGATTGATGGCTGTTCTGTCCTCTGCATAATAGCAAAGAAAAAAGTTGATAATATACGCCTTCTAAGCAAACTTAATATATGTATTTACATCACGATCCATTTTGTTCTCTCTATCAGGTGATAATGGTATGCTTGCTACTGGTCAGCGCTCCCGTAGCTTATTTCAGGCAGAGACGTCCTACTATAGCTTACAGCAGCATTGGCATGGCTAGAATCCAAAGCGGCTCGTCTAGTAGGTTGTGACGAGCACGTCGGCATGCCTTGCTATCATCCATGAGATACGTGATGCCTCTGAATCCGCAAACAGCAGCTCGTGGAAGAATTTGTATGATTTTCGCTCGATAATGCCCGACCATTTTGTGCCTTGGCACATATGTTGCCTGTATGCTAACTTTGTCATGTATTGATTTAGCTTCTTTTTTATAGTTTTCGAGGTTGGCTATCAGTCACACAACATGTCAATTACGAGCTTGTTAATCGTCTTCAGAAACCACATAGATTTAGAGAAGGATGGGATGAACCTGCAGATGTTGCTTGCGCAATTCATGTTTATATCATTTGTTGCCAATTGAAAGATAAGTGGCAGCCGTCAGAAGGGACAATTAGCTCTTTTTTTCTGGTACATCCTGTAAAATTATCCAATAAAAAGTTATCCGTGAATGCTTATAATGAATAGGGATTTTTATACGAAGACACCATATAAACTTTATCAGTTACATAACCCTAAAAAAAGTATTGATATTATATCATGACTCGTGTAATATTGCTTTGTATTACACTGTTGACTCTCAAGACCTTAAATGTTGGATTTCCTTTCGTTTTGGTAAAAGCATGTAAAGAGAAATTCGGTGGAATTTTGATGGAATTTCGGTGAAATGACCGGAAATTGGGAAAATTACTTGAAAATTTATTTTTTTAAAATAAAGATTTCTAATAATCTTTAACTCAATAATTGCGATAGAAAGATAGTTCTTTTTGTTGATAGTAAGATACTAGTATGATATGTTATATAAAATTTTCATCCAATCGTTCCAACAATAAAAAAAAGTAGTATCTTGCTCAGAATTGAACTAAATTTGGAACCATAATTAGAAGTCATTGGTTTCTCCTCTTGAACATAAAGAAAATGGTGACACGTGAACACCTCTTCAATAAGAAGAGGGAAAACATATGATAACTGCTAATTAAAATACATATATAAAAATAAAGTAAAACAAAAAATATAAATATCTTTAGATAAAATTTTAATTTAACTCTCAAATCTTGTATCTAACTGATTTGGTTTGGATTTAGATCTAAAATATAGAAACTAGCTAAAAAAACTTCTTTATACATTGTAAAGCACTAACAACTCAGCACATTAGCAAATAAATAAGTGAAAGTTCATTAATATAAGTAAATTTAGATGAAAGCATTAATATAAGTAAATTTAGATGAAAGCGGGTGCTAGATTCCTTTATTTTTGTTGTTTCATTGAAATGACATGTAATTTCGATGAAATTTTGCAATATTTCGTTAATATTTCGTTGGAATCTTGGAAAAAGGAAATAAGAGCGTTTCAATTTCGTTGAACTAAAGAAATGGAAATTTCAGAGAATTTTCATGGAATTTTGTTGAAATTTGAAGCCATGTTGACTGTTGTCGATAATGTCTGTTTGGTCAAAGCGGCACACATCTTTCAGACACATTCTCCCCATGAAGATAACCACTGCACTAGTATGGGTAAACTTTTAATTAGTGTGATTATTCATGATTATAATGGTGAATAAATCTTTCATTTTCTAAATCATAAAAATTATAACTGATTATAATAATGATTATATTTTTTGAGAAATGTATTAAGAATAAAATTTTATGGAAAAAGCCTCTTATCGGATTTGAACCGATAAGTTGCGCCTTGTGATGGTGTTACTCTACCATTGAGTTAAAAGGACCCTTGCTTTACAGACGCCATCTAAGTACACATGAAAGATATTTGTGCGGTCTTGGGTGGGGTAGATGACGGGAACGGAGGGTAGGGCTCCTCGGCGAAAGTAGAGTGGTAGTGGCATGTGAACGAGATGGGGAGGTAGGAGCCGGAGAGGAAATCTTGGCATGCACGTTTTAATTAGTTCAATGCTCTCGAAAACCACATACTACTAAACTTATGGAGCATGGCTGTGAAATTAAGGTCAGCTATTGCTTCCATCTTCGAGTCGATACATTCATGTAAAAGTGATTCTACTAGTTATCAAACTCGAGGCAAAGATCTAAGAGATTCAACTATCAAAAAATTATACACTTTGCTTTCGGATGGAGGGATTAGATCCATCTTACACGACAACTTCAGAAAAAATTGTTTGAGTCGAGGGTTTATTATTTCATATGGTTACTAGCGCAAAATAAAATAACAACTCAAGATCAATTTGGAAAATTAAATATATCCTCTGTCATAAGATGCTATCTTTGCAAGAAAACCTTGAGTATTACTTATATCTTTTCAAAAACTGTGATGTAACCAAAGAGATTTACATAAATGTGGCATTCAATCAAATTTCGACGAATTCTATACATCAATCGCTACGCGTACTATGGATCTAAATGACGAGGAGTGGAAACTTATTTCGTACAAATCTACAATTTGATGGCTAATTTGGAAAGTACGTTGTAAGCTTGCACATGAAGGCATACCTTTAACTCTGCAAGTGTGGTGAGGGATGCTTCCCTAATTTGCGAAGTGCGATAAGTGTTGATCAGGGAAAATAACCATGGATACCTCATAGATATTAGCACCTAGGATTACACTTGGTTTTATTTGATATTTTTTCCGTATGTAGGATTTCTTGCTCTTTGGGCTCTCCCAAACTCAGGTGGTCATTCTCGCTCAGCAGGGATTTCATTGAAGCCAAAGATGGTTGCAATCACTGATCACCAGCTTTAACCGCAGGAAACCTCTTCGTCTTGATCTAGCAATATCTATATTTCATCTTACAGTTTGGAGGACTCTTTCTTCGGATGTTGTGCCTCTCTATCTTGCTGCTTGATTTGATGTTTTTTGGTACTTTAGAGCTTCAATGTATCTTTTTTAATCTCGCATCGGTGTGAGCCCCTGCTGTGACTATTTGTACAAGGTTTGGAACTTTCTTGTTGCATGATGCGTCAGATGAATGAATTTGATCTTTTCTTAAAAAAATCTCAAATCTCTATAAATACTCCATTCAAGGATCTCCTCAATGGTCTGCTAACTCATAGATCTCCTCAGAAGTTAAGTGAATTGGCGTCATGATCGAGTTTATTCTTCGAATCCATTCAGAGCTCGGTTCAGAACCCATTTTTTCAAATATCGATGCAAAAACAAATGAATGAGATGCAATTATTTTTGTGATGTGGATTTTCTTGGTTTTATTTTGGATGTGATTTTCAAACGATTCTAAAATTTTTGGGGTTTTTTAGGGTTTTGATTTTTTTAATTTTGAAGGCAGGTAGATTAGACCTGGAATGTGATGAGTGCAAATTCACCTCTTTAAAGATGTAAAATAATGTCGTAGAGTAGGAGGCGAATTCGGTTCAGCAAAAACCACGATCTTTGAATGTCATGGAATATTTTTACTTGGCAAGTCTACCAAGGTCGAACACAGGGACACGGCTGCCTAATATGTTTATCGAATTTCGATTCATGAGGCACAATGTAAGTTAATTTCAATTCCAGGTCCTAATGATGTACTATGCTAATTACAAAGCAAAGCCATGATGCATGCTATTTTTTTATTTGATTTTCATGCAAGTTAAAGTGATGCATGGATAAATATGCAAGAGAATTTAAACACAAATTAAAGACTACAATTATACCCTAAAAATTATGAGCAACACAATATAAAATGAAATCAATGTTAATTAATCACAATAATAAGAGTGGTCATCAAATCAAAGTAAGACAAGAAGAGCAGGGTCCCATTTTCCACATAAAAATTTACTTTAATTAAAACAGTGGCAAATGAGACAAATAAACATGTTAAGATGTAGAGGATAAAATAAGGATCAAAACGACACTAAAATCATGCAATTTGGACCTACGATGCTCAAGTTATGCTAAAAACAATGCAAGGGCATAATTGTAATAAAAATGCAATAAAAATAAAGGATAAAATTGCATTTAGGTCCCTGGAGGGACCTAAATGCAAATATCAAAAACCGCCTGGGCCATTTCGTAATTTTTCCATTGCGCGCAAGGGCCTTTTTTTAATTTTAGAAAAGTTTGAGGGCCTCCCTGTAAAATACCCAAGCACGCACGTGAGGCACGTGCCTGGGGACCATTTTGCAAATACCAATTCTTCCAGGGTCCTTCGTGCAATTTACTCAACACTCTCAGCTTCGGGACACGTGGTCACTGTCTGTGGCTTGGCTTAAGGTTCGGATGACCCGAGCCTGTAGGTTAGGTTGGAGGCTCGGGTCCACCACGTGGCCTTCTCTCAGTCGTTCGATCCAGACGATCGAACGGCACCTGTAGCGTCTCCTTCTTCGCGGGGCGCCGGAGGAGGCGGGGATCCGGCGACCCGCCCTTGGCTCCGCCGAGCTCCCTTTGCTTGTCTGATCATCGAAGGAGCTTCCTGGAGGGCCTGCGAAGATGCTCGTCACTAGTAGAAGCTCTGTCTTCGTTTGAAGTAGCACGGCGGAGGCAGGTGATTGGCGTGAAAGCTCAAGGTCGGCGAGGTGATGCCAGTTCCGATCATTTACGAATAGACACCTGCGAATGTTAGTTTATAGCCGAAGCGAGCTGCGTGTGAGTGCGAAGGATGTTGTGAGTGAGTGGAGGTCGTGGAGGTGGCGAGAAGTGATGGCCAAGGTGTTCTTCTCCGGCGGAGCAGGGGAAGAGGGTGTCGGAGGGAGGGAGGGTCTGGAGAAGGGAAAGGGGGTCCGCGAGGGTGACTGGTGGAATGCGAAGCTCGGAGGGTGGTCGGATGGAAGTGAGAATGGATGTAGCAGCCAGGAAAATTAGGAGAAAAAGAGAGAGAGAGAGAAAATAACCTCGCCGGAGCGAGGTGTTGATGAAGGTAGCAGCCTGTGATTGAGCTCTGGTGGAGCTCTAGGTCATCGCCCTGGCCTGCCCGGCCTTGGCAGGGAGCTCAGAGGTGCCCGGAAGTCACCGATACACGGCGGAGGTGCCGCGGGTCGACACCGAGCCAACCCCATGATCGCCTCGACATTCCGCCCTTCCGCTGTCACCGGAGGGGCGGAGGAAGCTAGGAGAAGGCCCAAGAATGGTGGACGAGGTGATTGGAGGTAGTGGACGAGGTTTTATAGGTGGAGGAAAAATGGGGGTTACGTGATGAGGAGGTGGGTTTCAATGGTGGTTTTAATGGTGAGGGAATGATGGCAGGAGGTCGTAGGAGTTACGCAAGGGAGACGGAGGTTATGGCTACGCTGGGAAGGCGTTAGGAGCTCGAGGGGATGGTCGGAGTGCCGACCAAAATAGGAAGGAGGAGATGTGGTTGAGAGTCGTAACGCCCGGGGCGAGGCGCACGGGAGGAAGAAGATGGGTGGTGGACCGTTGGATCGTATGATCCAACGGTCAGGAGGGTTGCGCTGATGGAGGGATGTGATATGATCTGAGGATCTGATCGCACGGCTGATAATGGAGCGCGAGGGAACGGCCAAGATTAAGTGATGGGGGGATCTAACGGTGAGAGGGAGCGGGGTGACGTGGCACATGGGTAGGCGTAGGATAGGAGATCGATCTGACGGTTATAGGTGCGGCGCTGGGTAGCGGTTGGGATTAGATCTGATAATTAGATCTAATGGTTGTAGTTAAGGCGGGGTTGGACGGCGGAGATGGGGGAGATTGGAGCAGATCCAATGGTGGGGATCATGACGTGGATGAATGGATGTGATGTGATCAGGGGAGATCCAAAGGCTGAGGACGAAGGGGTGACGTGGAGCGTTGAGGGAAGTTGGATGAGCAGGAGATCAAGTGGCTGAGGATTAGGCGCTAGTGGGCGGCTAAGATTTGATCTGGGGACAGATCAGATGGCTGAGAAGTGAGGCAGTGATGGAGGGCTCAGATGCAGGCGGGGGCGAGTGAATCCAACGGCTGAGAAGGGCGTCGGGTGTCAAAAAGAGAAGCGGTCCCCGTGGGCGGCCCAGAGGGCGCCACGTGGCCCAATGAGAAAATTCAGAGAATAATTACAAAGAAAATTATAAAAGAAATAGTTAAAGGTAGAATTAGGAAAAAAGTCAAAACATTAAAAATTCTCGCCTCGATGAGATCTACAACTTTCATGTTGGTCAAAAAGCCAAAGGAGGTCATTTGTACAAAATGTATTTTAGGGGGTATTTTTATGGGGATAAAAATACCGATTTTGTGGTTTTGAGATGTTTCTATTTTTTTAGTGTTTTTAATGGTCAGTGATTTATGGACAATTATTCTACCTAATTTTTAGGGGTTTTTTTAAGATAAAATAATTACAAGAAAAATAAAGGATATTAAATACAATAAATTAATGGTAAATTATCCACAATATAATACAAGATAAAAACAAAGAATTACATGTGATTTTTATTGGATTGATTAAGCAGGGGATTAATTTATGGCTTTTAGCATGATGAATACGAGATTCATCATACCCCTATACTTAAACCATGCTCGTCCTCGAGCATCTAAAGAATGAAGGAGTCGGATTAATTCCTGACAGTGCGCATGAAATTTTCAAGGCTTGATCTTTCGAAGACCCTTGACCTAAGTGATCCTAAAATTCCGGGTTTATCCAAGCCTTAGTCAGAAGAAATCCAACTTCTCTGATTATCAGACTCTCTTTTTGTACATATAATATAAGGATATGACATTTAGTGTACTGCATTTCATGAGAGCCGAGTCGATGCATCACTCAAAGTTCCAGTCCCAAAGACTCTCCTCTAGACCTAATCCTCAATGCTAGGGAATAAGTCTATTCTTGCTTTAGTCAACCGTCTCATTAGTTTGTCAGACTTGAAATGTTGATGGACGGCCAGATGATGGAGGTAATGGGATTGTGTCTATTTTTCTCACCCTCACATTGGAACAAGGGGCCTCTCGAGTGCCTTTTTACTCAACACATATTAATTTTTAGATTGTTGACCAATGTGTCCGTCAAGAGAGTTGGAGTCGTCTGCACTTGTTTTTCTGGGAATACACCGGGGTGTGTCTCTTTTGAGTATCTAAGATACCTTCGACACCCAAACTTGTAGCATTTACGATGTAGAGCCCTTTTTTTGGTGGCAGCCCGACTCCTTGGTCCTAATTAGCGCTTGGTCCAAATGGACACTTTGAAAATGTTTGGGAGCGCTCACCATTGGTGGAAGCTCATTTATAATTTGACTTGGATGATAGAGTTTTTTTCTTTGACATTTCATTGCATTTGTTGGCTAGATCCACTGCTTTTACCAAAAGTTGGCGCACACTGATCAACAATAATCATTAAGTTTCATCACACCCTGGCACTTTTAGGTAAATATCAAAGAGATAGCATATGAATCTTGTTCACATACTGGCTAGGGTTTCGCTGACACTCAGGTTTTCTGAAGCCTTCATTAACTTTATCCCATCCTCGAATATCATTAGATCGGATCTAAATTCAAATCTCTGGTCCTAGTTCCTCAAGTGATATCTCAACTCAGCTCATCAATCATGCAGTTGTGGAAGTGACTGTGCTGATCATATTTTCTTGAATGTAGAGATGAAGAGTGCAATATAGCACTCAAATCTTTCAAACCAGGGAAGTGTGGATATTTAAGTCTTTAAAAACCCTAATGGCTAAGGCATGTTAACTCAGACTCTCAAGATCACAGAAATCCAATGTCTTCAAATCCTCAAGCCTTGAGTGAGTGTGAATGTGTCAGGAATACACCAATTCCTTGGTTAGTGGTTTTTGCGTGATTTTTTTATTTTTGCAGATTTTTATGGATTTTAATTTTGTTATTTCTTCGGAGAGACAATGAGTGGCCAAGGCTCACATGAATAAAAGTATATACTCTCAGTCAGTATGGGTGTAAGTATGAGCCGATAAACGGACCCTTGATCCTTATGGACAGTGCCATTCGCAGTGTCCTCTAAACCACCCACTCTGCTAAGGGAAACCGAAGTTCCCTCACTGAAAGTGTCTACTAAGCCTAGTAGTCAAAATCAAAATCCAAGAAAGATTTTTAATTTTTTTCAATTTTTTTTGAAAGGAATAATTACAAAAATCCTCGATTTTAATAAACAATTTTTACAAGGTTTTTACAAAACTCAGTTCACAAGCTTACCAAAACCCAGCCCGAAAATAAATTTTAAAAAGTTTTAAAAATGCGAGCTAAGGCTAAAGTAAATATATAGTAGTATACGGTATACCCCCTATACTTAAATTTTGTTATGTTCTCATAGCACAAGTGCTATGAAGCCAAGGCTCGATTCAAATATCGGGTGTTATAGCGGAACTGAGGAGGCGGGTCCCCCTATACTTAGGTCAATATTGACCTAAGTACAAGAAGACGTAACGAGGGAGGGATGAGCAGGCAGGTCCCCCCTATACTTAGGCTACAAATAGCCTAAGTAAGGTCTGAATTAGGGGGGAGGGTTTTCTAAAATACAAGGGTGAGGGGGAGGAGGTTCGTGAAATATATACCGAGAGAGAGAGAAATATACAGGGGGAGATGGTGGGGGTGAGTGTGTATGTGCAAGTGTAGGTGTGTGTGAGGGGGATAGATCATCAAGTGATCTACTTCTTTTTTTCTTTTTTTTCTTTTTTTTGTGTACAACATGCAAAACTGGAAATAAATATGCATATGCAAAATAATTTTTTATACAAATATGCCATGCAATCTGACTGATTAAAAGACTCCAGCCTTTCTTCACAGATTCCTTTGTGGCCTCTTCAGCGGAAGCTCCCGACTTCACGCCTTCATGACGATCAAGTGTCCCCGATCATCATGGGACCTGACACAAAAGATAAACGTTAGAATACTCAGAGAATTTAAATAAGCAAATATGATGCAAAGAAATGATGCATGAAACGAGGACCTAGAAACTTTGAAATTATTGAACAATAAAATCAAAATCAAAAAATTAAGCTAAGCCGTATCCCCGGCAGCGGCGCCATTTGATGAGCGCGAAATTCACCTCTTTAAAGATGTAAAATAATGTCGTAGTATAGGAAGCGAATTCGGTTCAGCAAAAACCACGATCTTTGAATGTCGTGGAATATTTTTACTTGGCAAGTCTACCAAGGTCGAACACAGGGACACGACTGCCTAATATGTTTATCAAATTTCGACTCATGAGGTACAATGTGAGTTAATTTCAATTCCAGGTCCTACTGATGTACTATGCTAATTACAAAGCAAAGCCATGATGCATGCTATTTTTTATTTGATTTTCATGCAAGTTAAAGTGCTGCATGGATAAATATGCAAGAGAATTTAAACACAGATTAAAGACTACAATTATACTCTAAAAATTATGAGCAACACAATATAAAATGAAATTAGTGTCAATTAATCACAACAATAAGAGTGGTCATCAAATCAAAGCAAGACAAGAAGAGCAGGGTCCCATTTTCCACATAAAAAATCACTTTAATTAAAACAGTGGCAAATGAGACAAATAAACATGCTAAGATGTAGATGATAAAATAAGGATCAAAACGATACTAAAATCATGCAATTTGGACCTACGATGCTCAAGTTATGCTAAAAACAATGCAAGGGCATAATTGTAATAAAATACAATAAAAATAAAGGATAAATATTTGCATTTAGGTCCCTGGAGGGACCTAAATGCAAATATCAAAAACCGCCTGGGCCATTTCGTAATTTTTCCATTGCGCGTAGGGGCCTTTTTATAATTTCAGAAAAGTTTGAGGGCCTCCCTGTAAAATACCCAAGCACACACGCGAGGCACGTGCCTGGGGACCATTTTGTAAATACCAATTCTTCCAGGGTCCTTCGTGCAATTTACCCAGTACCTCACATGCGCTGCACGTGAGGGGCCAGGCTCGGGAGAAGGCTCAGCTTCAGGACACGTGGTCACTGTATGTGGCTTGGCTTGAGGTTTGGATGACCCGAGCCTGTAGGTTGGGTTGGAGGCTCGGGTCCACCACGTGGCCTTCTCTCAGCCGTTCGATCCAGACGATCGAACGGCACCTGTAGCGTCTCCTTCTTCGCGGGGCGCCGGAGGAGGCGGGGATCCGACGACCCGCCCTTGGCTCCGCCGAGCTCCCTTTGCTTGTCTGATCATCGAAGGAGCTTCCTGGAGGGTCTGCGAAGATGCTCGTCACTAGTAGAAGCCCCATCTTCGTCTGAAGTAGCACGGCGGAGGCAGGTGATCAGCGTGAAAGCTCGAGGTCGGCGAGGTGATGTCAGTTCCGATCGTTGACGAATAGACACCTGTGAATGTTAGTTTATAGCCGAAGCGAGCTGCGTGTGAGTGCGAAGGATATAGTGAGTGAGTGGAGGCCGTGGAGGTGGCGAGAAGTGATAGCCATGGTGTTCTTCTCTGGCGGAGCAGGGGAAGAGGGTGTCGGAGCGAGGGAGGGTCTGGAGAAGGGAAAGGGGGTCCGCGAGGGTGACTTGTGGTATGCGAAGCTCGGAGGGTGGTCGGATGGAAGTGAGAATGGATGTAGCGGCCAGGAAAATTAGGAGAAAAAGAGAGAAAAAATAACCTCGCCGGAGCGAGGTGTTGATGAAGGTAGCAGCTTGTGATTGAGCTCTGGTGGAGCTCTGGGTCGTTGCCCTGGCCTGCCGGGCCTTGGCAGGGAGCGCAGAGGTGCCCGGAGGTCACCGATACGCGGCGGAGGTGCCGCGGGTCGACACCGAACCAACGCCATGATCGCCTCGTCATTCCGCCCTTCCGCTGTCACCGGAGGGGCGGAGGAAGCTATGAGAAGGCCCAAGAATGGTGGACGAGGTGATCGAAGGTGGTGGACGAGGTTTTATAGGTGGAGGAAAAACGGGGGTTACGTGATGAGGAGGTGGGTTTCAATGGTGGTTTTAATGGTGAGGGAATGATGGCAGGAGGTCGTAGGAGTTACGCGAGGGAGACGGAGTTTATGGCTACGCGGGGAAGGCGTTAGGAGTTCGAGGGGATGGTCGGAGCGCCTGCTAAAATAGGAAGGGGGAGATGCGGTTGAGAGTCGTAACGCCTGGGGCAAGGCGCGTGGGAGGAAGAAGATGGGTGGTGGATCGTTGGATCGTATGATCCAACGGTCAGGAGGGTCGCGCTGATGGAGGGATGCGATCGGATCTGAGGATTTGATCGCACGGCTGATAATGGAGCGCGAGGGAACGGTCGAGATTAAGTGATGGGGGGATCTAACGGTGAGAGGGAGCGGGGTGACGTGGCACATGGGTAGGCACATGATAGGAGATCGATCTGACGGTTATAGGTGCGGCGCTGGGTAGCGGTTGGGATTAAATCTGATAATTAGTTCTAATGGTTGTAGTTAAGGCGGGTTGGACGGCGGAGATGGGGGCGATTGGAGCAGATCCAACGGTGGGGATCATGGCGCGGATGAATGGATGTGAAGTGATCAGGGGGAGATCCAAAGGCTGAGGACGAAGGGGTGACGTAGAGCGTTGAGGAACGTTGGATGAGCAGGAGATCAAGCGGCTGAGGATTAGGCGCTAGTTGGTGGCTAAGATTTGATCTGGGGACAGATCAGATGGTTGAGAAGTGAGGCGGTGATGGAGGGCTCAGATGCAGGCGGGGGCGAGTGAATCCAACGGCTGAGAAGGGCGCCGGGTGTCAAAAAGGGAAGCGGGCCCCGTGGGCGGCCCAGAGGGTGCCACGTGGCCCAATGAGAAAATTCAGAGAATAATTATAAAGAAAAATATAAAAGAATAGTTAGAGGCCGAATTAGGAAAAAGTCAAAACATGAAATTTGCTCGTCTCGACGAGATCTACAACTTTCATGTTGGTCAAAAAGCCAAAGGAGGTCATTTGTACAAAACGTATTTTGGGGGGTATTTTTATGGGGATAAAAATACCGATTTTGTGGTTTTGAGATGTTTTTATTTTTTTAGTGTTTTTAGTGGTCAGTGATTTATGGACAATTATTCTACCTAATTTTTAGGGATTTTTTTGAAGATAAAATAATTACAAGAAAAATAAAGGATATTTAATACAATAAATTAATGGTAAATTATTGACAATATAATACAAGATAAAAACAAAGTATTACAGGTGATTTTTATTGGATTGATTAAGAAGGGGGTTAATTTACGGCTTTTAGCATGATGAATACGAGATTCATCAGAATGTAGAGTGGAGAAGTTCGCTACCAATGCTCATCGGTACTCAATAGGGTAGGAAGGTGACTATGCCACCTCCTTTGCTTCGGAAATGGGGTTCTTATGGTGGAATTAGGGAATAAGATTTTAGAACCTCTGATTTTAGCTTAAATATGGAGTACATTGAGTGTGAAATTTGAAATTTACGAAGGAGACAAGAGTTGTTATCACAACGTTGACATGAAGGAGGTGGGCAGACGAGTGGATCAAGGGTAAATGTGGTGGCTACACAAGGGTATTAGGAACTCCTTGGGCTCCTATACTCGAAGACGAAGTTGACTGCGTTCAACTTCTGTGTTGCCCCATCTCGTGGGGTTAGCGTCGAGCCTAACTCCTTAAGATCCAGATACTCAACAATAGACATATCCATACATCTTGATTAATATTAGGAATGTGACGCAGGAAAAGTAAATAATAAAATACTGCTATAACATTTATATAATAGTGGTTCTCAAAACTTTACACATTTTCAATAAAGTCCACGATATATTTTTACAAAAGTGACAACTTTGTGGAAGCTAGAAAGTACTACAACAACTAGTACAACTCTACGAGTGAAGTGCCCCGAAGTCTGGTACAAACTGGGGAAACTCAAGTCACTACTGTTGATCAGCAACATGCAAACCTGGATGAGTTTCCAAAGAAGTACATATGAGCAAAAAATTCAGTGTGGCTAAAACATGCTAACAACACTACACTAGCATAAGTGAAAAAGATCAAAGAGAGATGTTTTCATGTTCCACCAGTTATCCTTATTATGATTATTTATCCACTATTCCAAACCATCAATAAATACTATTATTATAAGTTACATGTATTTCACCACTTCTACAAATGTTTGCATCTTTATTCATATCATGAGCTCATCAATTTTACATTTACTTACATGCAAACGTTGGGTTAATCATACATGTTTGTGTACATAGGTATATGATTCAAGCCATTTTTCCATCATTTAGTTGCTGAGTTCAAACAATAATAACAACATATCAACGGTAACAATGCGTGCAACGGACCAACTAACTTAAGCAACAACACCAACTCCAACTTCAACCATTTCCCCCAGTTTATCCGCCACGGAGGGAATACCGGGAACGAATATACCGCGGTCAAATGGGATCTCACGAATACACCCTTATGACAAGTTTTGGGTCTTCGAGAGTGCCATACTAGGGACGCGAACTCATCAACTGTACCTCTAGTACTACGCTCAACCGACAGAGCCGCGAAACACACCGACAGTATGTGCATGTTGCTACGCAACTCATTCGTTGGGATCGCAACCTTCATAGTATCTATCTGGGCCCAAGGGTGCATGTCCCAATCTCTTCCAGCACCTAACTCCATCTACCTGTTCACCATGAAATTTCACCCACAAAAAATACTTTCAATCCACAGGTAGTTAGATGATCATAGTTCATGCGATGTATGAAAATGTCAGGATTCAATACTAGATGGTTACTGGAAGGGCTATTTATGGTTCCCACTCTTATGTTTTCTTACTTGAAAGCGATGTTGCGCTGGAGTAATAGGATTCACCCACATAACTCCTACATGATATGTCCAGTTAAAAGCTATTACCAGGATGGACAAAAACCCGACTTAGAAATATGGTTAAGTTACACAACATAAATCTTGACTTACTAAGGATGAAGTCATAGAGCATGTATAACACATCATTGATGTATATACCTGTCTAATTACAGAAGGAAGATACGATCATACTACGAACACACAAAAAAAAGATTTATGAATGCATGATCTACAACATGTAATATTAAGACTTGTATATAAGAAATCCATTTGCATATGAAAGAAATCCATCCATGAATTTAATAATCTACATTAATGTGACCAAGAGCTTATAACTTCAATATATTTATAACCCAAAAGTCGAATAACATGATTTCCATAGCTACTTCAAATATACTAACATGTCAAGGCTCTTATAAAGAAAATGTAACAGACACAAGTTTGAGGGCTTCGCAATAAACATTCATTTTTTTTCAAAATTCATGTAGCCTAATTATAAGTAAACAATATACCCTTACGTGATTAAAAAGGTAATTAAAGGAAACGTTATCAAAGCACATCAAACATTACGAATGCATGTTGATTATCATGTTATCTTGAGAGTTTATGCCATTATGCTAAAATACATTATCAACATAAACGTCAAAGACATGATGATTTATATTTGGGTTATATGTCGCTGCCCCCACCATATTTTCGTAATTTTTTTATTTTTTTGAAAAATAGCACTATATATATATTCATCCCTATATCCCTCCTATATGTCATTCAAATTTCGTCAGAAACAGAGACTCCTATGACCTCCATCCAGACAGTCATTTTTTAACAGTAATAGGATTTTTTAAATCGACACCATCTCGATGGAGGTCGTAGGAGTCTTTATTTCTGACGAAATTCGAGTGGCATATAGGAGGGATATAGAGATGAATATATATGGTGATATTTTTCAAAAAAAATAAAAAAATTTGACAAAAATGTGGCAGGGCAGCCCCATGTTTTCCTTTATATTTATACAAAGAGTAATATGAATGTAAAAAAAATTAATGTCTATCATGATTAGAGTTTATCTCTTTTGTATCTATTAATACATTTAAATAGGCTTCATTCAGTGTAATATAAATGAGCATACTTCCATACTATTGTTTTATAATCTCAGAATATATGTAAAAGCCATTTGTATGGTTACAACATTAATAATGATAACCGTTAAATAGTATATAATTATGTCAAATCACATGCTCATGAGTCTTCATATCAATGCTCCAACATAATGTTATATTTTTTAAACTGTATGTTTCGTCATCTAATATGCAAGGATGGAATGTCTGTTTACAACTTATAATTTGAAGTACATAAACCCTGAGTTACATCAATTGATGTCTATTTATATATACATATACATATATATATATATATGAAAAACTTCAATTGAGGTGCCACCTTTCCATTCACATGGTGTGACACCTCCTATCAGCCATCTGATATTGATAAACGACACTGATGAATCCACATTTCATCATCTTTATTCTATCATTTTGGCACCAAAAACCCTGGTAAATGCCTGTAAATAGCATTAAAATCACCATCTTAGCATCCATGCATGTGCATCACAATAGTGTATAAAATACTGTAATTAAGGCTAAAATTATAGAATAAATAAAGAAAAGAAAAAGAATAAAATATTGTAAATATTTTATGACCCAAAACCCCCGAGACCTAGGCATCTTGATGAATAGGTCGACCAGGAATAAAGTAGGGGGAGATAAGGGTCAAATACCTATTTTATTTTATTCATTCTTTATTCATTTCGGGACCTATTTTTGGTTCCACTTTTTATACACCAAATAAAGAAACTTTGTACATGAAAGTTGTAGATAATTTTATATAGAAAAATACAAAATTGATTTCACAGAAAAACAATGTACAGATAAAAAGTTATGGTCTGAATAAGAATTCAGAATCCCAACTTCCCAGACCCGTAACTCACAACTGATAACTCCAAATGTAGCAAACTCACCTTTAATTGTATATAGAAGAAAATAATCTAATTAATGGCGGTGGTTTCGCATTTAGCGGAGCTACGGTTTGAAAGTTGAGTTTTGGACCCTCATTGTATACTCTTACATAATAAAATATTCAATTTATTATTTATTCATTATTTTTATATTTTCTATATGCTTATAATTTTGTAAATATTACTTATAATATATGTGCATTAAAATTGAAATAAAATACAAAGAAAAATAAAAATAACAATATACTTGTACAAAGACTACATAGGTATTATACATACACTTATACCTATATACAATACACTTGTATTTTATTAAATATACAAAACAAATCAGAAAAATAAAATAAAAATATATTTATGTATATAAAAGTATGTTATAATTTTATAAAATACTAAATAACAATAATAAAAAAATAAAATACCTAAATAAAATATTAAAATACATAGGTATTATACCTATATAGGGTTAAAATGGTAACTTGTAAAAATATAAGTCATAAAAATAAATAAAAATCAGAATAAAATACTACATAAAATTTTGAGCATTTTTTATTTTATATCTTTTAATTAATTCGGCCATTTAGTATTTTAAATTGAATTAGTAACATATTTTTCCAGGGTTTTCCTGGTTGGTCCACGTGGACCAACCAGGAGGCCAGGACTGTTGACCTAGGTCAACAGTCTGACCTACATCCTGTAGCCCTTGTCAGACCCGTCTTTGACCCCATATCTACCATTTTTTTCGAGGCTGCCGCTTTCATCCTTTCGTCTTCCACTCTTCACGACTTTTGAAGCTCTAAGATCGAGGACCCTCGCCCAAGCACTATCTTGGGCTGAAGACCACTGCATCAGGCCAGGCACCTCGTTCTTTCCACCCTCTCGTCAACCATACTTAAGCCTCCCCTTGACCTTCGTTTGAATTCGAACCGCAAATTCCAGCCAAACTTTCCCCCTTGACCCTGCTTGGAGATCCCGGAGGTGACAGCTCTGTGGAGCGCTCGTCAGGGCGGTGAACCAGCCAAGTTTGGAGCGTGTTCCAACCTCCGGCGACCGCCGTCGAGGTACCTCCTCCCTCGCCTGACCTGGGCTTGAGGCTGTGCTTTATTTCTTTTATTTTCGCTTGCATTGCATTCGTTATCATCTCGCGCTTCATTTCCCCCTTTCATTCGGTCCAATAGTGGGTCGATTCGCCCAATCACCCCTCGCCGGAGCTATCTCCGACTACAGTTGGTTTCAGCGCCACTCCATCCATCGATCACGCATCCCCACGCCTCCGCGAGGTCCATGCAATTTGCCCTGGACCTTTTCACCATTTCTTGCAGGTCAAAGAGCAGCGAACGCACCTGGAAGGCATTTTGCGACCTTCGCCGGAGATACCTGGAGCTGAGAGCTCCGCCGCCTGCGCGCCAGCACCTCGAAGCCTCTCCGACGAATCCGAGCCCTCCAGTCCATAGAGTGACCTCCCAGGAGTCTGCAGCTCTATTTTGGAGCCCATCCATCGCCTGAGGAGCGAGATCGGAGTCGGGGAAGCGCGCCTTCGCCGGTGCTCTTCCCTGTTCTTCCTCCTCGCTTCTCCACCGTCTGATCGAGCCGCAGCTCCTGGTGATCCACCGACCGTTCGATCAAGCCGCCTCAGCAGCCGTCGATCTCCTCGCGGAGATCTAATCCGAGGCGTCGGATCTGAAGGGGCATCGCAGACCCAGGACACGCCACGTGGATAAGTGGGATTCATCCCACCGTCCGACCTTCCGCCGTCGAGGGTATTTTGCTTCCCAGCCCTCGCAGTTTTTGTATTTAATATTTAGTATTTAAACTTTTGTCTGTAGCGTAAAAATTTTGTAATATTTGCACAAAGACCCCCATACTTCTAATATTTGCACTTAGGTCCTTCGCCACGTCACCTCACGTGACCTGTACACGTGAGGGGGTGGGCATTTTGCAAGGATACCCTCGGTCATTTGTGTATTTCGTTTTAGTCCTAAAACTTTTATATCAAGTGTAAACTTTTTGGATATTTTGCAAGTAGGCCCTCAGGGTTTGAGATATTGCGTTTTAGCCCTCGCCAGGCGCGTGCAAGTCACGCGCCCTGGTGGGTCAATTGCTTGCGTGCCCCTGCGGTTTTTGTAATTGCTTTTTGATGCTATAAATTAAACATTCCGTGTATATTTTTGTGGAAAATTGCATGTACGCCCCTGGATGTTTGCTATATTGCACATATACCCTTGCCAGGCTTGTTTATTGATTGGATGCATGTTCTAATTATTTCAACCTTCATTTGGCCTCCAAAAATTCTCAAATTTTGAACTTAAGCTACTGGATACTTGTATTTTGACGGCCTAACTTCAGTTTTGGATTTTATTCTATTTTCCCATTTATTAAAAATCAAAAACATGCATTTATTTCACTGTTTGCATTAGAAAACCCATAAAAAATATAAAAACGTTTTGAAAAATTCCAAAAAAATTATCTAGTGTCTATTTCCACCTATTTTAGTGTCAGTCCAAAAATCACTAAAAATCTCAAAAGAAAAACACTAAAAATTTAAAAACACTCAAAAACTTCAAAAAAATATATAAAATCAAAGAAAACTCTAAAAAATACAAACTCAGTTTCTGTTTGTTCTGTATTTTGCTCTCCTTACTAGAAAATTATTGTGAAAAATTTTGATTGCTGTTGCTATTTTTAACTCCTATTTTACTCACAGCCAGCAACTTTGTCACTGTTTTCTCTTATTTCAGTATTTGAAAATATCAAAAACACCTTGAAAAATCCCCAAAAATCACAAAAACAGTAGAAAACCACAAAAATCTCAAAAACAATTTATTTCTGATTTTTTGGTAATTTTTACTTAGTTTTATAAATATTTTATCTTGTCTTTTATTCCATTGTCTTTAAATTCCAATATTGAAAAAGAAAAAGAAAAATATAAAATATAAAATTATAAAAATCGGGAAATTAAAAATCAAAATACAAAACTAAACAAATTAAAATAAAAAAATTAAAAAAATTAAAAATTAAAAACCCACAAAAATTGTAGTTGCTTGCTTGCTTAGTGTAGACACTTTACACACACACACTTGTGCTTACATTTGCTTGAATTACCCTGCTTGCTCCCTGTGTTCGAACTCTCTGCATACTTGTCACTATACACCATTTGTGCAGAGTTAAAAATAAATTTTAACTCCACATTAGTTCTAATTTATTGATCTTTAGTGTGGGTTAATTGTTGATTAAATACGGATTTTGATTGGTCGACACTTCGACTGAGTTCACGCTTTGTGTTGAACTTAAGACCATCGATTTTCGTGTTTATCAAATGGCGCCGCTGCCGGGGAACAACAGCGAGTAGTTCACATTTTGTTTGATTGTGTGACTGTTTACCATAGCATTATTTTCCATCTCTTACATTTTTGATATATCTTGTTGAGCTATCTGACCGTCTCTTTTCTTGTCTTCTTGCGAGGGACCGCGGAGCAAGGCGGATTGCTTAGGTGATCCGGAGCATCCTTGGGAAGCGGAGCCGGCCTTCTTAGGTCATGCCGGCAGGAGAGAGCAGGAGTGAGAGAAGAGTGATTAGTTAGCTTGCATTTTACTTCTGTGAGAGAGAGACTTTTATAATTTGTAATAATACAGGTACACTTGGACTTTTGGACACTACCGGGCCCAATTTCCAGGTGTTTGTTCACTTGGGGGCTCACCGCGGTTTTTGACGAGTTTTCCTCGCTTGTCATTTTCCGGTTTTGTTTTCATTTTTCACTTTCTTTTGTGGATTGAGCTCTTAGATTTAGGCCTGCTTGATCGATTAACTTAGGTCCAAACACACTAATAACCTTTGCATGTACCTATAGCTCGTATTTGGACTTAGTTAAAAATTAAACAGTTAGCCCCTTATCTCTTAACCCGTGTGCCGTGAGCGAGCCCCATCAAGCGCTACTCCTGAACTCGAGTGTGTCGAGAAGAGGAGGGGTAAGCCAAGACCGGACTCTTAGGTTAAAGATAAGTGGCCGACTTGTGGTTCTTCACGCTAGCAGTTGCCTGTTCTAGGACGATTTCCGTTGTGCATATCGGCATGTAGATTAGGTTTAAAAATTCTGCTTTGCATCCTGCATGGAGAGAGCTGGGATTCGTTGTAAGTCTTCTAACTGGGCATCCATCATTTAGGCACAAAGGTGAGATTTCCATCTTTGTGCCAACTTGCACGGCTTTTCCGACTCTACTCTCCCTCTGTTTTTGGACAAAGTAGGATCAAGAAAACACAAAAATCGTTAGGCGCTTGTTTGAATCTACTCAAAAGAAGCGATAACACCAAAAAAAATAAAAAAAGGGACTGCTAAGAAAACTTGACCAAAAATAAAATCGGTAATTGGATTCATTGCTTGGGGAGAGTAACACCCTCACTTGTATTCAGGTTGCATGGGAAGGTCTCCTTCCAAGTGAGGTGAGCGCTTCGTAAGGATTAGAGCCAAAAACCCAGCTTGTGGCTGCCTTGTGTATCGCCTGGATTACCGAAGTATTGGCGCTTCTATCGTACGTGGACGAGTAGGGCTTGGTCAACATTGGTGACTCTCTATTGTGTAGAGCATCGACCTTGTCCGAAGTATCGAGCCTAGGCCACGCCTTCACGGGGGTGTCTGTCTCATCGTCTCGCGTCCGAGTAGGTTCTTGCACGCTCACGGGTGATTCCGTTGCGAGCGAGTTCCGAAGTATCGGTTTCGCCTATTGGCTTCCTCTCTTATTCTTTGGCTGAGTAGGGATCCAGGAAGGGTTACAAGGACCTCAAAAAGTGCAAGCTACAGGTTACACAGGAGGAGGACAAGTACGGGATACTCTTCCGGCAGTACTCTCTCTCCTTTAGGCGTAGCGTTCTAAGGACTCGTGAAAAGATAAATTCCTGAATCAAACTAAAATTGACAAGATAAAAGCCGAACCTTCACGGCTTCACGTGTTGAGTTGGTGAACTCACCCCTGCTTTGTGTTTGATTGCTAGATTTATTTAGGTCAAGATCAAAAACACCGCACAATTGTGCACAATTTTGTTGCATATCATCTTCTTCTTCTCTTGCATTATCCCCACTCTTCTCGAATAATCAAGATGATGGGACGGAGATCTCTCAGGCCGACCTTGTCGGCACCGCTATCTAGCACTCCTCCTTATTCATCTAGGAATACCTCGGAGAGTCCGCTCTCCGAGCCTGAGTTTACATCCACCCTGTTCCCCCTCGACCACCCTTCTCATTCTCCTTCCATCAGTCCAAGAGTGTCAGAATTCAGTGCATCACAGTGTTCAGCTCATTCGATAGCACCTGAGATGACCTCTTTTGCTTTTTCAGAAGATCCAGCCATGGCAGACAGAGGCGAGCATGCAGATGATCATGAGCACCCTCCATTCCTATTTGATCAGGCAGCCATCAACAATTCCTTGTTAGCATCCCTGGAGACTATGCAGAGACAGATCCGTGACCAGGGTACATTCATGGGTGATCTTATGAGGGAGATAGCTCAGATGAGAGAGAACCGAGCTGGCGGAGAAGGTGGTGGAGGAGGAGGACCTGATGCAGGAGGAGCCGATCCAGACGCCGAGCGACCGCCACAGACCATTATGAGGGAGTTGCACAACCCAGCTGCATCCCTCACTCACTGGTGGATCAGACTCCCGTCAATCCACGGAGATTTCGAGCTTCGGCCCCACACGATCCAGCTGCTACCCAAGTTTCATGGGTTGCCGACCGAAGAGTCGCACCTCCACCTCCAAGAATTTGAGATGATATGCAGCACCATCCATGATCGGTTGATAACCGAGGACACAATCAAGATGATTGCCTTTCCATTCTCTTTGGTTGATAGAGCCGCGTATTGGCTCAAGCATCTTGGGCATTTCGTCGACACATGGGCAGAGCTCCGGACCGCATTTTTGAAGAAATACTATCCTCTCGGCCGGACCAATGCAGCTAGAGCTATGATTAGCAATTTTGTCATGATCCCAAATGAACAATTCCATGAAGCCTGGGATCGATTCAGAGAGCTCATCGATCGGTGTCCACACCACGATATATCCAAGCCCAATCTGGTTCAGAATTTCTTCTGTGGGCTGACACCGGAGCTGCAGGGGCTAGTGAACGCCTCTTGCGGTGGGTCCTATTTCTCCAAGGGAGAAGACGACGTCTGGGCCATCTACGAAGGCATGGCAGAAAACTCTACTGTGATGGCCCAAGCCCGAGTCTACACTCAGCAGAAGCCCCCGCAAGGAGCGGGATCATTTCAGAGGATCGCCTGCATCGATGCCGGTCCCAATACAACGTCGGTAGCCGCAGCCCAAGCCGAATCAGCAGCAGCCGACATGGGCATAATTAGTGAAAAGTTGGACCGCATGGAGATCCTCGAGAAGAAGCAGAATCAAGGTCTAGCCCAGATGGACCTTCTCACCAAAACCATGAGTGACCTGAAGACCCAGATTTTATGTATTCAGGAGGCACAAGCCCATTCTCAACAACCTCCCAGGTCACAGGTTGCTTCCAGCAGCAGCAATCCCAACCAGGCCTCTACCTTATACCGCCAGGTGAATCACATTCAGGCAGAGCCGGTGCCCTTGCTGCAGTACCATCCAGAGCAACCACCATCTCAGGACACGCAGATGGTGGTCTATCAGCCGGAGCAGCCATTGGCAGTTCTTCCTCCACCCTCCTTTGAGCAGGAACCGTTGATGGAAGTCAACGGGATTTGGTACGACCGGTACCCTCAGCCCGCAATTCGTAGGGATCACCCCGGATTCCGTTGGGGCAATGGTGGATCATCATCCCAACAGCACTCTCCTGCTCAAGGACAGCAGAACAGCCAGCCACAACAGCACAACCAGCAGCCCCAGTATGCCCAGACATCTCAGTATCAGAGTGGTCCTCGTCCCTCCTATCAGGGACAGCAGTGGAGGCAGCGACAGCCGCCTCAGCGGTCTTATCACCAGCCTTCCCCCCAGTATCATCAGCAACACCAGCAGCAGCCCCATTTCCAGCAGGGACAGACATCCGGTTCTCAGGGTCCAGCCTTTGAGAACCCGGCCCTTGATGATCTTGCCCGCTTGCTATCTGAACAGCGAGCTTCTTTCAGGCAAGAGATGGATGAATTCCGGCAGGAGATGAGGGACATCATGAAAGGAAAGGCCGCCATACCCGCTCAGATCGAACCTAACCCTAATAATCTAAAAAGAAAATCTGAGCAGGTAGAGTTCACCGAGGATACCTCTCCTAGTGATTATTTGAGTGATAAATCTTATTCCTATTATGATGCTGATTTTGTTACTACTAGGAGCGGTAGGATGCCAGCCGGCGGCGCCTCTTCTGAGCGACGGCCAGATGCAGGATCAGGAGCGCCAGAGGAGCAGAGGAGCGGTGCTGATGCCGCTAATGATGATGTTGAAGACAGTGGTGCTGATGCCACCAATGATAGAGTCCAGGACGACGGTGCTGATGCCGTCGTGATACCAGATACAGACGGTGGTGCTGATGCCACCATTTTGGATGATGAATCAGAGCGCGGTGCTGATGCCGCGAAGACAGGTGCTAGAGGTGGTGCTGAAGCCACCACATCTACTTCTATTGAGCCACCAACTGTGATGTTACCACATTTTGTACCTAGAGACTGTGGGAACAAAAACAAAAACAAGAATATGAATAAAGGAAAGGTTTCTGTTCAAATTGCGGATCCATATGTGGTGAATGATGATTATTGTATGGATTCTCCGTCCTCCCAGGCACAGGGACCGAGTCCTAGTCCTCCATCTGAGGAGGCCCCTACCATCCCCTTTCCCGACGCACTCCGCCGAGTGAAAGGGAATAAAAAAGAAAATCAAAAAAAGAACCAGCAGGTAGAGTTCGGCAACGAAATGATTGACAGATTTCACATTCAGCTGACTCTACAGGAAGCATTTGAGCATATCCCCTTCTTCAAAAAGAACTTGAAAGAGACAACTACTGTTCGAAGGAAGAAGAGGCGCAGAGATCAAATCCATATGCTCACTCATGGCATATGTTGCATCATCCAGAACAAGCTGCCAGCCAAGCGACCAGACGCAGGAGCTCCCTATGTCAGATGCGAGATTCAGGAGCAGCAGTTTGATCGTACTCTATTAGACAGCGGCTCTTCAATTAACCTCCTTCCGGCAGCCTTACTCAAGCAGTTCGAGTTTGGCCCTCTTCTTCGAAGCAGAACGGTCCTTCAGTTTGCTGATAGGTCGATTAAGAGGCCGAAGGGGTTATTGAAAGACGTGGTCGTTACCATTCAGGGCCTGAAATTCCCCGTGGACTTCGTTGTGTTGGACATGGAGATCCCTGAGTCGGTAACTGATGCCCCCATCATTCTCGGACGTCCATTCTTGGCCACTGCCAAGGCGGTGACCGACCATGATAGTGGGAAGGTATGTTTTCGCGTAGAGGGCGAAACCATACAAATAGAGACGATCGAAGAGATCAGAGCTAGAGAGTTAGAGTGCTCCGAGCAGTCCAGCGAAGCCGCGCAGATGACAGAGGAGGAGCTAGACATTCACCAGGTCTGTGATTTTGAGATGACTGATGATGAATCCAATTGGAAAGATCCTGTAGCACCGACCCTTGCCTTGCCTACAGATTCACTATATCTCAAGCTCATGGCAGTCGAGAGCCGGGAGAGCACATCCCTGGAGGAGGATACATCTGAAGCTGACAGTGTTGTGATGAGTGGTGCAGATGAGTTCCATTCTTACTCATCTTCTTCTGATCCCTCAGATTCAGACATTGACTGGGATGACTTTGATGATTATTTTCCTTGTCTGATTCCTTCTGAGCCAGCAGCCATGACAGAGCGCGAGCCAGTGCAGTTTATTGATGATCCATCAGGCCGCCCTTCGTCAGCACTTCATGCAAAGCGAGAGTTCTCCCATGCAGACCTGGTAGCATTTACACAGACATATCAGAAACCAGATCTGCCACCTCCCAGTTGTCCAGAACGGAAACCTCTTCCGCAGTCAATGAAGTATAGATTCCTTGCGGGTGAGCCAGAAATGTACCCAGTCATTATCTCAGCAGATTTGACTGGAGAGCAAGAATCTCGTCTGATGGAGGTTCTTGAAAGAAACCGCAAGGCAATCGGTTGGAGTATAGCTGATCTCCAGGGGCTGAGCCCAAATCTTTGCTCTCACCACATCTATCTTGATGATAACGCTAAGCCGTCGCGTGAGTTCCAACGACGGCTGAACCCGAATCTTCGAGACGTAGTCATGAAAGAAATTTCCAAGTGGTGGAGCGCCGATTTCATCTATCCCATCTCCGACTCCAAATGGGTAAGTCCGTTACATGTGGTACCCAAGAAGACGGGTATCACTACAATTGTTAATGAGTCTGGAGAGGAGATCGCTACCAGAGTACCAACTTCTTGGAGGGTCTGTGTGGACTACAGACGACTGAATGAGGCCACCAAGAAGGATCACTTCCCGCTGCCCTTCATTGATCAGATTATCGAGCGGTTAGCCGGGAAGAGTCATTACTGCTTTCTTGATGGGTACTCTGGATACAATCAAGTGGTCATTGCGCCCGAAGACCAGGAGAAAACGACATTCACCTGTCCGTTTGGGACTTATGCTTTCAGACGGATGCCCTTTGGTCTATGTAACGCTCCGGCAACATTCCAAAGGTGCATGTTGTCCATATTCTCGGACATGGTGGGTGACTGTTTAGAGGTCTTCATGGATGACTTCTCGGTCTATGGCGACGGGTTTGACGCTTGTCTTGACTGCCTAGACAGTGTGCTCAAGCGCTGCATTGAGGTCAACCTTGTTTTATCCTGGGAGAAGAGTCATTTCATGATGACTCAAGGGACGGTCCTTGGTCATATCGTCTCCAACAGGGGCATGGAGGTCGATCCGGCTAAGGTGGACATCATCAGAAAACTCAATCCGCCGTCCAATCTGCGTCAGTTACGGTCTTTTCTGGGGCATGTCGGTTTCTACCGACGGTTCATTCAGGACTTCAGTCGAATTGCCCGACCGCTCACTGACTTGCTGACCAAAGACACCGAGTTTATTGTAAATGATAAGTGTCTTGAAGCATTTGAGACTCTCAAGAATATGGTTGTCTCAGCTCCTGTCCTTCAGCCACCCGATTGGTCTCTCCCATTCGAGATCATGACGGACGCTTCAGATTTTGCCGTTGGGGCTGTGCTTGGACAGAGGAGGGATGGTTTACCCTTTACCATTCACTACGCCAGCCGGACTTTGGATGCCGCGCAGCAGAATTACACTGTGACTGAGAAAGAGATGCTGGTCGTAGTTTTCGCTCTTGATAAGTATCGATCATATATTCTCGGATCTAAAGTGACCATTTACACTGATCATACCGCCATCCGATATTTAATGGCTAAGAAGGATGCCAAAGCACGTCTCACCAGATGGATCCTTCTACTCCAGGAATTTGATATTGAAATTAAGGATAAGCCTGGAGTCAAGAATGTGGTGGCGGATCATCTCTCCAGATTGGAGAATCTTGAGGAATCTGAGCCCAGCGCACCTATCACAGAGACATTTCCAGATGAGGCGATCTTGGCTGTCACCTCACTCCCATGGTATGCTGACTTTGTAAACTATCTTGTTGCCAAGACAGTCCCTCAGGGTTGGCCCAGGCAGAAACTTGAGACCTTCCTAGCTAAGGCCAAGTTTTATCATTGGGAGGATCCCGTCCTTTATCATGAAGGAGGGGATAGTATCTGGAGGAGGTGCATTCCTCAAGAAGAGCAGCAAAGCGTCCTCACATACTGCCACAAGCTTGAGGCAGGAGGACATCATTCTGGAAAAAGAACAGCACAGAAGGTGCTTCAATCCGGCCTATGGTGGCCTACTCTCTTCAAAGATTCTGATGAGTTCGTGAAGAGATGTACTGACTGTCAGAAAATGGGAACCTGCGGACAGAGAGACACGATGCCCATGCAACCCATTCACTTCTGTGAGGTTTTTGATGCATGGGGGATTGACTTCATGGGCCCATTTCCTAAGAGTCAGGGATTCGAGCATATTTTGCTCGCTGTAGATTATGTCAGCCGATGGGTTGAGGCCATCCCCGCCCGAGCCGCAGATGCTAAAACCGTTTGCAAATTTTTGAGGAAAAATATCATTTCACGGTTCGGAGTACCTAGAGTTTTGATTTCAGACGGGGGGTCTCACTTCATCAATGACAAAGTCAGGGCCCTTGCAGACGAGTTCGGCATTGACCATCGGGTTGCCACTCCTTATCACCCTCAGACTAATGGTCTTGCCGAAGTATCGAATCGGGAGATAAAGACTATCTTGCAGAAAGTTGTCCGCCCAGACCGAAAGGATTGGCCACAGCTTTTGGACTCGGTCTTGTGGGCTTATCGGACTTCTTTCAAAAATCCATTGGGGACATCTCCCTTTCACCTCGTCTATAGCAAGCCGTGCCATTTGCCAGTGGAAATCAAGCACAAATCTTTTTGGGCAGTTACTGAGTTGCTTGTGGATCCCGAGAGTGTAGGAGACCAGAGAAGAGCAGAATTGGCAGCCCTGGAAGAACTGAGAGACACAGTCTTTTCGAACAGCCTACAGTACAAAGAGAAAGTGAAGACATGGCACGATTTGCATATCATCCATAAACAGTTTGAGCCAGATCAGAGAGTATGGTTGTTTGATTCCAGGCTGAAATTATTCCCAGGGAAGTTGCAGAGCAAGTGGAAAGGTCCGTATGTGGTCAGGAAGGTACATGACAATGGCAGCATCGACATATCCGAACCGTCATCTTCCTCTACCTTCCGCATCAATGGTCAACGCCTTAAGCTATATCTAGATCACAATCCGCCGACCATTGACGTTGCCCCCATTCTTCTGGTATGAGATGTGTCCTTTGACTCTCATCATCTGCATCTCATACATGGTGATCAACTCCATCTGCCGCTGTACAAATCCATCTGTTCATATCACTTTCATCTGTTGAGTCATTTTCTTCTTTTCTTCTTTTCTTCTTTTCCATCTCTATCTTCTTTATCTAGGAAAAGGGTGCCGCCCTTGTAGACAGTTTTCCATACTTAGGACGTACTTTGTCCTAAGTATAGGGGGGTGTGCACCCCGAGTATTTCCATTCTTTGATCCTCTCCATTGTCTCCTCTTCTTGTCTATACTTAGGGATATCTTACCCTAAGTATAGGGGGAGACAATCTGAGTACGATCTGTTCATTCCCACCCTTGACCCTCCCTGCATTGTGTACAGTCTGCTATACTTAGGATTATTTGATCCTAAGTATAGGGGGGACGGTCAACTTCTCATTTATTGATTCGTTCATTCTTTAGACTTGCCTATACTTAGTACGAGTTATGTCTTCTCTTTTCTCTCCGATCTATGAGGACATAGCTCAGGCTAAGTATAGGGGGGTCGTATATACTGTGTATATACTTTAGCCATAACTCGTACTTTCACATTTTCTTAAAAATATGGCTAATAATTCATTACAAAATTCTTTAATAAAAAGATGTGGTTATTCCTCAAATTCTTTTTGTATATACTGATTAATGAATCAGGTGAAAATGTTTTTTGCAAAATGTTTGAAAAATAGTTTGAAAATCTTTGTGAACATCTATTGAAAACTATTTTGAAAATGTTTTGTTACATGTTTTCAACCTTTGTAAAAAAGTGTGGTTTGTAAAATTTATTTTCTTTGTGTGAAATAAAATGTTTGAAAAAATGATTTGCAAATGGTTTGAAAAATGGTTGCGAAAATATGTTGAAAAATCTATATATACTGTTTTGAAAACCTTTGCAAAATGATTTTCAAATGTGTGTACATGTTTGTAAAATGATTGTAAAAATTATTTTGAACTATAGTTTTCAAAAATTGTGTGAAAAAGCTTGTGTCAAATAAGTTTGAGGAATATTTACATCACACCAAAATCCACTATATATATATGTATAAAACTGACCACTTACCCTTGTAAATTCTTAAAATCCACTTCTTGTATATATAAGAAGCACGCCCGTGTACATATTTTCACCTGGTTTTTAGCCAAAACTTTTTATTTTCAAAAATTCCCAAAAACATTTGCAAAAATTAAAATCCAAAAACATCTGAAAAATCTTTTTGAAAAATACAAAAAAAATGCATCTGCATGCATCATCATTATCTTTTCAAAAATCCATAAAAAGTTCAAAATCTTTGAAAATTGCATCATAAAAATACTTTCTGCATAGCATTGCATGGCATGAGCATTTTTCGGATTGAGTTTGATAGTTGAACAAGTCTAAATAAAATCCGGAGATTGGAGCTTGATTGGACCTTATAATCTACCTAATAACAGGAACCTTATAGGAACTGGGTTTGAGGTACTTCAGGTCTAGTTGACTTAGTTCTTTGAGGATCACGGGACTTGGTTCAATGGATTCTGGACTGCCTAAGTAGAGTATTTCGGAGCACACGCACGACTCTTGTTGATAATGACCTAACTTGGACACCTGCACCTTTCACATAGCTCTCCACGGATGAGGTGGTGAGGAGGCAGCTTCCTTTAGCTTGGGGTAGCATATGAGGGTAGTACTTCTAGGCGGAACCTCTCTTCTTCTTATAGTGAAGGAAGTGCACCTCAACTTGGTCTAGTGGTGATGAAGGCTAAAGACAGAAGTTGTGGGTTGCAATAAAGCTTCAAAAGAGGGATAGTCTACTGGCTCAAGAGGAAAATTTCTTGTATATATGTTGCACCATGTAGATATGTTGTACAGATGCAATTGAAAAAAAAAAGAAAAAGAAAAGAGAACTCCAAAAAAAAGTGGTGGGTCGGATTGAAAATTTAATAACCCCACCGGAGTGTATATAGTCCAATAAAGCAAAAGCTTATGGTATCCATGTTACATCTCATGAAGCTTGCAGCGGGAGACTTGGCTACACTGGCTGAGCTTCCAAAAGTCTATACTTCTTCCCCCTCTTCTTGAGCCGGTTGCACTTGAACTTAGAAGGGAATTGTAGAAAAATATGAAGCGGAAGCAAAAACATGGAATAAAGATAAACATCAAAGAACAGCGGAATTTAACGTGGAACCCTACTCCGACAGGAGCGGGATGAAACCACGGGAGAAGCCCCTGAATTGGGCATTTCTTCTATTGAAGTTCTCAATGAGTACAGGGGGTGTGGGGCTCCTTATATAGCCCCACGGACAAACCCAATTGTGATCACTCCCCCATGTGGTACTAAACACATGGGTGAGCTCTTTTCTTTTCCAACACTCCCCCTCAAGTTGGTAGCTGGGACAGCTGCAACTTGCAACAATAAAGAAAAAAAATATACATCATTACATCTTCACTTGAAATCACCACAATAAACGTATGTATCCGCAACTGGTAGACAAACCCGCTTGCTGACGGGTATATCAGGTCACCGGAACGTATCTCTGTCATGCCTGGAAGGTCACCGGACTGTCTCTGTCGTGCCTGCATGGTCACCGGATCTCTGTCTCAGTCGTGCCTGCGGGTCACCGGACTTTGTCTCTGCCGTGCCTTGAAGAAAACAAATCCAGTGCGGAGTCGATGTCGAGGATAGAGACACCACGACGAAGATCGATGCACAGTGAAGATGGCTTGATATTCTGTGAAATCCGGAGTGTTTGGTCTGTTAGTCAATGATGTAGGATGCATATGGCCTTTACTCCCCCTTTCTCCCAGACTTGTGAGAATAATGAAAATAATAGACAAGTTGGGAGAAGTAAACATGAATCACATTTTTTATGCGTACGACTTTTTCTTGTACGCGACTTTTTTTTCGATTTTTTTGTTTTAAAATTATATTTTTTTGTTAGCATGTGCGTACGGCTTTTTCCTTGTACGCGCCTTTTTTTTTGAAATACGTACAATTTTTTTTAAATAATGCATCAGCCCATCTGGGCTTTACAGAACATCTCCCTCTTTTTTTTTAAAAAAAATCTTCCCCCCTTTTTTTTAACTCACGGCACAGCCCCCTTGGCTTCCCTCTCTTTTCTTCTCTTGCTTTCTTTCATTTTTTTCCAACGGCCCACTTGGGCCTGTACACACAAAATAACCTTTTTTTAATGCTGGGCCTCGATCCATACAGATCTTAGGGTTCCCGTAACCCTAAACACGCACGATGCCGCCCAAATGGGGCTATTCCATTGCCGCCGCTAATTTTTTTAACGGGTCTCAACCCGTAGGGTTCCCACGGAGGAACCTCTTCACGCAATAACAGCCCCCACACTTGGGGGTTTCACGCACCAGCCACCGCCGCTAGATCTGGAGGCTTGTGCGGCAGTAGGAGGCGCGAGATCTGGAGGCTTGCGCGCGAGATCTGCGATTGGAGGCGGCGTGAGTCTGGGATCGAAGGAGTCGCTGGAGGGACACGCCGTATGTGGGAAGCGGGATGGCCATCGCCGGGGCGGCACCTGGAGAGGAGCGCGATGGTGGGAGATTGCTTGTGGTGGCTGGAGATGTACGCGACCTTGCATGGATTGGAGAAGGTTCGCTCGGAGGAGTGAGATGGGGTCCTGGAGGGGCCGCGCCGCTTCATGCGGCTTCTTTACGAGTAGGGCTCCGCCTAGATTTGACTGGAATCGCCATGGCGGAGGGGATCGTGCAGGAGAAGGGTTCTGCCTGTTGCTTGCCTGGAGATCCCGCTTGGATTCTCGTAGGAAGGAAGATGATCGAGCCACCTTGATAGGGCTTACTGCATGCTTGCGGATAGGATCAAGACTGATTGCATGATCAGGGTTTCACAAAGAAACCCCTAATACAAACTTGAACCATACTAGATAATAATATTGAAAGAATACATCTTCAAGAACAAACAACGAATCTCGAAAAAAAATAAGAACTTAAATCCTCGAGAATCGACCCGCTCTGATACCATGTAGAAAAATATGAAGCGGAAGCAAAAACATGGAATAAAGATAAACATCAAAGAACAGCGGGATTTAACGTGGAACCCTACTCCGACAGGAGCGGGATGAAACCACGGGAGAAGCCCCTGAATTGGGCATTTCTTCTTTGAAGTTCTCAATGAGTACAGGGGGTGTGGGGCTCCTTATATAGCCCCACGGACAAACCCAATTGTGATCACTCCCCCATGTGGTACTAAACACATGGGTGAGCTCTTTTCTTTTCCAACAGGAATACCCCGCTTCTCGAGGAAAGAGTTGCTAGACCGAGGCATTAGAGTTACCAGGTTGGGGGAGGTTGTTTCTTTGTCACTTCTGAGGTGGGGAGCTACATATCACTTACACTGTACGAGTCAGACTCATAGTCGTAAGAGTTTGCGTATGAGTTGAAGTATTTCTGACCTGGCTATTGAGGAGACTTGGACAGAGTTTTGGGATTCTCAAGGACTGTTGGATTTCAAACTCGGTTCTCATTAAGGTTCCGACCGCACTAAAATTCCAAAGGTCCGACTTAAGCTCCAAACTTTGATTTTGCGAAGACAAGTTCAATAATTAAACTTAATCTAATTTTCTTCTTTTTCTTTTCTTTCTTTTTTTTCTTTTTGCACTTATTGCATAAGTGTTTGCTAGGGACTAGCAAAGGTAAAGTATAGGGGGATGATGAATCCACATTTCATCATCTTTATTCTATCATTTTGGCACCAAAAACCTTGGTAAATGCCTGTAAATAGCATTAAAATCACCATCTTAGCATCCATGCATGTGCATCACAATAGTGTATAAAATACTGTAATTAAGGCCAAAATTATAGAATAAATAAAGAAAAGAAAAAGAATAAAATATTGTAAATATTTTATGACCTAAACCCCCGAGACCTAGGCATCTTGATGAATAGGTCGACCAGGAATAAAGTAGGGGGAGATAAGGGTCAAATACCTATTTTATTTTATTCATTCTTTATTCATTTCGGGACCTATTTTTGGTTCCACTTTTTATACACCAAATAAAGAAACTTTGTACATGAAAGTTGTAGATAATTTTCTATAGAAAAATACAAAATTGATTTCACAGAAAAACAATGTACAGATAAAAAGTTATGGTCTGAATAAGAATCCAGAATCCCAACTTCCCAGACCCGTAACTCACAACTGATAACTCCAAATGTAGCAATCTCACCTTTAATTGTATATAGAAGAAAATAATCTAATTAATGGCGGTGGTTTCGCATTTGGCGGAGCTACGGTTTGAAAGTTGAGTTTTGGACCCTCATTGTATACTCTTACATAATAAAATATTCAATTTATTATTTATTCATTATTTTTATATTTTCTATATGCTTATATTTTTGTAAATATTACTTATAATATATGTGCATTAAAATTGAAATAAAATACAAAGAAAAATAAAAATAACAATATACTTGTACAAAGACTACATAGGTATTATACATACACTTATACCTATATACAATACACTTGTATTTTATTAAATATACAAATCAAATCAGAAAAATAAAATAAAAATATATTTATGTATATAAAAGTATGCTATAATTTTATAAAATACTAAATAACAATAATAAAAAAATAAAATACCTAAATAAAATATTAAAATACATAGGTATTATACCTATATAGGGTTAAAATGGTAACTTGTAAAAATATAAGTCATAAAAATAAATAAAAATCAGAATAAAATACTACATAAAATTTTGAGCATTTTTTATTTTATAACTTTTAATTAATTCGGCCATTTAGTATTTTAAATTGAATTAGTAACATATTTTTCCAGGGTTTTCCTGGTTGGTCCACGTGGACCAACCAGGAGGCCAGGACTGTTGACCTAGGTCAACAGTCTGACCTACATCCTGTAGCCCTTGTCAGACCCGTCTTTGACCCCATATCTACCATTTTTTTCGAGGTTGCCGCTTTCATCCTTTCGTCTTCCACTCTTCACGACTTTTGAAGCTCTAAGATCGAGGACCCTCGCCCAAGCACTATCTTGGGCTGAAGACCACTGCATCAGGCCAGGCACCTCGTTCTTTCCACCCTCTCGTCAACCATACTTAAGCCTCCCCTTGACCTTCGTTTGAATTCGAACCGCAAATTCCAGCCAAACTTTCCCCCTTGACCATGCTTGGAGATCCCGGAGGTGACAGCTCTGTGGAGCGCTCGTCAGGGCGGTGAACCAGCCAAGTTTGGAGCGTGTTCCAACCTCCGGCGACCGCCGTCGAGGTACCTCCTCCCTCGCCTGACCTGGGCTTGAGGCTGTGCTTTATTTCTTTTATTTTCGCTTGCATTGCATTCGTTATCATCTCGCGCTTCATTTCCCCCTTTCATTCGGTCCAATAGTGGGTCGATTCGCCCAATCACCCCTCGCCGGAGCTATCTCCGACTACAGTTGGTTTCAGCGCCACTCCATCCATCGATCACGCATCCCCACGCCTCCGCGAGGTCCATGCAATTTGCCCTGGACCTTTTCACCATTTCTTGCAGGTCAAAGAGCAGCGAACGCACCTGGAAGGCATTTTGCGACCTTCGCCGGAGATACCTGGAGCTGAGAGCTCCGCCGCCTGCGCGCCAGCACCTCAAAGCCTCTCCGACGAATCCGAGCCCTCCAGTCCATAGAGTGACCTCCCAGGAGTCTGCAGCTCTATTTTGGAGCCCATCCATCGCCTGAGGAGCGAGATCGGAGTCGGGGAAGCGCGCCTTCGCCGGTGCTCTTCCCTGTTCTTCCTCCTCGCTTCTCCACCGTCTGATCGAGCCGCAGCTCCAGGTGATCCACCGACCGTTCGATCAAGCTGCCTCAGCAGCCGTCGATCTCCTCGCGGAGATCTAATCCGAGGCGTCGGATCTGAAGGGGCATCGCGGACCCAGGACACGCCACGTGGATAAGTGGGATTCATCCCACCGTCCGATCTTCCGCCGTCGAGGGTATTTTGCTTCCCAGCCCTCGCAGTTTTTGTATTTAATATTTAGTATTTAAACTTTTGTCTGTAGCGTAAAAATTTTGTAATATTTGCACAAAGACCCCCATACTTCTAATATTTGCACTTAGGTCCTTCGCCACGTCACCTCACGTGACCTGTACACGTGAGGGGGTGGGCATTTTGCAAGGATACCCTCGGTCATTTGTGTATTTCGTTTTAGTCCTAAAACTTTTATATCAAGTGTAAACTTTTTGGATATTTTGCAAGTAGGCCCTCAGGGTTTGAGATATTGCGTTTTAGCCCTCGCCAGGCGCGTGCAAGTCACGCGCCCTGGTGGGTCAATTGCTTGCGTGCCCCTGCGGTTTTTGTAATTGCTTTTTGATGCTATAAATTAAACATTCTGTGTATATTTTTGTGGAAAATTGCATGTACGCCCCTGGATGTTTGCTATATTGCACATATACCCTTGCCAGGCTTGTTTATTGATTGGATGCATGTTCTAATTATTTCAACCTTCATTTGGCCTCCAAAAATTCCCAAATTTTGAACTTAAGCTACTGGATACTTGTATTTTGACGGCCTAACTTCAGTTTTGGATTTTATTCTATTTTCCCATTTATTAAAAATCAAAAACATGCATTTATTTCACTGTTTGCATTAGAAAACCCATAAAAAATATAAAAACGTTTTGAAAAATTCCAAAAAAATTATCTAGTGTCTATTTCCACCTATTTTAGTGTCAGTCCAAAAATCACTAAAAATCTCAAAAGAAAAACACTAAAAATTTAAAAACACTCAAAAACTTCAAAAAAATATATAAAATCAAATAAAACTCTAAAAAATACAAACTCAGTTTCTGTTTGTTCTGTATTTTGCTCTCCTTACTAGAAAATTATTGTGAAAAATTTTGATTGCTGTTGCTATTTTTAACTCCTATTTTACTCACAGCCAACAACTTTGTCACTGTTTTCTCTTATTTCAGTATTTGAAAATATCAAAAACACCTTGAAAAATCCCCAAAAATCACAAAAACAGTAGAAAACCACAAAAATCTCAAAAACAATTTATTTCTGAATTTTTGGTAATTTTTACTTAGTTTTATAAATATTTTATCTTGTCTTTTATTCCATTGTCTTTAAATTCCAATATTGAAAAAGAAAAAGAAAAATATAAAATATAAAATTATAAAAATCGGGAAATTAAAAATCAAAATACAAAACTAAAAAAATTAAAATAAAAAAATAAAAAAATTAAAAATTAAAAACCCACAAAAATTGTAGTTGCTTGCTTGCTTAGTGTAGACACTTTACACACACACACTTGTGCTTACATTTGCTTGAATTACCCTGCTTGCTCCATGTGTTCGAACTCTCTGCATACTTGTCACTATACACCATTTGTGCAGAGTTAAAAATAAATTTTAACTCCACATTAGTTCTAATTTATTGATCTTTAGTGTGGGTTAATTGTTGATTAAATACGGATTTTGATTGGTCGACACTTCGACTGAGTTCACGCTTTGTGTTGAACTTAAGACCATCGATTTTCGTGTTTATCAGACACCGACAAAATCACTTATCCACACAAAAACCACTATGTCATTTTTAGGAAAAAAATCTCTTCCATTTCAATCTCGGTTATCATGCTAAATATTGATTACATATATTTGATTACTAAATATAGCATATCTTTTGAATGTCATTCTTCCTTATTTGAGACTCTCATCTATGTTTTTCGTGATTTTCTTACTATTCTCCCTCGGCTTCATCAAGAACACCGACGACACACTCAAGATCTCCATTAAAAAACTTCCACGTTGGTATTTTTGCGCATGGAAGATGCATGTTCTTATTTTTTCCATTTTTCTTACTTCAATTCTACGTTTCCCTACTGGAAATCATCATTATTATTTTCATTACAATCTTTATATATTTGTATACCTTCTAATATCAGATTTCAAATGATGAGAATCATTTCTCGATCACATTCTAATATCAGATATTTGGTAGCTTTATCATTCCAATTCCGTTCATTTTTAATTTGTAAAAATCTATTTTATTTCATTTTCGTGCACTCTTGCTCTATTAAATTTTGATGCACTTCTGTTCTATTTCAAGTTCAATGCTTCTGATTGCATGATCCGTATATATGCATCATGTTTTAAGTCTAGTGATGTTGATTACATCATTTTACAATGCATTACACCTAATTATAATACACATTATCATTTTACAAATTTCCGTCTCATTTTCATATGTCATAATGTATTTTACATTCAAACGACTGATGCATTACCTATACAAACACATTCCAGATATTTTTGTATTATCGATAATCATTTTACACTTCCATGTCCTGTTTACAGTATCTCATTCCATTTTTACATTATGTAAGGTCACATGAATAACTGTTAATGAGACGAAGAAGGGTAAAGATCGATCGAGACAACCAGATCATGCGGATGTCATCGATCAATGACGTGTATTTTACTAAATTAGTATTAATTTAATCCACCCCCATATTAGGAATGTTAGTTGGCACGCAAATCATCTAGTGGTCTCAATCTCACTCCTACATCATCATCCGACGGCCTAAGATGGCACATTTCTATAATCAAAGAAAGACCACATCAATTGAAGTGCTCCCCATACACACACATATACGTTTGAGCATAAAAACTTATAGCAGACGAGAACCGTATGCAACATGTCTCAGTCTCATATCAATCTCGTTTATAAGAATACTGATATAATAAAACTCAATCACAAGTACGATACACCACAGTGATCCAACGACTCTACAGATATTTAATCAGATGGGTTTGATAAATCTTATGAATCCAACAACAAGGAGGGAAGAGGACATCATTACGTATACACATTCTCATGTAAGTATCCTTAAGTTTCGTTTATGTCATAACATAAAAAGAATCCGCACATTAACCTACAATGCATCCATTCCATCTTCCATTCACACACTTTTATTTATAATGCAAGTGTATTTAGCAAAAATATCATTTGACCTTCTTTTATTCTATTAGGAACATGAACAATCGATAATCAATATACCGGGGGAGGGGGGGCACGCAACAAGAGGAACACGAAGGTTCATGGAACTCATGTAAAGCGAGAAAGTCGCAAATAAAAAGAGAGGGGATTGTACCTACATGGGTGTTCTTCCATGCAATATCATGTCTTCATTCTAAACCATCTCATACATATTATCTCGATCACACTAACCTCTAAATCATAAGAACTTTTTTTCTTAGATATAACCTATAAACGAAATCACCAAATGGATGGGTAGGGGGATGATCTTACATTTTTAACGTGAGGCTTGAGTAGAGGATGTCGAGAGAAAGCTCCTTTCGATAAAAAGTGGTGATCCGTCAACTCTGACGACCTCAACGGCTTTATGGCAGATCTCCGATGAGCTTGGGAGGTGGAGGTGAGAGTTGGTCTAGTAGGGTTGAAATGGGGATATATCAATTCAAAACGGGGATTAATTATGTACCTTGTATGAACTTGAGTGGATCTTTGGGCAAATCCCACCTAAATCCCATACTAAAAATTCAGACTCGATCCCTCTTCACTAAAATGATCAATATCTCGCACAACTGATATTCAATTTGAAAAATTTTGAATGCGTTGAATTCCTAAGGACGATACGCATCCAATAGCCATGGTATGATACAATCGTATTAAAATTAAATTTTTCATGATTTTTCTAATGAGCTACAACTATTTGGTCATTTCCAACCTAGTCAGACTTAGGGCAAAACACATGGTTTCATAACTTCACTCGAACAACATAGCACATGTCCCGACTAATAGGGGCATGTGTTGGGTTGGTCAAAGGCCAGGTTGACGACAATCTTTTGGACATCTATGACATGGAGAGAATGAGAGGTGCATTCCTATGAACAGTAATGAGAGGTGCATGTCTATGAGAATGCAACACGACGCTTAATTTGCTGCAGTTGATGAGCCACGTGTTGCTAAAGGAAAAATCATAAAATAAAATCAAAGAAAAATATAAATAAAATAAAAAATAAAAAAATCTCAAAAGTTGTTTAACACCAAATTGCACATATCAATGATATCTACAACTTCTATGAAGAATATAAAAGGTAAATATCTAAATTACATATATATGTGTATTTTTGATGTATTTTGTAAGTATAACATTCTTAGTTTTTATAATTACATGTTTTTCTTTTTTTTTACATATAAATGTGTATTTTTTGAGGTATTTTGTAAGTATGACATTCTTAGTTTTTATAATTATATTTTTCTTTATTTTTATCTTAATGATATATATATATATATTAAATTTTTATATATTACCATATCATATTTACACATTAATATATCTTTTGGATTTTTAATTGGTAAAAAAGGAATAATACACTACATAAAGATGGCACATAAATATGAATATAGGGGGATATTTTTTAATCTATTTTCATGATTTGTATGATTTTTTGGATTTTTAACTTCACTGGAGCTAGTTATATTACAAAATAAAAGAAAAAAAGAAGTGTATCAAAAAGACAAGATCGTGTACATAAATAACAATGTTATGATAGTTGTACCATGTACAGTAGGATCTCAAACCCAAGTTTCACATGCGAGTTCTTATTTCTTTGAATTAATCTTATTTTGTAGGTAATTAAGAGTACATTATTTTAACGGTTAAATGAGTTCCATATGAATTTGTATGAGATAGACAATCAACCTGTAAGTCCGAGCAAACTATAAATGGGGTTTAGTTTTTTTTCTTTGTATTTACAAGTTAGTATTTTTTAGATGTTTCAATAATTTATGTTAGATATATGTATACTATAAAGGTGATTTTATGTTAATAGAAGGTAACATGAATTTATTAAAAATAAATGGAATTTATAAAGTATATACATGCAACTATTTACAAATGTAACCAAATATTTTTAGGAATTTTTCTTGATTTTCTTATTTCATTTATCTATTCGAACATGTTTCTTGGATCTCTAGAGTTGGGCCAAATAAATGGTCTTACAACCCATTTGTTTTTATTCTTTTGGTTAATTTGTAGAAGTCCTTCCTTCTCAATTTTAGATGTCTATTTTTTTTGTAAATATTTGTGTTAATAATGCAATGTTAAACATGCACATGCAAGTGATAGAACTTGGATTTTAGCCGTATTTAGCAAGTGTTTGTTGAGAAAAAAAGCTCAAGATGCAAATCTTTAGTTGATGAATACGAGATTCATAAGCATCTGATTGTTTAACCTTGTACATCTGATCGACCTAAATTATTTGGTAGATTTTCTAAATGTTGACATTTTCTTGAGTTTCAATCCAACAACTCTATTAGCCTGCAACATTTTTGTTGACCAACAAAGTCCATAAATATGACCATGTTGCTCTTTGTTCAGGCATACATTCAAGATAAATATTATACTTACCTAAGTAAATATATAGTGCTATTTTCCATGCTATATTCATGTTCTCAAGCCACCTACAATTTAAAAGCTCTCAATCTCTTTATGCTATAAGCGTTCTCAAGTGGTCATATTCATTTTCGAGTCAATTCTCAATTGTTTTATGCTTGTGAATTTAAGATTATTGCTAATCTATTTTTTTCCAATTTATTGTATATAAATATCCGACTTGTGGATACCTCTATATATTAGAGAAGAAATCTTCTTCAGGGTTTGTCAAAAGGAGGGATGTTTGTAAGAGGTCGTGTTACCTTCGAATTCAAGTAGCGCGAAATAGTGGAAGCAAACTTCATCACGATAGAGAAGGGGAAATCCTAGAATGGCGTTCTCATGGTTTTTGTCTGCTTGGTTTTCATGATAAAATAGTTTTGCACTTTATGGTATGCATATTTCTATTTGTAGATATAGAGGTACATGATATTCTGAATTTACTACTGTTATAAGAATATTGTATATTGAACAATCCATACCCTCTTATCTTGATTTCTCATACATTGCCTACCTTGTTGATCCGTTTAACTTGGCCTTGTCAAACCTCACATGAATTCTTTCTCGTGGTGGAGGAGAAATGCTTTTAGTATAATACAAATTGAATGCACGACTACATAGACTTTTTTACAAGAATTGGTGAATTTTTTTTGGAAATAAAGGATAAGAAATTCAATCATCTTATTAGAACAACTAATTGATTAGTTGGCCAAGGCTAGTTAGGCTAATTCATTTCATTACCATCACCACTATCAAATCAAGTAAACAAGATGTGATTTACTTCCTTATTATTACAATCTTTATCTTTTTAAAAGAATTTTTAGCCTACAAACCCTATAAACTTTGATAGTTACGTACTCGAGCTTCGAAATAATGTATTTCATTCATCGCCCTCGTAAATTTGCTAACTCTTACCTCACAGATCCGATGAGTAACCACCATTTATTTACCCATTAAATTTAATCAAATTTGTTAAAAAAGGTATATATTACCGTCTTTGTTTAGAAAAATTATAAAAGATACCATCTCTCTTCTTTCCTAACCCCCTCCTTAGATTCCCATCCCATCCTCCTCCCTGCGATGTCCCCGACCTCCCCCACGCCGCCCACCCTGACTTCCATAACCTCCGCCCCTCCCCGACCTACACACCCTCCTCCTCCTCCTTTTGCTCCTCCACCTCTTCCTCCCTTTGACCCTCCTCTCCTTGGCTTGCTTCGCCCTCAGCCGCCTCCTCCAAGCCGTTCGCCAACTCTCATCGCAGACCTTCCCGGTTCCCCCCTTACCTCCCTCTAACGCTTGCTTCGCCGTAGCCATGAGCTTTGACCTCCGCCCCTCCGACCTCAATCGGCTCCGCGGCGCCCCCACACCCCTCAAGGTCTCCAGGTGACTTCTGGGAAGGATCACTGTCATGGTGGACCTCGACGTCGCGATGGACCTAGACGCCGCAGTAGAAGGGCGGGCATGCATCTTCCACAATGGGTAGGTCACCGTGGGGAAGGTCAGCATGAACAAGGGGGAGATACACATGACCGTGAGGTCCGAGCCCAACCCCATGTTCGTGTTTGAGTTTGGGGGTGAGCTCGAATGCAGCCCGCAGGTGTTCCGAGTGCAGGGGACCATGCGACAGACCGTCTTCATCTGCAAGTTCTCCTGTCGCAACTCTGGCGATCGAAACAATCGTTAGACCGTGTAAGTTGTGTTTGAATGACAGTACAGAGAATTGGATTGTGAATGGTGGATATTTGTATCACTAACTTAGGTGCATGCAGGTCGATGCAGTCGAAGCCTAGTAGCTCGAGCAGCTGGTGAAGCTCGTTTGTGTCGTATCGAGAGTGGTCGGGAAAAGAGAGGAAAGGGTGGTTTGTGACGGCCCATGATCTCTCAAGCTCGTCAGTCTCCCTATCCTCGATGGTGACGCCCTTCGTGCCGTCACCCGGTTCGTACTGGGTAAGAAGGTCGAACCCGAGTGTGTGGCTTATCCTCCAGCCTAGGGATGGAACCTGGAAGCCATGGGGGCGGTGAGAGGCATGGAGGCATCATGACGGCTCGATTGACGGGCTCGGTTACCAATTCGAGCTCCTACATGACACCAACATGAGCAGTGATGGTGTTGGCCTCGCCGTGTCAATCATTGGGCTTGTTTGGTTGTGATACCTCGAGATACCCTGGCATACCCTTTGCTTCAACCCTGTATTATTGGGTTGGGATTGCTTGTATTGATCGTACAATTTCTTTGGTATAATATTTTTTAAGTATGTTTAAATAAACTTATTAACGTAAAAAATATGTTATAATCATTAAAAAAGTTAATATAACACATAATAAATGTCACATTACATCACAAGTATCATTCAACCCTCCAAACATCTATTCAATGGAGGATACCCCATCCCACCCCAACCCAGTAACCAAACAGGCCCTCGATGTATGCAAGGGCAGTAAATTCACCATCAATCTAACCGTGGGAGGAGTAGGAGGTGGTACAAGTAGCTCCAGGAGCAAAACAACATCACGATCAGGGATGTTGGGGGTGCAGTCCGCGAGGGAGCGGCAATTATGGGCATGCTCTGTGGTCGTTCAACAACTATTGCGGATTCGTCATGCCATCCCCAGTGGGTGCGGAAGGACATTTCAACACACCGGGGGTTGATATAGGATTCCACAACATCTGGTGCGTCGAGGATTCTGCCTTGTTCGTTGCGCTCGCAGTTGCAGTGGACCTCTGCATGGATGTCTGCAGGCTCTTCTCCAACAAGCTCAAGAAGGAGTTGTTGGGCCAACAACAAGAAGTGTTCTTGAAGAATAAGGAGTACGTTGTAGGCCCCTACGTCGTCCTTGACCTCCCTAACCTCCTCTCCTCCCTGACATGCACACCCTCCTCCTCCCTGACCTGCCCCGTTCCCGACTGTATGTCATCGTGTGCTTGGTGGAGAAGAAGGGGGGAAGATGACCTTGGGAAAGAACATGGATGTGTAATATCCACTGTTGGATTTCCATTGGTTAGGTTAACTCAAGATTAATTCAAGCAATTGATTAAAATAAAGTTAAAACTGACGGCAGGGTCTGTAGGGTAAGACGGAGCAACTTTTAGGGATCGAGGAGGGAAACACGTTGTTTCAAAGGTCAAGCAGGTAATTGACAAAGTTTATAGAGTTTTTGGGGTAAAAATCCCCTTTTTAGAAGTTACATAAAGCTCATAAGGTATATTCATTTCGGCTTGTGAGATGCAGTTTTTCTCGTATCATAGTTAATATAACTTAGATATCTAACACATATGCCTAATTTATAGTTGGGTAAAATGGGGCTACCCCCAGGGGTAGCTAACTTAGCTCCCCCGCCTCATTTTCCCCAAATATTTTATTTTTTGAAAAATAAAATCATGTAAATTTATTATTATATCCCTATATTATGTCATTCAAGTTTCATGAGAAATAGAGACTCTTACGGCCTCCATACTTGCAGGGTCGATTTAAAAAATCCTGCGACCGTTAAAAAATGAATGTCTGGATGGAGGTCATAGGAGTCTCTATTTCTCACGAAAATTGAATGACATAATATAGAGATATAATGATGGGTTTTACGATATTATTTTTTAAAAAAATTGAGGGAAATGGGGTGGAGGGAGCTAAGTTGGCTACCTCTGGGGGCAACCCCATTTCCCCCTTTTTATAGTTTTTTTAAAGATAAGTATGATTAGATTCCATTGATAAAAAGAATCGCTGTACAGTAGCGAGAGTTCCACCAACTGTGGCTTAGAACATTACAAAACAAGCACCGAAAATTTAAAAATTAATTAGGCCATCTGACTCCCGATGTAGCCTTAAATTTAGCAAAATCCATCCAAATTTCAAAGGGAGACTCAAGTCTGCTCAACAGGAGGGCGGACGCCCCCTATGATTAACGATTCAAGCTAGTCACTTGTCGTGGAAGATGCAGTTGCCCAATGTAAATTTTGTTCCCTCCAAATGCGCCAAACAACAACAGCAAGAGCAGTTCCTAACCTACCTCTCCCCATTTTGTCGACGTCCTAGAGCCTCTTGACCCAAGAGATGGAGAGCGGGAGATTATCACTGTGGACAGGGATCGGGAGCGAGATCGCCCAGCAGACTTTCCGCCATATATCAAAGCAGAAGATGGAGTCCCCAGAGAAATGATCCCACGACTCCAGAGCGTGGTCACAAAAAAGGCATCCAAGATCCGAGCTTATACCAAAGTAGGATAACCTATCTCTGATGGGAGCTTTGTTCTTTATCATCCTATAAAGGCAACATTGTGTTTAGTGCAACCTTGGAGGTCCGGACATCTAACCACTATTCAACAACAAGAGTTCTGAAATGAACCAAATCATAAGCAAAACGGGAACTATAATTAGCGGGCGTCAGGCGAAGATTAGAGTTTGAGCCACCCAGAATTGGGGCAAGGATTGGGCGAGTCTTAAGCATAGCTTTCCAAATCACCCAGGCTCCCGAGGATGCAGTTCCGTCCCAAAAACTCTCCTCCCTAAAGTATTTGGATTGAAGAAAATCAACCCGAAGGGTTCCCTCCGCCATAAGGAACCTCCAAACCCAAGAAACATTGGAGGCACTAACCAGGTCATTTAGAGATCTAATGCCCAACCGCCTTCCTCCTTAGGGAAGCAATGTCCATCCACGAAATCTCATGCCGTTTGTAGTCCCAAAGGAAGTCATAGCACATGGAGGAGATACACCTAACGGAAGAGGCGGGGAATAGCGAGCAATCTGACCAGAAAAGCAAGATGCCACGTATCACCGAATTTACGAGTTGAATACGGCCCACCAAAGAGAGAGATTTAGCTTTCCAACCACAAAGATGGGCGAGGATTTTATCTTCTAGAGCTCTCGAAGAGGAGGAGCTTCCAAATTTTGATCAAGAGGAATACCCAAGTATTTCGTAGGAAGGGAGTCACTAAGGAGCCCAGTGATCAGGTTCCACGTGAATGGGCATCCAACACTTTTGGAGCAAAAGAGTATGCTTTTAGCCATATTCATACGGAGCCCATACATTTCCCCAAAAGATCCCATAATCACGCCAATAGCATGAATATTTTTGGTGTTGCACTTAGTAAAGAAAAGAAGATCATCAATATAAATGGGATGCGTAAGTGCCAATGACCTCTCCCGCCCAAGCGGATTGATGGAGCCCTCCAACACAACAATGCCCATCAAGCAATATAGGAATTCCATATCAATAGTAAATAAGAGAGGGCTCAGGGGGTCGTCCTGACGCAAACCTCTATTGCTCTTAAAGAAGCCAAAAAGGGGAGTCATTGACTAGCACACCAAGCATGACCAAAACCCATAGCCTTAAGCCGATCAAGTAGAAACTGGTGGTTGACCGTGTCAAAAGCCTTGGAGAGGTCCACCTTAAGGCAAGCCCGCCGATCTTAATTCTTCCTACAAAAAACAAGATCTAACTCTTAGCAATTTTCAATCTGTCTTCAATACGTCCCCTATTGATGAAAGCCATTTGGTTGAGGGAGATGAGATGTGGTGAACCTTGCACATAAAAGCTTGGTGAAGATCTTATAAACAACGTTGCAACAAGATGTAAGTATGAAGTCTCCCAGACCTTGTTACGCTTAATTTGTAATTAAAAAAAATGAAAAAGAGAGAGAGAAAAACCTCCGACACGTTGTACCCGCAGGATCCACTCGTCTGCTGCTATATAAAGACCCGCGGTCTCTTCCGACTACCGTTCCCATCCTCTCTCTCAAGTCCGACCCCGTCCTCAAGAAAGGCCCAGTGAGAGGCAAGGGTCGAAGAACACCACCGCAGGTCCACACGCTCTCCACTTTCGCCCCGATCCAAGAACGACCGCATCGCCATTGATCGTCCCTGATCTCTTGCCGATCGAAGAGTAGCATCATCAATCGAACGCCTCCAACCTCTCCACCTATCGATGATCTCCCCATCGTGAAATCGCCGAGGGATCGCGGCAAGGATGGACGCGGAGCTCCTGGAGGACTTCGGGCAGAGGGTAGATCTCACCCGGAGGATCCGCGAGGTCCTTGCAAACTACCCTGAGGGCACCACCGTCCTCAAGGAGCTCGTCCAGAATGCCGACGACGCTGGTGCTACCAAGATCTGCCTCTGCCTCGACCGGCGGCGGCACGGTACCTCCTCGCTGCTCTCGCCTGAGCTCGCACAATGGCAGGGCCCCGCGTTGCTCGCCTACAACGATGCCGTGTTCTCCGAGGAGGACTTCGTCAGCATCTCCCGCATCGGCGGTAGCAAGAAGCAGGGGCAGGCGTGGAAGACCGGACGATTCGGGTAATTCTCTAGTTTTTTCTCATTTAGAGGCGTTTATCTTTTTTTATTTCTTCCTCTGGTCTCGGAGACTCGTTAGCCCTTTCTTGCCACGAGAAAATGGGAAATCGGAATAATGCCATGCGAAATATTGATAGCCTAAGAAATTTGCTAAATATTGTAGTTACAATCAGATAGCATCATTTAGGAAGAAGTTTTGGTGAGACGAGCTAGTGGGTAACCTTTTTTGTTGTTTGGGTGGGGGGTTTGTTTTTGGGTGGAACTATTGTGATATGGTATTGTTGGAGTTTGGATAAATGATTGGTTGGCGAATTTTTACATGATTTGAACAAAGATTGTGTTGTAATATATATTTACAAATACAGTTAATGTGACTTTATTGCTTAAATGTAGTTTTTTTAAAATCTTATGTACTTTTTTACAATCATATCCTATATTTGCATGTTCCTTACTTGCATCATGATTTATGCCGCTTAACCTATTTTTCTACATCATGAAAATTTGTACGGTGATGTAAATTTATACATTGAAGATCTTCCCAAAAACATCCTTATTTAATATTCATATCATACAAGATAATTTTGACTTGATTCATTCATATTACAAAAAAATGCTTATCAGCCATATGGTCCATAAGCAATTTGTGTTCTAGCTCCTTCATCCATAGCCAAAGGCACCCAAGCAGTTCATCTATTGCTATTGCATCCATGTTATCCCTATGAAGTGCCGAACATACATAACTCAACTATGCTTCTTGATCTTGAACTTGTTCCATACTGTCTTTGAGTATCGCACAAACTTCCGTATTATGTTCCTTACAGTATCCTAGTCTACACACAAATATAAGGAGCAATAACCCATGTTCTAGACGCTCCATACTTCTCATAAATTTCATACACATTCTAGATATTTACAGACTTGGTGATGTTAGAAAGTCATACAACATGATTTGTCAATTAATTGTTATCATGAATGAGTTGGTCAAACAAGAAAAACAACCGTCGAGAACAAGATGATGTGAGGGCAATGAGGACGAGAAGGAGAGTAGGCAACATGGATGATGTTGGGACTCGAGCAAAAGGTGCGGAGGATCCTTGGCCTCAAAGGCCTTGGCAATGACGACGATTGAAGGTGATCGTAAAAATACGAAGTGACATGAAGTGGATGAGCGACGAGCAAGTTTTAATAGTTGAGTTTGGAAGTCAGATGCTTCAAGCGTGGGGATCAATATCGCTTCATGTGGCCTATAGAACCCTATCATGTTCTTTCAATCTGGAAGGATAGGTCATTGAAGTGGTGGTAAGTTTCTTACTAGAGATGGTGTGCTGAAGTTGGACCCTATACATGGTGGGGTGAGAAGATGTTGTTGGCACATTTCTATAGGGAGGCAAGAGGCCCAAGGATCTTCTTATCATGATCTTGGTGGCGGAATTTAAGTCCCTTAATAAGGAGCATTGGGTGATAATTAAGAGAGCACTTGTAGTCTAGGGCAGTTCCTCTCGTGGTGATATGGTCTTCTAGGTGGATGGTTGCTTTACGTGATGACCTTGCTTTCAGGTCCTCATATAGGCACATCGATTGGGGGTATAGTTTGATGGCGTTTGGGTACGCAATATGGTACATTCTCTTCAAGAATGACACTTGTGTTGTTTAGCTAAAGGGCGTCTTGTTTGGTATCGTGATTTGGTGTTGATCATGGCTTTGCTCACAGTAAATGGTGGTAGGGTGGCAGTTCGGTAGACTTTGTATGTTTTGAGGGTTGGTGACCCTCTCGTGGTTCTGGTGAAGATCGTTGCTCAGTTGGGAATGGGGATCCTAGCTCATGTTAAATTGCATTGTTGGTCATTCGATCTTTTCTTGTAGTTGTTATGATTGGTGATGTTTAAATGCTGATGCATTCCCAATCATCGACGACGATGGAGGTTGATGCAAAGGTGTCACACTTGGCTGATGAATCGCTAAATGACTATTTTAAAAGTATTTGTCGTAATACATCCACTTAAACAATTTATCAGAATTGAGTGATATCTCTGTGAAGAGTTACTTGGCAAAAAAGTGCCTGGATAAGTTCAGGGTCGAACACAAGGACACGAGCAATTGGAAAATCTAATACATGTGTTAAATATTTAACTAAGTGAATAATTAGCGGGATCTAGTTCACGAATGCAAAACTTAATGCATGCGTGTATTTTTATTTTGTTGTACATGCAATTATATTAATATGCTCCAAAGAAAGGTTCGAAATCTCGATTTCGATTTCGTTTCGGTCCCCTCGAAATTTCGGGAAATTTCGATCGTTTCGGTGGAAATGTCAAAAATGACTCAAAAAGCCATTTTTCGATGATTTTTTTGGAAATTAAGATCTTCTGAGTTATTACAACAATAAATAGCTTACAAATACACACTTATATCACACATATTGCTTATATATGCCCCTTAGATCGCACATATCGGTCATATCGGTCATATCGGTCAAATCGATGTTAATGTTGATACTTTGATATGTACTGGAAATTAATATCATCCAATCCAAGATCTTAAAACAACATCTTACAAATGCACATTTATATCACACACATCTCTCATCCATGCGCCTTATATCACACCATATCGGTCATATCAGACGTATTGTTGAGCAGTCTGATATATACTGGAAATGAAAATCAAAATAATTAAGTTAACAACACTTAGAAGACATCTTTTGTTCATAAAAATAGAAAAGAATTTTTTATTTAAAAATATAGATAATGATTAATTAAACAATGTTTTGTTCATAGAAATAACCGTCATAGACAAAGTTCGAATGAATTACAGAATTAATTACATACTTACAATAAAGATGCATCTATTTACGAAGATAAATGACAAACAAATGAAAGGAACAAGCTATATCAAATATATAGAAGCTATAGAGTTTTCTCATCTCCATTGCTTAAACCCAAAGTGGAAGAAGCTCCCCAAGTTGAATAATCGATGTATGTACCATCTTGTCTCAACATACCATGTTTCCATGAATTTCAACCGAAATTGGTCGATATGTCGAAATATCACCGAAATTTCGGTCGAAATCCAGGAAATTTTGTACCGAGATCCATGAATTTCCATCGAAATGGGTCGAAATGGATCGAAATGTCGAAATATCACCGAAATTTCGGTCGAAATCCGGGAAATCGATATATATATAGGAGTTTCGATACCCATGACCTCTCGAAACTGAAATTTCGGCGAAATTTCATTCCATGCTCCAAAGTGATATAACGAAAGTAACAATGCACCATGGAAGGCTGTATCGACGAATATCGATATCGAGATGAGACCGATATGGGTACCGATATGACGATATATCCTCCTTTTCAGGCATTTCCTTCACAAAAGTGCATCGATATGGGCGATATTTCATATCGATACGATATCGAAACCGATATGACCTTCCATGCAATGCACAATACAATACCACAATCAATACAATTATGCTCCCGAGTTATTAATTAAGCAGCTGGGATACATGAGCATCCAAAAATCCAAATGGGTGTTCAATGATTGATCTCCATTTGCCTAATTTCAATCAATGAATATTTTAAGTAAGAACTTGATTAAATGATTAATATGATCAATGACACAATATCTCCCTAATCAAATTCTAATGAGGAATACTGATTTAAAATAAGTCTTAGATAGATTAAAACAATCAATGCCAAACCAGGGTATTGATAAAAGGACGCTTATAATCAAACATGAGTAATTAATCAAAAAGGTCTTTAAGTTCATCTGATTTTTAATGTAACAAAGATTGATCACATCAGATAAATAAACATATCACATTAAAGAGCAATGAAAGATCTTTAAAACGAGGCCGATTTTATTCAGTTTGGATTCATGATTCAAAAGATATTCAATGTTGATTACATGGGCAATTTTGCAAGGAAAGTACAATAAAAACTTCACAAAACATTACAAACAGATCCAAAATAATGCTGTTGGTGTTGATCATGTAAAAATTACAAGCACAAGGGCTTATATGTAAATTTAAAAACTCGATGGGGGTCTTCTGCAAAATCCACATGTCCACGTGCTAACGACACTTGATGGCTGGACCCGAGCATAATTTGAAGAAGCTGGCGCGGGCGCAGTGCAAATATTTCATGAATCACGCGTTACGCACACAAGAAGAGGCTTGGATGCAGGTGCGAGCTACGTGGCGCACGCTCGTGCTTCGGGTGAAGGCTCTTATGCTTCCAAGACCGCAAGTGTGGATGCGATTGACGTGACAACACATGGACAATTAGATTACACCCAATATGACCTTATCCAATGGCAATTGTTTGTTGTTGCCCTTCCTCCTTCTCCTCCGATGCGATGGTGTAGATGGGGTTTCAGTGAGTTGTTGCGAGCTCCTCCATGCTCGTTAGCTCCACCTGATGATAAGAATCTCCCAATGATGAAAGTTCATCGGAGCAAAATTGGATGATCGGATGTTGTTTGAAATTCCATTCAATGAGGACCTTCATGGGTTAGCTTGTATACCCGAAGGAGCGCTACACGATTGATGATATGGATGGGATGCAAGGAGGGCTTTAAATAGAGTGGAGAGGAAGCCCTATAGCGGGTTCTTCCTTGAGCAAATGAAGAAGATGAATCGGAGTGGCAAAGATGATAGGGATATGGATCAAGTGGAATGTGGTTGTACGAAGGTCGATGAACCACCATGAAGGTGAAGGTGGTCTCAGATAGGTATTAGATTGTGTGGATGTGCGTGTAGAAATTGAAGAAACAAGAATGAAAATAAGATCAAGAACCTTACCTGGAACGGAGATGAACGAAGAAGATGGATTCGAGGGCTGAACACGGGTCGAGAAAGGAGCTTCAAGAGACTCCGGTCGTCGCTTGACCTCAGTGGCTAAGTGAGGAAGCTCGAGCAGCACCAGGCTGTGGTCTGCAATAGGGAAAAATTTCGTGGATCTCGCTGGACCTGAATCGCTGTCATTGTTTCTCTCTCAACCTCTCACTGTTACCGGAGAAATGGGTAGATGCTCAGGGATAGGTCACATAATGAGCGGATCATCAGAGATGGAGGTTGGAGGTGGGTTTTGTTCGGAGGAAGGTGGTGGCTCTAGACAGTTTTCAAGGTGGTTTTAACCACCTCACTGCAAAGCACATGAATGAGTCGAAGGATGCTGATCATAGGGCGAAGGAGAGGAGCACGCAGTGAACAAGAGGGCGTCGTCGATGGGTGGTTGGAACACCTGAGTCGTCGATAAAAATTGGAGAAGTTGGCAAGTGCAAAAGGTCATGTCGCTTCGACCTCAACTGCTCTAGGAAGAAGATGAGAGAGTGACCGTCTGATCAAGATAAGGTGGTCCTCATTTGAGCGAAAAGGAGAGGCTCTGGTGGGTTTGATTAGACAATCAAACGACAGGAGGCGTGGTGGGCTTGATGCGATTTTGACCGTCTGATCAAATGATCAGACGACCCAAAATAGGGGCGAAAAGCTATAAAGAGCCAGTGAGGTGTCAAGAGGGGATTGGGCCACGTGGCTCAACAACAACAACAAAGCCTTTCCCACAATTAAGTAGGGTCGGCTACATGGATTCTTCGCCTCCACAAAACTAAGATCCCTTCGTATGGTCTCTTTTCAACACTTCTTGGGCCATCCTCGCCCTCTCTTATCCGGCTCAACATCCCAACACTCGCATCTCCTAACTGGTGCATCAACTGATCTTCTTTGCAAATGTCCAAACCATCTTAAGCAGTTTTCTCGCATCTTATCCTCGATCGAAGCTACACCAACTTTCTTTCTGATTGCATCATTCCGAATCCGATCTTTACGTGTGTGTCCATACATCCACCTTAACATTTTCATTTCTGCTACATTCATTCCCTGCACATGTCTATGGTTCACAGGCCAACATTCAGATCCATAAAGCATAGCAGGTCTCACGGCTGCTTTGTAAAATTTTCCTTTAATCTTTAAAGGAATTTTCTTATCACAGAGAACAACAGAGGCTCCTCTCCACTTCAGCCAACCTGCATTTATTCTATTAGTAACATCTCCATCAATTTCCCCATCATGTTGCAGAATAGATCCCAGATATCTAAAGGAATATCTCTTCTGAATGTTATCGTGACCAATCTTCACCTCGATTCCTTCACCATTGAAAATAAAAATCATTGTAAAATCAAAATTAATTAGTAACTGATGTTAAAATAAAAAGTGTCCTTAATGAAAGTTTGTGGAGAGGAAAGTATGAATTGCATTATTGAGAGGCCTTAGGGTTCTCTTATATAGGAGAGAAACTTGTTGGGAAAATTGCAAGAAGAAAACAAATAAAATAGAAATTACATAGACAATATAAAATATAACTAATATCTCAACACTCTCTTTCAAGTTGGAGCGTAAATATAAGCCAGGCTTAGCTTGGAACAACATCTTTGGTAAGGCCCTCTGGTTAAGGCCTTAATAAGTACGTCTACTGTCTGGTCTCTAAAGCTGACGTGAGTAGTGACGATGAGACCCTTCTGTATCATGTCACGAGTATAGTGACAATCCACCTCTATGTGCTTGATCCTCTCATGGAAGGCAAGGTTGTTTGTAATGAACATCACATCCTGGTTGTCGCATTGGAGGTGCACATGAATAGGCATCTAAATAATCAGGTCAGTAAGAACAGATCTGTCCCACATCATTTCTTTGCTAGCCTGCACCACGAACCTGTTGTCTGACTCAGCACTAGACCTGGCCACCACGATCTGCTTCTGGCTTTTCCATGATACGTGGGAATTCCCTATGAACACTGCAAAGCCTGAAGTAGACTTCCTATCCTCGGGACACTCGACATAATCTGCATCTGCACATGCTGTAACTGAAGGGATTGTAATTCTACTGAATAGAAGTCCATTGCATGGTTTTACATACTACGTAAGGCCATCTACATCCTAAAGGAGAGTCTACGAGCATGGTTCCACATACTTTCTTATTAGACCAGTTATTTGGGTTTCTATGGGATGGCATCTGCCTATTTTGTGTTCGTCAAGTGGAGGTCCTCATGTATTGTAAGGCGATGGAGTGGCATGCAAGCATAGGCGATATGCTAGAGAAGAGGAGCACTAGAAGGGGTAGGGGGGCAACATTTGGCAGCAAAGGATCGGCAGCAGCGTGGGAGGAGGTGACTGAAAAGGTTTTGAGTATATAGTAAAGATAGTGCATGCATCTTGATGGTGCATAATCCCACACACATTTATGTCATGTGAATATGTGATACCTATGTTTTTAAATGTGTTATTAGTATCACATTTTTGAAATGTGATAGTTGCATCACATGTAGAATTAGTTTTATTATTGTCGTGCATATAGAATTTGCTTTTAAGAATGCCATACATTATTTTTACGGATCTTTAATATTATTCCAGTGCTATTGTTGTTGGATCCTTGTCCACATATTCTTACTCCAATATGTAATATTAACTGTGGAATCACGAAGTTGTGTGTTCGAGCTGCAAAAATAGCCTCTTCTGAAATCAGTCTTGGTAAAGCTGCACACAATAGATCTAAAGTGGTTTAAACCTTCCGTGGACACCACATAAAGTTTATGCAAATGCATTTTATTAACTTCTTTATGTTATGGCCAACGCCTACTCAGTGTAATGTCAATTACAGAAATCCAATGCGCTCCTTGTTTAAAAGATCAAATAAATAAGGGATTTTTTACTTCACAACTCTCAAAATCTTGTCCGATTACACACTAACCCCTTTAATCTTTGTAATTATACCATAACCCTTATAACCACAATTTATTTAGTGAATATGCCCCTGTACAAGGGCTGTGGCGTGAGAATTAGTAAGATTACAATGTTGGTGGTGTAATTTATATACCTACCCAGTGTAATGTCAATTACTAACGTGCCCCTTTATAAAAAAAGTCAAATAATCAAGGGATTTTTACTTTATGACCCTTAAAATCTTGTCCAATTACACACTAATCCCTATAATCTTTGTAATTTACACCATGATCCCTATAATCATACACTATCTAATGCATATACCTCTGTACAAGGGTTGTGGTATACGAGTCAGTAAGATTACAATGCCTGTGTTGTAATTTATAAGGGTCATGGTGCAATTGCAAAAACTACAAGGGTAGGTAACTGGACAAGATTGTATGGGTCATGGTGTGGAAATCCCAAAAATTAAGAGAAGTATCAAATTGTTGTTGTTAGTGATAGTTGCTCCAACAATCACCAGCAGCAATCATTTGGATGTGTATTTCATTTTTTTCAGGGTCGGCTTCAACTCAGTATACCATCTTACAGATTTACCCTCATTTGTGAGTGGCAAGTATGTGGTATTTTTTGATCCACAGCGTGCTTATCTTCCTAATATTTCTGCTTCAAACCCTGGAAAACGTCTCGAGTATGTTTCATCATCAGCCATGACATACTATAAAGATCAATTCATTCCTTATTGTGCTTTTGGATGTGATATGATCTCACCTTTTCAAGGAACCTTATTTCGTTTTCCTTTGAGGGATTCTGAACAAGCAGCGGTTAGCAAGCTTTCAAAGCAAAGTTACCTAGAAGATGACATCTCTTCATTGTTTTCTCAACTTTACTTGGAGGCAGCTTTGACTTTGCTTTTTCTTAAGAATGTTTGTGCGATTGAAATGTATATCTGGGATTCTGGCATGGATGAACCCCATAAAGTTTATTCTTCTTCGATCAATTCAATTGATGAAGATATAATTTGGCATCGACAGGCTCTCTTGAGATTCTCTTCCTTGGCTCAAAATGGGAGTACTAGTACTGATTCTTTCTTCTTTGAGTTGCAAAATGAGGAATTTTTAGTAACTCACACTGAGAAGAATATTTCCAAAATTTTCATTGTGCAATCTATGGCAATGCCAACGAGTAAAGTCCGTGCCTTTGCCGCCGCCGCCAAGGAGTATGATCTTCACCTCCTTCCTTGGGCATCTGTAGCTGCATGCATATCAACTGGGTCAGTCATGGTATGGATGTTTTCCCCTCTATGCAGGGTCGCTGCTCTAGTTTCCATTTTTTTATTGCAATTGACTTAATATTATTTAATTCTTGGCTTGTACTTTCTTTTCTTTCACTTGCTGTGATTTATAAAACCAAAGACATTAAACATGTTTGACCTGAAGGGAACTGATTGGTCTCGGGGCCATCATGATATTGTCTGAACTAGATAAATAAAGGAAAACCACACGATAGAAATTATGATTATTCACATAGATACCAACCTTCAGCGCAATGAAATAAACCTGTGTAATTCTTTTAATCCTACACAAGATGGTGCCATAGTACTTGGCTTCTGTTATATTTTCACATATCCTACACAAATCCTAATTGATGTGCAGACGTGATGCATCCAAACTAAGATCTATAACCCATCTAACCCTGAAATTTGTTTGTAGGTTTATGCGCACATTTCTCATTATATGATAGTCAATACATATACTTAAAATTTTATATTGTTTCAATTTTCTCATGGATAGGAAGATCCTGGAAAAAACGGCTTGTTTGCCTCGATATCCTTTAAGGATCTTTTTGAGATGCTACTCAGCCTTCCCTTATGTTTGTGATTTCTTTTTTTGTTCTGATGCACTTTTATTCTTTTCTCTTTTTATGTGATTAGGACTGCGTGTAAAACACAGACTTAAAAAAATTATTTTATGCAAACACTACTTTTATATCTTAACAAGCCAACTGTTATTTTACAAGTTGGATTGTAAAGGCCACTGATACTTCACACCATAAACCAGTGGATGAGATTGTGGGAGAGACTAGGATGACCCACAGTCATCTCTAAGAAGCCAATTGATGTAGTGGCCCGAGGTGGTGGAGTTTGCTGAGGTGCTTAACGCGGCACTTAAGGAGCCTGACATGCCATTTTAGGAGCTTGCTAAGGAGCTTACCGATGAGCTTGTTGAAAATGCACCTGTATGGGAGATGCTTGTTTCTGCGACGGAACTGTTCGTTGCTCCTCTGTTAGTACTGATATATGGCAAGGTTCTCGCATGGTTGTGGTTTTATCTCGTTGTTCTGTGCTTGTCGCGTCAGCTATTTGCAAAGCATATCATGTCAAGATGTTCTTGTGATGATGTTGACAGATTTCACTGCTCGGTGGTTAAGTTGCCATTAGAGGGTGCTGAAACTTGCAGTGGGGTTGTTGATGCTTGTGGGGTTATCACCAAAGAGGAGGCGTTGAAGCTTGTGCTTGTTGCGAACTGCGTTGATGTGAATCTGTTGGGGTCGATGCTCATTGTTGATAAATGCAGATAATCTCATGGAATGTTTGGGGTTTGGGATAAGGCGGGTGGGAAATTTTACTTGATGCTTAGAAGACTGTTGTTGTTTGCTTGCAAGAGACAGGGCTCAAGGTTTGGGATAATTTCTCTATGAGGGATCTGAGGGGGTCCCACCTCTCCGAGTTTAGGGCTATACCATCAACATGTGCTTCGGGTGGTATGGTTATTTGTTGGAAGGATACTTGGTGGAGCTGGTGGACTCAGTTTGTGGCATCTGAATCTTATTGGTTCTCCTTAAGAGGCATCCTGATGACTTCCTTCAGTTGGTCTCCAACTGTGTACGATCCCCACAAGGCTACTGCCTCGAAAGAGATGCGAGATTATCCATAGTGATTCGAGCCAGTTTCCTGGACTTGTCTTGTTGGTGGAGAGTTTCATGTTTCTGTCTATGGACCACCCTAGAGACAGAGGGGGATTAGATGGTTGTTCGTCTATGTTTGGGGAGTTTGTTGGGGAGTTGTTGCAAGAGTTGTTGTATGCCACGATTTTGAAGTTTAGTTGGAGGAACAACTCACCTCTGTCCATTTGGATCATTTCCTTGAGCTCTGCGGGCCTTTTGGAGAATATTCCCTTGAGGTATGTGCTAGCTCTACCCTGGTTGTATTCAGACCATACACTGATATGCTGGGACTCTGGGAAAGGATAGCTCCATGTAGTATTTTCTGTTTCAAGCGTTTGTGGCTTTTGGAGGAAGGCTTTCGTGAGAAGGTGATGCAGCGTGGACTCGACATGTAGGGCCGTCTAATTATTTAAATTGTGGCCGTTAATTTTATTTACGTTTTTTAAGTTGTCGCAATTTTAAATAAAGAGATCGCGTGTGATCTCAATTAGTCTTAATTTGAATTTCAAATTTGGTAGTCAGTCGGTTAATTAGTTAGAGTCAGTTTAGGATAATTGTCGGTTTAAATTATTTTCTATTCTTGTAATGTCATCCCTCCTATATAAAGGGATGAGGGTCCAATGTTTTAGTCAATTCAAGATGTGATAAAATAGAGATTTATTTCTCTCTCTCCTCTCCCCTCTCTCTCCTTCTCCCCGCGTGATCTACACGTGTTCTTCTTCTCCCAAACCCCTCGTATTCCTGACGAGTCTCTTTTCTCTTCCCCTCGCGGTCTACGCGTTCTTTTTCTCTAACCCCGCGCATCCGGCGTGTCTTCTCTTCTCAACCCTTCCAGTTTCTTCTTCTCAACCCATCTATTTTCTTCTACCATCGAAAATCCACCGTCAAATCTATTTCCCGCGCCGCGCCGAATTCCATTTTGCATCATTTGGTATCAGAGCATGGAAACCGAATCGTTCTCACGATTCAACGATCCTGTCGCTTATTGGCAAGTACAACTCGATTTGAGTTGTCTATCCCCTGATTCGCGTACACGCGCACGTCGACACAAGTTCAAGCGACGTCTTGTTTCAAGCATTAAAGTCCAAGAATGGCTGGACGCAACAATCAACGAAGATTCGTTCGGCGCCGACAAAATTCAGATCGCAGTAACCGCTGTTCAACCCGATTTTGAGGCAAAAAATGACGGTATTTCCATTCCAAATGAAGATTTATTTGATACAACTCCTGTGCAACCAAACAATGAAGACAAAGGGCCGATTTTTGATAAAAGCGCGGGCGAAGAATCTGAGTTCGAAGTCAAAGTTGCTGTCCAGATTTTCGATGAAGGAAATCACGCCGTCAACGAAGAACCGATCGCTGTCCAGGCCGCTCCAGATCAGATTCCGCTCCTGGATTCAACTCCGCCATGCCCCCCGATCATTTTCACGCCATCAGAATCACTCCAGGTACCCCCGACTTCAGCCTCCCCACCCCCAATCCTCCTCGCGACCTTCCCCTCGCCCGCTGCAACCCCAGCCCCGCCAACGCCGACACCCCTCCCAACTCCAGCACCCCTCGCAGCGCGACCCCCAGCCCCAACACCCCCTTCCCCGCTGCCCTCATCCACTGCCCCCAACCCTTCTCTGCAACCCGCTTCCCCCACTCCTCATAACACCGATTTGCCCCTCCCTCGTGCCCCTCCACGCGCCCGCTGTCCCCTCCTACGCCAACCCCCCAACGCCCTTTCCATCTCAGACCCACTGTCCCCACGCGCCAACCTAAGCGCCGCCGCATCACCCCTTGCCGACCTCCCGCCTGTACCTTCCCCCACGACCCCGCGCCCGCCTCCTCTCTCTCCCAAAAAACCCTCCCTTTCACTCCACTTCCGAGACTGCCCCCCTCGCCGCGATCGCGGTCGCCCTGCCCAGTCGCCCCAGCCACTCTGACGCCAACGCCGTCGTTCCCTTTCCCCCTTCCCCCTCTGCGCGAGAAGGATGCGCCCGTCGACGGCGCCTCCAACAAACTCGGCCCCGCCGCCTCTTGCTGGGGAATAAGGGAACCCTAGCACGGGAGCCCCATACAGGAGAAACCACCACTCCGAGATTTGAGGTTGAAAAATTAAGTGGGGAAAATTGCACAGAACCCCCCCCCCCAGGCTCAAATTTTTATTCAAAGGGAAGGCTCAAAGGCTCCTCTCACAATATAAGTTGTAATGAAGGGGTACAAAAATTGCAGAGATGTCCTCCAATTGGAAAGAATTACGAACGTAATGTTGAAAAGAAGGCAAATTGGATCAACCAATTAAGATTCTCCACCGACGAGCCGAAGATCAAGCAATTCGTCGGGAGACGAATTTTTAAAGCGGAGGAGAGTTGATGCAGCGTGGACTCGACATGTAGGGCCGTCTAATTATTTAAATTGTGGCCGTTAATTTTATTTACGTTTTTTAAGTTGTCGCAATTTTAAATAAATAGATCGCGTGTGATCTCAATTAGTCTTAATTTGAATTTCAAATTTGGTAGTCAGTCGGTTAATTAGTTAGAGTCAGTTTAGGATAATTGGTTGTCGGTTTAAATTATTTTCTATTCTTGTAATGTCATCTCTCATATATAAAGGGATGAGGGTCCAATGTTTTAGTCAGTTCAAGATGTGATAAAATAGATATTTATTTCTCTCTCTCCTCTCCCCTCTCTCTCCTTCTCCCCGCATGATCTACACGTGTTCTTCTTCTCCAAAACCCCTCGTATTCCTGACGAGTCTCTTTTCTCTTCCCCTCGCGGTCTACGCGTTCTTTTTCTCTAACCCCGCGCATCCGGCGTGTCTTCTCTTCTCAACCCTTCCAGTTTCTTCTTCTCAACCCATCTATTTTCTTCTACCATCGAAAATCCACCGTCAAATCTATTTCCCGCGCCGCGCCGAATTCCATTTTGCATCATTTGGTATCAGAGCATGTCAACCGAATCGTTCTTACGATTCGACGATCCGATCGCATTTTGGAGGGTCCAACACGATTTGAGTCATCTCTCGCATGGCTCGCATTCACGCTCGCGTTCGAAGAAGTTCAAGAAACGTATCATAGCATCCATGAAAGTCCAAGCATGGTTGGACGCGCAAATCGATGAAGATTCGCCGATCGACAACCAAAATCAGAACGTTGTACCTACAATTCAAATCGATTTCAGCCAAGGCCTTAAATGTCGGATTTCGGTTTCGTTTCGGTGACTGACCGAAATGAAATTTCGGCCGAATTTCGGTCGAAATTCGACCGAAATTTCGGTCATTTCGGTCGTTTTTTCAACTAAGGCCCCCAAATTTCGGTCGGCACAAGGCATTTCGGCTGGATTTCGGTAACCCACCGAAACCGAAATTCGACCGAAATTCGGTCGAATTTCGGCGAAATTTGAGGCCATGATTTCAGCCAAAAAAATGAAGGTATTTTCAGTCCTAATATATATTTTATTGATACAATCGTTGAACAAGACAAGGAGGACATAGGACCAATATTTGAGGAAGATACGAGACCCTTATTCGATGACGATCCTGCGGATGAAGAAGTCGAACTTCTCGATTTATTCTCGGGCGAACCTGCTGCCCAGGAACAAACGATACCTAGATTCGAAGAAAGCAGAGTGGAGGAGGATGTGGAACCCCCCGTTGCAGCCCTCTCTGTTGCCGTCCCAAATCTGGCCGTAGAAGAAGTCACAAAGCTTGCCTTCAACGCACGGGTAAAGGAAGTCCGAAAGGGAGTGGGTTTGGTACTACCATCAACAATGCCTCCGGCGGTGCCAACCTTTTCGCCAACCACTCCTCGACCGGTCCCCGTTGTGGCTTCGTCCATCCCTGGCCCCAGCATCCGATTCCTTACAACCCCCAGTCGCAGTTGGAGGAGCCACGATGTGTGCGCGACCTGGGCGCCACCGATGAACAGCCTCCGCCAGGCGCAGTATCTCCTCCACGGTTGTCATCGCCGCGACCAGAGCTGCCAGAAGCCCCCTTCCCAGATCACCGGCGCTATACCTTTGCATCAGCGACTGTCTTTACGCAGCGTCACGTCTCCCACATCGTCACAAAGGTTGTCGCCGTCCCTCGCGCTTGAGTACCCTGCACCATCGCGCACGCCCCAAAAGTGGCAGTCACCATCTCCACCATTCTCAGCGTCTCCATCGTCGATTTCTGAACTCCACGACCGCCCTGTTTGGAATCCTATTAGGGCTCGACACCATCGACGGTTTTGGAAAGATGGAACCGAGGGGGCACTAACTCCTATTTTCCCTCCTGCGGAAATCCAATCCCATGAAATTAGGGAGGGGGAGTTGATTTGGGCATATTGTAATAAGGCCCCTCCTACGTTTTTCTTTCAGAAGAATACGTTCACAATAGGCTACCGAAATTTCTATGTAAATAAAGGAAGGGATAAAGTTCAATTATGCCCCCAGCCAAACAGTATTACGAAAAACAGGATAAGAGAGAGAGAGGTATCCCATCAATTCCAACTAGGACTTGGAAGGTGGGATTTTCTTATAAAAGGATCTTATGGGTTATGACATTAGCAACATCTCCTCTCACCCTGGACTTGTGCCATTCATTCTCTATGGCCTCGTCAAATTCCCTAGTGCTCGAGATGAAGATGCCCCATCAATTTTTCGTTCACCGCAATAACAAGACAAAGCTCGTGGAGACGCCGCCTTTTGCGCCACATATGTTCTTCCGGCATGGGGATAATGACTTCGGCCACCGCACCAAAGCCAGATGGGTTCCACCGTTTGCTCCACATCTATTCTTCCTCGAGGCGAACAAGAACGTTGAAATCAAGCCATCAAGCATCGAAGATAAAGCAATTCGTCAGGAGACGAATTTTTCAAGGGAGGAGAATTGATGCAGCACGGAATTAACATATAGGGCTTGATGTTTTTATTCTTTAATTTTATTTATGTTTATTTTATTTAAATAAAAGAGATCGCATGTGATCTCTAATTAGTTAGGTGGTTTCGGTTTGAATTTCTAATTTAATTAGTTAGAGTCAAATTAGGATAAAGGTAGATCTGAATTTCTATTCAAATAAATTTAGAGTCAAATTAGGAAGTTGGGATTTGAATTTTGATTTTGGTTTCTATTTTTATAATCTCATCACTCATATATAAAGGGATGATGGTCTTTTGTTTTAGGACAGTTCAGAATATATTGAAATTGGAGATTTTATCTCTCTTTCTCGGCCTCTCTCTATTTCTCCCTCTCCCAACGTGATCTTCACGATTCCTCTCCAAAATCCCACGTAGCCGATGTGTTTCTTCTCCTTCTTCCTCCCGTCTCTATATTTCTTCCACCAAAATTTAATCTTTCACCGTTACGAAAATTTACGACTGCATCAGAAGGTCACGAAGTGCAAGCATGATCAGATAATAGATGGTCTCGCCTTGAGGAGGATGGCGGAGAAGCTCAAGATGCTTCATGTTGTTTTTATTTGGTTTAGGATGGAGAAGTGGGAGCCTAGAGAGAGCAGTAGACAGTAGTTGGAGTATTATTCTGCGGCTTGCTCGCTTTAAGGACTTTAGGGACTTATCATATGAAGAGAAAGCTGCAAGATGTGAAGATAACCATATTCTCTTGGAAGATGACAAAAAGCGATAATTAGAGAAACATAGTAGAGGTAGATATCCAAGCAGAAATGGCTGAAAGGGAAATGCGAACACCCACTACTTTTATTCAGTTATGAGTGGTTGCGTATGGCCCAAATTGATTCATTCCATTGAGGTGAATGGGGTTAAGGTGGAAGAGGATCATCCCATTAGGGAGGCGGTGCAGAATCATTATTGTAGAAAGGAACGCTTTGTTGTGTTTATTCCAATGGGTTTAGGGGTCCTTGTATAGGAAAACTCTAGAAACCCTAGAGAGTACATGGAAGGGAAAAATACAGAACCGCCCCTTACTGGGGTTACACTAAGAAACGTCTCATAATTACTAACACTCCCCCTCAAGTTGGAGCGTATTTATCAGTCATGCCCAACTTGGATACAATCCATGACAGGCGTTTCTTTGGTAATGCCTTTTTTTTTGAAGCTTTGAAGAGGGGGAGGCACTCGACGTTGTTCACCCCAATGTATTAGAAAGACGAAAAGAGAAGTTATTTGGTAATGCCTTTGTAAAGGCATCTGCAAGCTGTAAATCAATACTGATGTGTGGAGTAGTGATTCTTCCAATCTTGACTGCATCCCGTACGAAGTGGCAATCAATTTCTATGTGTTTGGTTCGTTCATGAAATACAGGATTTGTGGCAATGTAGGTTGCAGATTTGTTGTCACAATACACGGGAATAGGCGTAGTGACATTAATACCAAGCTCTTGAAGAAAGGCCAATAACCACGTGATCTCACAGGTGGCTTGTGCCATTGCCCTATACTCTGCTTCTGCGCTTGACCTGGATACGACGGTTTGCTTCTTGCTTCTCCAAGTAACAGTGTTTCCTCCAACCATCATAGCATAGCATGTAGTTGAGTGTCGATCTTTTGGAGAGCTTGCATAATCAGCATCTGCATAGGCAACCATGTCCGTGTGTCCATTTGCTTTGTAGAAGAGTTCACGTCCTGGAGATTCCTTTAAGTATCGAAGAAATTGGAGAACATGATGCCAGTGGCTGTAGCATGGCCGTTCCGTATGTTGGCTTGCTCTGCTTACTGCATAGGAGATATCTGGTCTGGTTACAGTAAGGTAGAGAAGTTTACCAACAAGGCTTATATATCGGGAGACATCCTCAAAGGCTAAATCAGATGAGGTGGCTTGCTTCTTTGGATCAACATGAATACCAGAGAGCTTGCCTCCAAGAAATCCTGCTTCAGTAAGTATGTCCATACAGTACTTCCTTTGTGAGAGGTGAAGTCCTTCGGTAGTGCGAGGTACTTCTATGCCTAAGAAGTAGCGTAGAGATCCAAGGTCCTTGGTAACAAATACCTTTTGAAGGAAGGCCTTGGATTCTGATATCCCATTGTAGTCGTCACCTGTAACAACCATATCATCAACGTAGACTGCAAGTATAACTGTTCCAGTTGCTCTTTTCCTGACAAATACAGAATAATCAGATGTCGTCCTCTGGAAACCAACAGTGGTTATTCTGTAGTAAGCATGCCAAACCATGCTCTTGGACTTTGCTTGAGACCGTATATGGCCTTGCGAAGTCGACATACATACTCCCCTCGACTTCATAGCCCGGAGGTTGTTTCATATATACCTCCTCATCTAGATCGCCATAAAGAAATGCATTTTTCACATCAAGCTGAAAGAGGGGCCAAGATTTGTTTGCAGCAACAAAGAGTATAGTTCGAATAGACCCCATGTGTGCAACAAGAGAAAATGTCGCAAAATAATCGACACCATAGGTTTGTGTAAAACCTTTAGCCACAAGGCGAGCTTTTAATCTATCAATTGTGCCATCCGGGGATTGTTTGGCCGTAAATACCCATTTGCATGCTACTGATCGAACACCTTTCGGACATTGAACAAGATCCCATGTCCCTCGGGAAGTAAGTGCATTCATTTCTTCATTCATTGCATGTTTCCTACTAGAGTCCTGTAGAACACTATTGTGATCTCGTGGAATGGAGACAGTCATAAGAGCATCAACGTACCGTTGGTCATCGGAAGATAAGCCAGTTGTGGATGTGTAGTTGGATATGGGGTAAGTAGCACAGTGTCTTCTACTCTTTCGTAGAGCAATGGGAAGCTCTAGAGGATCATCCGGGACATTCTTGGAGGGGACAGTCGTAGAAGGCATATTATCCTGCAGCAAAGAGACTAGTAAAGGGATTGCTGGTGGTGTAGGAACGTGACTTTGTTTATAAACGATGGGTGGCGGAGGAAGATCAAGTGGAATATCAGTGGCAGAATCTGAGAAGAAGCTAATTTGCTCAAAGAATGTTACATCAGCAGAGATGTAATACCGATGACCAGCAAGATCATAGCATATGTACCCTTTCCGAGTTCGTGAGTAACCTAGAAAGACGCATTTGATAGCCCGTGGTGAGAGTTTGTCGATATTCTGAAATTTATGGACAAAGGACACACATCCAAAAATCCGTAGAGGGAGAGGAAATGGAGACTCATTGGGATAAAGAAGGGAGAATGGAGTGGACCCATGAATAGTAGGCGAGGGTACTCTGTTTATTAGATAGACGGTTGTGAGAATAGCATCATCTCAGTAGGTTTTGGGGACCTTCATCTGAGATAGAAGAGAGCGAGCAACATTTAGAAGATGCCTCAGCTTCCTTTCTGCTATCCCGTTTTGTTGGGACGTGTAGGGACAAGAAGTATGGTGGATGGTTCCCTCAGAGGCAAAAAAGGAGGCAAGGTCATGTTGGGTGAATTCTAATGCGTTGTCAAAACGAAAAATTTGTATGTTAGAGGAGAAAACATTTTTAACATAATGAAAGAAGTTCTTTATGATAAGATTACTCTCCGAACGTTCTTTGAGCAGAAAGACCCGAGATAACCTGTTAGAATCATCTATAAAGACAACAAAATACTTATGACCACTTAGTGTTCGGACCGGACAAGGTCCCCAAATATCACAATGAACTAATGAAAAAGGAACAGAACGACGGGGCTCAGTACGAGAAGGAAAAGAAGCTCGATGATGCTTCCCAAACTGACATGCCTCGCACTCAAAAGGCTTGAGCGATGAAAGTTCAGGGAACATCATAGAGAGGGATCTAGCGGATGGATGAGCAAGACGAAGGTGCCATAGTAGAGGATCGGTGGAGATGGAAGCCGCACCCGAGAAACTAGAATCTGTAGGAATGTCAAGATAATATAGTCCATTCTTCTCATGCCCCCCACCAAAAATTTTCTTCATCCGGATGTCTTTAAAATAACAAGATTTATCAAATATCACTTTACAGTCAAGTTCAATGCATAGCTTATGAACAGATAATAAGCTTAGAGGGAAGGCAGGAGCACAGTGAACCCTTGTTAGTCGTAGTGTGGATGAGAACTCCATAGTGCCCACACTAGTGATAGGCGAATAATCTCCATTGGCAACCTGAACAGATTTCACGACCGAAGAAGGTCGGGAAGAGGACATAAGACTACCTTATCCTGTGAGATGAGTCGAGGCTCCTGAATCAATGATCCAGGCAGGCGCAGATGTCGTAGCAGTGCTGGCAGTAGTACTCGAGATTGTTGCAAGACTGGCAGTAGATGCAGGAGCAGTAGTATCAGTGGGAGTATTCTGTGGTAGTTGTCATAGTCGGGCATATTCTGAGGCAGTAAAAGAGGGCTGACTATCGCTAGTATGTTGTTCAGATGCATCATAGTAAGTATCGGAGAGGGCAGATTCATATGCACTGTTGGCATTAGGGGGCATGCCAAATTTGGCCCAACACTGGTCTGACAAGTGATTCATGCGACTACAATGAGTACAAGGTGGAAAACGATCACGTCCTTGGCCACGTGATGAGTCTTGTCCACGGTCCAAAGTTCGGCCACGTCCCTGGCCAGAATCGCGTCCACGTCCTCTAGAGTGAAAAGATCTTCCCCTTGCAAAATGTGCTGATGTCTCGGCAGACGGAGGAGGAGGAGGTGGAGACTAAGTTCTTGTAGACAACCAAAAATGGTCTCAAGATTAGGCAACGCTGCAGCTGTTAGAAATTGATCTTTGACAGTTTTATATCGAGGATGTAAACCTGATAAGAATCTATAAACCTGCCATTTTGCCCGTTCTCCTACCTGCTTATCACAACAGGCAGGTTGAAAGATAAGAAGCTCTTCAAGTAGGCCTGTCAGCAGGCTGTAATATTCGATTAATGATGTGATGCCTTGGTTTGTAGACCAAATCTTAGCGTATATATCAGAAAGCCTAGATTTGGTTGTTTGTTGGGAATATGTATTTTCAAGGCTCTCCCACATCGCCTTGGCAGTCTCCTTATAGAGGAGATTGGATGCAATGGAAAGGTCAACACTGCTCGTTAACCATGTAATGACCTGACAGTTATCATCATACCAAGTATCATAATCCTTGTCTGTCGCAGCAAGCTGGACAGTGGTAAGAACATAGTTCTTACGTTGGCCACCAATGAAAACCTTGAAGGACCGAGACCACAGAACGTAGTTCTCGGATCCCTTCAGTTTTATAGTAGTGCCCTGAGCCATCATTGAAGGAGTCAGATACAGGGGCTTGGAGTCCACAGAAGTGGAAGTAGGTGTCATGGCAACCGAGTAGAGTGAGCAGTAGAGAAAAAAGAAAAGACTAGATAATCTAGGCTATCTCAATGATCATGAGAACCTATGAGAACATCACCAGGCGATTAATAAGCAGACCGTCGTGCAAGGAGTACTGTACGAGGAGGCGAACTTGTGAAAAGCGCCGCAAAGGAAAATGGCCTGGAGACGGCCTGGAGGTGGCCTGTAGGTGCCCTGGGCGGTCGGCAGCTAAGAGACGGTTAAGAGCCTGGACGCCATGGACTGCCTGGCAACGGGCCCCGGCGCCTGGAGCGGCGACAGCAGAGGTCTGGTGGCCGGTGTGGAAGTCCAAGTAGGGCGGCCTGGAGGTGAGGAGTGACTGCGCGCATGGAGGCGAGGGCGGCCTGGACGCGATGATCTTGCGTGTCGCAGGGAGGGGGGGGGTTGCGGTTCCGGGGCGGCGTGGCGGCGTGCGCGCGGTGCGCGGGGGGCGCGCGGGGTGCAGGGGGTGCGTGGGGAGGAAGGCGGATGGCGTGGAGGCGCAGGTGGAGTTCCCCTAGGTCTGGGGTTCACGCATGACGAGAGAGGGGAGGGGGGATGGAGGGGTGACGAGTGGGGAGAGGGGAGAGATTAGGTCAGAGCCCCAGTCTAGGACCGTTGCTCTGATACCATGTAGAAAGGAACGCTTTGTTGTGTTTATTCCAATGGGTTTAGGGGTCCTTATATAGGAAAACCCTAGAAACCCTAGAGAGTACATGGAAGGGAAAAATACAGAACTGCCCCTTACTGGGGTTACACTAAGAAATGTCTCATAATTACTAACAATTACCACGGGCTTAGTTGAAGGTTACATGGTATATTTAATAATATTTTAATTAAAAATATAAAAAAATGCAAATTTTACATAGATAACCTTCGATACTTTCATAACTATGCGTTGAACCCTCTGTATTTCTGAATTACATGTAGACCCTTGGACAATGCCTTTCATTTACACGTAGGCCTCTTAACTCAACCATTCTGTCGAGTTATTCTAAAACCCAATTGAATCCAATGATTGAGATTTACTCCTAAACCTCATCCCCTTTCCTCCCGTGACATATATCCTCTCCCTTCCTCCTCCAGTCGCTACGACCTTTCCACGTCTGACTTCACAACCTCCACAGATTCATTAAGCTCCACCTCTACTTCTGTTTACGCCAATATCCATGAGGGTGCGGAGTTTGGAGGATATAGTGGGCTGGAATGCTATTGTCGGTGGGAGGTCGTGGTGGTAGCGAGTCTGACAGGAACATACTAGATCGACAGGCTATTGGAGGGTCATGATGCAGCAACACATGGGGGCATTCGCAAACAACAAGCACCACATGCGATGAGAGGTTGCAATACCTGCGGGTTTAACGAGTGGTAGCGGAACATGGGCACAATCGTACTTGGTGTTGCACACGAGCCATCAACGAGAGGGTGCGGAACAACACATGGCTTGGGAGAATCCAAATATATCAAGATGCAAACATCATAGTAACGTGCAAGAATAAGTTAATGTTGGACTATAGTTTTTCTGGTATCAAAATAACATTGATTTTGTGGAAAGAGATGTCCCTTTAGTGGAAAGGGATCAACCATGTCAACGATAATTGCATTATGGTAATCAATGTTGGTTGGAAGGCCAAAACTTCCTAAGAATGAGATTTGTTAGATTCAATTGAAATCAACTTATAAATGGTACTAGTGACAAGCCCGTGCGTTGCACTGGGAAGTGTAGATGTTTGTGTCAAAAGGATTGCCGAGTAAAAAAAATCAAATAACAAAATTCATTTGGAGTCATTGATGTTATGCAAAGTTTGATTATAAATTTTTTGGAAAATTGAATGAACTGTCTTAAAGTATTGACTACACATAAGCAAGAATAGAGGTAGCAGAAAACTTAATCAGAACAACATCTGTGAATTCATGTGTAACTAAAGGAATACATATAGCATAACATATAGTGGCAATACATAAGTATTTCTATAGTTATAATAAATGGTATAATTAATATGTAGTTGGTATAATGAAATACAACAAACAAATAGCCACCAAAAATTCGAAAAGTTTTTAAATATGCAAATGAAATGAACAAATTATGTGAATATTTGAATCTCAAAAGTTACCAACCATGACGAATAATATAGTGAACAAACCATGTGCCTACCCGTTACAGCGTTGCTACTTCTATTCTGCTTAATACTTTATGTTGTGTGTACACTTCTAGCGTTGGTTGAGTACAGACTACAACAAACTACAAAAATATTTAGTTATGGTGACATTTTTTTTCAAAATCCGTAATTAAATTAGCCATTGGTAAATATATAACGACGATATTATTCGTTGCGAAATAATTTTCGTACTCGAAATTAGCAACGAATATAATATATGTTGTTACATCATTAGTAACGATCCACATAGCGACGTTTATCCGTTGCTATTTTTTAAAATATCAACTAATCGTCGCTATTTTTTTAGTTCAAAATTTAGCGACGATTAAGTAGAAGTTTGAAAAATAGCAACGGATAAACGTCGCTATATGGATCTTTGCTAATGATGTAACAACATATATTATATTTGTCGCTGATTTTGAGTACGAAAAATTGTTTCGCAAGGAATAATATCGTCGTTATATATTTAACAACGGCTAATTTAGTTACGGATTTTGAAAAAATCATCACTATAGCTCAATTTTTTTAGTGACAACACCACATTAAGCATATAAACAACTTATTTATTTGATTGTTTTTATATTAGGTAAATGCTGGTGATATTTTCTTCTTTTGAATAAACATCTTGCCGATGTGTAAATTGTTTGAGACGTGATTTCCCTATCGTTTATTTTGAAAATTTATTTTAACAATTTATTATCTGAAAATGCCATCTATTATATCCAATGCAATAAGTGAATAAATTATTGGGTATTTATTCATTTCGGTGCAATGTATAGGCTTTGTACTTGAATTAAACATTTATACTTCTAGGTGAAACAAATGTAATAAGAAGCAATTAAGTAGTATTACCTTGAGTAGAGATAACACCAAGATGCAAGGCTCGCCCCTCAACATTTAGTTCATAACATCATGTAGACAAGAAGAGCAAGAAGTTATACATAACTCCATTTTGGTGGCGCTTTTTCTCCTTCATGTTCTCTCATAATCGAGCCTTTTTTTCGAGAACAGGTTTTCAATCTTGTTCGAGCACGAGAACTTGAGTCTGGGTAGAGAACAAACTATATTTTAAAAATAATCAATTTTGATCTATCGTTATGTTAAAAGTCGATATTATATAGTGAATAGGTCACAACTCAACAAAAGCTAATTTTCTTTACGGAACTATGTTGATAGTTACCACGAGAAGCATCATCATTAAAATCAGGGCTCTTTGCTGCAAGATGTTTCGTGATATCAGAATCCCTAAATAACATAACCATAGTTGTATTTAAGTTCGTGTCGTTGAAGAAATAACTTATAACTAAAGGTTTTGAAATAATAATGATGATGTTCCTCAGCCAGCAAACTTTAAACATCTCTTTTGTGTTCTTATAATATGGATATCTCCTCTTTGTTCCTAAGAAGCAATCTTCACATGCGAATACTCTCAAGTTTTTAGCTTTACCTTATGAAAGGCATTCATCATTTTTATTGTTTAGCTATTTGTTCAGTACTGCTAAAAAACTATGCTATAAAATGACCACACCATAAAACAGAGAATATATTTTTTTGCATCGTTTTCATTAGCATATATCCAGAGCCATCATGGGCAATTAACAACTTCGAGGCATCTTAACCCAAGTGCACATCAACATGTCATAATGGACATGAATTGACGGGGACATCTTAACATGTATCATGAAATAAATAATCGATCTCGTCTATTACTCAATTATCTAATTAAGTTATGAGTTAGGTACTCAAATCCGCACAAACACAAGCAAAGTTTCAGACCAACTACAGTCTCCACATAAAATTATAAGCACAAGACATGCTTAAAAAATCTGCAACTTCTGTCCTCGTATCTAATCTTCAGAAAAAAAATCAAATACCAACGAAGAAGCATCTAAGCATCATGCAGACACCTGAACAATATCTACACTCCCGTGTGAAAATTTCAAACATTTTAGCATGTAATTAATATGGCTTCGACCAAATCAGAACCCACTAAAACATCAAATCCCACAGAATCCTACCAGCAACCAGAGATTATTTAAACAGAAGCATACTTTTTTCTAATTCCTAGCTGTGAATTGCGTTACCTTGAGACAGAGTTCTTTCTCCTTCAATGCTGGTTGCGGGGATCACGAGAGAAGGGGATGTGGAAACTCTGTTTTCCTTCTCCGTCTCCTGTATCGCACGCGTTTATATACGGATCAGTTTGAACCTGTGACATCATGTCCTAATAATAAACAACTCTTGGACATTGGAGATTGATCGGACGGTTCATATCCGATCAGTCTATGCAGGACGTTGATATTCTATGTCGTATCTTTCCATAGAAAGAAAGGAAAAACACTTTGGTTTTCGTCGATGGCCGTAGCAAAAGAGCATGAAATAGGAGATGCAACGTACCACAACGATCATTCGACGCCGGCAACCTCCTTCAATCATCCTCCCTTCACAATTGCAACAGCCGAGGAAGCAGAACGGTGAAGTAGCAGTCAAGGACGCATAACGGTGAAATTGAAGATGCGAAGGACGGCAACAGATTTTGTGTGTGAGTGGGGGAAGAAGGAAGGCAAATGGAAAAGGGCAAAGATAGTCCTAACGTGTTGGCGGTATGAAAAAGACGCGGCTGGACCGGTTGAGAATCCGTGCTGGGGAACAGAAGTCCCAACGCAAACTACGCATTCGTCTCGGAAAAATAATAATCAAGACATGGCACTGTAGCTACAGTGCATGCTACAGTGCCATATCCACGGCTCTTAATATATGTTATGATTAGTATACAACAATTCTTGTTCTGGTGATGAGATCGCAATCCATCGAAGGTTTACCGTAAAGAAAGCTTCCTATTTTTAGTAGATCTTCGTGGTTGTTACATGTAGGATGCGCAACGGTGCGCTTCTGCTTAGAACTTGTTGAGGTGACGATGAAATGGGCCGTGGTGATGACAGTGAGGTTATTGTTTGCATGGGGAAGACCGAAGAGAGGAAGGGGTAGAGTGAGAAAGGAGGTACAACACTTATACATATATGAAATTCAAAGGGTTAAAATGTAAAGGTTCAATATTTTTTGTCAAAGTTAAAAGAGAAAATGGATGGAAGTTAGCACAAGGGTATGTCATGTAATAATTAACAATTAATCAATGTTGCAAAAGGTATTCGATATATCAAAAGGATTATTGAATAAAGAATAAGCAACATTTAGCTTCAAAAAAAAGTTAAAAGAGAAAATGGATGGAAGTTAGCACAAGGTTATGTCATGTAATAATTAACAACTAATCAATGTTGCAAAAGACGGTATTCAATATTCAATCAAAATGATCATTGGATAAAGAATAAACAACATTTAGGTGACTAATTATAAATATTTGGTTATGTATATTTAATTATTTTAAATGTAAAATATAAATATCTAATACATATAATCACATATATGTGTACATGCATGGTCATTATTTAACAAGATAAAAGTCCTAGTTGCATTACAAACAAGCTATACACATCTAACTTTTACTTTACTTTGAAGAAAAAGAATGAAAAACAAAAAAAATAATCACTTTAAAATATTATTTTTCATTAGTTGGTCGAATAGTAGATCGAAGCTATTCTATTTGGTCATCCCGTTGAATAACGTAGTCAGGCAATCTAATTAGTTTGTAGGGTGGCTATTGCAGCAATGCAACTATTTAAGGTTCTACGTATAATTCAGAATTATGGAGGGTTCAATAAGTAACTGTCAAAGTATAAAGGGTCAAATGTGTAAAATAACCTAAAAACTACCATAATAAAATGCGATTATATGGAAACAGTTGATGATTTTAACAAAATCCAAAATCAAAACTTTAAAATAAGATAACATAATCTATAAGATATATAAGCATGGATTAATTGGAGAAAATTCTTGAGATGATACGGGACACCTCTGGTGGTTGGGCACGGATGGAGAGAAGGGTGTGGTGGGGACGTGCTCGCCTACCCCGGGCACTGGCCTAAGTGATGGTGTTGTGCAACCATTCAGGGGGAGATATTTAAGGTGTGGAAGTTAGGGCCACCGGGCTACGGGGTGTCGGGACTCGGTTAGGTGTTTCCTCTGTCGGATGAACGGGCACAGAAGTTTCCGTTGCTTGAGGAGGCATACGGGGGATCCAGGAATGGCCAATGCTGATGCGGTGGGGGAGGAGGATCGTAGGTTCCTCGGTGGGAGTTTGTCGGAATGAGCAGTGTCTCATTGATGCCATGGAGGACATTGGTCGAGCGACCGGGAGCGATTTTGGAGGTGACGTCATGAAGATCGATGGCCCCACAGTATGCACGCGAGACCTCTCGACAGTGGAGACTCAACAGTTCTTGGATTTTTCGATTGAAGTTGGAGGGAGGGTTCACTGGATGACCCCTCTGGTTCAGGATGGCTGGTGTGATCCTCGGTGGAGGGTGAGGATGATCTCGATTAGGGGCCTACCGTTGATCGACCGGTCCCTTTAGGCTGTCCGGGAGTTGTTGGTGTCGATGCTTCATGTGAATCTGATTATCTTTGATGGTTTGAGACGTGGTCAGACACCGTGGGTCATTGCAGTGGGGTTTGGTGTCAACTGCCCTCTTCCCATGACTTTTAGGGTGAGGTTTAGGGGTTGCGACTTCATGCTGGAAGTGAGGGACGAGGTGTCGACTGGTGATGCGGTGGTGGGGTGGCTGGAGTTGGGCGACGCGATGTCCGGGAGAGCTTTTACAGAAGGGGAATTTCCGATCTTTTGAATCAAGGTTGCCTTTTACAGAAATGGACATTTGCCTTCGGGCGCAAGACAAAGCGGGGAGTCCGAGGTGGACCCTTGTGGCATCAGGAGGCGTGCCTCATACGCAGAGGCATTGGTCGGACTCTCGGGTCATCCGAGGTGGAGCTCCGAATCCGTGGCTCACTCTGCTGGGTCCATGGAGGCATCTTAGCGGGTTCTCGAGTTGATCGGAGGGCAGACCAGAATGGCAACATGCGGCCCGAAGTTTGTTTCGTTTATTTATGCACGGCATCGGACCCGCTGGTGGAATCGATTTACACTGGCAACTCAACTTTTCTGAAGCTCCTGGACCTGTTATTGGACTCGGGTGAATTTGCTTGGGCCACATGTCCTTCGATTGCGGGCTTCGAGGTCACGCAATAGAGGGAATCGAGGAATCGTGCGTGTGACTTATGATTATCCTTACAGGGCTCCGACTCCTTCGATGGATCTTGCTAACGGTCTCTTTTCGAGGTGGTGCTGGAGGGGTCTAAGGGCCTGGGGCGCTTGGTGGTCGCTCCTGAGGCTCTGCCTCTGGATGGGGCTCGACGCGGTGTGGCACAATTGGAGGGCATGTTCGGCCATTGGTACTCTTGTCGCAACCTGAAAGAACGAAGGAGAAAGCGACATGTGATGATCTACCGACACTCGGAGAGCTTTGGATGTGGTGGGGGTGCTGGTGGAGAGGGGTTTTTGGGAGCCGAGTGGGAGCAGGAGGGGGGATTGTTGGCTCGACGGGAGGTGATGAGGCGAGAGGGAGCTGGGCAAGCGAGCGTGGAAGGGGTTTTTCTGGAGTAAGGGGAGGCTAGGGCAGGGCATGGGATGGAGCTTCTGTTGTGCCTCGGTTTAGTGCTGCCAAAAAGGGTCTTGATCGTGCATAAATGAATTCTGTTACTTGGAACTTCAGGGGCCTGGGCCAGCCCGAGAAGAGGTTGGCGGTGATGAAGTCATTAGCGAAGCAGAGGGCAGATGTGGCTTGTTGCAAGAAACTAAGATAACACGGGAGTTGGACAGGGTGTAGAAGGAGGTTGGGGGAAACAATTTGGGAGAGTGTAGGGCGATCACCTTGGTTGGGGCATCTGGGGGCTTGGTGATGGGATGGGATGTCGATAAGCTGGATATGCAGGATGAGGAGGTGCGCGGGGAGTTCTCAGTCTCGATACTACTGCGGCGCAAGTCATATGGCACTTCGATTCTAACCACGAACGTGTACAACATATGCAATGAAATCAACTATTGAAGTCGAGAATGAAAAGTTGTATTCTATGTAGCTCCAGAGCTCTCTTTTATAGGAGAAAAGCTCTAGGGAGAAATTACATAAAGAAGGCTGGAAAAACGGGAGAAATATAAATAAAGACAAAAGAAAGATAATTGGCTCAACACTCCCCCTCAAGCTGGAGCATATATATCTATAGTGCTCAGCTTGGAACAACAATGGTGAAAAGGACCTCTTGCAAGAGCCTTAGTGAACATATCTGCAATCTGATCACCTGAAGTGACATGCGAAGTGGAAATAAACACCTTCTGATTCAAATCATGTGTATAATGACAATCTACTTCGATGTGCTTTGTTCTCTCATGGAAGGCTGAATTATTAGCTATGAATAGAGCCGCTTGCTTATCACATTTGAGGTGCATTGGAAGAGGCACCTCAATAGCAAGGTCAATCATGACGGACTTGACCCACATCATTTCCGTGCTTCCTTCGGCCATAACCCTATATTATGATTCAGCGCTGGATCGAGCAACAATTGTCTATTTCTTACTCTTCCATGAAACAAGCGAGCTACCAATGAACACAATGAAGCATGAAGTGGAATTCCTGTCCTTGGAACACCCGACATAATCCGCATTTGCACATCCCATGATTGAGAGCGACGTATCTCTTCTGAACAGTAGACCTGCACCTGGAGAAGATTTCAGATATCTCAAGATCATGCAAACTGCATCCATATGAACCTTTCTAGGTTGCTCCATAAATTGGTTAACCCTGCTCACAACAAATGATATGCCATGCCTGGTAATAGTAGCATACGACAACTTCCCCGCAAGCTCCATGTACCGTCTCTTATCTACCTCCTCAGAGTCATCATCGTAGAGTCTAGCATTGGGATCCATTGGTGTAGTGGCAGGTCTATATACTGTAATCGTCTCTTAGAAGAGAGCATCCCAACTGGATGCACATGCCATCAGCACCTTGGAGGGTTGTACCATCAAGGGAGAGCGAGTGGCGGTGGTTTTAAGATGTTTGTGCACATAAAAGATTGGTGTACCCCTTTCCTCCGATGAATGGCTTGTGTGCCCAAGACAAATGCTACCATCCTGCATATGAATACCAATTGCATAGCAAGAGATAACCGGAGGCCGGTCCGGATCAAAAGGCCTCACACGGAAAAAGGGCTACGATCCTTCCTCCCCAGTATGACCCGTGGGAGAAGACCAAGACCAAGACCCGTGGGAGAAGCCTCCAACACCAGGTTAACGGCATGAATCAACGGCGTGGGGATTTTCCATTCAAGAACCACTGGCTCAGCCCTAGCAGTCTGATCCATCAATTGCTCCTCTAGCACGGGCAACTCCAGACCAACAACTTTGGCGAGCTGTTAGCCACGGCACCGATATCCGCCCCCGTCTCACAACCATAAGAGAAAATGTGTGGCACATCCCCAATGTTGATGAGTGTTTGCTTCAACGAAGACAGGTTTCGAGACAGCAAGGGGACCCCCTTGATGCGAGTGAAAAAAATGCCCCCCCTCCCCCGTTTTGGGAGATCCCCCTGATTTAAACGCTTCCATCCTGCGTAACCGTGATGTCCCCACCGAATCCAGCGCCTAGCAGTTGTCTGGCTGTTAACATCGTAGCTTTGAGGTTTGGATGACAAGATCGGAACACGGCCAACAAAAGGACCTCTAAGGGTGTCGGTTTCAAAGATTGAGCCAAGGCAGGTCTACTGACCTCTCGACCAATCGCCAGCTGAAGACACCACAGTCCGTTAAAGCCCCCCCGATGCTCCACCTTCCTCCCTCCCTCTCTCAGCTATCGCCTCCTAGGATAGAGAGATCAGGGCAATGGCCACTGTTCCGCAATGAAAGCAACAACGAACATCTCTGCAGCTTGTCGCCCAGTGACCAAAGAGGCCGCGCCTGATGCAGCTCACCACTTTCTCCTCCACCTGATGGTGCTGATGCATGACCTTCGTCCATCCCAGATCGTCCAGGTCCTTCCCACTTTTGGTGACCCTTTCACTGACATGCTGGTCCCGCTCCATCTGCCCCGTGCACGAGAAGCCCTGATCCCCAAGAGGAAAGAAGAGGATCACCCCGCGATCTCGAGGAGCAAGGCGAAGGCGGAGTAGTCCCGTTGGAAGGTCACTCGCGTGCGCTGCCTCCAAATCACCTTCTTGTGTCGCCTTTGCCCCGAGTCCTAATCCCATTCAACCTTCCAAAAACCCTGCTGGATTAAATCTTAGGAAGTGATCTCAAGGATATATCACAATCAAGTCATGCAAATACTCAAATATCTAGAACTAGAGTATACTACACTGGCTACCATTTTCCTTTATACAAACCATACATTTTCCCTCTATCAGCATTTTTTATTCAGTCTATCATCATTTTTTTGTGAAGGATAATGTAATGCTCTGACATAATATGTAGGAAAATGGATATGGTCGAATGCTTTTTATTGTTTAGAGGAAATATTATAGTTTCTAGATTCATAAAGTGAGTTAAGGGTGTTGGATACAAGTCTAAGGACCTTTCTAAGGACAGCAGGATGGTTAGATTGCTTTCCCCCTCTGCAAAAGTTGTGATGAATTAGTTGCAACTGTGGAAAGTGCAATGGTTTTTCTGGAAAAAATGGTTGTGGTTGTAGTCATTATAAAACCAAGTGCTGCCTCCAATGATTTTTTGTACTGCTTGGATTTGGGCACGTAGAGTCTGTTTACAATAGGTGGAAATGTTTTTAAGTCTGGGTCCGTGCTGCTAGTGGTCTTGATAGAAGGAGAAACTACAAAGTGGAGGTCTTGGATGACTATGCTACAATCACGCCAGATTTGATTAAAGAAGCTTATCTTGATTTGAAGTCTACTCTGGGACATTCTGTTAAGCTTGTTAGGAAGCCTATCCTTTCTTGTCTCTACTTTCTTTCAGGTGGCTAATGTTAAAAAATGCATTTATTTTTTGATAAATCATGTCTATCTCAGAGAAAGAAAAGACAACTTTCAATTCTGACGGCCAATTGTTTTAGCTGAGGTTGTGTCCTCACAAAAGGGTTTCCTTTATAAAAACAATCTAGTAGGCCATATTTTTAACTTGCTTTCATGATTTTAAATTTCTGAGACACATTTTAGGAAAAGTTCAATCTATCTAACCATTTTGATGCTCCTTTTCTCCGGGATGGCCTTGGAGGCAACTCTGTGCTTCCTGTCTTCTATGGTGATGATCACTATTTCAGATACCAGATTTTTGCTGCATTTCTCTTTGGCTGAACTCAAAGAGAACTTCTCTTTGACATGATTTATAACTCAAACAACACTTCTCTTTGACATGATTCAACAGGATGATGCCATGAAGCAAGGCAGAGCTTTCTGCTTCCTTCCTTTGCCTGTACGAACAGGTCTAACTGTGCAAATAAATGGTTATTTTGAAGTATCTTCCAACCGCCGCAGCATATGGTATGGTGATGACATGGACCGGGGAGGAAAATTGCGTTCTGACTGGAATAAACTCTTACTTGAGGAGGTCGTGGCTCCATTGTTTGGTAAATTGCTGTTAAGCTTGCGTGAGCAGTTGGGCCCCTCTCAGTTATATTATTCCTTCTGGCCCTCAGATACCTTTGAAGAACCTTGGAACCATTTAGTGGGTCATATTTATAGGAATCTCTGTCATCTTCCTGTTGTCCACACTGAGTTGGAGAATGGAGATTGGCTCTGCCCTGTTGACGTATTCTTTCCAGATAAAGAATTTTATATGTCTAGCAATCTCAGTGAATCTCTTTTGCTGGTGGGAATGCCTATCGTGCATTTGGAAGCATCACTAGTCGAAATTCTTTCACAATACCTTGAAAACTTCTCCAAGAAAGTTGTCAATCCCGTAAATGTCAGAAGTTTTCTGAAAAGCAGGAATCATCTGGTTGAAAGGTCAAGAAGATGTGACAAGTTAATGCTCCTAGAATACTGCATCAGTGATCTTGTTGATGAAGAAGTTGGTATTCATGCAAAAGGCTTGCCATTACTTCCTTTAGCGAATGGTGAATTTGGTACACTCGCGGAATCTTCTAGAACAGCAACCTTTTTTATATGCAATGAGGTAGAATTTAAGCTACTTGAACAAGTGTCCACCAAAATGATTGATCGACATATTCCTTCTATGTTATTTGACAGGCTATCTGCAATTGCAAAAACTTCTCGAGCCAATATTTCAATGTTCAATGTTCATTATCTCCTTGAACTTCTTCCTAGTCTTTTCCATTCTGATTGGAAATTAAAAAATAGAGTATCTTGGCCTGCTGATTCTGGAGAAAACATTCCCACAAGGTCTTGGTTTCTACTCTTCTGGAGGTATCTGCATGATCAATGTGATGGCTTGTCAATATTTGAGGAATGGCCTATATTCCCTTCCACTTCAGGACATCTATACAGAGGATCTAAATCCTCAAAGTTGATTAACATGGAGAAACTTCCTGATATTCTCAAGAACCTCCTTCTAAGAATTGGTTGTAAGGTACTGAGCCCAGACTTTGGTGTTGCTCACCCAGAACTAGATTATTATGTTTACAATGCCGATGGCCCTGGTGTCGTGAATGCAATTTTCCAATGTGTTTCATCAAGCGGAGACATTCAACTGCTATTCCATGATGTTGATGAAAAGAGTAAAAATGCTCTTAGAGAGTTCCTTCTTGACACCCGATGGTATTACGAGGGGATTTTTGATGACTGTCTCATAGATCACTGCAAAAAGATGCCAATTTACAGAACATTTGGTGGGGGTTTGGCTCATTCTTTCCACTTCTCTGATTTGGAAAGCACTAGAAAGTATCTTCCTCCTGTGGATGTTCCTGAATTCTTTCTTTCTGATGAGTTTATTCACAGTTCTTCAAGCAGGGAGGATGAAATTCTGCAAAGATATTACAGAATTAAACGTATGGAGAAGACTAGTTTTTATAGGGAAAATATCTTAGTTAGAGTTCATGAATTAGCACCTGAGGTCAGGGATGCCGTCATGCTGGGGATTTTAAGAGACCTTCCTCAGCTGTGCTTAAGTGATCCGACTTTTAAGGAACAGCTACAGAGTCTGAAATTTGTCCCAACTGTCAGTGGCAGTTTAAAGAGCCCCCCATCCCTATACGATCCACGTATGGAGGAGTTATATGCTCTTCTAGAAGATTCAGAATGTTTCCCATCTGGTTTATATGCAGATTCTAGTGCTCTAGACATGTTACGTGGTTTAGGACTTAGGACATCAGTTTCCTGCGAAACTGTTATTGCAAGTGCTCGTCAGATTGAACACATGATGCACAAGGACCAGTTAAAAGCACATTCACGTGGAAAAGTGCTTCTTTCTTACCTTGAGGTCAATGCTATGAAATGGCTGTATAATTCTTCTGCAGGAAGTCATATAAAAGTCAACAGAATGTTCTCCAAAGTTGTAAATACCTTCAAAACTCGAGATATACCTGATCATTTCAACCTGGAAAAGTTCTGGAATGATTTGAGATTGATATGCTGGTGCCCTGTTCTGCTTACTGCTCCTAATTTAGCTTTACCTTGGCCTTCAGTTTCTAGCATGGTTGCTCCTCCTAAATTAGTCAGACTGCCAGCAGATTTGTGGCTTGTTTCAGCCAGCATGCGAATACTAGATGGTGATTGTTCATCCTCCGCTTTGTCATCGAGCTTAGGTTGGTCATCCCCACCCGGTGGAAGTGTGGTTGCAGCTCAGCTGCTTGAACTCGGAAAAAATAATGAGATTGTCACAGATCAAGCACTTCGGCAAGAATTAACATTGACAATGCCAAGGATTTATTCACTTTTAATGTCTCTAATTGGATCTGATGAAATGGATTTAGTGAAGGCTGTTTTAGAAGGAAGTCGCTGGGTATGGGTCGGAGATGGTTTTGCCACTGTTAACGAAGTTGTTCTGAATGGTCATCTTTATTTGGCTCCATATATACGTGTTATTCCTATTGATTTGGCTGTATTCAGTGAGCTTTTTATAGAAATGGGAGTACGTGAAAACTTGTTGCCAGTTGACTATGTAAATATTCTTTCTAGAATGGCATCTAGAAAGGCAGGCAGTCCTCTAAATGGACAGGAACTACGGACATCAATATCTGTCTTGCAGCACTTAGCTGAACTCCAGTCTGTGAAGCTGGATGTGGAGATCTATCTCCCAGATGCATCTTCTAGGCTACTTCCTGCGAAAGAGTTGGTGTTTAATGATGCCCCATGGTTAACTGAAAGTGGTGATTCTTCTATTCGAGGTACAGGACAAAGTACATCTGGTGATCCGGTAAATGTTTGCAAATATGTACATGGTAATATATCAAATGATGTTGCTGAAAGACTTGGTGTGCGCTCACTTCGTAGACTAATGCTCATGGAGAGTTCTGATTCTATGAATGTAAGTTTATCGGGGGTGGCTGAAGCTTTTGGGCAACATGAGGCGTTGACAACTAGACTTAAACATATAGTGGAAATGTACGCTGATGGACCTGGAATCCTTTTTGAGCTTGTGCAAAATGCTGAAGATGCTGGAGCATCTGAGGTGGTCTTCTTGTTGGATGAAACACAGTACGGTACTTCATCTATCCTCTCTCCAGAAATGGCTGAATGGCAGGGGCCTGCACTTTATTGTTTTAATAACTCTGTCTTTAGTTCTCAAGATCTGTATGCAATCTCGCGCATTGGGCAAGATAGCAAAGTTGAAAAGCCTTTAGCAATAGGAAGATTTGGGCTGGGTTTCAATTGTGTTTATCATTTCACCGACGTCCCTGGGTTTGTTTCTGGAGAGAACATTGTAATATTTGACCCACATGCTTCCTATCTTCCTGGAATATCACCAAGTCATCCTGGTTTGAGGATAAGATATTCAGGAAGAAGAATTCTCGAGCAATTTCCTGATCAATTTACTCCTTTTCTACATTTTGGTTGTGATTTGCTACATCCATATCCTGGTACACTTTTTCGTTTTCCTCTTCGGGGTGAATCTGCTGCATCTCGAAGTCAGATTAAAAGGGAAAAGTATAGCCCTGAAAATGTCAAATCACTTTTCGCTGCTTTCTCTGAAGTTGTTCCAGAAACATTGCTTTTTCTTAGAAAAATCAATAAAATATCAGTTTATGTAAAAAAAGGGCTTGACCATGAAATGCAGCTTATTCAATCTTTTTCAAGGAACAATATAATTCACCCAAAAAATGAACTACATCCTCTTCATTCAATGTTCAGTTTTCTTCACGGAAATCAGAAAAGTGGCATAAATAAGGAGCAATTTTATCTTAAGTTGGGAAAAACTTTGGATAAGGATTTGCCCTGGAATTGTGAGAAGGTCATAATTACCGAGAAGACTCTCTCCTCTGAAAGATCTCATGTTTGGATGCTCAGTGAATGTGTAGCAGGTGGACATGCTAAAATTAAATCTCTATCTACCAATGATAGATCTTGCAATTTAATACCTTGGGCTTGTGTTGCTGCATATATATATTCTAGTGACCTAAATAGTGCCAGCGTTGCTCCTGATGCTGCAACTTCTACTTCTGAACATTACTTAGTCCAAAATCAAACTCCTGAAAACTTGTTGCTGATCAGAAATAAATTTTCTGGGCGTGCTTTCTGCTTTTTACCTTTGCCAGTTCACACTGGCCTTCCTGTACATCTCAATGCATACTTCGAATTGTCATCTAATCGCCGAGATATCTGGTTTGGCAATGACATGGCTGGAGGTGGGAAAATACGGTCAGATTGGAACATTTGCCTCCTTGAAGATGCCGTTGCCCCTGCTTATGCCCATCTGCTTGAAGTCATTGCTTTGGAATTCGGTCCATGTGATCTTTTCTTTTCACTTTGGCCTGTTTCGATGTCTCCTGAACCTTGGGCATCAGTAGTGAAGATGTTCTATATGTGTATCAATGATTTAGGACTGCGTGTCTTCTATACTCATGCAAGAGGAGGGCAGTGGATTGCCCCAAAGCAGGCTATTTTTCCTGATTCAGGTTTTCCAAAAATTAATGAACTGTCTGAAGCATTATCAGTGGCTGGTCTGCCAATGGTTTCTCTTCCTAGATCTATTCTAGAAAAAGTTGTATTGCTTTGCTCATCTATACGTATGTTGAGTCCACGGTTGCTGAGAACATTGGTAATTCGTCGCCAACGAGATTTCAAGGATAAGAGTTCGACCATTCTTGTGCTAGAATACTGTCTTAGTGACATGAATGGCTCTTCTTGTTATGATGATTTGCATGGTTTACCACTTGTTCCTCTCTCAAGTGGTTCTTTTGCAACATTCAACAAGCAGGGTGTAGGTGAAAGAATCTTTGTTTCCTGCAACAATGGATATGACCTTTTAAAGTACTCTTTTCCCCATCTAGTAGTTGATCACACGATAACTGAAGTTGTTCTACTGAAATTGGTCGAGATAGCTCAGTCTGCAAGCACAAATCTGTCTTTGTTGACGCCTCATTCTCTTCTTGAGTTTTTTCCCAGAATTCTCCCAACAGAATGGCAACAAGCTAAGCTGGTTTCCTGGACTCCAGGTGAACAAGGTCATCCAACTGTAGATTGGATGTTATTGCTGTGGAATTATTTGAGGCTGTCCTGTACTGATTTGTCCATATTTCAAAGCTGGCCTATTTTACCTGTAGAAAATGGTTGTCTTGTGCAGCTCACTAGAAACTCTAATGTTGTTAAGGATGACGGATGGAGCGAAAATATGTCGTCACTTTTGCAGAATTTAGGCTGCCTTCGTTTGAGGCTTGATTTACACATTGAACATCCTCAGTTAAAAGATTTTGTACAGGATTCCACATTAGTTGGTATATTGAATGCTTTGCATGCTGTTGCTGCTCCCTCAGGTGATTTTTTGAGGTTATTTGCTAATGTTTCAGAAGGTGAGAAGCGTGAACTTCGGGGATTCCTTTTCCAATCCAAGTGGTTTTCTGGGAATAGTGTGGATTCCTATCATATTGACATGATCAAGAAACTTCCTATTTACGAGGCATATCATACTAGGACATTCACGGCCTTGACAAGTTCTATGAAATGGCTTAAACCTATAGATATGAAGGAAGACCTACTTGACGATTCTTTTATTCGTACAGAGACCGAAAGGGAAAAAGATATTCTAAGAATCTATTTTGGCATCAGGGAACCTGCTAAAATTGAATTTTACAAAGATTATATTCTGAACAATATGCAAAATTTTATTTCCCAGCCAGATATTATCTTTGCAATTTTGATGGATGTGAAAGTTTTAGTTGAAGAGGATGTATCCATGAAGTCTTTACTTTCAAAAATTCCATTTGTTTTATCTGCAAATGGATCCTGGACATGTCCATCAAGGTACGCTTCTCAAGCAATAGGTATTTCTGGTTCTTATATAATGTGCTATCTGCCAACAAATGCATGAATGGCTGGGTAGCAAATGCAATCAAAACCAAACGTGGGAAATGGAGTCCATAACATTCTGACAAGTACTTCTGAGGATTATATGAAAAGTTCAAAAGAAATATAATGAATAAAACAGCTATTTTTATAAATCATAGTTTAATAGGTTGAATTAGGTGTCATTTGTAAGATAAGAAAGTTTATATAGTTCCTTCTTGGTTCAAAATTTTCATCAAGTGTCTCAGGAAATAACTAGTTGTAGATCTAGGAGACATGAACAACCTGAATCTCATAATTCTAGAGATGTATCAACTTGGTATTCATATGGTTATTGCAATATCGTATGTCTCCTTTGTTCTTATATATGTGTCACTGTGCTTTGCTCCGTCCCCGGCTTCTTCTTGCTTGGTTACGTGAATTGCATTGACAATCCCTGAGCCAATTACGCTTGTCTTTACACACCTCCAAACAACCACAATAACACCATGAGTTACTTTGAGTTGTTGAGTTAATATTCTTAATTCTTCAATATGATTAGAAACCTTTGCCTCTTGTGCCCTTAAATGACATCATTGTTGGTCGCCATTTCTCCATGGGACAGTCCAAGCATAAAGTATTTAGAATAACTGAGATATGAAAATAATTTATAACTGAGATATGAAAGTAATTTATCTATCTTTCCATTTTCAAAGGTTGACCTTGTTGATAGCAATAGGGCAATGTACTCTTCGAATTTTAGTGGTAGTGGTTGATTTAATTTTGAGAAAGTCACTATGCATTATCCATTCAGCTAGATGGTCTGAAGTGAACAAGCTGGTAAGCGATATATTAATATAAATATTTGAAATTTAATAATTAGCAAATAAAGATAACATAGACAGAATATAAAGCACAAGTGTTTAAGTATGATTTGATTTCAACTCAAGCATTTTAAAAAATCCTATATTTATATAAAAAGTTGATCATAACAAAAAAGGCTAGACTTGTTCTCTTAAACAAATATAAATGTTGAAAATAAATAAAGCGCAGAAGCGAATTAGAACAAGAAATCAAACAAACATAAACATCTTGTTTTACGTGGAACCCGACTCCTCTAGGAGCGGGATGAAACAACGAGAGAATGCCTCAAATGGTCGGATCTTCTATTATATTTTTCAATGAGTATAGGGGTGTGGGGCTCTTTATATAGCCCCGCGGACAGATTGAGTCCTACAAATAGTAGATGAGAGACTAGACATGAGTTGGGGGTATTTGGATATGGGAGAGATCTAATTACCCCTATATTAAATACTCCAACACATCCCCTTAAGCCGGACTTGGAACAAAAGATAATATACATCATATCTTCACACGATACATCTGAGAGAAACATGGATAAACACACGCTCGGAGTCATTGCTAGTAGAAGACCTTACACGAGGACGTCTGTGACAATTAAGTCGTGCTTGTAGAAGAGTCAACGTGACAACCTGGTCGTGCTTGGAGTAGAGTCATGGTAGAAGAAGTCCAAAGCGGAGTAGAATTTGTTGTAGAGTCGTGCTCGAATACCATGTTGAAAATAAATAAAGAGCGGAAGAAAAGTAGAACAAGCAATCAAACAACCATAAATATCTTATTTTACATGGAACCCTACTCCTAAGGAGCGGGATGAAACCACAGAAGAAGCTCCCTCTCTTGCAATTTCTCTCACCCAAGCAAAGTTAGTTATTACTTATTAGCACACAACAAGAAGGAAAATACTAGCCTTCGCAGCTATACTACTATGAAAATCGATAATGCATGACCATTCTACCTTCCTTGCAAAAAGAGGGATATGTGTCTCTTATAGGAAGTCTGATTTGCCCATGTCCAAAAGAGCTAAAAATACGAGGTCAAAACATGATCATGTCTCTTCTGGGAGGGGTCGTAGATTTGAGGGCAATTGTATAACCCCTAGGGAAGCGTCGCATGTAACTCAAGTCTTTTATCACTTGAAGCCTAAGGATGTCGCTGCCTAGATCTCACCTCAATCTAGAGCCTTAGGGCTCGTTTCTAGTTCTGTTGACCATAAAGCTAATTACAGTTTGCCTTTACCTAAAGCTCTAGGCATCATCATCTAAACATCACTTATAGACTTGAGCCATTACAACCTCAGAGTCCTTTGTGACATGAGACTTGAGTTATCGCCTTTAGGTAGACTTGAAGCCCATCGTGTGGAGATAAACTTGAAGGCCCTTATCCTATCATATGCTTGACCACAACCCTCACTTGGAGATGCCATGTGTCATCCCGTAGTATCCTTATTGCCTCTGGCCACATATTCTTCAAGCCAAGCAAATGCGACAAATATGCAAGTCCTACATTATCCTGGATGCTATCTTGTGGATTCTAATTTATTATTTAGCCATCCAGTCACTATTTAAGGATTCGATATTCTTTCTTGGATAGCTATCTAGCTTGCGTTGTTCTTCATGTACATTCGAACCACTATTTCCATGCATTACAAGTTTGCCATCCCTCCTTAGAGAGAGGTCGTCTTTTTCTTGACCTTCACATATACTTTTCACCGTCTATGAATTACAAATATTGGGTGGCATAATGTTCCGAGTATTTGTAGAAACTCTTTTTCAGTCAAATCATCAAGTTGGAAGAGACTAATTATGCTCGATGATCATTGATCTTCCTGATGCCAATCAACAAACAGAGGAAGCTACACCATCTCCCATTATTCACTTCTGTCCCATTACTGAAAATGATCTCATATCTCTAAGAAAAGTAACCAATCTACATAAATCGCCTCAACTCGCTTTACTGTCAGAGATACCTCTACACTGTATAAATTGGTAGTTGTAGCCTCCACATTTGCATTTACATTTGCATTTTGCATTGTTATCCACTTTTAATATACATGCTCATTCTATCTACTCCATTGAGTTTGATTGGTTGCTGGACTCTGGCGCCTCTCGCTACCTTTGTGGAGATATGAATTAGAGTGGCAGAGTCAGACAGATTTCTCCAAGTATGATTATTCTTCTGGTTGCCTATAACCATTTATTGGACAAAAGTTGCTTATTGTTACTCCCACTCCATCTATCTAATGTACTACCGGTTCCAAATTTTTTGATCAACCTACTATCCATCAGCCAAACATGCATTACTATACTGGCTTTCAAGGGACGACATCTGACTACTCTGTTCTTGTCTGACGATGGTCTACTGACACCTCATACGTGCAGTTTATGTTGATGATATAGTTGTCACCAACGATGACAAAGAAGGCATTTAAGAGACCAATAACTTCCTTCAGAAGGTCTTTGTCACAGAGGACCTTGGCCAAGTTCCTTACTTTCCTCGCATTTAGGTGATATGCACTACATAACAAGCCATTTGGCATTCCTGCTGACGTAAGGAAGCATTCTTCTTCTGTTGATCATGTGTTGGAAGATACTATACAATATAGAAGCCTAGTGGACAAACTAATGAACCCCACTGTTACTAGGCTAGATGTATCATATGTTATGGGAAGAGCCTTCCAACACATGGAGAGACCTATCTACAATCATTGGTAGGATGCTTCTGATCCTTCGATCTTTAAAGGAATCCTCAGGGCGATGCCTATTCTATGGGGCCAATGGTCATACCGATGTCTATGATTATGCTGATGCATACTATGCTAGTTTGCCTTAGGACCGTCGATCCACAATGGGTGATGCTATGATGGTTGGTGGGAATCTTGTCGCTTGGTCGAGCAATAAGAAAACAATGGTCTCCAGATCAAGTGTAGAGGTAAAATACATGGTAATGGTCCAGGTTGCTTGTGAGATTACTTGTCTGTCTCTTTTCTACAGGAACTTGAAATTCCTATTACTACCCTTGTACCTTTATACAGTGGCAATAAGTCTGCTATATATATTGCCACTAATCATGTTTTTTATGAGCAGACTAGGCACATGGATGTTAACTGTCATTTTGTTCGTGATGTTGTACGATGGAAGATATGTACTCTACACATCTCCATAGATCTTTAGCCTGTAGATGTATTCACGAAGGCGCTAATGAGGAAATGCCTCTCGTGGATAATTTTCAAGTCGAGCATGATAAATAGATATACTCCAACTTGAGTGTGAGTGTTGGAGTCAGTTTTATTATCATATTATTTTTTCTTCTTGAGTTTTAACCTTTCAGGGCCTTTTATGTAATTTCCTTTTTTGAGCTCTTTAGGGTTTCTATATAAGAACCCCTAAACCTCTTGAATAAATCAACTCATTGCATTCTCTCATCCTTCTCCACACTTCTCAACATGGATGTCTCTAAACATCATGGTATATTGTGATAAAGATAATGCATGTCACCTTATAGATAGAAAGTCAAATACATAGTAATTTATATGTAGTCCTGGAGGTGCATTGGATTTAGGTTGTGCTTACTAGTCTTTGTTTTCCTCATACGAAGTGATATATTTAAGATACGATAGCTTTGTTGCCTTACATATAGTAAACAATTTTGTATTTCTTGATAAAGCTATACAAGCAGAGGTTGGTTATTTGTTATTGTGCATTTCTATAACTAAATTATAGTTCTTATATTAAAAATGTTACTTACTTTTTGTTGAAAGTAGAAAATGAAAACTTATCGTTCACTTTAGCCCTAAAGCTCTTATATTTATGAGAAAATCTCCAAGAGAAAATTACATAGAGTAGACAAAAGAAATAAGAAAGTACAAATAAAGATAATGAGATATAAATATCTCATCACTCCCCCTCAAGCTAGAGCATATACTTCTATCATGCTTTGCTTGGAACAACACGATGAAATGGACCTCCGTGAGAGCTTTTGTAAACATATATGCAATCTGATCGCCTGAAGCAGCGTGATAGGTGGAAATAAGTCCCTTCTGGATTAGATCATGAGTGTTATGGCAGTCTACTTCGTTGTGCTTTGTTCTTTCATTGAAGGCTCGATTATTAGCTATGAATAAAGCAACTTGATTATCACATTTGAGGTGCATAGGAAGAGGTACTGCAATAAATAGATCAATCAGGACAAACTTGACCCACACCATTTCTGTGCTCCCTTGGACCATGGCCCTATACTCTAATTCAACACTAGATCTAACCACATCTGTCTGTTTCTTACTCTTCCATGAAACTAACGAGCTACCTACAAACACAATGAAGCTTGAAGTGGACTTTCTGTCCTTGGGGCACCCATCATAATCTACATCTGCACATCCAGTAATTGTGAGAGACGGATATCTTTTGAACAGAAATCCTGCACTTGGAGAAGACTTCAGATACCTCAGGATCATGTTAACTACATCCACATGAACCTGTTTTCGTTGCTCCATAAACTGACTGACTATGCTAACAACAAATGATATATCAAGTCAGGTGATAGTAACATACAATAGCTTCTATACTAGCTCTCTGTACCATCTCTTATCCACCTCCTCAGAGTCATCATCATAGAGTCTAAGCATTGGAATCCATTGGAGTAGTAGCATGTCTACATCCTGTCATGCATGTCTCAGATAGGTCAGTGACATACTTTCTTTGCATCATTACCATACCATGTTGTTTTCTTGCAAGCTCTAGACCATGAAAATAACACAGCGTGTTGAGGTCCTTGGTCACAGACGGTTGTCCAAGAAAATCCTTAACTGCATGAATACCCTGTTCATCATTGTCTGTAGCAATAATGTCATCAACATAGACTAGCGTAGTAACAATACCTCTCTGGGTTCTCCTAACAAAAAGAGAATGATCTGTAGTAGGTCTGACAAACCCTTGACGTTCAATCAACTTTGAGAGCTTCTAACCAAGCCTTCGGACTCTACTTAAGGTCATATATGGTCTTATGAAGTCTACACACGATATGAGACTCCCTCTCACCAGCAAACCATGGTGGCTGCTACATGTAAACTTCCTCCTACAAGTCTCCATACAAAAGGCATTCTTGACGTCTAATTGGAAGTGACCAGTCACATACCACAACAATAATAAGAATCCACAATGTAGAATGCCACGCAACTGGAGAAAAGATATCCTGATAATCCACCTTGTAGGTTTGGGTGAACCCACGAGCAACCAATCAATCTGGCATTGTATCAGTCTACAGTACCATATGCGTGGTGTTTCACTGCAAACACCTACTTGCTGCCTACAACAGATGCACCCGGAGGAGCCTGTACAACACTCCACGTACCAAGAAACTGCAATGCTGCCATCTCCTGCTCCATTCAGGAGATCATTCAGATGTAGCAGCCTCAGCTTTTGCCAGTAACAATGCTATAGCTAGCACCTCAGGTACTTATGCTTTTACATCCTGTCATGGATCTGACATCACCGAATGAATTATGGACTTCGGTGCGACACATCATCTATGTGGAGACAGACATCAGCTTATGTCATATAAACATGTTCTGCCACGGAGAACAGTTGTGATAGCTGATGTGACTCATTCGCCGATCGTAGGACATGGGGAGATCACATTGACACCTTCGATGCATCTACAGAATGTACTACATGCTTTGGATATCTCTATGAATTTGCTTTCTATTAGTCAAATTACAAAGGATTTGCACTGCTGAGATATTTTTGACCCTTCTTCTTTTGTTTTCAGGACATTCTTACGGGCAAAGTGATTGGGTGTGGCCGTGAGCAATGCGTCCTTTATTGTCTAGTTCAGACTCCCTATGCATGTGTTTCTTCTCATTTGTTGGGATCAGTCACTCCGTTTACTTGGCACCTTCTGTTTGGTCATCTCCCTCTTCAGAAGATGTGTCATATGCTGCTGTAGATTTCACCTTGTTCTTCCTTTCGGTGCGAATCTTGTCAGTTGGGAAAGCATCATCAGTCTGCCTTTCCCAATCGTCAGAGTCAGAGCAGTAGCTCCCTTTTTAACTTATTTCATGTTGACATTTGGGGTCCGAGTCGTGTGTCTGATCATCAGGGACACTGAATTTATCTTGTTGCTGTGGACGATTTTTCATGATTACCATGGATGTTCCTTTTGAAAAATAAATCTGAAGCAGTGGATGTGATCAAAACCTTTATTACTGAAGTGCATAATGTTTTCTCTACCTCTGTGAAATTTATGCGACCTGACAATGCTTTAGAATTATTTACTCGTGATCTATCTCATTTTCATTCATATAAAGGGATTGTTAACGCATATAGTAGTAGTATCTGTACCTCTTCTCTATTTTATTTTCTTCAGAGTATGCTTTATGTAATTTACCCATAGGCTACTCTCCTATATAAGAGAGCTTAGGGCTTATGGAATAAACAAGCCATTCATTTTTTCCCAACATGGTATCAGAGCGACGGTCCTAGACCGGAGTTCTCGAAACCCTAACCCTAACCCCACCACACCCGTCGGCCTCTTCTTCTCGCTCCATCGGCGTCGCCCGAGCTCGGATCTGCTCCATCGTCGCCGCGCCTCCGCGTGCAGCGCACGCGCGCTGTGCGCATCTCCAGTGTGCCTGCGCGCCTCGCGTCGCCTCCTTGCAGCGCCTGTGCTGCAGTGCCTGTGCGTGCATCCTTGCGCGTGCATCTGTAGCGCATCTCCAGTGCGCGCGCTGTAGCATCCTTGCGCCTGCGCCTTGCACACGCATCTCCAGTGCCTTTGTGCGCCCCTTTGCGTGCGCTGTAGCATCCTTGCGCGCATCCTTGCGCGCGCTGTAGCTCTTGTGCGCCATCACATGTGTGCGATCATCTGCACGCGTGCATCTTCTCTGTACCAGCACGTGATTCCTGCCTGCGTGTAAGGCTTAGCATGCACATCTTCATGGGGTTAGTTGCTTGAAGTCTACACATGCAACTAATCCCGTCTATGTCATTGTAGACAAAGCTCATCCTCGGTCAATCGCTCCAGTCTTCCATCTCCAGTATGTCAGAAAGCAAGGCAGATATCCCATCTATTGGCACCTTTCGTGGTCCAGCGCCTATTGTCAATATGGAGGGAACAAACTATGAACTGTGGGCAATGCAGTTCATGAGTATGATGAAGTCAACATGTAAGAAGCACATTCTTACCGAACCGGAGCCTGCAGAGAAGATTGGAGCCAATTCCTCTTGGGAGGCTAATGATGCATATGCCAAGGTTTGGCTATCTGGTACGTTGGCTATTGAAATTTCCAATGACATCCTACATCAACCCACAACCAAGGATATGTGGGATATTCTGGCGGCAACATACTCTCAGGCGAAGAACGAGACGAAGATTCTGCAACTTCAACATGACATATTCACAATCAAGCAGAATGGTCGCCCTTACATTCTCTCTATACATCACTGAGAGGGATGTTCGAGAAGCTTTATAGCTTCATACCTCTTACTGCCACGCCAGAACAGCAGAAGACGTACAGGAATGCGACCATGGTGGGTGTGTTCCTGGCTGCACTCGATCCAGAGTATGAGGCGGCACGATCACAGATTTTGGCTGACTCAACTATTCCTCCCATGGAGGAAGCTTTTCATAGATTGAGTCGGATCACATTTCCTTCCACAGCCACGAGTCAGAATTCGTCAGCTATGACAGCTAACAGAGGTCGCGGATTTCATCACCAGGGCCGTGGACGTGGACCTCGTGGAAGGGGTGGCCGCACTAGGCCAACATGTACCTACTCTCACCGAGTTGGACACAATGAAGATACATGCTACTCGAAGCATGGATTTCCTGCATCCGTACGAGCTGCTGAGCAGATAGAGCCTCCATTTGTTGCTACTTTAGACCAACGGTTCGATGATCTAGTTGCCCGCCTGAGGGGCATCATTCCTCCATCTGGCCCAGCACTGACTACAGAGCCTCAGTCTGATGCCGCTGCTTCCGCCTCCGCTTCTACCAGTACCTCAGGTAGTATACTTGCACTGAACAGTAGTAGATCAGATACTTTACCATGGATTATGGACTCGGGCGCTGCACATCATCTATGTGGCGACCAAAGTCTGCTTTCAGGATACACTCAGATCCCTCCAGGTCGGACAGTCGTGATTGCCAATGGCACTCATTCCCCCATCACTGGTCAGGGGGAGATTAGATTGACATCTTCTATGCAGCTCAAGAATGTGCTACATGCACCTGATTTTTCAATGAGTTTATTGTCAATTAGTCAGATTACGAAGGATCTACATTGTCGGGCAATTTTTGATCCATCTTCTTTGATTTTTCAGGACATCCATACGGGCAACGTGATTGGTCGTGGCTATAAGCAAGGAGGCCTATACCGCCTGAATCAGACTCCTTTTGCTGGATCCTCATCCTCTTCTAGACAAGTATCAACCTTATTATGGCATCTGCGTTTTGGTCATTTACCGCTTCAGAAGTTGCGTCAAATTTACCCTATGGTCTCCCTCACACACCTATTCAGTGTGAGGCGTGTCAGTTGGGAAAGCATCACAGGTCTTCCTTTCCTAGCCGTCCAGGTCGGAGTAGTACCTCCAAGTTTGAGTTATTTCATATTGATGTCTGGGGTCCGAGTCGTGTACCCGATCATCAGGGACACAGATTTTATATAGTATTTGTGGATGATTTCTCTAGAGTGTCATGGGTGTTTCTGATGAAAAATAAATCTGAAGTAGGAAATATCATTATCCATTTTCTGAATGAAATACAAAATGTTTTCTCTACGTCTGTGAAGCTTGTGAGAAGTGATAATGCTTTAGAGTTGTGCACCAATATTCTTGCCAATTACTACTCCTCAAAAGGGATTTTTCACCAAACATCTTGTGCTCATACATCTCAACAGAATGGGATTGCTGAAAGAAAACACCGTCACCTTCTTGATGTCACAAGATCACTCCTTATACAGAGTCATGTTCCCTACTCCTACTGGGGTGATGCAGTTCTCACTGCATGTTACCTAATCAACCGTATGCCTTCGTCTGTCTTGAATGAACAGATTCCGTTTTCACTTATTCATCCTGACAAGGATCTGTTCACTCTTACTCCTCGTGTGTTTGGGTCGGTTGCATTTGTCCATCAGTTGTCGCCTGGTACTGACAAGCTCTCTCCTAGGGCTGTCAAGTGTGTCTTTGTTGGGTACTCCAGAACTCAAAAGGGGTACAAGTGCTTTGATCCTCTGTGTCGGCGGTATATGATCAGTGCAGATGTTACATTTTTTGAATATGTTATGTATTTTTCAGCATAAGGAGACAAGCAGCTCCCACCTATACCTCCTGATGCCATATACATGACACCACCACCTCAGATGCCGTCACCACCACCACCGCCTCATATGCCATCACCACCACCACCACCACCTCCACCGCCGCCTATCTCACCGCTACCGTTCCATTATACCCGCAGGCTTCCTCCAGCTCATGGTCATGACTCGTCCACTAGCTCGCCTATGGTATGTAATGAAAATATTACTGTTGATGGATCTGACGACATTTCTGAGCAGGATGTGGTGCAGGAGCCAGATGCGCGTACAACTGATTTGGATATTCCCATTGCTTTACGGAAGTCGAAGAGGAGCTGTGCTAAATATCCATTATCAGCATCTGTATCTTTGGAGAGGCTATCTGGAGATTTCAGGTCGTTTGTTATGGCACTTTCAGCTATAGATATTCCACGGAATCATCATGAGGCTCTGCACGACAGTAGATGGCGGCTAGCAATGGAAGAAGAAATGGCGGCACTTCAGTCCAGAGGAACTTGGAGTTTGGTTCCTATACCTCCAGATGTGAACCCAGTAAGCTGCAAGTGGGTGTTCACAGTGAAGCACAATGCAGATGGCTCTATTGACAGGTACAAGGCGCATCTGGTTGCACGTGGCTTCACACAGACATACGGGGTGGATTATCTTGACACATTCTCGCATGTGGCACGTCATTCCACTCTACGGATCTTGTTGTCAGTTGCAGTTGCTCGAGACTGGCCGCTTCATCAGTTGGACGTAAAGAATGCATTCCTATATGGAGATTTGCAGGAAGAAGTTTATATGCAACAGCCACCTGGTTTTGCTGTTGAGGGGGGGTGTTCCAAGGTATGCAGGTTACATAAGGCTATCTATGGCCTTAAGCAGAGCCCCAGAGCATGGTTTCAGAAGCTCTCGGATCTCTTCGAGAAACAGGGATACAAACGCTCCAATGCTGATCATTCCTTGTTTGTACAGAAGACTTTTAGAGGTATCATTGTCATTATGGTTTATGTTGATGACATCTTGATTACAGGAGATGATGAGCAGGGCATAAAGCAGGCGAAAGAAGTGCTGGGTAGTGAATTTGTCACTAAGGATCTTGGTGTCCTTAGATATTTTCTAGGGCTTGAATTTGCTAGAAATTCATATGGGCTAGTAATGTCACAGAGGAAATATGTTACAGATCTGTTGAGTGAAACATGTATGCTTGGGTGTCGACCTGCTACGACACCAATGGATCCCAGCATGAAGCTTTATGAAGATAACACAGAGGAGGTGGACAGGAGAAGATACAGAGAACTGGTAGGCAAACTGTTGTATGTCACGATCACTAGACCAGATATATTATTTGCAGTGAGTCGTGTGAGCCAGTTCATGGAGCAATCACGCCAGGTGCATATGGATGCAATACATATGATTCTTAGATATCTCAAATCTTCTCCAGGTGCAGGTCTGCTATTCAAGAAAGGAAAGGGGATTTCTATCTCAGCATGTGCAGATGCAGACTATGCAGGATGTCCCAAGGATAGGAAGTCCACCTCAGGGTATGCTGTCTATGTTGGAGATGCCCTAGTCTCATGGAGAAGTAAGAAACAAACGGTGGTAGCTAGATCTAGTGTTGGATCCGAATATAGGTCTATGGCCCAGGCTACTACAAAGATGATGTGGGTGAAAGCTGTGCTTACAAACCTATGTTTAGATGTACCACTTCCTATGAACTTGGAATGTGATAATCAGGCTGCCTTGTTCATTGCAAACAACCCAGCATTCCATGAGCGGACCAAGCACATTGAGGTGGACTGTCACTTCATACGTGATATGATTCAGAAAGGATTCATTGCTACGTCTTATGTTACCTCAGAGAATCAGACTGCGGACATATTCACCAAAGCATTGCTACGAGGCCCATTTCAGAAGTGTGCTTCCAAGCTGAGCATGATTGATATCTATGCTCCATCTTGAGGGGGAGTGTTAACGCATATAGTAGTAGTATTTGTACCTCTTCTCTATTTTATTTTCTTCAGAGTATGCTTTATGTAATTTACCCATAGGCTACTCTCCTATATAAGAGAGCCTAGGGCTTATGGAATAAACAAGCCATTCATTTTTTCCCAACAGGGATTATTTGTCAAATATCCTGTCCTTACATCTCTCGGCAAAATGGTGTTGCTGAGAGAAAGTATCGTCGTCTTCTTGATGCTACTCGGACTCTTCTCATTCAGAGTCGTACACCGTATTCGTTTTGGGGTGATGCAGTTCTCACATCGTGCTATTTGGTGAATCGCATGTCATCGTTTGTCTTGGGTGAGAAAATTTCTTTCTCCATAACCTTCCCTGATAAGGAGTTATTCTCACTTAGTCCTCGTGTGTTAAGTTCTGTTGCTTTTGTGCACCAATTGACTCATGGTCTTGACAAGCTCGCTCCTCGAGCTGTCATATGCAAGGTTCAGGAAAGCGATATGCGTGTGCATTCGGACAGGTCATCGAATACTGAATAAGCGGTATGCTGGGGCATATGCGGGTATATGCGGTTCTACGTGGTTTTCTAGTTTTTAATTTAAAAATAAATAAACAACTATGAATAACATTACCACTGAATTTATGTATCTAAGTAGAGTTAAAAAAGATCTATGAAAAATGGTTCAGGTTAGATGGTGTGTGATTGCTTTTTATTTGCCTCATATTTAATAAAAAAAATATTTACCATAAAAACTTCACATATTAAATGTTTTGTAATAACAAAACTTCAATACACATACATGCTCTGCATAAGCAAAATCTAAATCAGCATATATAAAAATATTCGACGATACATTGCATATACTTGTGAAAACAATACATGAGAAAACATAAAACATCGTATATACATAATGGTATATGCATTGCAATTGTATACAAATGCATGTCATATTCTTTTTTTTTGACGCTCAAAAAAGGGGGACACACTCAATGGTGCTCGCCCCGATTTATTAAGAAGTTAAAGAGAACTTACAGGCGACACACGTACATGAGACAAACAAACATAAATCCGGAGGTATCAATATCGGATAGATATCGGATACCTCCGCTAACATAAGAAAACCCTACACATCAGTCCAATCACGAGTGAAACGCGAAGCCGAAATTAGAATGTTCTCGGTGTAAAATCTCTGACGAGCAAAGAGGGCCTCATTTCTCCCAACCCAGATGCTCCAAAGCCGCGCAATAGCAGAAAGCAGGTCCGTCCTCGCCCTAGCCCGAGAAGAAACCAAACTGTCGCAAAACGAGGAAGAAGACAACACATCAAGCCACTCCAGATCCGCCCAAATGCCATGTGTTCTGCCGCATCGAATGAATAGGTGTTCAATAGTCTCCGCCTCCAAGTCACAAAGCCCACAGATAGAGCTTACATTGGGAAATAACAAGGCGCACCGGCTCCGGGTCAACAATCGGCCACGCCGAAAGAGCCACAGAAAAATACCTATACGTTCGGGGATCCGGAGGCCCCAAAAGAATTGACAGTCTCGATAAAGAACCACATCGGCCGCATCAGGAGGAGGAAAGATAGCACGGTAAGCCGCACGAGTGGAGAAGGCGCCGTCCTTCCAAAGCAAATGGTCACGACCGACCAAAGGAGTGGGAGCGCCATCGAGAATAGCCAAGAGAGTGAAGAGATCCTCCTGCCGCCGATCGGAGAGATTAGCCACGAAAGTGGGGCCCCATGAAGCACCATCCCAGCAAGAGGCCACCTTGGAATCCTTATCCGCCGCCAGGGCAAACAGACGGGGGAATAACTCCTGAAGAGGACCCCTCCCGGTCCAATCATCGCCCCAAAAACGTATCAGGGAACCGTCCCCCATCTTAATTCCAAATAGGGAGCGGTTGCGAGAAAGGGAAGTAACAATGGCACGGGTGAAAGAGGAAGGGGAAACCCTCTGGCGGCCGCCGGGATCAAAGAGCCTGTCCACTCCCACTGCCTCTCGCAAGAAATTCAACATAAAATTTTCCTCACAGCCCCAAAGTCGAGCCACCCATTTGAGCAAGAGGGCCTCATTAACGACCTCCAACCTTCTCACGGCCAGCCCCCCCTCCTGCTTCGGCCGAGTAACCTCGTCCCAGCGAACCAAGTGCACCCCTCTCCTCCCCTCCCCCTTCGTACCCCAAAGAAATCTACGAAGGTACGAATCCATCCTCCGCCTGATCCCCTTTGGCATACCTTTAACAGAGAAAAAGTAGATTGGGATCGAGGACAATACAGATTTGAGAAGAATCAAACGCCCACCGCGCGAAAGAATGGCCGCTCGCCACCCGGCCAAGCGAGATTCGAGCCTTTCCACCACCGCCTGCCAGTCACGTATGCGAGCACGCCCCACCGTCAAAGGAAGGCCCAAATAATCCAAAGGAAGAGCGCCCACAGAGCAGCCCAAGATCCGCGCATACTCTGCTACCTCATCCCGCGAAATGTTGAAGGGGACCATAGAGGATTTGGCATGGTTTATGAGCAGTCCCGAGGCCTCGCTGAAGAGATCTAACGTGGTAGCCATACCAGCCACATCCAAATCATCGCCCTCAATAAAGCATATCGTATCATCAGCGAATTGAATAATAGGGACATGGTATGGACCAAGAGAGCACCCGCGTGTAAGGCCCGCTGCAGCCACATTATGAATCATCCGAGGTAACACGTCAGCGGCCAAGACAAATAGCATAGGGGCAAGGGGGCACCCTTGCCGAATCCCCCGTCGGGGCTGGAATAAGCCCCCAGCCATGCGCCCGTTGATAAGGAGCGAGAGAGAGACCGTTGATACGCATCGACGCACCCACGAGATCCACAGCGATGGAAAGCCTCTCCTCTTCAGAACAGACCAAAGAAATCGCCAATCCAAGGAATCGTATGCCTTCGTGAAGTCAATCTTCGATAGAATCCCCCTAACGCCGGTCTTGTTCCATGCGTGGATAATCTCCGAAGCCAGCGCATAGCAGTCACAAATTTACCGCCCCCGAACAAAGGCCGCTTGAGTTGGCGAGATGAGAGTGTCAAGAAGCGGAGCCAGACGCCGAGCAAGCACCTTCGCAATGATAAGGTATAAGGCATTGGAAATGGAGATCGGCCGAAATTCCTCGATACGGTTGGCGACCGAAGTCTTGGGAATGAGAACAATAAGAGTCCTGTTAATTTTGTCAAAACCGTGGTTCCCATCACAAAATTCACGGGCAACCTCCAAAACGTCATGAGAGAGCACATCCCAGAACTCCCGATAAAAAGAAATAGGGAATCCATCAGGGCCCGGCGCCGCGTCGGAGTTGAGAGCCCATACAGCCTCCTTCAGCTCCTCCATAGAAATAGGCCGAATGAGGCCCAACGCAGTATCCTGCTGGAGCGTGCTAGCCCCGCCACCCGACCAACGCCACACACGCTCAGACCGACGCCCGAACCATTCCTTAAAGTAGGCCATAGAGGCGTGGCCCAAATCCCGCTCCCCCTGGACAAGGTTACCATTAATCAGCATCGAAGGAATAGAATTAGAGCATCGCCGACCGCTCGCAACTCTGTGAAAAAAGGCGGTGTTGGCATCGCCTTCTTTCAACCATCGCATCCGAGAACGCTGACGCCACTCAACGAGGCGTTTCCGATCCTCCGCCTTCACCGTGTCCATGGCCGCCGCGCGCTCAACCAGCTCGTCCGCAAACAAGTCCCTGTCATTCTCAATGCGATCAAAGCGTAAAATCGCCTCGTCGGCCGCCAGGCGAGTAGCAATACATGCAGAACGTGTTTCCTTTTTAAAGGACACAAGTACCCTTCTGAGAGATGTGAGTTTGAGGTGAAAACGACAAGCGGCACTGCCCGTGTAATTAACCTGACTCCAATGATTTCGAACCAAATCCCTAAAACCAGATTCCAGAAGCCAAGAACGCTCATATCGGAAGATGCCACGAGGCCGAATGTCTTCCGCAGCCGACCAAATAATGGGGTTGTGGTCGGAGAAGGATCGCGGTCTAGAAGAGACCTCACAAAAAGGAAATGCCTCCATCAAAGCGTTATTCGCCAAGAAACGATCAATCCGCGACCGCGAGGAGTTGCTCCGCCACGTGTATGAAATGTCATTAGGGGCTAGCGGTTCAAGAGCCAGATCATTAATAAAGTCCCAAAAATCCGAGGAGCCCGGGTCCTGACCACCGCGACCCCGAGAGCGATCCTGTGAATACAATGTGACATTAAAGTCCCCCCCCAACAGCCAAGGCACGTCGCCCAAAGCGTTAGCATCCTCGCGTAAGTCCTCCCAAAGGTCGCGGCGAGAAATATGACAAATAGGGGCGTAAGCACAAGTAAACGCCATAGGAGTATTTGAGAGACAACAATTCAAAACCACCGACAGGGAATGACGGCCCAACCGCATGTAGGAGAATGAGAACCGCGACGAACGCCAAGCCACAATAGCACCACCCCTAGCACCAGTCGCATCCAAGGCACGAAAGACATTAAGATGGCCAGCGCCAAAAGACCTCCATAAATCCTCATCCAACGCAGACAACTTCGACTCCTGGATGAAAACGATATTACAGTCCCATTCCACAAGACATGTTCCCAAAATGCGCCGACGATCAGGGTCCCCAAGACCACGCACGTTCCATGACAAAATCTTCATTAAACAAAAATGACTCCCAAAAAAACCCAACGAGTCAGAGAGACATCAAAGACCGCCAGGGTAGCGGTCCTCAAGCTGGAAGAGGCCCGCCGCCTCCGCCACCGCCTCGCGCAAGGATTGACAAGAAGATAGCAAAGGGGTTCCAGAGCGAGAAAGCCTCCTTCGAGAATAGTTCCTTCTATAGCGGGACGAAGGCGTTTGTCCCGCAATCGCAACATCATCATCCGTGGGGGTCGCTACCTCCCATTCGACCGAGGATGGGGGTGGGAGAAGCAAGGTCTCCCCCGCATCGGCCGGTGGAAGAGCCTGGTCCTCACCACCAACAAAAGAGTCCTGTACATGCCACGAAACCCTAAGGGGGTCTTCCTTGTGGAAAAAACCCCCTTGGGGTCCCCGCTCTGAAAAAACCCCCTTGGCTTCATCGGACTCAGATGATGAAGTCTACATGCCACCTCCTCCAATGTCTGCTGTACCACTCCTCCATCTCAACCACCACCACCTCCTCCACCTCCTCCTACTACCCAGTCACATGCCACTTATTCCCTCTTTACCTAAATCCTACACTCGTTGGACTGCTTCTGCTCATGGTCATCACCCATCATCCACGGAGCCCCAGGCTTATTTTGATAACATAGCTTCTAACGATGGGTCTGGAGATATATCTATGCAGGGATCATTGTATAGCACACAGATGGTGGACATTCCCTCTGGCTTGGATATTCCTATTGCAGTTCGAAAGCAGAAATGATCTTGTGCTTCCTACCTGTTGCTTCTCAGGTCTCTTTTCATCGTCTAATAGGGGCAGCGATTTGCAGTAGCCCTATCTGTCGTGGAAATTTCACGAAATTATGAGGAGGCCTCGAAGGATAGTCGCTTTCGCTTAGCTATGGAGGAGGAGATGACCACACTACAATCACTTTTTACGTGGAGTCTTGTTTCTGCTCCAGTTGACCCATCCGTTGTGGGATGCAAGTGAGTGTTCATTTTGAAACACCATGCGGATGACAGTGTGGATCTCTATAGGGCGAGACTTGTGGTACGTGGGTTCACCCAGACATATGGGGTATCAGGGTACTTTCTCTCCAGTAGACAGACATTATACTCTGCGTATTCCTCTTTCAGTTGCGGTTATACGAGACTGGCCACTCTATCAGCTTGAATTGAAGAATGCCTTCCTTTACGGTGATCTACAAGAGGAGGTATATATGCAACTGTCACCAGGGTTTTCTGCTGAGGGGAAGTGTCAGAAGATTTGTAGGCTACGCAAGGCTATTTATAGCGTTTAAGCAGAAACCAAGAGCATGGTTTCAGAAGCTCTCAGACTTGATAGAGCAATAGGGGTTTGTGCGATCGACTACTGATCATTCCTTGTTTGTGCAGAAGACCCAGAAAGGTACTATTGTCATTCTTGTGTATGCTGATGGCATTATTGTTACAGGGGATGACAAGCAGGGCATTCAAGGTGCCAAGGACTTCTTAGGTCAGCAGTTTGTGACCAATGATCTTGGACATCTACGTTACTTCCTTGGGATGGAGTTTGCCAGGAACTAGAAAGGCCTTGTGATGACCCAGAGAAATTATGTTGCAGATTTTCTTTCAGAGACATGCATGACAGATTGCAGACCTGCCACCACTCCTATTGATCTGAGCATGAAGCTATATGATGATGACACTAAGGAGGTCGACAAGAGGAGATACAGGGAGCTTGTTAGCAAGCTACTATATGTAACCATCACCAGATCTGATATATCTTTTGCTGTAAGCAAAATAAGTCAGTTTATGGAGCAACCCAAACAGACACATATGGATGCAAAATAATATGTGATCCATATTATTCTGAGATACCCGAAGACTTCACGTGGTACACGACTTCTTTTCAACAAGGGCACATCTCTTTCAGTTACGACATGTGCAGATGCAGATTATACTGGATGTCCAAAGGATAGAAAATCTACCTCAGGCTTTGCTATGTTTACAGGGAATTCCCTGGTTTCATAAAAGAGCAAGAAGCAGACAGTGGTTGCCAAATCGAGTGCTGAGTCAGAATATATGGCTATGGCACATGCTAGCACAAAGATGATGTGGGCCAGATTTGTTCTTACTGATCTGACTATAAAAATGTCTCTTCCCATGCACCTCCAATGTGACAATCGGGCTGCTCTTTTCATTGCCAATAACTCCCCATTCCATGAGAGAACGAAACATATTGAGGGAGACTGCCATTACACTAGAGATATGATCCAGAAAGTTCTGATTTCTACCTCTCATGTTAGTTCAAGAGAGCAAACATCAGATATCTTTACCAAGGCATTACTCAGGAGGTCATTTCAGAAGTGTTCATCCAAGCTGAGTATAATTGACATCTATGCTCCATCTTGAGGGGGAATGTTGAGATATTTCTACATTCCTATGTATCTTTTCAATCATTTTATTTCTTTATGTTTATTTTATGTAATTTACCCATAGATTTCTCTCTTATATAAGAGAGCCTGTGGTTATGAGAATAAACAACTTGCTTATTTTTCTCCAACAGTAGATCCCCTCCGGTGATATTGTCTTTACTAGAGAATATTCTTAAGAAGTATGTTCTTTAATGAAATAATTTATCATATCCTAAAGTTATAGGCAACACTCTTTTTATCTAGACCAGATTTCTGAAAGGCCACAAATACATTCAGTTTATGTTGATTAGTTTTAGCTACTTATTGCATAGTTAGAGCTAATAAGATTATTACATCAAATTTAGATTTGTTATTGACAGATTATCATTCTCGCTATTTGTATGCTTGGTTGTTTCATTGAAAGCTTGGAGTGACTTGAAAGGTTCTTTTTAATAGGTGTTTTTTTCAGAAAGGATTTATGATTAGGTTCCAAAGCGCCAAAGTTGTGGGAGGTCCCCAAGTATATGATGACTAGATTGGTTAAAAAACCCGAATGACTGATGACACAAGCTGTCCCTTCATGGTACAATTAATAGGTGTATGCTTGGTTGTTTCATTGAAAGCTTGGAGTGACTTTTTTTTTTGAAAACTGCAAGGTAGGGGGAAGCATTCCGTGGTGCCCGCCCCATCAAAATATATTTATTTTAAAAAACATAAAGGTTACAACACACGGTTACAACACCCAAAAAACACAAAAACAGACGTAGATCAAGATAACAACCACTCATCAACCAGTCTCCTCGTAAAGCACTCTACATTTTCTTTGTAGAACCTCTGGCCTGAGAAAAGCAAATCATTTCTGCCTCGCCAAATCGCCCACAGAATAGCCATTGGGTAGAGCCGTTCCCTCCTAGATCTCGCCCTATTCTCATACATCGCATTCCAGAAAGTATGGAACTCATCGGACCGGCACCACCGAATTCCCACCTCCTGCCATATCTGCGATATCACAGGGCAAGTAAAAAATAGGTGATCCACCGATTTAATGGCATTGTCACAAATTAAGCATTTGTCCGAAATGATGCCCAGTAGCTTCACGCACCGATCACGTGTCAACGGCCTCTTGCGCCTAAGGAGCCATAGAAAACTCCCCACACGCTTCGGAAGATTGAGGGTCCAAATATAAGCACAGTCCCTGTTCAGCACCTCCGAGGTTGCCGGCGGCGGTCTGGAGATGGCCCCGTATGCGCCCTTAACCGAGAAGATCCCCTCCTTCCAGAGCCAGTGATCTCTACCCCCACCAGGGGCACCCACCCTCCCAACAGCGTCCAGCAGCGCCGATAACTCCTCAAAGCACCGATCCGAGAAATTAGCGGAGAAAGAAGGCCACCAAGAACCATCAACCCAGCATTCCTCCACCGAACAGAGCTTATTATCAGCCAGCGCAAATTGCCGCGGAAAACGAGACGAAAGTGCTCCCTCCCCCGACCAGTCGTCACTCCAAAAAGCAAAAGAGTCACCTCTACCAATAACCGGCCTGAAGAGGTTAAGATTCCTAACAAACGCCTGCACCACGCCCCTCCAGAAAGGCGTCGCCTCCGCCAAGCTGAGCAATTGCAACTGGGGAGCGCCTCTCACCCCGTAGATGCTCCGAAGCACCAAGGAAACAAGCTCATCCCCCGACCCCCATACCCTACTAGCCCATTTAAGCAACAACGCTTCATTCGTCTGCTCTAGAGATCTTAACCCCAAACCCCCCCAATCCTTTTTCCGAACGACATCCTCCCAACCAACCAGATGGACCCTCGTGCGCCCACTGGAAACATTGCCCCACAAGAACGCGCGCATCTTTCTCTCGAGTCTCGCTTGGATCCCCTTATGAAGCTTGCGGCAAGAAAGAAAGTAAATAGGAATGGACGACAAAACCTCCTTGACCAACACCAGCCTACCACCCCTCGAAAGAATAGAGGCCTTTCAACCTGCCAACCTCACATCCACCTTCTCCACCACCCACAACCAATCACTAAGCCTCGCCCTCCCCAGACCCAGAGGTATGCCGAGATAGTCCAAAGGGAGGGAGGCACGCACAAAAGCCAAACAAATTGCCAAACTATCAACAACACATTCCGCCTGGCCGGAGGGGATAAAGCAAGACTTACAGTCATTTTTCTTTAGCCCAGATAGCTCCGAAAAAATCTCCAACGCTGTGGCCATGGCTCTGGCCTCCTCGACCCCTCCCTCAACGAGGAAGAGAGTGTCGTCCGCGTATTGCAAGATCGGTACCCGCACGTCGCACCTCGAGAAACCTTTAGAGATACCATGGCCGACCACGCCTGCCGCCATGTCCCCCAGAACATCAACCGCGATGATGAAAAGCATAGGAGCGAGGGGGCACCCCTGCCGCACCCCCTTCCGTGGTTGAATCCACCCCCCTTCCGGCCTACCGTTGATCAGCACCGAGAAAGACACCATGGTGATACAACGCCTCATCCAGGAAATCCACCGCTCCGGGAAACACAACCTCCTCTAGATAGACCACAGAAACTTCCAATCAAGGCTATCGTAAGCCTTGGCAAAATCCACTTTCCACAGAATGCCACTGATGCCCCTTCTCCGCCAATCGGCAATGATCTCGGAAGCAATCGTCGTGCAATCAAAGATCTGATGACCCGAAACAAAAGCGGACTGCGTAGGGGAAATCAAGTCCCTGAGGACACCCACCAACCTCCTCACTAAAACCTTGGCCGTGATCAGATAGAGGGCGTTAGATACAGCGATGGGGCGATAATCCCCGATAGAAGTCGGTGCCAAACACTTGGGGAGCAGAACTAAAAGCGCCCGGTTGATACGGTCAAAGCCCCTATTCCCATTGCAGAATTCCAGAACAACATCAAGCACCTCCTGACCAATAAGGTCCTAGAAATCTTTGTAGAAGGAAACTGAGAAACCATTGGGGCCAGGCGCAACGTCACCGTTAAGGTCCCAAACGGCGTCCTTAACCTCTTCCAAAGTGACGTCGCAAATACGCGAATCACAGGCAGGGGCCCCCACCACCCTACTGTCACGACCCAACCATCTCCACCGCCGAGAGATAACCGTCGCGGAAACGACCCTGAAGTGATTCGCGATAGCCGAGCCCATATTTTTATTCCCTTCCACCGCAACCCCATCAACAGTAATCGAATGCAAAACATTGGTCGTGCGCCTTCCACTAGCAATACGGTGGAAGTACGCCGTATTCGCGTCCCCCTCCTTCAACCAGGTGCTCCTCGACCGCTGCCTCCACTCGGCGACTCGCATCTTGTCCTCCAACGTAACCACCCTCTGAGCCCTCAACCGCGAGTCCGACTCAGCCGGCAAGAGAGGCCTCTTATCCTCAATCACGTCCAGGTCTCTAATCACCTCCTCAGCGGCCCTTCTAGCCACGCACCTAGCCGCCCTCATTTCTCTCTTGAACGACGCAAGCTTGGTCCTCAACGAATCGAGCTTTTGAACAAATCTACCCGTGGCAGATCCCGACGGCTGCGAATCAACCCAGTGCGACCTAACAAGTTCCCTGAAGCCGTCCTCGAGCAACCAACACTTCTCGTATCCGAAGATTCCTCTACACTCCGGGGTAGCCCCAGAGCACCAAAGCAGCGGGGAATGGTCGGACCAAGATCTAGGTTTGGCCCCCACCGAAGCCAAAGGGAAACACTCCAACAGCTCATTTGAAGCGAAGAAGCGATCCAGCCGCGAACGCGATTTAGAATTTCTCCAAGTACAGGAGACGCCCTCCGTGTCCAACACCTCAAGGCCAAGCGAATCAATGGTCTGTGCGAACTCCGCGGAGCTCGAGTCCTGGCCCCCTCTCCCACCGGACCTGTCAGATGATAACAAAGTTACGTTGAAGTCCCCGCCCACCAACCACGAGCTCCCCCCCACCGACCTCCCGACCTCCAACAGGTCCTCCCACAGCTCCCCCCTCCGCCCACTATCACAAGGCCCATAAACACAGGACACCACCAAATGCTCCAAAGAGTCAGTACCTTTGAGGAAAAGCGTTATCGCATGTCTACCCCGAATCTCCGAGGTATACGACCACAACGTCGAGCGCCATGCCACCAACAGCCCTCCCGACGCCCCCGAGGCATCAAGCGTCCTGAACTGATCAATACCACCAGCCCCACAAGTCGCCCAAACCCTTTCCGACAAAGATTGCAACTTTGTTTCTTGCAGCAAGATGATATCACAACCCCACTTAGTTACTCTAGATCCCATCACTTTCCGCTTATACAGATCCCCAAGACCGCGAATGTTCCAGGAAAGTATCTTCATTTAGGAACAACGTCTGACCCCTGCACCTTCACGACTCCGGCAGCCGCCGCCACGGCCATCATGAAAGGGGTGCACGTGCTAACTTGTGATCTTGAAACCCTTGATTTGCTCTTCCTTCTGTATCTCTTCCCACTTCTTCTGTCACTGCATTCCGCCTCTCGCTCCACGCCACGAGCAGGGCGAATCTCGCCCCCCCGCTCGCCGCCCGCCAACTGACTGGCCGCTGCCATTTCGGGTGACCGCATGGGTTCCGTCTTCGTCGAGAATAACCACCGGAGCAGCAACTAGCAACCGCTGTGGAGTACCCTCAGGAATATCTCTAAAGCTCCAAGGGGAGAATACTTGCGATGGAGTGCCCGAACTAGAAGGGATGGAAAGGACACCCTTTGCGCCCGACCGCCCGATGTCGACGCCCGGATCCGAGAAATGCCAGGAGGAAGACCGACCGCCCAAGTGTTGACCCGAATCCAAAACACTACCTGAGTAGCAGAAAGCAGTATGCGAAAAGGCCACCAACGACGTTGGATCGACACACCCTTTGCCCACGTCACCCTACAGATGGAATGTTTCTGACGGAAGCCAAACTGACCCAGAGTAGTTCTCGAAGCATCGTGCACCAACAACCCTTTGGGCTCTTCCTTCGAAGGGTTGCCTCGGGATTCCAACCGCCAGCGACGACCCCAACGCTTCCTTCGTCTTTTGTCTACCGCCGCCCCCGACACCACCTCCGGCCACGACACCACCGGAGGGGGCGGAGGATCATCTATGGAAAGCTCGATCACGAAGGAGAACCTCCCGACGAGCATCTCTGCGAACTCGCTGCGCCCACCAATCTTGTCAAGGAAAGACTTAGAACATTCTAACAGGATCTTGGTCTCCTCCACCTCGGAGCCTGGCCGAAGCCCATCGTTAAGGACTTCCCGAACATAACCCCAACGCCTCAGCGCCCTTCGCAAACACCCAACCGACCGGGAAAGGAAGGGTACTCCCCTGACCGTAGCCATGCAAACCTCCAACTCCTTGCGGCACTCATCACCGAAGCGCAACCTTCTCCACACCATGTTCCCGACGTCTCCATTCTGAATCAGCCTTCCCATCTGAGCTTCCGATAGGCCTCGGACACAGCAGCGCCTACTGTCAAGAAAGACCACGTCTCCCGCGAACTGCGCACCGAGGAAACCACGCAAATGCGAGGAGACGCCTTCCAAGTCGATAACTTCTCTAACCGCGATGCCGATAACCGCATGCAACTTTGAAACATGCACGTTTGGAGCATGCATGTTATGAGCACCTCCGTAAGCAGGCCTTCCTCCTCCTGCTCCAACGTTAGCAGAACCACGCACCTCCACGCTTTGCTCCTCGCCCGTCGATGAGGCCCTCCCGACCACTTCCACATAGCTAGGCCCCCCTTGATGCACCGCTGTAGACCCTCCCGTGCATCCACCCCGGTAGACCGTCTGCCTTCTACTTGGATTCTTCACAGCGACTGACAAGGACACCATGCAAGAGGCTTGCCGATGGCCAACCTTCCCGCATGAGAAGCATCTCGGCGGTAACCGACAAACCGAAGCGACATGGCCGCACTCCCCGCATCGGAAACACCGACGACCCACCTTCTTGTGAGAGACCACCGTCCACCCTCCACCGGCTTCGGCGCTGCCCTCCCCTTTCGCCTTTGCTCTCCAAACAAACGTGACTTTGCTCTTCCCTCGCCCCTCGGAAGCTCCAATCGCCCTCGCACTCGCCCTCGCACTCGCTGTCTCCATCTCCCTACTTGGACATGACCTACAATATGCGGATCGTCTCCACTAGTTCTTAAGGGCTGCCGGCTTGGAGTGACTTGAAAGGTTCTTTTTAATAGGTGTTTTTTTCAGAAAGGATTTATGATTAGGTTCCAAAGCGCCAAAGTTGTGGGAGGTCCCCACCAAGTATATGATGACTATCAATAATTGGATAACAGATTGGTTAAAAAAACCCGAATGACTGATGACACAAGCTGTCCCTTCATGGTACAATTAAGCCATCACCGTTTCAACAAAATCTTAACCATACATCATGTAACTAACCTTTGTAACCCTAATTCTATCTTCACTATATAAAGGGAAATGCCATACTTTTTCATGACAAAGAGAAGGACACTCAACCTGCAACACTTATTGCTAGCGACACAGGGGAGAAACCCTGCTCACCTAGACATAATTGGCATTCGTTAGTCAACCTGCAACACTTATTGCTAGCGACACAGGGGAAATGCCCCTTGTGTTATCTTTTCTTGTGTGTTTGCTTGTTTGGTGTGTGTGTATGTCCCTCTCAATCACTTCCTTGGTGCGAGGGTTTATCTCATGGATGCTAACCACACATCTAGATGAACTTGAGATGCCATTATATAGATGTTACCGTGATGTGCTTTATTATGATGCACCAATGCTACATATGCTTTAGTTCAAAGACGTGGCATTGCATTTGTAGGATTACAACTCAAATTATTGACCATCATTTTCATGTTAGTACTTATCAAGGAGATGGTATCTATGAAGCTTAGACTGAGTTGTCGGTAGGCATTATTGTACCTCTAAGAGCATGCTAGCTTTCTAGTAGTTAGTGAGAGGCTAACGCTTAGGTATCGGCGTGCATCTTTCGGAAGAGAAAGGGTTCAATAAGGGGGGGGGGGCAGTATCACTGAAGACCGAGCCAACTGGCCTTATAATGAGGGTGTCTCGCTGAAAGAATTCCATTAATTTTGACCCTAATATACTAAGCCGTTCTCTGCAGTGGGTAAAGCATACACAGAAAAGGTCTCTTAGAAAAAAAGAGATTATTGGATCTGTTCCATTACTGAAACAAGGGAAGGGGAGTGGTGAGGTGTGCCCCATTATATAGTATTATAAGTAATTGGGGGCATATTTAAGATAAAGAAATTGAAGTGTGGATCCCTTAACAGTATAAAGTCTATGAGAAGAAAAAAATGGCAAAGCTTTCTCCTATTATAAGTAGGGTCGACATGGATTCTTGCTCCAGTCTATGTTGAACGATTTGGTTATTTTTTACACTGACTGTCGACTACCCACAAGGGGGGTTTTGAAATCTGGTATTTTGGGTGATAGGCACACTGCACTACCACCGGACCATTTAGGCAAAGGCTATGAGAAGAAACAACTAAAAATACACCATGTCACAAATATTTTTAAAAGAATTAAAACATGATGCAAAACATCCATATAATATTTATAATTAAGTGATATTTATTTGATTACTTTGTTACCCAATATGAAATTGAATATTTGCTTTGTCCTACATTGTCCTGCATCTGTGGATGCTACAGAATGTGTGATTTGCAAGCTTGTGCATGTGACTATTTTTACTTTAAGTCTAGAGATAATAGGGAGGTCATCGGATTAGAAGCAAAACTGAGAGCACTCTGCTCTTATCTTCATGAGATATCTCTAGTGGGAGAACGTGAAATCACGAGCATTGACATGACAGTACCAAAAATGAATTATTGATAAGGACTTTTTATAGTTTTGAGTCCCACAACCTTTGTAGATCTACGATCAATTAATAATCACCTATGAAATGACTTCAGATGGTGTTGTCAAAGGGTTTTGGAAGAAAACCTTATCTAATTGATTGCATATGGCATGATCAGGTCCAAGTTCCTAAAGTGAAATGTTGTGATAAGTATAGATGGTTGACGAAGATGATGTGAGAATTTATGTTGGTGTTGGCATGCGAGGAAGATTGAGACGGCATTAGATTGCAACATTTACGATCGAGGATCGATGAGGGATGGACTCACTTGATGGTGGAAAAGAAAACTGTCGGGTGGTCCTAGATGGTGGATATTGACAATGGCCTTGAGTTGGATTTATCTATTAGGAAGTCTAGATAATAGAAGGGAGAAAGGGGACTAGGTTCTCTGCTGCTACACATGTCACACATGTCTTGGGCCTAATTTTTTATGCTTTAGTTTGCGAATGCAAAAAAGGAGCTTGAAACAGAAAAATGCCCTCAACCTGTAAAGCAAAAAAAGGTGCCTACAACAGATGTACCCGGAGGAGCCTGTACAACACTCCACATACCAAGAAACTGCAATGCTGCCAACTCCTCCTCCATTGCCAGATGCCACTGACTACATTGCAATGCCTCATGATATGATCGTGGTATCTCCACGACCGATAGACTTACAACAAACTTCTGAAAATTCTCTGAGAGGCGTGCCAGAGAAACATGGGAAGCAAGATGATACATATTGCATGCACGTTTCTTCTTCCGTAATGCAATAGGCACATTAAGGTCCTCAACATCCTCAGTAGTTGAGACTGAATCATCTAAAACATCCTGCACCTCAAGCTATACAGGTAAATCACCAGTGCCATTGGTAGAACTCAAATGCTCATCCTGGGGCGTGCTGGATGATGGAGGAGACACATGAGCATGGGGTCGACGTTGGTACGTCTGCATAAAGAAGGTAGGCGTGGCAGGTGGTGGAGGAGGCGGTGCCGCGGTGGAGGTGATGGTGCTGGTGGTGGAGGTGGTGTAGTGGAGCCTGGAGTAAACAAAATTAGAGGTAGAGGCATATATACCTCTTCTCCATTCTTCGAAGGAATGAGCTTGTCACATGTAGGAGAGAAATACATATTAGGCTCGAAGAAGGTGACATCTGCACTGACATAATACCTTCGTCGAACTAGTTCAAAGCAACGCTATCCCCTTTGGATCTTGGAATACAAACACACACTTGACAACTCTAGGAGAGAGCTTGTCAAGACCTGGAGACATTTGATGAACAAACGCAACAGACCAAAAAACGCGAGGTATAAGAGAAAAGATCCATCTTGGGAAACACAATCGAGAATGGTATCTTCTCCCTCAAGACCGATGGGGGCTTGTGATTCACTAGGCAGCAAGCAATTAGAACCGCATCGCCCCAGTACGAATGAGGAGCACGACTTTGGATCAAGAGAGTTCTGGTAACATCCAAAAGGTGGTGATGCTTTCGTTCGGGCACCCATTCCGTTGAGACGTATAAGCACAAGATGTTTGATGCACAATACCATAGGTTCTAAGGAATTGAGAGAGTTGAGTACTGTAAAATTCCAGTGCATTATATAAACGAATATACATGACATTTGCAGAGAAAACATTCCTTATTTCATTAATAAAAGACTAAATAATAGGACCCGCGTCAGACTTGTTCTTAAGAAGAAAGACCCAAGACAACCTTGAAAACTCATCGACAACAATAAGATAAAACCTATGCCCCTGATGGTTTGGGATACAACTTGGACCCATATATCAAAACGAATAAACTTAAAAGACTATGACTACTTCGACCCTGATGACTCTGGAATGTTGATCGATGATGCTTCCCAAGCTGGCAGGCCTCATATTGAAAAGTAGAGCGAGGAGAAATCTGTGGAAGAATGTGGCACAACTTTTGTAGAGGAAGATGATCAAATCGAAGATGCCACACATTGGGAGAAACATATCCAATGCGAAGAGAAGAAGCACCTGCATAAGGAGATTGCACCAGCCTGTAGAGACCTCCTTGCTTACGGCCATATCCAATCACCTTGCCCATGAGAATGTCCTGAAACACAAGAGCATATAGGTCAAATATGGCACGACAATGTAAATCCTTGGTGATTTAACTACACCTCCTCCTGACCAGTGATAGGAGAGTTATTCCCAGCTATCACTACCGATCTTTCTGATTTAGTTGATCTGTAGGTACTAAACTGTCCTCTATCTCCACAAAGATGATGGTATGCTCCGGAGTCCATAATCCATTATGATAAATCTACCTTGTAACAGCTAGTAAGAGCATATACTATACTTGATGTGGATGCTGATGTTGAGGCAACTACCTCCGAGGATCTTGAAGGAGAACTGGTTGACTCGAGAGCATGTATAATCTCTTTGAGCCATGCTACAAGCTCATTAAATCTCTGATCAGATGCATTTGATGGACTACCAACCTGCTGAGTCTGCTCTGCAACAGGTGTTGAAGTGGGAAACCCATGCTCGGAGTAGCATGTTTCCTCAGAGTGACCTGACCTATGGCAGTAGGTGCATGACTGACGATGTTGGCTGCCCCCTCCTCTGCCATGGTTTCTTCTACCACGATACTATGTAGGGCTCCCTATACCACGAGATACAACCATCGCTGATGAAATCTGGGACTGCTGAATACTACCAGAAGATATAGAGAGCCTGCTTAATCTATGATATGCCTCCTCTATTGGAGGTATGGTAGCATCCGTAAGAATCTGGGCTCGAGCAACATCATACTCTGGGTCAAGAGCTGCCAGGAAAACTCCAGTCATCACCAAATCTCGGTATGCCTTGATCTGCTCAGGCGTAGTAGTCAAGGGAATGAAACCATTGAGCTTCTCAAACATACCTCTTAGAGAGGTGTAAGGGGTATGGAGGAGACAACCATTCTGTTTCGACGTGAAGAGATCGTGCTGAAGTTGGAGTATCTTCGACTTGTTCTTCGCCGGAGAGTATGTAGCAGCGAGAATATCCCACAACCTTTACAGTAAGCTGACTCATTATATCATTGGCTATGTCCATCGATACCGTCCTAGATAGCCACATACGTGCATATGTATCATCTGCCTCCCATGAGGCATTAACCTCAGTCTTGTCACTAGGTGCATGAGGAAGTGTTTCTTGCCATTATACTGCATCAGACTCATGAACTGCATGGTCCAAATTTCATAGTTCATTCCATCCATCTTGGCGATGATTGGTGGACCTTTGAAGGCACCCAAGGATGCAACATCTGCTTTGTTGTCTGACATGATGACAACAATCTCCAAGACTGGGTCTGCAAACTGGAATACTTGCATCTACACTGACATATCGAGGATGGTTGTGGGTGTAGACTCATACCACAACCTCTTCCATCCGTTGGAAGCCCCTATGGGTAGCTAGGGTGATTTTAGTTGATCAAATCACACCCTTAAAACCCCGAAACAGACCTAACAAAAGACAGAATCCTCAGAAGACGACCAAGGGGTTGCATGAGCGGACTAAGGGCGACTCCCTTAGGGCTTCACCGTAGAGCAACGACGACGACTACCGTGGGTTCGCCTGGCGGTACGGTTTCCTCTATTGTGCCACGTTCGACGGTGGCAGCGGATACTGCTACCGTGGGATCTGCCGGCGACGGTTCCTAGGTGCACGCACGACCGACTAGGGTTTTTGGTGGGGTGGACACAAGCTCCTATCTAGGACCGTCGATATGATACCATGTGTAAAGTTGTGAAATGAAAAGTTATCATTCATCGTAGCCCTGATGCTCTCTTATATAGGAGAAAAGTTCTAAGGGAAAATTACAAGAGTAGACAAAAGAAATAAGAAACTACAAATAAAGATAATGAGATATAAATATCTCAACACTATATATGAGCACATGCGTTGGTTATTATTAATACTAAAAGTTTTTTTAGCTACCCCTCTATTATAGCAAACAAGTATGTATTTCTATTGAATATATTGATTAAAGAATCTTTGAACCATTAATACATGGAAGAATATTTTTCATTAACATTTCCATGATTTCTAGAAATAATGGCTAAATGTTAGGGATCCATGAAATTTCCCTTTCTGTATCTTTGGCATAACAAAACCTAAATCTGACATTTAAGGCTATAGTGAGTAAGTAGAGATTTCTTTTGTTGGGAGATCAGCGTTGTGCCAATTACTTTGATGTTAATAACGGCAACTTGTAGATTTTCTACGTGCTTTTGTAGCCACTAACATTTTAGGATCATGAAAATCATCTTAAACATAAGAAAAAAAGAAAGTTCGTCTCATGTTAAATTTGATGAAGTAATTACTAAGTCACTCACTTTTAAAGAACAAAACAATTCAATAAGCTCAATGACCGCTGGAGAAGCATAGTTATGAAGCACTTTACCAAAACTCATGTGCTTGATTGCAAATAACTAAATAGTTTTTATGTTGTACAAGAAAAATCTCAAGTAATATTCTTTTATATGCGTAAGCATTACTCTAAGCACTCCTACCAAAATCTCGTGCTTGAATGCAAAGTTCTAAATAGTTTTTATGTCGTACAAGAAATACCTCAAGTAATATTCTTTTATATACTTTAGCATTATTCTCAAGTATGTTGTTTGATTTGAAATGATCTTATTTGGTTTGAAGACATCTTATTTGATTTAAAGAGATCTTATTTGATTCGACCTTATATGATTTCTTATCATTTATTTCTATTAAGAAGTTATAATTTACTTTCCCATCTTTTTTTTCCTAAAGAACCTCCGCTCTTGTAGACTCGCTTACTAATAAATACACAAGGCTATTAGCTTGAATTAAACAAGATACACACACAACAAAGAGTTACCATTCTATTCATCATGTAGCACACATGGTGAACAGAAGCTTCACTGAAAGAGTGAAGGGAAAAATCGTGGAACATGAATCTTGGTTGTGGTTTTCACCTGCTCGTGTTTCACGTTAACATCATCATGTACTCAGTTCTGGAATTTTTTCTATTCTGGAGTTGATTAAAATTTTAATTTAGATTAATAGTTGCTTTTATTGTTATTGAATAATTCACCCCCTCTTGTGCCTATCCCACACACCATGCTCTCGATTGATGTGGGATGTTGAGAACTGGGAAGGTTTGAATCAATTGGGCATTTAGATCTGTTAAATATCCAGTTACACACCTATCACATGTTTAGTTCCCCGTCGTCTAGTGGTCGGACTTTAGGTGTATATATAGCCCCACATATATTATATTCTCTGTGAAGCTTAATATGAAGATCCGAGCCTATTGAGTTCCTTATCTCGTGGAGTAGGATGGTCATCATATGTTTCATTCTACACTGTCTAGCAGTTGGACTTGGGTGCATTTAGATCCTGACATCTCTTGTATTCTTTGTGAAGTCCTCATTGGGTCCATTCTCTCGTGGACTAGGATTGTCCGGCACCATCTTGAACTTCACAAATAATTATTGTCCTTGATGCTGCACATATTTATATTTCAACAGTACAGAATAATGAACAACCTGTGACCTATACTTTGTGAATTATCAATATGGGAAGGCACCGTTGTATATAATTCCCTTATTGGAGCATTTATGGGTATGCCCATTTAGATTGGGAAATAAACATAACATAACATGATTGTCTAATCTATCTGCGTAAAATCTGTGCTGCTTAACTTTCCCCCTTCTAGCACTAAATAAACTTTAGTTTTAGCATGTTACGTAAAACTGAACCCCTTGGACCTGGGGTTCTGCTTAACAACAAAAATGTTTAATTGATATAAATATAATATAAGTAGGGAGGAGATCAATTATTATATCATTATTCATGAAATCGGCTACATATGCGGTCTCATATGCCTGTGCGGCATGTACATCGAACCGATTTTGTAAATCGGTGCATTGCGCGCCCTTCGCGCATATGCGGCCCACATATGCCCCACATATCCTGCATATGCGCCACATACTGCTCCAACACTAGTGACTAGCCTTCAATAACTCTGACTTATTCTCTTATTTGGGTGCTTACCTCCGTATTCTCGCCTCTTCCTCAATTCAGTTGTAAGAATGTGCAACGCATTTGTATACAATTGCGATGCATTATGCTATTATGTATATGCAATGTTTTATATTTTTCTCATGTATTGTTTTCATGAGTATGCAATGTATCGTCTAATATTTTAATATATGTTGATTGAGATTTTTCTCATGTATTGCAAATCTTTATGCATGTGTATTAAATTGCCATTATGAATCATCTATATGTAAAGTGTTTATGGCTTAATTTTTTGTGGTTAAATGTTAGGCTATTAATGGAATCTACTCAACCATCTAACATGAACTGTTTTTTCCTAGATTTTTTATAACCACTGTGATACATCAATTCAATACTGATATTATTTATAGATATTTATTTATTTTAAGTAGAAATTAGAAAACAACACAGAATCACATATGCCCCCACATACCGCTTATTCACTATTCAGTGACATATCCGAACGCTTATGCATATCGCTTTCTTGAACTTTAGTTTCTAAGTAAACGATAATAAAACAACTAATTGCGTGCATACCTTATAGTATAAAATTGGCACAATTCCTTTAGACCTAATTATCGTACATACTACCAACATTTTGTAACATAAATATTATGATTCCCCATATAGTTCTGTTTCTCGTTATCCCAGCTCACCTTGGTTTGGGCCAATCTAATGCTATTGACTGACTTCCTTCCATGTATTTTTTCGACGGTCCTTCCTGATTTAGTTGAAGAATTTTGGGAACGGTACAAGGAAACGAACATGCAATCGAGGTAAAAAATAGAATGACGGGGATATGTATGATGTTGTAATAGTTGTATTAGTTATTTCCTCTATCCTGTTTATGTTATTTACCCATAGAGCTTTTCTCCTATATAAGAGAGCTCTAGGGCTGAGAATAAATCATCTTTTCATTCTCTAATCCACATGGTATCAGAGCGACGGTCCTAGACCGAAGCCTGTGCCTTAAATCCGTGTCCCTACTAAAAAGCCCCACCGCCGCCGCCGTCGGTCTTGAGCCCTAGCGCCATCGCCGTCGTGCTTCTTCCCCCTCGCGCTCCTTCAGCGCGCGTCTGTGCCCTTCTCGCGTCGATAGCAGGGTCCCTTCGCGCGGCTGTGTTCCTATCGCACGCATCTCTTGCGTGCTCGGCTGTGCCCTAGCGCATACATCTTGTGTCCCACGGTTGTGCCCTAAGCGCGCACATCCCTTGACTCGAGGAAGGTTACAGCATAGGTCTTCAGAGACACTTTCGTGATATGGAAGGGATTGTGGTATGAGTCTACGCCCACAATCGCCTTCACATATGTCCGCGTAGACATTCTTGTCAAAAACGTGTAACCCCAGTCTATAGAAAAGTGGTGTTGTCATGTCGGACAACAAGACAGATGTTCCATCCCTGGGTGCCTTCAAAGGTCCAGCATCCATGGTGAAAATGGATGGAACGAACTATGAACTGTGGGCCTTGCAGTTCATGAGCTTGATGCAGTGCAATGTCAAGAAACATATCCTCACACAAGAGGAACCTGTTGATAAGACTGGGGTTAATGCCTCATGGGAGGCAGATGATGCCTATGCACGTGTGTGGTTATCTGGCATGGTATCCATGGAGATAACTAATGACATCCTGAATCAGCCCACCACAAAGGATATGTGGGATATACTTGCTGCTACATATTCTCCTGCAAAGAATGAGTCGAGGATTCTACAGCTTCAGCACAACATCTTTACTTCGAAGCAGAATGGTCGTCCTCTTCATACCCTGTACACCTCTTTAAGGGGTATGTTTGAGAAGTTACATAGTTATATTCCATTGACAGCTACCCCTGAACAACTCAAAGCATATAGAGACTCAGTGATGACAAGAGTATTTTTAGCAGCACTTGTTCATGAGTATGATGCAGCCAAAGCACAGATTCTTACAGAGGCCACCATACCTCTTATGGAGGAGGCATATCGTAGGTTGAGCAGGCTCTCCATATCTCCTGGTGGATCTCAGACATCCTCAGCCATGGTAGCATCCCGTGGTAGGGGAGGATCTTCACAGTTTCGAGGCCGAGGTGGCCGTGGTAGGGGGGGGATAGTCGACCCCCTAGGCAGCCATGTACTTACTTTCACAGAACATGTCATACTGAGGAAACATGTTATTCCAAGCATGGGTTTCCTACCACTACAGCTCGTGCTGCCGAACATACTCAGCAAGAAGGGGCTCTTCCCATGGATATGATCAGAGGTTTGATGATCTGGTGGCGCGACTGAGAGAGATTATGCCGAGTCATGAATCAGCGGGTTCTTCAGGATCTCCGGAGGTAGTTGCATCAGCCTCAACATCCGCTTCAGGTATAGCATATGCTTTTACTAGTTGCTACATGGCAGATTTATCAGAGTGGATCATGGATTCAGGAGCATCTCACCATCTATGTGGTGACAGAAGTCAGTTGAAGTTCTTTCGTCCGTCTCAGAAAGGACGATCAATGGTGATAGCTGATGGGATACAATCTCCCATTACTGGCCATGGGGAGGTACATTTGACCCCTGCATTACGGCTCCAGAATGTCCTTTATGCTCCTGAATTTTCAATGAATTTACTTTCAATTAGTCGAATCACTATGTCGTGCCATATTTGATCCATCTGCTCTTGTGTTTCAGGACATTCTCACGAGCAAGGTGATTGGAATTGGCCGTGAGCAAGGGGGTCTCTACAGACTGGTTCATTCTCCTTATGCTGGTGCTGCTTCTCTTCACACTGGATCCGTTTCTCCTTACACATGACATCTTCGGTTTGGTCATCTTCCTCTGCAGAAGATGGTTCATGTTCCTCCTTAGATTTCTCCTCGTTCTACCTTTCAATGTGAGGCCTGCCAACTTGGGAAACATCACCGGTCTTCTTTCCAGAGTCGTCAGGGTCCGAGTAGTCATGGTTTGTTTGAGTTGCTTCATTTTGATATTTGGGGTCCGAGTCGTGTCCCAGATCTTCAGGAACACAGATTTTATCTAGTTGCAGTAGATGAGTTTTCTAGATTGTCTTGGGTTTTTCTTCTTAAAAATAAGTCTGATGCTGGTCCTGTCATTCAGTCCTTTATTAATGAAATAAAGAATATTTTCTCTACTAAAGTTAAGTACATTCGGTCTGATAATGCTCTAGAATTTTGTAGTACTCAACTTTCTCAGTTCCTTAAGTCTTATGGGATTGTTCATCAGACGTCATGTGCATATACTTCTCAACAGAATGGAGTGGCTGAAAGAAAACATCGCCACCTTTTGGATGTGACTAGAACTCTCTTGATTCAGACCCGTGATCTTCATTCCTATTGGGGAGATGCGGTTCTAACTGCATGTTATCTAGTCAATCGTATGCCTTCATCAGTGTTGGGGGAAAAGATCCCGTTCTTGATTGCGTTTCCCGAGATGGATCTTTTCTCCCTTACACCACAAGTTTTTGGTTCGATCGCATTTGTCCATCAGTTCTCTCCTGGTCTTGACAAGCTCTCTCCCAGAGCTGTTAAATGCGTGTTTGTGGGGTATTCCAAAACCCAAAAGGGATATCGTTGTTTTGATCCGGTTCGACGACGGTACTATGTCAGTGCTGATGTCACCTTCTTTGAGTCCATTATGTATTTTTCTCCCACAGGTGACAGACTTACTCCTTCAGAAAATGGAGAAGAGATCTACATGCCTCCTCCTCCATCGTTACAATGCTCTCCTTCATTACCATCACCATCTTCTCCAGCATCACCTACATCAGCACCACCACCACCACCACCGTCACCTGTGTTCTTTCCTCAGGTCTACCAGAGACGACCCTCTACTCGTGCGCCTCCTCCATCATCTGGCACGCCTAAGGTATGTACTGAGCATTTGAGTTCTACTAATGGCATGGGTGATTTGCATGTCCAGAATGAGGGCCAGGGCAACGATGCTATCACTACTCCTCATGTTGATGATTTAGATGTCCCTATTGCTCTTCGACGACAGAAACGTGCCAAGACAATGAATCCTAAATATGAGCTGGTCTTTGGTTCTCATGTTTCCTTGGAGCGTCTGTCCAAGGATTTTCAGCACTTTGTTGTTGGCTTGTCAGCTATAGAGATACCAAGCTCTTATCAGGAGGCACTACAGAGCAGTCAATGACGTTTAGCGATGGAAGAGGAGATGGCAGCATTACGGTCGCGTGGTACGTGGAGTGTGGTCCATCCTCCACCAGGTGCGTCCGTGGTTGGCAACAAGTGGGTCTTTACTGTGAAGCGTCGGGCTGATGGTACAATTGACGGATACAAGGTAAGGTTGGTTGCTCGTGGGTTCACTCAAACATATGGGTGGACTATCATGACACGTTTTCACCAGTTGCACGTCATTCTACCCTACGGATTCTTGTTACTGTTGCCGTGGTACGCGATTGGCCTCTTTTTCAGTTGGATGCAAGGTTGCAGAAAGCGGTAGTCGGTATTCAGTCGGCAGGATCACCTACTAAGGATTAGTCGGCAGTCGGGCGACTAGTCGGAATTAGTCGGTCATTAGTCGGTTGTGAATTTTTAATTATTTTAAATATATAAATCAGTTTTTTATACATATATTCATATGTATATACATATATTTGTAAATTTTATATCACATAATGATGAAACAAAAGAAGTAATTGACTTTAAATATAACATTAAACATATTAGAATATATTTGCTTTAAAAAAAGTGAAAAACAAAAAAAATAAAAAGGTTGTTGTAAAAGTCGGCCGATTAGTCGGCTGACTAGGCCGACTAGTCGGCCAGACTAGTCGGGTGGACCGACTAAGGGCCGACTAGGCCTAGTCGAGTCGGCTACCCCCCCGACTCGACTAGTCGGACCGACTAGTCGGCCGACTTTTGCAAGCTTGGTTGGATGTCAAAAATACCTTCTTGTATGGTGATTTGTAGGAGGAGGTCTACATGCAACAACCACCTGGATTTGCTGCTGAGGGGGAGTCTAGTATGGTATGCCATCTTCATAAGGCTATATATGGCCTTAAGCAGAGTCCGAGGGCTTGGTTTCAGAAGCTCTCAGATTTGATTGAACAAAAGGGATTTGTTAGATCTACCGCAGATCATACTCTCTATATAAAGAGAAGCCGCCAAGGTTGTGTGGTCATCTTGGTGTACGTGGATGACATTGTTATCACAGGCAGTGATGAACATGGCATTCAAGCAGCGAAGGATTTTCTTGGACAGCAGTTTGTCACCAAGGATCTGGGGACGCTCCGCTACTTTCTTGGATTGGAATTTGCACGAAATCGGCAAGGTATGGTTATGACACAGAGAAAGTATGTTACTGATATGTTATCTGAGACAGGGATGACATGATGTAGACCAGCCACTACTCCTATGGATCCCAATGTCAAGCTTTATGACGATGGGTCTGATGAGGTTGACAAGAGACGATACAGAGAACTGGTGGGGAAGCTATTATATGTTAATATTACCAGGCCTGATATATTGTTTGCTGTGAGTAGGGTGAGTCAGTTCATGGAGCAACCCAGGCATGCACACATGGATGCATTTTTTATGATCCTGAGATATCTGAAGTCACCTCCAGGTGCAGGTCTTCTGTTTAGAGGAGATACTTCTCTCTCAGTTACAGGATGTGCGGATGCAGACTATGCTGGGTGTCCTAGTGACAGAAAGTCAACTTCAGGCTTTATTGTGTTCGTTGGCAGTTCACCAGTATCATGGAGGAGCAAGAAACAAACTGTGGTTGCTCGATCTAGTGCGGAATCAGAATATAGGGCAATGGCCCAAGGTAGTACTGAGATGATGTGTGTTAAATCTGTCCTGACTGATTTAACTATTGATGTTCCTCTACCTATGCATCTTAAATGTGATAATCAGGCAGCTTTGTTTATAGCTAATAATCCAGCCTTTCATGAAAGAACAAAGCACATTGAAGTGGATTGTCACTATACTCGAGATCTGATCCGGAAGGGGCTCATTTCAACGTCGTACGTATCATCAGGAGATCAAGTCGCTGATATGTTTACAAAGATTCTTGCTAGAGGTCCTTTTCACAATTGTTGTTCCAAGCTGAGCATGATAGATATATATGCTCCAGCTTGAGGGGGAGTGTTGCAATAGTTGTATTAGTTATTTCCTCTGTCCTGTTTATGTTATTTACCCATAGAGCTTTTCTCCTATATAAGAGAGCTCTGGGGCTGAGAATAAATCATCTTTTCATTCTAATTCCACATGTGACAATATTGTCAATTGGTGTAAACACGTGTATGCTACTTTTGAACATGAAATAACATATTATGTTTATAACTTGAAGGGCCACATGATTGCATGCATCAAGGTTTACAGACTTGATTCACCAATTAGTCCCTTATTGATACACCCATAAAATTGGAAGCATGTGATTACTTGACCATGTGGCATAATTAGCTGATAACTTCTATGCAGCGGTCCTTGTATAACTGTGTAAAACTCGTAATATTCATTTTCAAAGATATTTTCTTCATTTTTGATTTTCCATGTATCTTAAGAAGAGATTTCTATGTATATCTTATCCAATTAAGCGTGCAACTTGTTTGCCAAACAAAAAAGAAAAAAACATCATGTTAGAATCCTGGGTATATTTTGAAAGAAAATATTCTAATCTGAATTCTGAAGAATCGTGAAAGAAAATAGATTCTTATCTTAACTCTGAAGAATTTTTCGTACAGGCTCTATGATCCCCGAGTTATTGGTTTAAAGACCTTGCTGCATAGAAAAGCTTTCTTTCCAGACAATATGTTTTCAAACCCTGAGATCCTTGACACTTTATCATGTCTTGGACTACAAAAGACCTTGGACTTTGATGGTCTACTTGACTGTGCAAGATCTACTTCCTTGTATGATTTGGAAAAACATGTGGACACACATATATATGCACAGAATTTACTTAAATGTCTGACTGTCTTAGGATCCAGGCTCTCTAGTGGATCGAAGCTTTATGATGATGTCGAAGGTGATCAACATGGATTAAATGATTTGCTTCAAAGAACTGCAGATCTTGACACTGGGGATTTAAAGTCAAGTTATAGTGAAGAGAATACTGGACTGAACTTCGATGAATTGTTGGGTTTGGAAGTTGCTCCTAGAAGAGACCAAGAGGATTCATTTTGGGCGGAGATGAAAAAGATTTGTTGGTGTCCTGTCTATATCGATCCTCCAATCCAAGGCATTCCATGGTTCCAGTCCAATCAACAAGTGGCATCTCCAAATATGACTAGGCCTAAATCTCAGATGTGGGTGGTATCGTCGACCATGCGAATTCTCAATGGTGAATGTTCTTCTTATGTTCAAAACAAACTTGGTTGGATGGATCCTTTACCAATAAGAGTTCTGTCCACTCAACTAGTTGAGCTTTCTAAAGCATACATTCTACATTCTGATCCTGAAATTCTTAATACTGAATTGCAAAGAGAAGTTCCAAGGATATATTCAAAATTGCAGGAATTTATGGGTACCGAGGAGTTTAGCTTTTTGAAAGGTGCTCTGAGTGGCATATCATGGGTTTGGGTTGGAGACAATTTCATATCACCTATGTCGCTCGCATTTGATTCACCTGTTAAATATCACCCGTACTTATATGTGGTTCCTTCTGAGCTCACAGAGTTTAAGGATCTGCTTTTGGAGTTAGGTGTCAAATTTACATTTGGTGCCATGGATTATCTGCGTATTCTGCTACATCTGGAGAATGATTTTAAAGGAAAACCACTATCTGCTGAGTTGCTCAGTTTTGTCCGTTGTGTCCTGGAAGCAATTTGTGACTGTTCTGCAGATAAACAATCATCAGAGGGATTTACAAGCTCTCTGCTAGTACCTGATTCTTCTGGAATTTTGAGGCATTTGGTGGATGTGATTTACAACGATGCTCCTTGGATGGAAAGAAATACTCCTGCATCCAAGTATTTTGTGCACCAAATAATTACCGATGATTTGGCACAGAGACTAGGGGTGCAATCACTTCGTAGCCTGTCGTTAGTTGATGAAAACATGATTGTGGACTTGCCTTGCATGGGTTATGCCCAAATATGTGAGCTTCTAGCTTTATATGGTGAAAGCAGTTTTTTGTTCTTTGATCTTCTAGAGCTGGCCGACTGCTGCAAGGCTAAGAAGGTGCATCTGATATACGATAAACGTGAACATCCACGACTGTCATTACTGCAAAAGAATCTCGGTAAGTGCGATGCTATTTAGCTTATTCTAGATCCTGTCTACTAAATCTTATAATTTCTTGTTGGTAATTCTTCTGTGATCAGGTGAGTTTCAAGGTCCTGCAATAGTAGCTGTAATTGAAGGTGCAAGTTTAAGTAGGGATGAAATATGCAGCCTGCAGTTCCGCCCACCTTGGAATATTAAAGGAACAACTCTAAATTATGGTCTAGGGCTTCTTGGCTGTCATTTTGTGTCTGACTTCTTGTCTGTTGTCTCCTCTGGTTATTTATACATGTTTGATCCTCTTGGCTTGGCTCTTTCTCCACCGTCAACCAATACTCCAACTGCAAAGATGTTCTCTTTAACAGGTAATAGTTTGCTACTGTTCCTAAAATTAACTTTTCTTCTCAACGGTTTCCTTCACTTGCAACTTAGTGCTTACTTTGTTTAATATAATAGGGTATGTAGCGTGTTTCTATTCATTGATGTAGAAAACTACAATGCGGAGGCGTAGTCATGTATAATAATGATAAAGTACTTGGGTGATTTACGTGGAACCCTACTCCATAAGGAGTGGATGAAATTACGAGAGAACCACCTCTAAGGGTTGTGCATATTGAATTTTCTCTCTCAAAGAATATATAAAGTATGTGCTTATATAGCCCCACCATAATGACTAAGTCCCGCTAATAGACGATGCGAGACTACATGAAGGGGTCCAAACCACCCATGGACACATACTCTAACACTCCAACTCAAGTTGTTGATGATCAAATTGGACAAATAGAAAGAAAGCACTCACTTGCACAGTACAAGACACTATGGATAATATCACCTCAATGCAAACTCTAACGGGTGTTCGTTGAAGACGTTGCTTCTCATGCAGTGCTGGTGAGGATAAACTGGAAGGCTGGAGTGGAACGAGTCTCCTTGTTGGAGAAGGTGTGCTCCCTATTGCGTAGGGTGTCAGAAAAATCTCGGGTTTGATATTCGCCCATGTATTATTCGTAAGAGACCGATTCAAATTCAATTCGAAAACAAAAGAATCGAAACTTAACATATGTTTGGACTCGTTTATAAAACATAACTTAACATATGTTTGGACTCGTTTATATAAACGATCCGAATCTTGAAATGGTAGATTTTGTCAGGTTCAGTTTGTTAATAGTTTGATATAAATAAATAAATATAATATAAATAATATTATGATTAGGAAGCTTACACCATGGTAACGAAGCCTACAACTCTTGGATCATGATCCATCCACGGGTTGTATATCATGTATTAGTTTCAGTTCCAAAACACCAGGGGTTTATTTTTTTTCTTTCAATTTTATGGATGACATCGTGAATTTGAGAGGGTTTCATCTAAGTTCTAGAGAGACAATGCATTCCCTCTGCTCTTCCTCACAGACCGGCAACCACCCCCCTCTCCTCTCCCTCCCCTTGGAGGCTTTCAACACCACACCTCCATCTCCCCCTCTGCGAATAGGCCACCGACCACCCTGCGCATTCCCCTCTATGCCACCCTCCCCCAACAAGCTTCTAGCGGCCACACAACCAAGCCTCCCTCTCCCCCTCTACACCCCCTCTCATTCACCGCTAATAGGCCATAGTTGACCCCTCCCATGCCCCCTCTCTCCGTCACCCTCCCCTAAATGGCCACACCTCCATTTCAAGTCTGCGGCCTAGTGGCCACCCCATGCCCTCCAGGCTTCTAGTGCGAACAAGCTGCCATCGACCATCCCCTCTTATTTTGTGAGTAGAAATGTTTCAATAGTCGGCCGACTATCCCGAATAGTCGGTTCGACTATGCGGTGCAGGGGGGGGTCCCCGACTGAACAGATCTCCAGTCGGGCAATAGTCGACCCGACTGAATAGTCGATCGACTATTCGGTCGACTGGCCTGACTATTAGGCCGACTGGAGTTTGACTTTTGATATATTTTTTATTTTTTTATTTTCAATTTTCAATTTTTATGGGTTACATTTTACCACGGCATCGCCACAAATGTCAAATTCTATATATCTATTATATTGATTGGTACTTTTATCTTGGATTCATGTTAAATAATGGCCATATATGTATAAAAATTTAAGAATATATGTATTTTAAATAATTTTTATATAAAAAAATACAAAATCGAATAATTCCGAATAGTCGCCCGAATACCGATTATTCTCTATTCAATGATCCCTTCGACTGAATACCGAATACCGTCTTCTGCAACACCGGTGAGTAGTTTCAATTGATGTGCAAATTTTAGACATCTTATGGTTATGGGTTTTTGATTGTTTATTTTAAATTCATACTCACTTCAATAATTTGGTGTGTGCCTACCTCCCAAAAGACCAGGGTTCAAATCCCTCCTCATGGGGATTGCGTTAGGTCGTCGTCAACCAATGTAAATGATCTTTCAACATGGATTTGAGAAAGAATCCTTGTAGCTCACCCTACTTAAAGTAGAAGGCTTTGCCATTTTTAATGTGAAAATTTCTAAGAATGCAATATTAACCTTTTTCTACCTTTGTATTCTTTTGTAATTTTTTAATGGGGTTACAGAAGAACCCCTTGATCTATGATTTCTATGTTTTTAAAAAATATAAAATGAAGAGAAAATGGTTGTATTCATTTTTTTGTATATAATGGAACCTTTAGCAAATCAAACTTAACATTCACGAACCTTTACCTATATGAACCTGAACATGGTTCTAATCTTTATCAAACCAAACTGAACCGAAACCTGTATATATACTAAACGCACTGAATCGGACCCCTGTAGGGTCTCTAAGGTTTGGTTCATTTACACCCCAAGCATTACGTCTATCAGAACCTTTAGCAAATCGAACCGAACATTCACGGACCTTAACCGATACGAACCTGAACATGGTTCTGATCTTTATCGAACCAAACTGAACTGAAACCTGTATATATACTAAAGGAACTGAATCAGACCATTGTAGGGTCTCTAAGGTTTGGTTCATTTACACCCCAAGTACTACGTCTATCAGAGTCACAGGAATGGAACTGAGTCTCCTCATCGGAGAATGTATGCTATGTATTGCGCAGAGTCACTTGAACTGAATGAGTATCCTCGTCCGAAAACTCTGACCTGTAACATGTTGGAAGACTATGCAACACAAGGTTGCTAAAATCGGTGGTCAGTACTTGGTCGGTCGATTCGCTAATTATGGATTAATCGCCATTCGGATGACTAATCAGATTTATTCGGACTTTAATTGGCTTTGTTTTTTAGTATTTTAAACATATAAGCAATTTTATGCATATATTCTTTTATATTTTCATAGATTTCTATATTTTCTATACTTTCATAATGAAATAAAAAAGTCAATGAATTTAAATAAATATTAAGCACATTAGAATAAGTTTGCTTTAGAAAAGCAAGAAATAGTAATAATCTCCAAACAAAAAACAATCAACTAGTCGGCCTAGTCGGTATTTGTCAATACTCTGTAGGCCACCCCATTGACTAGAGTAGTAGGACCTATTAGTCAGGACAGTGCCTTTTACGGCACTGACGTAACATGTGAAAAATTGCTCCATCTCTTTGAAGTGCCAAATTAAAACGTTATGGGGATATCTATATGTAGATCTCTGGAAATGAGTCTCTCATAGGCACATTAAAATGGATTCTATATGTAGATCTCTGGAAATCATGTAGGTATCTTTACAGGTAATATACCTAGGTATGTTATACAAGTATCTTATTTTTGAGTTTTATTGATGTTTTAATTCCAATTTTAATATACATATATATTACAAATAATATTTACAAAATTATAAAAATATAAAATTATAAAAATAATGAATAATAAATAAAATGAATATTTTAATCGGTATAAGTATATAAGGAGGGTCCAAAACTCAACTTTCAACCCGTAGCTCCGCCAAATGCGAAATCACCTTCATTAAATTGTTTATTTAAAATTATATACAATTAAAGGTGATTTTGATGCGTTTCGAGTTTTTATTTGAGAGATATATGTCTGGGAAGTTGGGATTCTGGAATTTTATTCAGATCATAACTTTTTATCTGTACATTATTTTTGAGTAAAATCAATTTTGTATTTTTCTTTATTTAATTATCTACAACTTTCATGTACAAAGTTTCTTTATTTGAGATGTAAAAAGTGAAACCAAAAATAGGTCCCAAAATGAATAAAGATTGAATAAAATAAAAGGGAATTTTATTGTATTTTGGCCCTTATCTCTCCCTACTTTATTCCTTGTTGACCTAGTCATCAAGATGCCCAGGTCTCGGGGTTTCGGGTCATAAAATATTTGCAATATTTTATTCTTTTCTTTTCATTATTCTATAATTTTGGCTTTAAAAACCGTATTTTATATAATATTTACACAATAATGCATGGATGATAAAATGCATGAATTAACGCTATTTACACGCTTTTACTAAGGTTTTTAAGGCCAAAATGATAGAATAAAGATGATGAAACATAGATTCATCATCCACTAGGTTATAATGTTAGCCTGAGGTTTTAAGCAACCGAGTCCTCGAAGACGGTATGCTCGTTTGTTTTCCAGGCTGAGGGTTTAAGACCCTGATTAATAAAAGAAAAGGAAATTGTCAGGGTAGTATTGGAGGATTGGTTGAGGCGACGTGCGACGACAAAGCTTACCAAGATCAACACAATCTCCAATCCCGAAGTATCCACAGCTTCGGAGTCCAAGAATGGTGAGGTTCCCCTAGACTAATCCCTGACGTGGAATAGAAAGGAATATGACTTAATTAACGAGAAGGAATGAAACCTTTTGTGATAACAAGTTTTGAAAAAAATTACACAATTTGTTTGCTTTTTTTTCTTCGTTACTTAGCATTCGCTAATTTTTATCTTATGATTGATGGAAAACCTAATTGGGGTTGGTGAGCAAGCGCAAGGGCTTTAGTAACCCAACCAGTTAACATAGTCATCCAACCAGCCACAGTAGCTCTTCTCTGTAAGGTAGTTAGTAATTTTTTGTGTATTTTCCTTTCAAGCTGATGTACATGTAAATGGTTATAGTAGAACAATGTTTTATGTGAACCTTATTTTGTGAATGAAAAAGTGTTAAAATACATTTTTCTGAGTATTTTTAATTGCAACCTATTTCTGAATGTTAGTTGTGATTGCTGAATAAATTATTGTTGAGTAACCAGATCCGGATATGGGAGGGTTCGATGACCCGGGAAACGGGGTCGAGACACTGTGGTACGTGATTGGCCCTTATTTCAGCTAGATGTTAAAAATACCTTTTTGTATGGAGATCTACAGGAGGAGGCATACATGCAGCAGCCTCCGGAATTTGCTACTGAGGGAGAGTGTCAACATGTGTGTAGACTCCATAAGGCGATATATGGCCTTAAGCAAAGTCCATGAGCTTGGTTTCATAAGCTCTCAGATCTGATTGAATGATAGGTGTTCAAGAGGTCAAATGCATATCATTCTCTATTTGTGTAGAGAACATCTAGAAGGACAATTGTCATCATGGTTCATGTGGATGATATAATTGTTATAGGAGATGATGCGCAAGGAATAAAGATGACAAATGATTTTTTAGGCAGTCAGTTTGTTACTAAAGATTTGGGCACCTTACGGTACTTCCTAGGATTGGAATTTGCTAGTAATGAGCAGGGTCTTGTGATGACCCAAAGAAAATATGTTACGGATATGCTTGTTGAGACGGGCATGATTGGGTGTAGATCCTCTACTACTCCTATGGACCACGTGAAGTTATACGATGGTGATACAGATGAAGTCGATAAGAGGAGATACAGAGAGATGGTGGGAAAACTCCTTTATTTTATTGTTACTAGACCATATATCGCCTTTGTTGTGAGTCAAGTAAGCCAGTTTATGCAGTAGCCTCGAGAGGTACATATGGATGCTATACATATGATTTTGAGATATCTAAAATCGTCTCCAGGTACGAGATTACTTTTCAAGAAAGGAGCAACTCTCACTGTATCCGCATGTGCTGATGCTGACTATGCAAGGTGTCCTAAGGACAGGAAGTCCATGTTTGGCTTTGTAGTATTTGTTGACAGTTCCCTTATTTCTTGGAAAAGCAAGAAACAAACTGTTGTGGCTAGATCAAGCGTCGAGTTTGAATATAGGGCCATGGCACAAGTGAGTATCAAAATGATGTGGCTTTGAGTTGTTTTAGCATATCTACACATAGAAGTTCCTCTACCTATGCAGGTAGAATGTGATAATCAAGCTACTCTGTTTATTGCAAACAACCCTGCATTCCATGAGAGAATTAAACATATTGAGGTAGATTGCCATTACACAAGAGATATGATTTAGAAGTGGTTGATATCTACATCACATGTCAGTTCAGGGGAGCAAACTGCAGATATATTTACAAAAGTATTATTCAGAGGACCATTCCTTAAATGTTTGTTCAAGCTGAGCATGATTGATATTTATGCTCCAACTTGAGGGGGAGTGTAGAAATAGTTACATTTTTTATATTCTATACGTACTAGTTTCATCATTTTATTTCTCTTTACACGCTTTATGTAATTTACCCATAGGACTCTCCTCTATATAAGAGAGCCTAGGGTTCTCAGAAATGCTATGCTCTTATTTTCTTCCAACAGTGACAAACCACACCACCAACAATCTTGGAAGAGGCAAGGTACCGAAGATGCTCGGAGTGTAAGAGGTGCTCATTTCTGAAGATACGGGTACATCTACGGGGAACGATCGAGATCGGCAACGAGTGAGCGTGGAGGCGAGTACCCCACATGTGGAGCTGCCACATACCAGCGATGGAGATGGTGTATCCATGAGGGATACATCGAGGAAAGGAGCTGACAAGGAAACTCCATTTCTTACGATGATGGCCAACTCATGGCATAATGTGTTTGTTCATGAGAAAAACAAGTAAAGGAAGGGAGGCGGTGCAAGTGTGCACCACCCTTCCAATTGAGCAGCATCAGGAGGTGCATAGCGGATGGAGGATCGTGATAGGACGCCAACTGAAGAAGGCTTGCTCGATTGAGGACAACCGATTCTTCAAGTGGGAAGACTTGTTACACCCCCAAAATCCGTGATCGAGAATGATCGTGCAGACATGGTAGTGGATGCTTGGGAATGATCGATAGAGCTTGACTTCAGGAGTCTTGAATACATGGGTATTATGAAGGTTATCTACGGGAGTTTAGAGGCTCAATCGTACGTGATAATGGAGAGGCATCATAGAGGACACTAGCTCGATGGCAGAGTGTCGTGGAGCTTGTAGCGGTGCGAGCACAATGAGTACAGGCAACAGTGCGGGACATGACGGTGGATGCACGTAGTGGTACGTACATGAACGCAGAAGGGCAGTATGTAGTAAAGAAGTATGCATTGAGGAGCAATGTGGTACGATGACATAGTCGTACACACGAAGGTACAAGGTGTTGGTATTGGTGCGTGGCGATTCAAGGAGGCATGGAGCGTTGCATGTGTTGAGTACGAGCATTGTCGAGCATGCTCGGTAGTACACACACGAGAGTGGTCTAGAGGCCACAATAGCGAAGTTCTGGAGAACTTCCCCTTAGCACGTAAAACACTAAGGAAGGGTTTACCGCACGAGAGTCTGGTGGCCGCGGGTTCCCTTTGGCTGAAGATCGAGTGTTCGATAGCATTCGGCGAGTTACGACAAAGTTACATCAACAAGTGTTGGAGCTTGAGTGTGCTGATGATTGGGCGATTGATGTGGCGTCAACTGTGTCGGAAGACGAAAGAACAACATGGGAGTCGAAGAGACAAGAAGATGAAGAGTTGATGTGGAATACGAAGGATTGTCGAAGAACTCGAAGGGTCTATTGCGTCTTTATGTATCATTATTGTAGATGTAATAATGAGTGTCCCTTGGGTTGCCTTGAGTCTTGTATAAAAAGAGGGTAGTGGCTCATTTGTAAACATATAGTGTACACACAAGTGTAGAGTGTCACACCCACTCCAGAGTAGGTCTCCCCTTCTAACAAGAGAAGAAGCTTTGTGCTTGTCTTTGTGTGATTGTGTGGTTGTGTTCTTGAGCGTTCTTGAGTAAGTTCTTGAGTGTTCTTGAGCGATATGAGAGTTCTTGCTTGTGCTTGTGGTGGATCGTCGGTACGTGAGCAAACAGGAGTACGAGAAGAGCTGGAATGTGTTCGTGACCGTTCTACTCTGGAAGACTGGTTAGGTACATATTAGCTAACGCTGCACAAGTCGAAATCGGTATCGGGATTTTGATTCTGTGACATAGACCATGGTTAGTTTTTTACCAAGAGACACCGTTGTAAAGAGAAAAAATGAGTACCCCCGAAGGGATTTAGAACTCATATTTCTCAAAACATCTAAATAATCCTCGATTGATATTTCATTGGGCAAAAGAGAAACGACAGGGGGAGAGAACTAAAGAGAGAAGGAAACCGTTCGAAAGATTTTAGAAATTTAAAAAAAGATGAAAGAAAAGGATGAACATTTAATAATGTCCAAAGAAAGGAACTATAGGATAAGAAGTTTTCCCTTATTTATTTCTCCTCCTACCTTGGTGGACCCTACCTTTAACCAAGATCTCTTGAATGAGACTCAATTTTGTCCCTATTGAGAAATAACTTGAATTATCTCCATTGTCCTTTTTATATGACTCATCCTTGTGAGGTTCTCCAATAGAACCTAATATTTTGAGGTCCCTATATGATGGATACTAATTTTCATAGTTTTCATTGGGAAAGTCTCACTTTGAGGTCTGTATGAATCTAGTCCATTTTTGAAATTGATACACGAGATCTCTTAAGTTTTCATCTATGAGAGATGGAATCGGCTTCCATTGTGGAAACAGATTCCTTGGAGACAAGTTTTGGACTAGAGTTTTTTTTAAGATGAGTCCCAGTGGTGGCGGTGTTGGTGATTGTAATTTGTGGATATGGAATATGAGAGCGTTAAGTTTTCGTGCAGTTGTCTTTGGATTATCATCCAATGCTGAATTCCTTCTATCCATCCTACTCACTTGCATGACTTGTGTTACTTCTACATCCCATATTTTGAGAGTCAGGAGTGAATGAAACCTATATATATGGCCTTATAATACAAATTTCAGTTAGAAGAACCAGCAAGGAAACCCGAGTAGTAGACTGCTTCTCCTATGGAGTGGTTATTTTGAATGTCTCAGACAACATAAATTTGATGTTTAGATGCTTAGGTGGACCTTATGCTCAAATTATTGTTTCCAATGGGAATCCATGTTTAAAGAGTTCCAACCATTTTTTTGTTGATTGTCAGCTACCTTGTTTAAATGGTGTGGTGGTAGTGCAGTGTGCCTACCACTCAAAAGATTGGGTTTCAAATTCTCCCTTGTGGGGGTTGCGTTAGGTAGTCGAGAACTAGCGTAAAAAATAATTGAATATTTCAACATGGATTTGAACAAGAATCCATGTAGCCGACCCTACTTATAATGGGAAAAGGCTTTGACTTTTTTTGTCAGCTACTTGGCGCAACCGTCATCCTTTACACATGCTTAATGCTATAAATACATACTAAAGTAATATCATGCATCCGTATATATTCTATATACATACATAATTTATATGTCACAGAGGGATATCTGGATGGAAAGCCTTTAAAATGTTTAATGACAAAAAGTGAAAACTATTTTTATTTTTATAGCCATACCTGTCGAAATTTTCAAATGATTATCCACATCAGCATAGGCCTAAATTTGAAAATGGGTAACTATATCTTTGGAAAAATGATATGGTTTGCATCCCTTTACAGTGATATTTAAATTGTGTTTAGTCATGTTGAATAATTTTTTGGTCATGTTTCTTGCTCAAAGAGAACTTTAGAGTTTAAACAGTGTAATGCCATCTAGCCACTTAAATGTTAGCTTGCATTATCAGTTACTGATATTGCATCAACTAAAAGTGAATTATGTTTTAAGTTGATGCTAAATAAAATTCGACTCAATTGAGGAGGTACTTTGGAATCCATGGTTGATTTACTTGTGGTAGTTAGCTTGTGGTTGTATGGCATGCCTCTTAATATGTTATGCTTATGCATTACAGGAACCGATATAACAAAGAGGTTTCAGGATCAGTTTAACCCGATGCTTATTTTTGATGATGTGTCACTGACCTCATCCAGTGCTACTATTATTCGGATGCCTTTATCATCAAAATGTATGACCGAAATTGGAACTGGTGGCAAGAAGTTTAAGCATATATTTGACCGATTTATGGAACGAGCATCTCCTGCACTCTTGTTCATGAAATCAATTTTGCAGGTAACTTCTTTTTTTTGTAGTTTATGATGATTACAATGATATGTGTTTCCCTAAAGACATACACAAACTGTTGGTAGTATATTATGATACAAAGATGTTAAAATGCTATAAAATGGAAGTCAAATCTTTTGTTGCAGGAATTCTCACTGTATATCGAAATTTCCTCGGGAGTAGAGATTTTGTAACTTGAATAGTCATAACATTGGTAATGTCAAATGTGAGAATTTTAAATTTTGAGAACTACAACTCGTACCTTTTTCCATTCTATGCGCGCTCCTTGGTGTACTTGATGTCTTGTTGGTAAGTTTGGGGGTTAACATAACTTGTCAAATCCTCTTTCCTTTCTCAAAAAAAAGATCTTGTATCGTAATGGTATCTGCAAGTTTGGCAGCAATCCAAGATGTTTTATCTGCAAGTTTCTCTTGGCTAATTATATTTAAGTATGGGGCTTTTTAGTACAAAAACCACAACCAAGAACACAATGATTACATACATCTGGCATGGTAAGTTTATGAACTTGATTGTGCTTTTTATCGTATGAAGTCTGGGAAAATGTATCATTATCTTATCTTTCAGGTATGCTTGTGGTCATATGAAATAGATGATCTAAAGCCTTCCATGGATTTTTCTGTTTCTATTGATTCATCATCTATTGCCATGAGAAATCCTTTTGAGGAAAAGAAGTGGAGGAAATTTCATCTCTCTAGACTGTTCGGAACCTCAAGTGCTGCAACGAAGTTGCAAGTGATAGACTTGCACGTGGATAAAGGTGGGATCCATGTAATTGATAAATGGGTGACTGCCCTAAGTCTTGGATCTGGGCAAACAAGGAATATGGCCCTTGACAGGTAGGCAATCAATGCTAAATTGTTGAATACTATTTTTTTAGCAATTACTTTATTCAACTTACTATTCTTGTGAGATACATATATGATAATGGACTATGATTCTTTTGGAAAATTATAGCCTTACAACTTGTAGTAACAACTCCTTTGAAGCAATTTTAGCTGGTGGAGATTTCTGTATTGCAGAAAGTAGACTCCCTTTCGACCTCTGCATAAATATAAGGTGTGGAAGGGACTATCAGACTGCAAACATTATGAGATCAAAGGTTGTAGTTAGTACATCCATGCAGAGAAAAACCAGATAGCAACATTATAACTATCCTACTTAGAAGTTGCAAGGGGCTTTAAGTAATCATGATAACTGTTGTATGTGGCACCACCCTTGGCAGCTCAGAGGTAGACCACGCTATAGCCTTGTGCTCCTATTTTTAATGTTACGGTTAATATTATCATGGCACAACTTGGACTAGATGGGATTTCTAAATCTGACCTGTAATATAAGGAATCTGAATCATGGCCGAAGAACTCTACACAATACTCCCCCTTTTTCCCAGACCGGTCGACAAAGTTGGGTGAAGACAAGAAAATGGGGAAACATGAACCACATAAGTCGATAATCATTTTTTCGGTTGTTCCTTTCATCATTCTTTTTAAAAACATTTTTCTCGGCTATTTCATTTCATCAATTTTCAAATTTTTTTCATGGCCGTCACTTTTTTTAATAACTTTACCTCTTTTTTAAAACAAAGAAACTTGACCCACTTGGACCCAAATAACTCAGCCACCCTTTTTTCACTTCGGCCCCTACTGGGCCCCCTTTTTTTCCTTCTCACGTTGAGTCTCCCCCTTATATATATATATATTTCACAGCAAGCCCCCCCCCCCCTTTTCCTTCATTCATTCATTTTAAACTAACGCCAGCCCCTTGGACCCGTACATCACAAACCTACTTTGACTATACTTAGGGTTCCTCGTTGTGAACCCTTTTCGAAGACACATGCCGCCCTCGATGGGGGTTTTCTCAATGGCACCGCCGCTTGTGCCCTCGCGTGAGGAGTAACAGATGAAAGCAGGAGCACTGGAGGAGATCGGCCTCGCCTGGAGTAGTGTCTTCGATGGATTTCTTCTTCGACAACATCGTGGGATGGAGCCCTGGGAGGGGCGATAGTGATGGTGTAGTAGCACCGTAGAGGGCTGGCAGCAGGGTCTAAAGAGGAGGGCAACGTCGTTCGACAAGAATTGGAGGTGGCTAGCCGCCTGGGAGTCAAGGATGCACGACAGGGTTTTCATGGCTGAAAGGAGTCACAAGACCGCCTTCGGTCTTCTCCCCTCTTTTTTCATGCTGGAGCAAATGCGGTCATGCAGATGAAGGTGGAGGAGGCGTCGCCTCTGCCTGGGGAAGATGCAGTGGACCCGGCGGCGCGAGAAGCTCTTGGGTGCAGCACCCCTTGTGTGACACATGACAGGAGGTCGTGGCACCACTGCTGTTGGAAGTTGCCTCGCCATATGCAGGTGGAACAATAGAGGATGCGGTTTGAGCCACATGGATGGGCTTTGCACGATCTAAGGGGATTCATCTTTGAACATGCTGCGTAAAAGAATATCTCATGGGCTTGAACAAATATGATCTGGAAAATTAGGGTTCTAGAAAACCCCACAAAAAATCCTCTGAAACTTGATGATTTTGCAAAATCTTCAATTACCAGACGAATCTTGCTTTGAAAAATAGGGTTTCAAGAAAACCCTAAAACTGAAACCTGAACTTGGAACAATTTTGAACAATGAAAAAGTCTTCAAGAACAAGCTTCAAAATCAACCATGAACGACCCGCTCCGATACCATGTTAGAAAATATAATGTGGAAGCAGTAGTCAGAGAAAAGAATAAAACATTGAGGACACCGGGATTTTACGTGGAACCCTACTCCCTAAAGAGCGGGATGAAACTGCGGGAGAACGCTTAAAAGGGCTTGTTGTGTCTATTGCACTTTCTCATTGAATACAAAGGGTGAGAGGCTTCTTATATTGCCCTCATTGAGTCTCCACATCCCACTGACGGTCGGTGTGGGACTAAACAATTGGATGTGGTAACCCATATACTCCAACACATCATCTCCAAGTGTTCGAGCATCAACAACCCCTCTGCCAGATCTCTGCCTAACATCAACAGCATGCCCTCAGCTTTAGCAGCCCTTCCAAGCCATCTAGCAACAAGTGCAGCCCCTCCGCCAAGTCTAGTTCCTCCGCCTAGTTTGTTCCTCCGCCTGGACTGCATCTCCTCCAACTTCTCCTTCTCTGCGACTTTGTCCGGACTGCTCCTCAGCTTACATCTGCTCCCAACTTGCTGCTCCTCCGCCAAGGTTTGATCTAGTTAGCCCTAGATAATTTTTTAGGATTATCTCGGAGTTGGTATATAATCTTGCTTAATCAGTTGGTTTGGAAATAATATATCATTTGCTTAAACTTTTGGTCTAGAAATGATATAAACTGCTCGTATTGCTCTCTATATATATGCTTTTTCTTAAAAAAATCATTTCCCTTCAGTTTATAAAGCAATTCATATTATAGTTCAGAGATATAGCAATATGTATCTGGAATTTTTATGGATCTAGAATATATCTCTGCCTCTTCTTAGAATATAATTATATCCATTTATCCCTAAGTTAAATGGATATAATTATATTCTAAGAAAAAGTAGAGATATATTCTCTATAGAAACGAAAATGCTAAGATGGATGTGTAGACAAACACGTGAAGGTCGGATTCAGAATGATGCAATCAGAAGGAAAGTGGGTGTAGCTCCGATCGAGGATAAGATGTGAGAAAATTGCTTAAGGTGATTTGACCATTTGCAAAGGATGTCAGGTGATGCACCAATTAGGAGATGCGAGTGTTGGGATGTTTAGCCGGCTAAGAGAAGGCGAGGAAGGCATAATAAGTGTTGGAATGAGACTATCCGAGTGGATCTTAGTTTTTTGGATCCAAGCCCAAGAATGAACCAAGAGCGATATGAATGGAGGCAAAAAATTCATGTAGCCAACCCTACTTAAATGTGGGAAAAGGCTTTGTTGTTGTATCCTTAAGTTAGATATCTATGCATATTCATGTGGTTTGGATTTGTAAACTCCTCTATATCTCTATTTAGATTATAGGTGTAGAAATTGAAATTAGTTTGGAAATTAGTCTGGACAAAGTAGGGATATATTATGGAATTTTAGTTTATTAACTGACATTCTTAGATATTTCGTTATGAATTATATGATCCACTCTTTTATTTAAACGAATGATTTTTGGAAATGCTTTGGTTGAAATCACATTGTACAAAAGTTCACTTCGTATTTCTTCTGTGTTATTTTTTTTGAAATGTAAATATCTAATGTTGAATTTATTAGTATATTTTTAATTATTTTTTAATTATAATAATAGAAACTGCATAATCCACATATACTTCCGCATGCTCGCTTATTCACTTTAGACCACTTGATCGAACGAATATTGCATAACCTTGACAGATGCATTCCATATTCTTACAGCTGAATGGATGTAGAGGAGATGTGGATGTAAGCACCCCGAATGAGAGGATTGGAGAGTTGAAACTGCTAGAGGTTGAGCCACCAAGCTACTTGAGCAGTATGTTGGGCATATGCAGGACAGACGGGGCATATGCGGTCCGCATATGAGCTTAATGTGCGTAGTGCACTAATTCATATAATCGGTTAGGTATGCATGTTCGCGGGCATATGTGGCCGCATATGTAGCATGTGCAACCGATTTTATGAACATTGATGGATACAATCCATATGATTATGAGGTGGTGGCGAACTCAATGGAGTCAGTTATAGTGATCCTGCTACTGTGAAAAAATATGCTAGACGTGCTCAATTAGGGGAAATTTTTGAATTGGATCGAGCTACTTTGAAATCTGATGGTGTTTTTCATACCGTTGACTCCGGTATCTAACAAGTTTTTTTACGCATCTTGTTTTTTTCGTTGTATCAAATTAGACTTGATTGTATTCCTTCAATCAATTAGCGGAATCGAAATAGAATGTATAAATCAAAAGAAGCTCTTTTGATTGTTCTGCTATATTGACTAGTAGGAAATAGTATTACTAGCCTCTACTCGCGTAATAGCTCGTCTGCGAGCTAGATTCGCTTCAATTATTTGTCTCTTACCCTTTGCTCTACTCAAGTTAGCTTCAGCTATTTCAAGAGCTTGCTGAGCTTCTTGCGGATCAATGTCAGTACTCAGTTCCGCATCAATTCCTAAAATGGTGATCTCATTATTACCTATTCTAGCGAAACTCCCCATAAGAGCCACTGTTAACCATCGGTCGTTGAGGCGTATTCTCAAAAGACCTATATCTAGAGCTGTAGCAACAGGGGCATGGTTTGGTAATACACCAATTTGGCCACTATTAGTAGATTTTACCGAGCGTCTCGTGGTTCAAAAATGCGGAATCTCGTCTTAATCATCATTTGTCAGGACTTTTCGGAGTAAGTTCTTTGGCTTGGACAGGACATTTAGTTCATGTCGCTATTCCTGGATCCAGGGGCGAGTACGTTAGATGGAATAATTTCTTAGATGTATTACCGTATCCTCAAGGGTTGGGTCCGCTTTTTACAGGTCAGTGGAGTCTTTATGCTCAAAATCCCGATTCCAGTAGCCATTTATTTGGTACCTCTCAAGGGGTGGGAACTGCTATTTTAACCCCCAATCCATATGATTATGAGGTATCTGAAGTCCTCACTTGATACTGGTCTTCTATTTAGCAGAGGCACATCCCTTGCTGTTACAGTTTATGCAGATGTATATTATGTGGGGTCTAGCTGTGCAATGTTCACAGGGAGTTCCTTGGTGTCATGGAAGAGCAAGAAGCAGATGGTGGTTGCCGAATCCAGTACAGATTCAGAGCACAAAACCATGACACATGGGAGTACATGAATGATGTGTGTCAAATCTGTTCTTATTGACCTAGCGGTTGAGGTGCTACTTTTCATGCACCTCCAATGCGACAACCAAGATGCTCTTTTTATTGCCAGCAACCCAATCTTCCATGAGAGGACCTAGCATATTGAGGTAGACTGTCACTACACTCAAGACATGTTTCAGAAGGGTTTCATCTCCACCTCTCATGTTAGCTCAAGAGATCAGAAATCAGACATGTTCACCAAGGCCTTTGCCTCCAGCTTGATGGGGAGTGTTGAGATATATGTTATCTTATATACCTTTTATGTATTCTTTCTCTTTCCGTCTACATCATGTAATTTACCCAACAGATTTCTCCTCTATATAAGAGAACCTTAGGGCCTCATGAATAAGTAACTCATTATCTTTTCTCTACAAGGAAAAATCATAATTATATTTTCTTTCAAAAATCTATAGGGAAATAATTAAATATATATAATCTGAAAAGTTATTTCTAAATTTAGAAACACCCTTGGGAAATGCTCTTATGGCTTTACATCTAACATTTTTTTGGAATTTTTTAGTGTCATTTGATGTTTTCTAAAAACTGATTGCCTTGTTTTATATTTTTGTAAATTTAATTTTTGGCCAAAAATAAGAAAAAAAATCAAGGAGTATGTATCTTTAGTAAATATGCAAGCTGTCCAAAACGAATTCAAAATTCGTTTTATTTTTGCTAAAAACTCAAAAACATTGCAAAACTTAGAAAATCATATAAAATTCCATGAAATTCAAAATAACAAAAAAACAAAGACCCATTTTGAACCTCCCATGTCCCTAAACGGTTAAAATACTTTCGTTATTTTAAGGCCGTTTCTTATTTTCATGTATTTTTCTATCTGTAGCATTTATCTTTTTTCTTTATCTTTGTTTCTTTTTTGTATAAAATACCTTTAAAATATAAAAAGCTCCAAAAATTCCTTTTTATACTAAAACCCAGCAAATATTTTCTCTTTATTTTTCTATTAAATTGTCGTATTTAATACCCTAAATACTTTAAAAATAAAAACCCTTTATTAAAAATCTATAAACATTTTAAAAATCAGTTAAAAATAAAAACATATAAAAAAAGAAGATATACGTATCGATTAAAAACAAAAAAAACTAAAATTTAAAAATCAAATAAAATATCCCAAAAAGATATAAAACACGGCTTAACACTAGGATTGTATTTGCATTCATACTCTAAAGGCTTTGTCATATATTCCTTTGCATACTAATGTAGCTCATTATAGTCTACCTCATTGAATTTGTGCATTTCTACATTTGCATTAATCTCTTTTTGTTTCGACAACATTTTGCTCCATACCACACCGATCAATAAGTGCTTGATTTTCACTTAGGGAAAAATGTTGATCGAGTTACTTTTGAGATAGTTGTGTCTCTCAGTCTTTATTTTTTATTTCATATTTCTTTTGTCCACTTTATGTAATTTTCCCATAGAGCTTTTCTCCTATATAAGAGAGCTCTAGGGTTACGATGAATACACAAATCTATTTTTCCTTTCCACATGGTACCAAAGCGACGGTCCTAGGTCGGAACGTGTGCCTTAGTTGCCCCACCCCACCAAAACCCTGACACGCCAAGCACCACTGCCATAGCCTCGTGCGCGACGCCATCGGCCACTACGGTCGCCATAAACAACAGTTGCAGTAGGTTGTCGCCGCTGCTCGTGAGCAGCTGCCGCCACCAAGGCTGCTGCTGCCGGCCTCCCTAGTGCATCTCAAGCCACCACCAGTAGCCCTAGATGCTCTTCGCCATATCTGTCATAGCTCGAGGGGCTTTGTGCCATACTAGGGATCCCCGTTCGACGCTTTCTGAGGTCTGAAAATTATTTTAAAAGGATTGTCTGATTTTTGGGTTTCTAGGGTGTGATTTGATTATCTAAAACACTCTAATTATCCAAAGAGGCTTCCAACGAATGGAAGAGGTTGTGGTATGAGTCTACACCCACAACCATCTTCTTGTATGTTCATGTAGACATCGTCGTTCCTGTCTTCAACCCCGGTCTTGGTTATTGTTGTCATCATGTCAGACAACAGAGTCGACTCTAAAGTCGATGTTTCACTCATGGTTGCCTTCAAAGGTCCAGCACTCATTGTCAAAATGGATGGAACAAATTATGAACTATGGACCATGCAGTTCATGAGCCTAGTGCAGTATAACAACAAGACGCACATCCTCATAGGCTCATACAGGATGAGCCAAAAGACAAGAACGGGGTTTACCCCTCGTGGGAGGCAGATAACACATGCACGTGTATGGTTGTCTAGTATAGTTTCAGTGGGAGATAGCCAATGACATTCTGAGTCAGCCCACAACAAAGGCGATGTGGGATATTCTCGCTGCTACATACTCTCTAGCGAAGAATGAGTCGAAGATACTGCTACTTCAGCATGATATCTTCACATCTAAGCAGAATGTCCGTCCACTCCATACCCTTTACACTTCTCTTAGGGGTATTTTTGAGGAGCTTCATGATTTCATCCCTTTGACCGCCTCGCCAGACATCTCAAGGCCTATGGAGACTCGGTGATGATCAATGTTTCTTGCAGCCCTTGATCCTAAATATGATGTTACTCGCTCACAGATTCTTACTGATGCCACTATCCCTTCAATGGAGGAGGTATATCACAGATTGAGCACTCTCTATAGCGTCTGGTGGAGTTACTCAGACCTCCTCATCTATGGTTGCATCGTGTGTTCTGCACCGTATTGTGAGTGTAGTACCCGTTGTCGGGAAGGGGGTAGTCGACCCCGTCAGCCTTGCACCTATTTTCACTAGTTAGGTCATACAGAGGACACATGCTACTCTAAGCATGGATTTCCTGCTTCAGCTCGAGTTGCAGAGCAGGCTCAGGAAGTTGGTACTCCACCTCCTACATATGATCAGAGATTTGATGAGCTCGTGGCATGACTAACAGAGGTTATGCTTGTACAAGGGTCATCCACTCGTCCTACAGGATCCCCTAAGGTAGCTGCCTCAGCATCTGCATCCACATCAGGTACTTCATATGCCTTTACTAGCTGTTACAGTAGATATGTCTGAATGGATTATGAACTCAGGAGATTCGCATCATCTCTATGGTGACAACAGACAGTTTAGTACATACAGATCAAGGCCTCAAATGTCGGATTTCGATTTCCTTTCGGTAAGCCCAGAAAAAGGAATTTCGGTGGCATTTCGGTGAAATTGGGGAAATGGCTTGAAAACCCATATTTTTTCAAATTTAATTTTTAATGTTGTTTAATCAATAAAAGAGATAGAAATGCAAATCTTTTACTTATAATAATATATTATAATGATCAATGCCTTAAAATAACGGTTTCAATTTCCATATCGATAACCGTCTTGAGTGAAATTTCATTCCATAAACTTAATTTTGGCAATTAATTTTAAAGAATAATAATACTTGTGGAAAGGAAAGAAAAAGATTATCTTCCATCTAACCCGAGAGCTCTCTTATTTAGGAGAAAAGCTCAAAGGGTAAATTACATAAACAGAACAATAGAAATAAACAATATGGAAAAAAGGACAAAATAACATAAATATCTTAACTCTCCCCCTCAAGCTGGAGCATATATATCTATCATGCTCAGCTTGGAACAACAGTGATGAAAAAGACCTCTAGCAAGATCTTTAGTAAACATGTTGCAATCTGATCTCCTGACGCTATATAAGACGTTAAGATAAGCCCCTTTTGGATCAAATCACGAGTATAGTGGCAGTCCCACCTCAATGTGATTTATCCTTTCATGAAATGTTGGATTATTAGCTATAAACAAGGCTGCCTGATTGTCGCATTTGAGGTGCATAGGAAGAGGCACTTCAATCTTTAAATCGGTCAAGACAGATTTGACCCACATCATCTCCGTACTACCTTGTGCCATTGCCCTATATTCTGATTCCGCACTAGATCGAGCAATGACAGTTTGTTTATTACTCTTCCATGAGACAAATGAGCTGCCAACAAACACAATAAAGCCTGAAGTAGACTTCCTGTCCTTAGGACACCCAACGTAATCTGCATCTGCACACCTTGTAACTGAGAGAAACGTATCTCTTCTAAACAGAAGACCTGCACTTGGAGATGACTTCAGAATCCAGATATCTCAAGATCATGAATATTGCATCCATGTGCGTCTGCCCGGGTTGCTCCATGTATTGACTTACCCTACTCACAGCAAGAAATATCGGGCCTGGTAATAGTTACATATAATAATTTCCCTACCAGCTCTCGGTACCGTCTCTTGTCCACCTCCTCATATTCATAATTATGAAGCTTTACATGAGGATCCATCTGGGTAGTAGCTGGTCTACATCCTGTCATACATGTCTCAGATAGAAGATCAGTAACATACTTCCTCTGTGTCATAACCATACCCTGCTGATTTCGTGCAAACTCCAAGCCAAGGAAGTAACGAAGCGTACCGAGGTCCTTGGTAACAAACTGTTGTACGAGGAAATCCTTAGCTGCTTGAATGCCCTGTTCATCACTGTCAGTGATAACAATGTCATCAACTTAAACCAAAAGTAACTACAATACCTCTCTGGTTTCTCTTTACAAATAGAGTATGATCTACGATAGATATGACAAACCCCTTCTGTCTAATCAATTCTGAGAGCGAAATCATGCCCTCGGAATTTGCTTAAGGTCGTATATAGCCTTATGAAGACGACACACCATACTGGACTCCCCCTCAGCAGCAAACCCAGGTGGTTGCTGCATGTAAACCTCTTCCTGCATATCACCATACAAGTTCTTGACATCTAATTGAAAAAGTGGCCAATCACGTACCACAACAACAACAATAAGAATCCGCAAGGTAGAATGACGTGGTACAGGAGAAAAGGTGTCATGATAATCCACTCCATAGGTTTGGGTGAACCCACGAGCAACCGGCCTGGCCTTGTATGGGTCTACGATACCATCAGCCCAATGCTTCACGGTGAATACCCACTTGCTCCCAACAACATACGCACCTGGTGGAGCATGGACCACACTCCACGTACCTCGTGACTGTAAAGGTGTCACCTCCTCCTCCATAGCCAGATGCCATTGACTGCTTTGCAGTGCCTCCTGATAAGACTTTGGTATCTCTACAGCTGACAACCCAACAAAAAAGTGCTGAAAATCCTTGTAAAGACGCTCCAATGAAACATGAGAACCAATAGGGTGCATCGTGCAGATACGTTTCTACCGTTGAAGTGCAATAGGCATATCCAGATCCTCAGCGGGAGTAGTAGAGATAGTATTGGTCCCCTGTACCTCAGTTTGTACAAGCAAATCACTTGTGCCTAATGGGGCCTTCGCTGGTAGACCTGTGGAAAGAAAACAGGAGATGGTGGTGGAGGCGGTGGTGGTGGTAGAGGTGGTGATGGAGTAGAGCATGGTAATGACGGAGGAGGAGGCATATAGATCTCTTCTCCATCTTCTGTAGGGATAAGCCCGCTACCTATGGGAGAGAAATATGTAATGGACTCAAAGAAGGTGACAACATCACTGACATAGTACATGCGTCGAACATGGTCAAAACAACGATATCCCTTTTGAGTTTTGGAATTCCCAACAAACACACATTTGATAGCTCTGGGAGAGAGCTTGTCAAGACGATTAGAGAGTTGATGGACAAATACTACGGAACCAAAAACACGAGGCATCACCACCTCTACGAGTTGAGAAAAGATCTGTCACAGGAAATGCAATCAAGAACGGGATCTTCTCCCCCAACACCGAAGAAGGCATACGATTTACCAGGTAACAAGCAATTAGAACCATATCTCCCCAATAAGAATGCGGAGCTAGACTCTGAATTAAAAGGATTCTAGTAACATTCAAAAGATGGTGGTGTTTTCTTTCGGCCACCCCATTTTGTTGGGAAGTATATGCATATGATGTTTGATGCACAATACCATGAGACTTAAGAAATTGAGAAAGTTGAGTACTGCAAAACTCTAACGCATTATCAGAACGTATGAACTTAATTTTGCTGAAACAAATGTTCTTTATTTCATTAATAAAAGATTGAATAACTAGCATCAGACTTGTTCTTAAGAAGAAAAACCCAAGACAATCGAGAAAACTCATCAACCACAACAAGATAAGATGTGTCCCTGATGATCTGGGACACGACTAAAACCCCAAATATCAAAATGGAGCAACTCAAACAGACTATGACTACTTGGACCCTGACGACTCTGGAAAGTAGACCGATGATGCTTCCCAAGATGGAAGGCCTCGCACTGAAAAGAAGAGCCAGGAGAGATTTGTGGAAGAACATGAATCGGCTTTTGCAGAGGAAGATGACCAAATCACAGATGCCACATATATAGAGAAACAGATCCAGTACGGAGAGAAGAAGAAGAGGCTCTAACATACGGAGACTGCACAAGTCTGTAAGGGCCCCCTTGCTCGCAACCAGTTCCAATCACTCTGCCTGTGAGTATGTTCTGAAACACAAGAGCAGAAGGATCAAATATAGCACAACAATGTAAATCTCTGGTGATTTGACTAATTGATAATAGATCCATAGAAAAATTCAGGAGCATATAAAACATTCAGAAGCCTCAAAGTAGACGTCAACTGCACCTCCCCATGACTAGTGATGGGGGAATGTGTTCCATCTGCTATTACAATTGATCGTTCATGTTGAGTAGAACGAAAAACACTAAACTGACCTTTGTCACCACAGAGATGATGGGATGCACCGGAATCCATGATCCATTCAGATAGGTCTGCCCTGTAGCTACTAGTAAAAGCATATTCTATACTTGATGTAGACGCAGATGCTGAGGCAGTAACCTCTGAGGATCCTGAAGGAGAGCTAGTGGATCCAGATGTGCCAGGCATAATCTCTCTTAATCGTGCTGATAACTCGTCAAACCTCTGATCATATGCAGGTGATGGACTCCCAGTCTGTTGTGGCTGCTCTGCAACTTAGGCTGATGTAGGAAACCCATGTTTAGAATAGCAGGTTTCCTCAGAATGGCATGTCCAGTGGCAGTAGGTGCACGGTTGACGGGGTCGAACAACCCCTCCTCTGATGTGGTTGGAGCTTCCTCCGCCACGAAATACTGTATGGCTGCCTCTACCACATGACGTCGCGATAACTGAAGATGTCTGGTGTTGTGGAAGTACTACCAGATGATACATATAGTATACTCAATCTTCGATACGCCTCCTCCATAGGAGGTATGGTAGCATCAGTGAGGATCTGGGCACGAGCTGCATCATACTCCAGATCCAGGGCTGCTAAATATACCCCAATCATTACAGAGTCTCTGTATGCTTTGAGTTGCTCTGGTGTAGTAGCCAATGGTATGTAGCCATGTAACTTCTCGAACATACCCCTCGAAGTGTAGAGGGTGTGAAGAGGACGACCATTCTGCTTCAATGTGAAGATATCATGCTGAAACTAGAGTATCTTCGATTCATTCTTTGTCGGAGAGTATATCGCGGCAAGAATGTCCCACATAGCCTTTGCAGTAGGTTGACTCAGTATATCATTAGTTATCTCTGTGGATACAGTCCCAGATAGCCATACATGAGCATAAGAATCATCAGCCTCCCTTGAGGCATTTGTCCCAGTCTTATTACGTGGCTCCTCTCTCGTGAGGATATGCTTCTTGCCATTACATTGCATCAAATTCATGAATTGCATGGCCCACAATTTATAGTTGGTTCCATCCATTTTGACAATGGGTGCCGGACCTTTGAAGTCAACCAGGGATGGGACTTCCACTTTGTTGTCAGACATGATGACAACAATCTTCATGACTGGGCTAGCAACAAGAGATACCAAGCGTCTACACCGACATACAAGAAGATGGTTGTGGGTGCAGACTTATACCACAACCTCTTCGATCCTTCTGGAGAATCCTTTGGGTAACTATGGTGTTTCTAGATGTTAGCGTCACACCCTAAATACCCAACAGTCCACGAGATGAAGCGTCAAAGCATCAACACGCCAAAGCCCGTGCACGAAACCCCCAAACAGGCACAGGCAGCGACGCATGAGGCGATAGGGCGCACGAGGACAGCGACGCAGGTCACAGGTATGGTATTAAAAGGCGTGCCTCGAGGCGGTCGAGAGCGAGGCGGGCCTTTTTACCCTCGAGGCGTGTGCCTCGGCCTTGTCCAGTGAGGCGTACGCCTCGAGTGGCTGAGGCGTAGCCTAGAGGCGTTCCGCCTGGAGGCGGTCGAGGCGTTTTCCGAGGCGTTTTTATTTTTTTGAAGATTTTTTTTGTATGATTTTAATAGTTTACATGGTGGTTTGAGAAGCTTATAAATATATACTTGTTTAGGATAATGATTATACAAGTTAAATGCCTAAATCTGATGTATCTTTCGTACCCATAACTCCATATTTACTATTAATTATGTGTAACTATTTCAACAAACTGCTTCATATTTACTATTAATTATTTCTAACTATTAATTTATGCAAAATGAATGCTTAAATTTGACCTCTTTCATATTCATATGCTTGAATTTGACCTCTTTCATGTTCATATTTATCATTAACATGTCAAATTATTTTAGTGAACGCTTACTATTACATCCTTAAACATATAAAAATGTGTATACGAATTCGAGACCCGCATTCTGGTAGGGTATGGTGCAACGGGGGGATGCATACGACTGTTCTCCATCTGGGTATAGTAGACCATTGATGAACCTCAGTTTCATCATCTTTATTTCCCATAATTAACCCCCTTGCTTAAAAGTTTGTCAATAAAACCCTGTTAATGTCCTATAATTAACAGAGTCCTTAATAAATTAAAAACCACAAAAAATGGCAAAACAAAAATCAGTGGTATTTTTAGACTCAAAAATACCCTCAAAAAGATTTCGGGCCCTTGTTTGATCTCTTTTCGAGTTTTGGTCAACATGAAACTTGTAGATCTCGTCAAGATCTACAACTTTCATGTTTTGAGTTTTCTCAAATTCGGCCAATAGGGCCCTCAAAAATAAGAAAAAAACTTCTGAATAATCTGATTGGGCCACGTGGCCCATTCTGGGGGCGCCACGTGGCCCGGCCTCTTTGTCTTATCCGCCGCCGACCACAACCGTTAGATCCCTTCATGGATCCAACGGCTGTGCTTCTTCCACGCCGATCTTTATCCACAGCCCTCAGATCATCCCCCGCACTCCATCCTCACCGTACGTTTCCGCCTTCTTCTGCTCACGCCACGTGGCACTACGGATGACCTCCGATCGTACCCCCCGATCTTCCATCTGAACCGTTTCTTCCTTGGACGCTTCTCGGCCTTCCGATCAGACTCAGGGATCATCTGCTACCTCCATTCGCACCGCTCCCTCCGCCAGACACGTGGCAGTTCCATCCACCGCCGATCATATCACCCCGATCTAATCGGGTCCGTCACTTAGCACCTAGATCTCCACCGTTGGATCTCCAGATCCAACGGTCGGAGGTCATCGTCAACCTCCAGACCCCTACTCTTCCCACGATTTCCACTCGCACAGACCTCGTCCCCTTCCTTTTATTTCACCCACTCCGACCATCATCTCAACTTGCCAACCGTTCCACGATCTTCCCCCATTATCCAGTTCCCTCGCGCACTACTCCACTAACCACGACTCCCCTCCAGTCGACCCACAACTGCCCTCAAACCCACGTCGTCCACTATCACCTCCGCCACTTCTCTCTTCAAATACACCGGTCCCACGCCCCTTCGCCGGTGTCCACCTTTACGTAGGGGCATGGCCCAGCCCTCCTCCGTCTCCCAGTGACAGGGGGAGGCGGAGGATTGAGCGAAGACGACCAATGCCCCCGGTGTCGACCCTTCGCCGATCACGGCGTCGTCGCGGCGCTCCGAGCCCGCTCGAGCTGCCTCCAGTAGCTGCGGAGGTCCAGCGAAGACCGGGGCTTCCACCGTGAAGCCCAGCCCAAGCTCCCGTTCCATCTCCGGCAAGGTAAGTCCTCCTTCTTCTTCCTCTGTATTTTTAGTTAATTTCTTTTAATTTTCTAGGCCTATCCGGCCATCCCCTCGCTCCGATGACCATCCCAATAGCTCCGCCTCCGATCCCCCTTCATCGCGACATCCTCCGCTCACCGTCTTCTTCCTCCATACCTTAAATCCCCTCCGACCCATCTCCTCCGCCCTCGCGGCGGAGGAGCTTCGAGCTCTCCATCTTCTCCGCCCCGATGAGCTTCCACCTCACTTCACACACGCACGCACATCTTCTGCTACGCCTCGGCTATGCATCTAACATGCAGGTACTCACAAACTCGCACTGGTCGGAGCTTCGCCGGACCTATCTTCGTCACAGCCGCCTACAACCTTCGAGCCCCGATGATCGACGCCAGCAGCTCCTGGACCTTCCCCGAGTTTCGAGCTTCATCGACGGACTCTCCTTGAGTTCGGGGAAGGTTCATCGTGCCCGGAATAGGGCGGCGGAGGAGGAGCCCCTCCACCGGAGCTCCAAGAGCGCCGCCCGCCGAAGCAACAGGACGACGTACAGTTGCCGTTGGATGGTCTCATCTCAGCGACCATCCAACGGCCATGAGGAAGCCACGCCACCGACTTCTTTGACCGTTGGATCCTCAACATCAAACGGCTATTATGCAGCCACGTTGTCAAGTCAGGAGCTCACTGCAGCCATCCGATCGTCCCAATCGGATGGTTCATCTTCGGCCGCGTGTCTTCACCAGGGCGACTCCGAGCCTCAGCATCCGAGCCTCTCGGCTTGGAAGCTCCCGAGCCTGAAGCAAGCCAAACCTAAGTCCGAGCCTAGCCGGAACTACACCGAGCCTCTGCCGAGCCGACTTCCGAGCCTGGAGGGCGCGTGCTTGGCACGTGCCTCCTGGGCAATTTGCAGAGAAGCCCTCCGGATTTCTTTAATTTGCAAAAAGGTCCCCGCGCGTTTGGTAAAACTACAGGGAAGGACTCGCGCCTTATTTTTATTTCTTTTTAGTCCCTCCCAGGGACCTTTTTGTAGTTATCCTTTCATGTTTTCTTTCAGTTATGCCCTTGTTTTCTTTGTTGAATATCTTGAGCTACGTATGTCCAACCGAGTTGATTTCAGTTTCATTTTGAAGCTCTCTTCATTATCTTTATTATGGCATGCTTTAATTTTAGATTGGATACTAAGATCAGTAGTGTATTATTATAGTATCTAAGTGTCCTGAATGCTTTAGTTGACTTGCTCATTTGCTTATTGAATGTGGAATGCTTCTTAATGCCAACTCATTTTAACTCGCATTTTTTTTATGGCTCAAGTGACTACGATTTTAGGGCATTTCATTCGCTTTGCACGATCATTTATTTGCATTATTAAAATTGATAAAAAAATGCATGTTTACTTTATTTTAATGCATTGTATTATAGTGTCTACAAGCATAGTTTGACCTATATGCTTCAACTCTACGCTTAGTTAAACAAACTTAAATCCGAATAATACGAGAGAGGCTCGTGTCCCTGAGTTCGACCTTGGTATCTTGCCAAGTAAAATAAATTTTTCGATCACCTCATTTCGATTTATGGCATATCCTTAAATGAGGTGATCTCTTTGATGACCAATAATCGGCAAACTACGATGATGATTCTGAGTGATAAAAACACTCTATTAAAGGGCCGATTTTGCGGTTCGTCAAATGGCGTCGTTGCCGGGGACACGGCTCATTTCTTTTATTTTTTGGATTTTTGTGTGTTTAATTTAGTGTTTCTTTTTATAGGTCAAATGATCATATATTTTGCATATAAAATTTTTTCTTCCTTATTTGATGTCTAACTATTGTTTTTGTGGCAGGGCCCTTGATGGATCAAGGAGGCGAGGAGCAGGATACTCCCCGCTGCGAGGAGCCGCAGGAGTATGCTTGGAGCAAATAAGGAAGAAAGAAAAAAATGTCTCGCATTTTATGTTTGCATGAACTTATAATAAATACGTCGTTTACAGCGGTCTTCGATCGAAGACTCGCGATTGTAATCGAACGATGATGGTTGTGTGGGGATCGTCCCCACTTGAGTGTCGACCTAGGACAGGCACGCGGCTCTCCGAGCTCACTTTATCTTTCATATTTTTATGTGCTTGATCGTAGGTAGGACACACCAAATGATAGACGCACATAATCTCGCATCACGTAGCTAAAAATTAATGAAGATTAATCACCGCTAATAGATGCATGATTAGGTGCGGCTTTTTCGACTTGCATACATGTTGGATTTGGTTTTCAAAACAGTCCCCGTTTTTCACGTGTTTTTGTCAAATCACTGCATGATTTCTCGCTTAGCCTAGATCGCAGTTTCTTCGAATACATGTTTTTCTCGGCTTTCATTTCCTAGCTTGATCACCTAGGATTAATGGAAAATGGAATGAACGGTAGACGATGACTTCTTGATTTTGTGCTAACCTTAATTCAGTGATAACTCAAAATAAAATTGGGACTGTTAATTGCAAGTCAACCAAAAATGGAATAAAATTCGGTTTTGGGAGAGCAACACCCTCAGTTACGCGTTGGTTTTTATTTCACATTTTTCACCGCGTAATTATCTAAAGTTTTATCACCAATAAAACCGACAAGATAATCAACCAACCTTGGTTGGTTTCATGTGTGAGTTGGTGAAACTAAGGGTTTGCTTGCTTGATTGAGCCATATTTGTTGCGACACACAACCCCAAAACCGTAGCCACTCCATTTCATCTCCAAGATTCAATACCGCTTACTTATAAATCCATCCCTCTTCTTCGTTCACCTTGGGTCTCTTCCAACATCAATCTTCATCTTTATACTTAGGCTAATCTCAGCCTAAGTATAGGGGGGACCCAAATCCCCGTGATTTTCTCCACTCATCTTTTCTTGCCTTTATACTTAGGTTATTTCTAACCTAAGTATAGGGGGGAGTCCCTCTTATCTCCCGTATATTCTTCTATTTTTAAATGGACCTATGGACTCGTAACATCTAGTGCTATGAGGACATAGCAAAGTTTAAGGATAGGGGGGTATACCGTACATACAATTTATTTACTTTAGCTAATATCTGAAAATTTTGAAAAAATTAAAAAACTTTTTGGCTAAGGTAAAATTCGTTGGACTAAGAGAACTCAAAAGATTTCACGGCTTTTCTAACCATGTTACACTATTTTGATAAAAGTATTTTTGAAAATGATTTGAAAAAAATGAGTTTTTCTTGTTTTTGAAAAAAATCTTTTTGAAAAATGTTTTGAAAATCTTTTGTGTGACATGGTTTTGAAAATCTTTTATCAAGAAAAGTTGAGTCTAACCTGTGTTTTAACTCTAAAAACTAAAACCCATAAAAATGAGAAAAATTTTAAAAAAAATGTTTTTGAATGAAGAAGTTGGATTAAACCTCTACTCTTACACTTTCACTCAGGATCTGAATTGTTCAAGGAAGCTTGATTTATGAGGTCTTTGAGATTTGCGGTTAACCAGCCTTAACCATCAGGGTCTTAGACTTAATCATCCACATTCCCTTAGGTCTCTAGATTTGCATGCTATATTCCATGCTTAGTCTCAGACAAAAGAATATGATCAGCACATCACATGCACGACTGCGGTTTTGATTGAGATGAGTTGATTTTTCACTCGAGGAATTGGGATGGGAGATTCAAGTCTGGATTTGATCTAATGATGCTCGAGGATGGGATAAAATCTTTGAAGGCTTCAGGAAACCTGAGTGTCAGCAATATTAGCCAGTATGAGAACTTGATTCTTATACTAATCTCTTGACATTGACCTAAGTGCCTGGGTGTGAAATAAATAAAAAATTGTTGATCAGTGTGCGCCAACTCTTGGTAAAAGCAGTGGAGCTAGCCAAAAATTATACAAGTCAATGAAATTTCAAAGAAAAGCTCTCATTCCACAAAGTCAAATATAAAAGAGCTTCCACCAAAGGCGAGCGCTCCCAAACTTTTTAAAGTGTCCACTTGGACCACCGCTATTAGGACCAGGAGTCGGGCTAGCACCAAAAAAGGGCTCTGCATCGTAAATGCTACAAGTCTGGGTGTAGAAGGTATAATAGATACTCAAAAAAGACACACCCCGGTGTACTCCCAGGAAAACAAGTGCAGACGGCTCCAACTTCTCTTGACGGACGCACTGATCAACACCAAAAAAAGTGTTGCGTAAAAAGGTACTAGAGAGAATCCTTGTTCCAATGAGAGGGAGAGAAGAATTGACACAATCTCATGCCCTCCATTTCTGGCCTGCCATCTACATTTTATAAGTCTGACAACTAAAGAGACGGTGGACTGAATGCAAGATTTGATTTATTCCCTAGTGCTGAGGATTGGGTCCTTAGGAAATTTTCTCGGATCAAGATTTTGGGTGAAGACTTGACGCTACTCTCGAAATTGCAGTCAACACTAAACTCATATCCTTTAGTTTATATGTACATCAGAGAGAGTCTAGAGAAGTAGAGGAATTGGAAGCCTCTTGATTAAGGCTGGGTTGAACTCTAAAATTTTGGATCTCTGAAGCCGAGTCGACTTGATCAGATTGGATCCTGTATTCACATGCACAAGGGGGTTAATCCAACTTAGTCATTCTTTTTGATGCTCGAGGACGAGCATAGTTTAAGTATAGGGGGGTGATGAACCTCAGTTTCATCATCTTTATTTCCCATAATTAACCCCCTTGCTTAAAAGTTTGTCAATAAAACCCTGTTAATGTCCTATAATTAACAGAGTCCTTAATAAATTAAAAACCACAAAAAATGGCAAAACAAAAATCAGTGGTATTTTTAGACTCAAAAATACCCTCAAAAAGATTTCGGGCCCTTGTTTGATCTCTTTTCGAGTTTTGGTCAACATGAAACTTGTAGATCTCGTCAAGATCTACAACTTTCATGTTTTGAGTTTTCTCAAATTCGGCCAATAGGGCCCTCAAAAATAAGAAAAAAACTTCTGAATAATCTGATTGGGCCACGTGGCCCATTCTGGGGGCGCTACGTGGCCCGGCCTCTTTGTCTTATCCGCCGCCGACCACAACCGTTAGATCCCTTCATGGATCCAACGGCTGTGCTTCTTCCACGCCGATCTTTATCCACAGCCCTCAGATCATCCCCCGCACTCCATCCTCACCGTACGTTTCCGCCTTCTTCTGCTCACGCCACGTGGCACTACGGATGACCTCCGATCGTACCCCCCGATCTTCCATCTGAACCGTTTCTTCCTTGAACGCTTCTCGGCCTTCCGATCAGACTCAGGGATCATCTGCTACCTCCATTCGCGTCGCTCCCTCCGCCAGACACGTGGCAGTTCCATCCACCGCCGATCATATCACCCCGATCTAATCGAGTCCGTCACTTAGCGCCTAGATCTCCACCGTTGGATCTCTAGATCCAACGGTCGGAGGTCATCGTCAACCTCCAGACCCCCACTCTTCCCACGATTTCCACTCGCACAGACCTCGCCCCCTTCCTTTTATTTCACCCACTCCGACCATCATCTCGACTCGCCAACCGTTCCACGATCTTCCCCCATTATCCAGTTCCCTCGCGCATTACTCCACTAACCACGACTCCCCTCCAGTCGACCCACAACTGCCCTCAAACCCACGTCGTCCACTATCACCTCCGCCACTTCTCTCTTCAAATACACCGGTCCCACGCCCCTTCGCCGGTGTCCACCTTTACGTAGGGGCATGGCCCAGCCCTCCTCCGTCTCCCAGTGACAGGGGGAGGCGGAGGATTGAGCGAAGACGACCAATGCCCTCGGTGTCGACCCTTCGCCGATCACGGCGTCGTCGCGGCGCTCCGAGCCCGCTCGAGCTGCCTCCAGTAGCTGCGGAGGTCCAGCGAAGACCGGGGCTTCCACCATGAAGCCCAGCCCAAGCTCCCGTTCCATCTCCGGCAAGGTAAGTCCTCCTTCTTCTTCCTCTGTATTTTTAGTTAATTTCTTTTAATTTTCTAGGCCTATCCGGCCATCCCCTCGCTCCGATGACCATCCCAATAGCTCCGCCTCCGATCCCCCTTCATCGCGACATCCTCCGCTCACCGTCTTCTTCCTCCATACCTTAAATCCCCTCCGACCCATCTCCTCCGCCCTCGCGGCGGAGGAGCTTCGAGCTCTCCATCTTCTCCGCCCCGATGAGCTTCCACCTCACTTCACACACGCACGCACATCTTCTGCTACGCCTCGGCTATGCATCTAACATGCAGGTACTCACAAACTCGCACTGGTCGGAGCTTCGCCGGACCTATCTTCGTCACAGCCGCCTGCAACCTCCGAGCCCCGATGATCGACGCCAGCAGCTCCTGGACCTTCCCCGAGTTTCGAGCTTCATCGACGGACTCTCCTTGAGTTCGGGGAAGGTTCATCGTGCCCGGAATAGGGCGGCGGAGGAGGAGCCCCTCCACCGGAGCTCCAAGAGCGCCGCCCGCCGAAGCAACAGGACGACGTACAGTTGCCGTTGGATGGTCTCATCTCAGCGACCATCCAACGGCCATGAGGAAGCCACGCCACCGACTTCTTTGACCGTTGGATCCTCAACATCAAACGGCTATTATGCAGCCACGTTGTCAAGTCAGGAGCTCACTGCAGCCATCCGATCGTCCCAATCGGATGGTTCATCTTCGGCCGCGTGTCTTCACCAGGGCAACTCCGAGCCTCAACATCCGAGCCTCTCGGCTTGGAAGCTCCCGAGCCTGAAGCAAGCCAAACCTAAGTCCGAGCCTAGCCGGAACTACACCGAGCCTCTGCCGAGCCGACTTCCGAGCCTGGAGGGCGCGTGCTCGGCACGTGCCTCCTGGGCAATTTGCAGAGAAGCCCTCCGGATTTCTTTAATTTGCAAAAAGGTCCCCGCGCGTTTGGTAAAACTACAGGGAAGGACTCGCGTCGCGCCTTATTTTTATTTCTTTTTAGTCCCTCCCAGGGACCTTTTTGTAGTTATCCTTTCATGTTTTCTTTCAGTTATGCCCTTGCTTTCTTTGTTGAATATCTTGAGCTACGTATGTCCAACCGAGTTGATTTCAGTTTCATTTTGAAGCTCTCTTCATTATCTTTATTATGGCATGCTTTAATTTTAGATTGGATACTAAGATCAGTAGTGTATTATTATAGTATCTAAGTGTCCTGAATGCTTTAGTTGACTTGCTCATTTGCTTATTGAATGTGGAATGCTTCTTAATGCCAACTCATTTTAACTCGCATTTTTTTTATGGCTCAAGTGACTACAATTTTAGGGCATTTCATTCGCTTTGCACGATCATTTATTTGCATTATTAAAATTGATAAAAAAATGCATGTTTACTTTATTTTAATGCATTGTATTATAGTGTCTACAAGCATAGTTTGACCTATATGCTTCAACTCTACGCTTAGTTAAACAAACTTAAATCCGAATAATACGAGAGAGGCTCGTGTCCCTGAGTTCGACCTTGGTATCTTGCCAAGTAAAATAAATTTTTCGATCACCTCATTTCGATTTATGGCATATCCTTAAATGAGGTGATCTCTTTGATGACCAATAATCGGCAAACTACGATGATGATTCTGAGTGATAAAAACACTCTATTAAAGGGCCGATTTTGCGGTTCGTCAACCATATAGTTAGGATTCAAATCATATGATTCATATCAACAACTTGGATATTTATAATGACAACTATAGCCAATCCCTTTTAGATAATTTTTTAGTGATAGTTATAAGTTATAACCAATGATTTCTTTTTGATTAGGTAGAAATTTAGAAAGTTTCGTGGCATTGAGTCATTAACATATCCTTTTTTCATGTTCTTGTTTTCATAATATCATCATATATTACATTGTTATATACTATATGTTTGTCAGATTATATTATTTCATCAATAAATGTATTTATTATATATTTTATAATTATTTTTCTATACAAAACTGAGGCTTACACCTTGACCGCCTCGAAGCTACGCCTCGCCTCGCTTCCAGGGAAAATGCCTCGTTCCGCCTTTCGTTTTTTCGAACCTTGGTCACAGGCAGCGACGCGAGGCACTGACAGAGGCGTGGGGCACCAACGGTGGCGTGGCAGGTCACGGGCGGCGGCACGGGGCGCTAGCGGAGGTGCGGGGCATCGACGGCGACGTGGGCCAATGCGGGTGAGACCCTTGGCGGCTAGGGTTTTGGTGGGGGATCGGATCTTAGGACACAGGCTCCGGTCTAGGACCGTCGCTCTGATACCATGTGGAAAGGAAAGAAAAAGATTATCTTCCATCTAACCCTAGAGCTCTCTTATATAGGAGAAAAACTCAAAGGATAAATTACATAAACAAGACAATAGAAATAAACAATATGGAATAAAGGACAAAATAACATAAATAGCTTAACAATAATTTTTTATTGAGAATGCGCAGGTAATTTTAAAATTGAAATAGTAGATGTCATAATACAAGTTTACAAGATCACATGATACATCAATCACATAATATTTCTGCACTTACTAATATAAATCACTAAGTTACTAGTGTTACATTCTTATTTGGGATGGGAATGAGATTCAACCGAACTACGAATTCCTTGACAGATCCATGTACTCTTTCTAATTCCTTCCTTGGTGGAAAAGATGGAGCTAGACCTTAGTTGAATGGATTCATTCTGTTTGAATGCATTGGATTGCTAGATAATTAGTAATAACTTGTGTCTAGATTATGACCTCGAGTTAAATGATAAGGCACTCCATGCTAATATGAATTCCTATGTTGATTAGATAGCCTTCAAGATAGTAGCAGGCAGAATAATTCTTTCCTTGTAAATGACCCCTATAACACTCGCAATACATGTTTGGCCTTTTTATTCAATATGTATGGCATTTGCACCAATGGTCAAGAGATAATTAGAATAACGTTGGTTTGTTAGCATGTTAGTCATGAGATGTATAACAATTTGGCATTTTTTAATGCAAAGGTAAGATGATGGTTATCCCAAGTAATGTAAAAATCATATTTGGCTCTCCAAGATGGCCTCAGCAAAGATAATAAGATGGTTATATAAAGATTGGGATTTTTACACCCATAACCTCGAGTAATTCTACAATTACAATCATAACCCTTTATAATCGTGAATTACACAAGGAACCTCAGATAGTCATTCCGTCTCACATTCATAACCCTCCGTTAGTTTTTTAGATAACCTAACCATTTCATTGGGTTAATTTAACCCATAATCAAAAGCAAAAAGAAAAAGAAAAAATTGCGTAGAGAAGGAAGGGTTTGCAGGCATGGGGGACCGAAGCCTTCCAGGCGGCGACACGAACTTGCAGATGATGGAGCTGGGACTTGCAGGCGTAGGAGATGGGACGAGGGGGTGCGGGGGGCTCGGAGGAGTTGGAACAGGGAAGGGAGGAGTTCTTTGCAGGTGGCTTCGAGGAGGAGCTGGAGCTGGCCATGGATTGGGGGAGGGAGGGCTCCGAGCAGGGGAGGCGGGGGGGTTAAGCAGGGGCGAGCTTGGGGGGTTGTTCCAGGAGGAAGGAACTCGTCGTGGGGGGGAGGGGGGGCTTCGAGGAGGAGCAGGTGGGCGCGGCGGGGAGCTTCCAGCAGGGACCGACCAGGGAGGTGACGAGGGCTTTCCAGGAGGGACCGAGCACTGGGGGGCTTCCAACAGGGGGCTTTCATCAGTGGGGGTGGCCTTCGAGTAGTCGGAGGGCTTTCATCAGCAGGGGTGGCATTTGAGCAGTCGGAGGGCTTTCGTCAGCTGAGGGGGGGCTTCGAGGGCTCCTCTGGGGGGGAGGGGGGCGCTCCTCGGCGGTCGGAGCGAGGCGGGGGAGGCTTCCAGCAGGGACTGAGCACTAAGAGGAAGGAATTCGTCAGCGAGGGTGAGCTTCGAGTAGGGGAGGCACGAGGGGAGGGCTTCTCTGCTGGGGGGGGCTTCCAGGGAGGAATTCGGAGGAGCAGGAGCTGGGGGATCCTGGTACTCGGAGGAGCCCCTGGGGGGTCCAGGAGGAGCTCGGCGGACGGACTGGTTCCGATGTAGATAACAACAATGGTACGTTATTGTAAATAAGAATGAGTTTTAGGGATAGTTTTGTCTTTTTTTAATGAAATCGTCAAAAATAACGGGTATCCCAAACAGAATATGACACAGGGTTATTCATGTAAGAGTTAACCATTACTCGGGGTTTCTCATGTAATTCACGACTGTACAAGGTTATGATTGTAATTGCAGAATTACTCAGGGTTATGAGTGTAAAAATCCCATAAAGATTATGAACTCTGAAGATTCTGAAGTTAGCATTCAAAGATGAAAAAATATATATTTAGTATCTTCAAGTATGTTAAAAAAAGATGTTTTATGAAAAAATAGATGGTAAGGAACTTACCTTGTATGGAATTTGGAAACTTGGCTCTCCAAGAGTTAAGTTGGGTTGTCAACTTGTGACTTGTGCGATGGAATGAGAACATGTACATTATATTTATAGGATTTAAAGAGGATATCTAATGACCTTATTTTATTTCAATGGTGGTTGGAATAGTGGCCTATATTGCAATGACGGTTGAAATAGTGACTTGTAAATTTCATTTAGTGGTCAAATAGTGTCTTATTAATATCAATTAGCGGCCTAGGATGACATATAGTAATCTAGAACAATTTCAGTAGAAATGAACTGAAATTTCGGTCATTTTTTATCGAAATGGACTAAAATGTACCAAAATGACCGAATTACGGTCAAAATCCTTGAAAGCGATATTATATATGGTTTCGATATCATACCACCATGAATCCGAATTTCGGTCGAATTTCGCCAAAATTTGAGGCTATGATACATACCGAGTCATCCAGGTAGATCGGTAGTCATATCAGATGGGATGCATTCTCCCGTCACTGGTTAGGGGCAGGTGCAGTTAAATTCAGCAATGGGCCTTCAAAATATTCTTTACGCTCCTAATTTTTCTATGAATTTACTATCCACTAGTCAAATCACCAAGGATTTATGTTGTTATGTCATATTTGACCCATCGCCTCTTGTGTTTCAGGACATCCTTACGGGTAGGGTAATTGGATATGGTTGTGAGCAAGGAGGTCTCTAAAGACCGGTCCAATCCCCATATGTTGGTGCTTCATCTCTTCACTCTGGATTGGTTTCTCCGTATGTATGACACCTCCAGTTTGGTCATCTTCTCTGCAAAAGTTGCACCACGTCCTTCCTCAGATTTCTCCTTGCTCTACCTTTCAGTACGAGGCTTGTCGGCTTGATAAGCACCACCGGTCTACCTTTCGGAGTCGTCAGGGTTGTAGTAGTCGTAATATTTTTGAATTGCTTCATCTTGATATTTGGGGTCTTAATCGTGGCTCAGACCATCATCAGGGACATAGATTGTATATTGTTGCTATGGATGATTTTTTCAAATTGTCTTGGGCTTCTTAAAAACAAGTATGATGTCGATCATATTATTCAGTCTTTCATTAATGAAATAAAGATTTTTTTCTCTGCGATTGTCAAATATATTCACTCCGACAATGCATTAGAATTCTTTAGTCTTCAACTCTCGTAGTTTCTCAGAACCCTTGGCATTGTTCATCAAACTTCTTGTGCTTATACTTCCCTATAGAATGGGATGGTTGAACGCAAACATCGTCACCTTTTGGATGTTACCTTGACTCTTTTGATCCAGAGTTGTGCTCATTCATACTGGGGGGGCGCGGTTCTAATTGCATGCTACATGGTGAATTGTATGCCCTCATCTGTGTTGGGGGAAAAGATCACGTTCTTGATTGCGTTTCCCGAGAAGGATCTTTTCCCCCCTCACTCCTCGTGTATTTGGGTATGTTGCATTTGTTTATCATATGTCTCCAGGTCATGACAAGCTCTCCCCCAAAGCTGTCAAGTGCGCTTTTGTTGGGTATTCTAGGACCCAAAAGGGATATCGTTGTTTTAATCATGTTCGGAGAAATTATTATGGTAGTGTGAATGTCACTTTCTTTGAGTCTATTATGGTTTTCTCACCTACATGTGACAAGTTGATTCCTTCAGAGTCTGGAGAAGAGGTATAAATGTCTCTACCACCGATGTTGTCTACTTTAGGCTCCACTTCCTCACCACCTTCCTCACCATCTTCTTCAGCTCTTCCACCACCACCTCCACTCGTTGCACCCATTTATTTTTCGCAGGTTTACCAGTACCGACCTCGTACTCATGTGCCTCCTCCATCATCTAGCATGCCCCTTGTATATTTTGGGCACTTGGTTTCTACCGATGGCACATATGATTTGCGTTTGCAGCAGAACATGAGGTCTTAGATATTCCAGTCTCAGCTACTGAGGATGCTGAGGACCTTGACGTGTCCATTGCCTTATGAAAGTAGAGGCGTACATGTAATATGTATCCTCTTGCTTTCTATGTTTCTCTTGCACGTCTCTCAAAGGAGTTTCAGAGGTTTGTTGTGGGCATGTCTCCCATGGAGGTAGCACGGTCATATCAGTAGGCATTACAGGTTAGTCAGTGGCATCTGTCTATGGAGAAGGAAATGGATCTGTTACAATCTCGTGGCACTTGGAGTATTGTACATGTTCCCCATGGTGCATCTGTTGTTGGTAGCAAATAGGTGTTTATGGTGAAACATCACGCGGATGGTATTATGGACTGGTACAAGGCCATACTTGTTGCTCGTGGATTCACCCAAACTTATGGGGTGAATTATCAGGATAAATTTTCTCCAGTTGCTCGCCACTCTACACTGAGGATTCTCATTTCTGTTATGGTGGTACGTGATTGACCTCTATTCTAGTTAGAGGTCAAGAATGCCTTCTTGTATCGTGACTTGCAGGAACAAGTCTACATGTAGCAACCTCCAGGATTTGTTGCGGGGGGGGGGGGGCGGTCTTACATGGTGTGCAGACTTCACATTGTTCACAAGGCCATTTATGGTCTTAAGCAGAGTTCAGGGGCTTGGTTTCAGAAGCTCTCAGAGTTAATTGAACAATATGGGTTTGTCAGATCTACTACAGATCTTTCTCTTTTTGTTAAGAGATCCTAGAGAGGTATTGTCGCTATTTTGATCTACGTAGATGACATCATTGTTACAAGTGATGATGAGAAGAGTATTCAGGAAGCTAAGAATTTCCTTGGATAATAGTTTGTGACCAAGGACCTTAGCAATCTTCATTACTTTCTTGGTCTAGAATTTGCAAGAAACCAGCGCATCATTATGATGATACAAAGGAAGTACGTTACAAATATCATGATAGGATGTAAAACTTCCACTACTCCAATAAATCCCAATGCTAAGCTTTATGATGTTGACTCTAAGGAAGTTGACAAGAGACGATATAGAGAGCTAGTAGGGAAGTTGTTATATGTCACGATCACGAGGCTTGATATATCATTTGCAGTTAGTAGAGTCAGCCAGTTTATGGGACAACCCAGACAGGATCATATGGATGCAGTTAACATGATTATGAGATATTCTGAAGTCTTCTCCAGGAGCATTAATGTTGTTCCGAAGAGACATGTCTCTTACAGTTACAGGATGTGTTGATGTAGATTATGTCGCATGCCCATGAAACAGTAAGAAACATACATTCGTGTCTAGATCTAGCGTCGGATCAGAGTATAGAGCCATGGCCCAAGGGAGCAAGGAAATGATGTGGGTCAGATCCGTCCTGACCTAACTTTGAGGTCTCTCTTCGCATGCACCTCCAATGCGATAACTAAGCCCGCTCTATTCATGGCCAATAATCCAGCCTTCCATGAAAGAACCAAGCACATTGAGGTAGATTGCCATTACACTCGGGATCTAACTCAGAAGGGACTTATTTTCACTTCTCATGTTACTTCAAGCGGTCAAACTGCAGATATGTTTACCAAAGCCCTTGCTGGAGGTCCTTATCGTCATTGTTGTTCCAAGCTGTGCATATTGGACATATATGCTCCAGCTTAAGGGGGAGTGTTGAGATATTTGTATCTCTCAATCTTTATTTTATATTTCATATTTGTTTTGTTCACTTTATGTAATTTCTCCATAGAGCTTTTCTCCTATATAAGAGAGCTTTAGGGCTACGATGATACACAATTCTAATTTTCCTTTCCACAGTTACTGCGATTGATTCTTTCGTGGAGGGATCTTGAAAGTAGGTTTTCTCTCATAACCTCAAAAGGATCTTGTAGTGAGGACCAAAAAATGGAGGATGACAACGGGATCCTATACGGAATCATCAAATAGGAATCTCTCGTGTAGATGCCTAGAAAGAAAATGGTCCTATGTCATGATTGGGTAGAGTACTCAACACTCCTCCGTTGACAAAAAGACTTGTAATAGATTTCAAACAGAGGTAGAGGTAAATCTCAAGTGCTTTTCTTAATAACCCCCATTCTCCCATACTTGTAATGATGAAGATAATCGGTCAAGTTATGAGAAAAACATTAGAATTATCTTCTTCTTGAACGTTTTATTTTACCTTTTTGTGGAGTTTTTAAAATCATTGTCACATATTTTTGTTCTTTTCTTTTTCTTTGAAAGATTTTAGTTCGTTTCATATCAATAGCTTCTTTTATCCTTTATTATTTGTTGAAATCGTTTTCTTTCCTTTTTTTGTATTTGTGGTTCTTTGTATTAAAATAATATAAAGAAAAAAAAGGCAGCATGTCTTAAATCCCTAAGAAAAACTATTGTTAGTAGTCGGAGCAGGATAATAATCTGGATTCGGCTTGCTGAGATTTAGAGTCTGGATCTTGAACATGATAAAACATAAACCCCATCTGTCATTTTCCTTAAGATGATTTAAGGGCTGGATTGTTGTTGATGAAACTGCCTCGTGTGACGTATATTCGACATGAAATTGTTGGTGACGATAGTGTTGGATGGGTGGCACGACCTTGTTGTTGAGGCATGTAAATTCAACGCAAGAAGGGGGGGTATGAATTATGCAATAGTAATAACCCCGCAACAGTTGCAAATTAAAAATCAAACAACTAGACAGTCAAAGAATATGCAAAACCACAACATACGCGTTGGTTTTAATGTGGAAACTAAAAGGAGTGAAAACTATGACTCATAACTGTGAACCCCTCAGGATCCGGGTACCCGTTTACGCGCAATTCGCAAGATATCATTCACAATTATATCGCACAAGTTGTGAAAATACTGGGAAAATTTTTTTTCGCGACTATGACATTCATTCTCAACACATGACCACAAGTAAAAGAGACAGACATCACCAAAATTTCTTTTCATTAATATTCATATCCATTTACAACATGTACAAGCATATTCCATGTTACAACATATATCCCAAAATGTGACAAAAGAGATAGCATTTACATCATCATCTGTACAAAAACTAAGACAAAGTAAATCATACCGTCGGGTGTACACTATATCTCCTGGAAGCATGTATATACTGAGCGGCTACAAAACTGCAGGCTGTTTGCCTGCCACACACAATAGGAAGAAAAGGCGTCAGCGGTTGCTGGTACCTCCCAAAAACTGATATAAAATAACGGGCATTTATTATTTACAAAAGAAACAAGCAGAAAGGCGAGAGCAACTCAAAATAAGATTTAATTCTACTTGCAAATGAAAACGGCTTTTCAGGTTACTTGTAAGCATCTCAAATGTTTGTCCCATCACCTGGCATTTCCCACATGTGACATCTGTATAACTAGTTGCGTATTCATGAGTGTATGATTGTAAGCACATATATCAAATTCTTTAGAGATCAAGTTGGCGAGTGAAAATGGAAGAGTTGAGATTGTAGGGATCTATTAATTCATTTAAATTCTTGGGTAGAGAGAACCGTCTTTTGATCATAACTTCTCAAATTCTAACTTCAATGTTTCAGATATAGCTCCAGATGTTGTAGATGTAGATATGAATGATCTAGATATAGAATTGCCAAGTCTGTTTGGCGAAGAAACTCAAGCGGTGAAGAAGCCTGCAAATGGCTCTTCCGTCTCGCCCTCTAATTGGAAGCGCGGTCCAATAGAGGGATAGGTCTATTCTCCAACTACGCCACTGAGACGGGTGAGAGAGACTCCCTAGAAAAGTCGCTCTAGAAAACTGCCCGACTAGTACGGGCGGACGAGCTCGTACGTAAAAACTGAAAACCAAGGATCCCCCGCCTGGGTATCCTAAAAGACAGGGTCAGCGGAACTGGTCTAATGTCTGGATCCCAACGAGGCGTAAAAACACTGCGAGCTCGCGTAAAAACCGAAAAGGGACTGGGATCCTAGACCCGCGCACTTGGCGGCCGCTGCCCTAACTGGACTTCCTATCTTCCGTCCAGTTGAGGGTCACCGCGCCCTCGCACAATCATGGTCAAGATCACCATAATCAGCACTATTAATTGATATCACTTAGTCACCACCATCTTTACTTTGATACAACATTAATTGATCATCACTAAATCACCGAGAGAAACTTTATGAATTGTCAAAGATCTTCTTAATGAAAACTATCAACAATCTCACATGAAGAGTCTTTGTGGAGGTTAGAACATCTCTAAAGGAGCTGGTATACTGAAAGCAAACTTCATTTAAAATTTGAAGAATAGTAATTGTAGTATCTATTGTCAGAGGCATCTTCAGTACAAGATACTTAAGGAAAACTTCACTCAACAAACTTAAAAATTTTAATGGCTTCCTCCTAAAAGGGTCATCACTAAGTAGTCTCTCACATAAGAGGACTTTAGAGACTAATTCTATATCATATGATTTCCTTAAGCAATAAGAAATCTTCAATTTCTTATCCCCCCTTTTTTTTTTTTCATCCATTTTTTTTTATAATTATTTTCTTCTTATTAGCTAAAAGAATACTTCAATGACAACTTTATTAGATTTTTTTAAAAATTAATTATTTAAGCCGCGTGGATCAACTGAATTCTGTCCATGTGATATTGTCATAATTGGGGTATTGTTCAAATTTGTAATTGCCCAATGATATCATGCCATGCCAGCAATAACTAGCTTATCTAAGATACTTCTTACTTTTTAGACCCTACTGTTCACAATTGCAACTATATATTTGTAACAGTAAAATCATCTAAGTCCAGCATAAGTATAATAATAAAGATTACTGGATTAGCTAGAAAAATGTTCAGTATGGGTTTCTCATTGTATACTATAAACATAACCTTTTATTCATCAATTTACACATTTTTATTGTGAACCCTTTAACAAGAGATATAGTATAAACGTCAACTCCAAATTATCCAGATTGGTGGATCTGAAGTTAAAAGCAAATAAATTAGAAGCAGGTTCAGAACTTTATCTCCAGTAACAAACATATTCCTGTTTTGTTAAAATTAGCAATTCTATCCCCGTCCATTCCGTATGGCAAACAGTGTTAACTATCACATAATAAAGAGTATTATATCCTTAATAATGACGGAATTACTTTATATTGCACTAACATTTCCATAGAAGACCAAATCATATTTAAAATCCTGACGTTTTTGACATCTAAACCACTATTTATTTATTTATTTTTAGGATCCAAAGAATCAAAGATAAACCAATAGGATTAAGCATGCAAAAATCTAAAATGGGTAAAATCAACATGCATGGCAGCCAAAGGGGACCTAGATTGTACCTAATTATAACTATAGTTTTTTTTTTAAAATAAAAATCCAAAACTAACGGTAGATCCAAAATTTTGGACAGAGACCAAAACCACAAAGTACATTTTTTTTTATCTTCTCAGCATCAAAACCAATTTATTAGAATAGTTGTATGGGGAGAAAATGGCATGCATGGCAGCAAAAAGGAATAGAGATTGTACCTCAAAATCTCAATTTCCTTGAGACAAACTGGCCATGCAATAGTAGCTACAGGTGCAAGCTATATGAGCAGCAAATTGGCTGTCCAGGAGCCTTCTTGAGCAGCACCACATGCTTCTCCAGCTGCTCCTTGGAAGGAGAAGGAAGCATCACCTCAAGGAAGAAGATTGGGTGGAATTCTTGGTTGGAAAGAAGAGAAAAGGAAGAGGAAATGAGAAAATCTGTAGAGAAAGGAAGGGGGAAAGGGAGGCTTCCCACATTACTTTATATAGGAAGAAGGGAAGTGGTGAGAAGAGGGAAAGGCTGTCGTTAGAATAGGAAAAGATTAGGGAAACGAAGGGCTTGGGATGATATTAATAAGGTGGAAAGGTCTCCTTCCTTGACATGTGTACAACTTGAGAGAGCCACTTGGATGAAAAGAATGCATAAATGGAATAAGAAAGTAGAAGGTAAACGGCTACTTGTTGTATTGTATATAAAAAAAAATATTGTTGTTATTATTATTATTTTAACTTCTATTGTTTGGAATACAAAAGTTGACCGTATTCACGCCTCGGGTCTCGGATTTTGACTCGCAATATCTTGATTTGATCGTTTCCGAATGACGATCAAAATGAGTATAATATTGATATACTTCCGGTCGAGTTTCGAATACCCGAAATTTTCGGATACGGATTTTGTTTTAAGGTTAAATTTTACGATTTAGAAATATCAAACGACCTCCGATTGACTAACGGTCAATTCCGTTGGTCTTGTATCGTCGAATCGGATCTAATGACGGTCTCGGTCCGTTTTGCGGTTTCCGAATTTGTGTCGCGGCTTTTCACGACACGTATTACGAAGGGACCGATTTTTAGTCGATTTCGTCCGAACAACTTTTGATTCACTACTAATTGGTCGTTTTAGGTTGTTTAGTATTGACCGTCAATGTTATTGGGTTCATTAGACCCAAAATCGGACGAGTTTGGTTTTACACGAATTCCCGGATGTTACAATTATAAAAACCTCAAAGGGAGTCTCGTCCTCGAGACTCGAGTTAAGGCTATCCGTTGTCATGATTGAATTTCATATGTTCATAAAAACCTCAAAGGGTTTTGAACCCATAAAAACCTCAAAGAGAAAGCAAGCCATATATTTATAATGTATCTAATTACAAAAGCTTGTTTTGATGATTACATCAAAATAGCTGCGGGTATCGTGCCCGCATGTCGACTTCAGTCTCCCATGTTGCTTCCTTGACGCCGTGTCGGTGCCACAAAACCTTGACCAATGAAATCTCTTTGCTGCGAAGCTTCTTCACGGCACGGTCAAGTATCTGGACAGGCTTCTCCTCATAAGTCAGATCCGGCTCTACATCGAGATTCTCGTAACTGATAATGTGGCGAGGGTCATGGACATACTTCCTCAGATTGGATATGTGGAAAACATCATGGATAGCTGAAAGATGTGGAGGAAGGGCTACTCGGTATGCCACTTTCCCCACTCTAGCCAGAATCTCAAAAGGTCCAACATATCTCGGCGCCAACTTGCCACGAACACCGAATCTCTGCACTCCCTTCATGGGAGATACTCGTAAAAATACCCAATCTCCAACCTGTAATTTATAGGAATGTCATTAGTATGAGATTAAGTTGAACACATATATATCACAATTGAGTGGATGAGGAGAAAATAATTAGATTACCTGAAACTCTAAGTCTCTCCTCCGACGGTCCGCATAGCTCTTCTGGCGGCTTTGTGCCGTCAGAAGTCTCCGTCTCACAAGATCAACAGCTCTCGCAGTCTCCTCCAAGAGATCCACGGAATATAAAGCATGATCACCTACCTCACGCCAACTGAGAGGTGTGAGGCATCTCCGCCCGTATAGAGCCTCGAATGGTGCCATACCAATACTGGAGTGATAGCTGTTGTTGTACGTGAATTCTACCAAAGGTAAATGGTCCTTCCAGGACCCTTTCCACTCCAAAGTGCATGCGCGAAGTAGATCCTCAAGCGTCTGAATGGTGCGCTCACTCTGCCCGTCGGTCTGTGGATGATATGCAGAACTCATCTTCAGCTCTGTCTGTAGTGCTGACATGAACTGATGCCAATAATGAGATGTAAATCTCGAATCCCTGTCAGACACCACCTCTCGTGGTATACCATGCAGCCTGATAATGTTCTGTACATAGAGCTTGGCCAACCTGGATGGAGTGTAAGTCGTGTGGACAGGTATGAAATGGGCTGACTTGGTCAACCTATCAACAACGACCCATATAGAATCATGGCCACCTGGTGTCTTCGGCAGACCCGTGACAAAATCCATAGAAATGCTCTCCCACTTCCACTCGGGAATGGGGAGAGACTGCAGTAATCCCGGCGGTCTCCTGTGCTCAGCCTTGACCATCTGACAGGTCATGCATCTGCTAACTTGTAGCGCTACATCGCGCTTCATTCCATCCCACCAGAAATGTCGACGCAGATCACGGTACATCTTTGTACTGCCTGGATGGATAGATAACCGTGAACTGTGTGCCTCATCGAGAATATCTCTGCGAAGCTGCTCATCATTGGGTACAACGACCCGTCCTGCCTTCCATAAAATAGACTCCATCACAACAAAGTCATCAAATTCGTCCTTGACAGCGCGCATGTATCTATCATGAATCCAAGGATCGGTCTTCTGGCCCTCAACAATACGATCCCAAAGACTGCTGTATCGTGGAGGCACGGCGGTAGAAATGGATGCGCTCTCCTGAGGGTGCCAATCGGTCAAAGCTGCAAGCGTATCCCACGTGTATAGCCAGTTCGCCGTACCATCAGCATGCGCTCTCCTGCTAAGTGCATCAGCCACCACGTTTCCCTTACCGGGATGGTAAGAGATCGTGCAATCATAATCCTTCAGCAGCTCGAGCCATCTACGCTGTCTCATATTCAACTCCTTCTGATCAAAGATGTACTTTAGGCTCTTATGATCTGTGAAAATCTCGAAGTTCACCCCATATAGATAGTGGCGCCAGATTTTCAAGGCGAAGACAACTGCCGCCAACTCTAAGTCATGTGTGGGGTAGTTCCGCTCGTGCGGTCTCAACTGCCGTGATGCGTAAGCAATCACCTGTCCTCTCTGCATCAACACTGCTCCCAGACCTTCTCCAGATGCATCCGTGTAGACTGCATAGTCCTGAGTGCCTGAAGGAAGAGCGAGAATAGGTGCTGTAGTCAACCTCTCCTTCAGCGTCTGGAAGGCCTGCTCACATGAATCGTCCCAAATGAATGGAACTCCCTTCTGCGTCAATCGTTCAATGGACGGACGATGCGTGAAAATCCGCTGACAAAGCGTCTGTAATAGCCCGCTAATCCTAGGAAGCTCCGAATCTGTGTAACAGTCTTGGGCTGCTCCCAAGACATAACTGCATCTATCTTCGCAGGATCAACCGCGATACCTGCTCCAGAAATGATGTGCCCCAAAAATGAGACCTGGGATAACCAGAACTCACACTTGCTCAACTTGGCATATAGCTTGTGCACCCGCAATGTATCTAAGACAATCCGTAGATCATTCGCATGATCCCATTCATTCCGTGAATAGATGAGCACATCATCGATGAAGACCACTACAAACTTGTCCAAGTATGGACGGAAGATACGGTTCATCATATCCATGAAAGCCGCAGGTGCATTGGTGAGCCCAAACGGCATTACCACAAACTCGTAGTGTCCATAGCGAGTCCTGAAGGCTGTCTTCGGAATATCCGACTCGCGAATCCTCAGCTGATGGTAACCTGAGCGAAGATCGATCTTCGAGAAAACCGAAGATCCCTGGAGCTGGTCAAACAAATCATCGATACATGGCAAGGGATAACGGTTCTTCACCGTTCTCTTGTTCAGCTGCCTGTAATCGATGCATAACCTCATGGATCCATCCTTCTTCTTGACAAATAGAACCGGAGCACCCCAAGGTGAAGTGCTCGGCCTCACGAATCCCAAGTCAAGCAACTCCTGCAACTGCACCTTCAGCTCCCTCAACTCGGCTGGTGCCATGCGATATGGTGCCATCGAGATCGGCTGTGTATCTGGCAACAATGTGATTTCGAACTCAATCTCTCTCTCAGGAGGAAGCCCTGGTAGCTCATCAGGAAATACGTCAGGGTATTCTGAGACTACTCGGATGTCCTGTATCATCGGCTCTTGATCAGACACCTCTCGAACAAAAGCAAGGTAAGAATCACAACCCTGATCAACAAGTCGCTGGGCTCGCAACACTGAAATGTACTCCATGGTGGAGTCATGTGTAGTACCCTCAAAGGTGAACTCTGGTAGACCTGGAATCCTGAAGACAACCGTCTTCCTAAAGCAATCAACAAGTGCATGATGAGTGGATAGCCAATCCATGCCTAATATCAAGTCGAACTCATCAAGCTGCAGAAGTAGGCAATCTGCGATCATCTTGTAACCGCCAATCAGTATGGGCAAGTGCCTGACTATCAGAGATATGACAAATAACTGGCCACCTGGCCCTCGGATGTGATATGGAGACGATAGCGTCTCTGCAACTCTATCTAAAGAAACAAGCAACCTCGAAGCAAGGAAAGAGTGTGTCGCGCCGGAATCAAATAACACATGGAAAGGTCGGCCCAAGACTGAGACCATACCTTTCACCACAGTAGCCGCTGAACGTGCCTGCTCCTCAGTAACGGCATGTAACTGTCCCTGTCTGGCTGATGCTGCACTAGATCCCGCCACACTCTGCGTCTGTCTCTGCTGCTGCCGCCTAAAGTTGGAGTTCCTGCCACGGAAACTCCCTGGACGCTGTACCTGAGGCTGTGACTGGGAAGGCTGTGGCTGAGGCTCGCCAGAAGCCCGTGGACACTGTGCTCGGTAATGTCCCCACTCGTGACATCGATAGCACCTGACTGGCCGAGTAGAGGGAGTAGCTGTGTCCGTGCTCCGAGCTGGTCCTGCAGGTGGTCTATCTGCTCGCTGCGACCCAGATGGTCGAGTGAACTCTGTACCTCGTCCGGCAAGTGCTCCTCCTAGAGTAGTCGATGGAGAAGAGCGAGTACTGCCAGAGAATGTCGAACCTGTAGGTCGGAACCGTCTGGCTGACCTCTGCTGCTGAAACGGTCGACGTATCGGCCCAAAATGTCGCCGCGGTCTAGGCGGTGCTCCAGACGAGCTCCCGTAACGTCTCCCTCTGATGTCCTCGAACTTCTCCGCAGCATCGGTAGCCTCGGAGATAGAAGTGATGTGTAGTCCAGCCAGCTTCTCCTGCACCTCCTCTCGCATGCCGCCAATGAACTTCTCCAGATTCTCCTCTGGAAATGCGCCAGCTGCTCGTGTGTGTCGTGACAGCTCTGTGTATCTGATAAAGTAATCCCGGGCTGTCATTTGTCCCTGACGAAGTTCTGCAAACAGTCGGCGCTGGGACTCCCTCCACTTCGCAGAAAAGAAGTGGGCTCTGAACTTCGTCACAAAGTCGTTCCAAGTAGGCTCTCGGCCTAACTCGGACACTACGGCCATCCACCATCGCTCGGCGAAGTCTATCAGTGAGTACTCTAAGAAAGATAGCCACGTGTTTCGTGGCGCATTAATCGCCCTGAGCACTTTCATTACTCTCATCAGCCACTGCTCAGCGTCATCTGGTGGACCTGTGCCCTCGAACAAGGGTATGTTGGCCCGCTGATAAGAAGTGAAGACTGACTGGTGCCTGTGAATGGCTGCAAACTCGTGTGTATCCTCGTCAGCAAAGTCAACAGGGTCCTGCTCCCTGCCTAAGTCTGCATCCTCCTGAGCTCCATGCTCTGGTATGTCCTCTAGTGCATCATCAGGGTGAGGCTGCTCCACCTCAACAGACTGGTGCTGGTCCTGTCGTGTTCCATCCCGAGATGGATGGTACGTGAAATCTGACAGATCCTCAAACCTCATCTCTATGTCTGTCTGCCTGTCGGCAATCTCGGTCTGCTGGGCCAATATCTGCTCCTGCTGGCCTCTCATAGCAGCCTGCTGCTGCTGAAGATCAGTAAGTGCGCTCAGTATGCGTGCCAGCTGATCAGAAGTATCCTGACCTGGTCGAGATGCCATGGCTCTGCATAAGAACCATAATTAGTCATAATAATACCCTAGATAGATATTTATTATAAATGCTTTTCTCTTCTTGGGATATAATATGAAAATTAATGAAATTGGTGACATCTGTGGTTATAGAATATGAATGTCATATTTCCCTTATCGAACTCACGATAAGTCGGAAGACTATCGCTATTCGAGAACTTAATGCGATCGGAATTGTAATATTGCGAATGTGCGTATCGGGGTACCACTGCTCTGATACCAAACTGTGAGCCCCTCAGGATCCGGGTACCCGTTTACGCGCAATTCGCAAGATATCATTCACAATTATATCGCACAAGTTGTGAAAATACTGGGAAAATTTTTTTCGCGACTATGACATTCATTCTCAACACATGACCACAAGTAAAAGAGACAGACATCACCAAAATTTCTTTTCATTAATATTCATATCCATTTACAACATGTACAAGCATATTCCATGTTACAACATATATCCCAAAATGTGACAAAAGAGATAGCATTTACATCATCATCTGTACAAAAACTAAGACAAAGTAAATCATACCGTCGGGTGTACACTATATCTCCTGGAAGCATGTATATACTGAGCGGCTACAAAACTGCAGGCTGTTTGCCTGCCACACACAATAGGAAGAAAAGGCGTCAGCGGTTGCTGGTACCTCCCAAAAACTGATATAAAATAACGGGCATTTATTATTTACAAAAGAAACAAGCAGAAAGGCGAGAGCAACTCAAAATAAGATTTAATTCTACTTGCAAATGAAAACGGCTTTTCAGGTTACTTGTAAGCATCTCAAATGTTTGTCCCATCACCTGGCATTTCCCACATGTGACATCTGTATAACTAGTTGCGTATTCATGAGTGTATGATTGTAAGCACATATATCAAATTCTTTTAGAGATCAAGTTGGCGAGTGAAAATGGAAGAGTTGAGATTGTAGGGATCTATTAATTCATTTAAATTCTTGGGTAGAGAGAACGGTCTTTTGATCATAACTTCTCAAATTCTAACTTCAATGTTTCAGATATAGCTCCAGATGTTGTAGATGTAGATATGAATGATCTAGATATAGAATTGCCAAGTCTGTTTGGCGAAGAAACTCAAGCGGTGAAGAAGCCTGCAAATGGCTCTTCCGTCTCGCCCTCTAATTGGAAGCGCGGTCCAATAGAGGGATAGGTCTATTCTCCAACTACGCCACTGAGACGGGTGAGAGAGACTCCCTAGAAAAGTCGCTCTAGAAAACTGCCCGACTAGTACGGGCGGACGAGCTCGTACGTAAAAACTGAAAACCAAGGATCCCCCGCCTGGGTATCCTAAAAGACAGGGTCAGCGGAACTGGTCTAATGTCTGGATCCCAACGAGGCGTAAAAACACTGCGAGCTCGCGTAAAAACCGAAAAGGGACTGGGATCCTAGACCCGCGCACTTGGCGGCCGCTGCCCTAACTGGACTTCCTATCTTCCGTCCAGTTGAGGGTCACCGCGCCCTCGCACAATCATGGTCAAGATCACCATAATCAGCACTATTAATTGATATCACTTAGTCACCACCATCTTTACTTTGATACAACATTAATTGATCATCACTAAATCACCGAGAGAAACTTTATGAATTGTCAAAGATCTTCTTAATGAAAACTATCAACAATCTCACATGAAGAGTCTTTGTGGAGGTTAGAACATCTCTAAAGGAGCTGGTATACTGAAAGCAAACTTCATTTAAAATTTGAAGAATAGTAATTGTAGTATCTATTGTCAGAGGCATCTTCAGTACAAGATACTTAAGGAAAACTTCACTCAACAAACTTAAAAATTTTAATGGCTTCCTCCTAAAAGGGTCATCACTAAGTAGTCTCTCACATAAGAGGACTTTAGAGACTAATTCTATATCATATGATTTCCTTAAGCAATAAGAAATCTTCAATTTCTTATCCCCCCTTTTTTTTTCATCCATTTTTTTTATAATTATTTTCTTCTTATTAGCTAAAAGAATACTTCAATGACAACTTTATTAGATTTTTTTAAAAATTAATTATTTAAGCCGCGTGGATCAACTGAATTCTGTCCATGTGATATTGTCATAATTGGGGTATTGTTCAAATTTGTAATTGCCCAATGATATCATGCCATGCCAGCAATAACTAGCTTATCTAAGATACTTCTTACTTTTTAGACCCTACTGTTCACAATTGCAACTATATATTTGTAACAGTAAAATCATCTAAGTTCAGCATAAGTATAATAATAAAGATTACTGGATTAGCTAGAAAAATGTTCAGTATGGGTTTCTCATTGTATACTATAAACATAACCTTTTATTCATCAATTTACACATTTTTATTGTGAACCCTTTAACAAGAGATATAGTATAAACGTCAACTCCAAATTATCCAGATTGGTGGATCTGAAGTTAAAAGCAAATAAATTAGAAGCAGGTTCAGAACTTTATCTCCAGTAACAAACATATTCCTGTTTTGTTAAAATTAGCAATTCTATCCCCGTCCATTCCGTATGGCAAACAGTGTTAACTATCACATAATAAAGAGTATTATATCCTTAATAATGACGGAATTACTTTATATTGCACTAACATTTCCATAGAAGACCAAATCATATTTAAAATCCTGACGTTTTTGACATCTAAACCACTATTTATTTATTTATTTTTAGGATCCAAAGAATCAAAGATAAACCAATAGGATTAAGCATGCAAAAATCTAAAATGGGTAAAATCAACATGCATGGCAGCCAAAGGGGACCTAGATTGTACCTAATTATAACTATAGTTTTTTTTTTAAAATAAAAATCCAAAACTAACGGTAGATCCAAAATTTTGGACAGAGACCAAAACCACAAAGTACATTTTTTTTTTTATCTTCTCAGCATCAAAACCAATTTATTAGAATAGTTGTATGGGGAGAAAATGGCATGCATGGCAGCAAAAAGGAATAGAGATTGTACCTCAAAATCTCAATTTCCTTGAGACAAACTGGCCATGCAATAGTAGCTACAGGTGCAAGCTATATGAGCAGCAAATTGGCTGTCCAGGAGCCTTCTTGAGCAGCACCACATGCTTCTCCAGCTGCTCCTTGGAAGGAGAAGGAAGCATCACCTCAAGGAAGAAGATTGGGTGGAATTCTTGGTTGGAAAGAAGAGAAAAGGAAGAGGAAATGAGAAAATCTGTAGAGAAAGGAAGGGGGAAAGGGAGGCTTCCCACGTTACTTTATATAGGAAGAAGGGAAGTGGTGAGAAGAGGGAAAGGCTGTCGTTAGAATAGGAAAAGATTAGGGAAACGAAGGGCTTGGGATGATATTAATAAGGTGGAAAGGTCTCCTTCCTTGACATGTGTACAACTTGAGAGAGCCACTTGGATGAAAAGAATGCATAAATGGAATAAGAAAGTAGAAGGTAAACGGCTACTTGTTGTATTGTATATAAAAAAAAATATTGTTGTTATTATTATTATTTTAACTTCTATTGTTTGGAATACAAAAGTTGACCGTATTCACGCCTCGGGTCTCGGATTTTGACTCGCAATATCTTGATTTGATCGTTTCCGAATGACGATCAAAATGAGTATAATATTGATATACTTCCGGTCGAGTTTCGAATACCCGAAATTTTCGGATACGGATTTTGTTTTAAGGTTAAATTTTACGATTTAGAAATATCAAACGACCTCCGATTGACTAACGGTCAATTCCGTTGGTCTTGTATCGTCGAATCGGATCTAATGACGGTCTCGGTCCGTTTTGCGGTTTCCGAATTTGTGTCGCGGCTTTTCACGACACGTATTACGAAGGGACCGATTTTTAGTCGATTTCGTCCGAACGACTTTTGATTCACTACTAATTGGTCGTTTTAGGTTGTTTAGTATTGACCGTCAATGTTATTGGGTTCATTAGACCCAAAATCGGACGAGTTTGGTTTTACACGAATTCCCGGATGTTACAATAACTTTCTGTTCTAGGATTTTCCCTTCATTCTTGACGAAGATTCCTTCCACTCTGTGCTGCATGAAAATGAGGGTAGCATACCCCATACAGGCTCCCTTCCTTGGACAAATCTTAAGGAAAAATTTCGCCCATGACAAGGAACCCTGACATGGGTTACCTAAGTACTATGATTACGTAAGAAACACTTTATTAGTCTATAATCCTAGCAACAATAGCTTACTTGTGCTTTAACGAAGTTGAACATGGCTTGAAATGCTCTTAATTAATTGTGGAAGACTTGAAAGCACAAGGAACTTGATAGCTTCAAAGCCTGCATACTCGAGAACTTCCACGTACAAGACTCATAACTCAGTTAAAATATGTAGGAATTATCTCTTCACTTAGTTGTGTTGTAAGGGAGCTTAAATGCCATATTTATAATTATAGGCTTAATATGCCTTAGTAGCCTTTAAAGTTAATTAGTCAATGATTGGCCAAGTTTACATGTCCAATTGGAAATCTATCAAGAAATTATGACTAGTTTTCCTCAATTCTGACTCGGGTCTAGGCTGGGGATGTTGCAAAGTCTAGAATAGAATGATTAACTAAACAATAATTAGTTGATTACTATTACAATTCATCTAGTAGTATATATGTTTATAGAGTTATTTTTCAAGTTCGATTTAAAGGATGTCAATTTGTTATATGTGGTTTAAAGGATGTCATTTGGTGTATGTGCATTTTTAAAAATGCATATAAAACAAATTGACGTCCTTTAGATCGCATATAGCAAATTGACATCCTTAAAACCAAACCTGCAAAAATGAACATATAGCAAATTGGCATCCTTTAAATCGCATATAACGAATTGACATCCTTTAGACCAAACTTGCAAAATGCACATAAATAAAAGTGATACCCGTAAATGCACATAACATCTCATCATGTTTATATTTTCGTGATTCAGAAAAAAATGTTAATAGATGGATGTGCCTTGGAGGTTGAGATACATGTTCCAGAATTTGACCGTTAGGATGAAAAAGTAATCTGGTGGAAAAGTCATTGGTTGATTGAAAACAGAGGCAGCAAGTTTGAAAAGCACTGCAGATTTATTTCTGGGATTTTGACTGAAGGAAGATTTTAGTCCAATGGAAGAATGGTTGGTCATCTGAAAAATAGAGAAAATGAACTGGTACTTTCCAAAATAGTCGACAGAAGATGATTTCAGTCAACTAAAAAATTGGTTAATCGACTGAATTATTTTAACTTTAAGTTTGAAAATGTTTGTACAATAGGAATATATATGACTCCTAACGTGTTTTTTACAATTGTAACTTGATATAAAAAAATCCGGCTTCTTTTCTCGCCTCTTTTTTAAGTACTTTCTTCTCTTGATCTTTAACTCAAGTTTTGCTCTATTTTAAGTTGGTACTTTCCAAAATAGCCCTTGCATATGTTTTGAGGCTTCAAACTGAGTATTCTTCCCATCTTTATATAGATGCGCAAGCTTTCCTTTCATTTTGAACTTAAGTACTTCAGCACTTTCTCCAAAAAGATTAGCTTATTTTACAAAAACAAATATACAAACCAACTCTTTGTCATTACCAATTTCAATTCGAGCGATGATGGGTTCTTGAAAGTTGACAATGGAGGAACAAGGATGAGTTGTATCTTATGTTGGTGGTGGAGTTATCAAGGCGGTAATTGATCTTGTTGGGGTTAAGGATGGCTGAAAATAGTCATTGCAAGACCTTAGACTCAGGTGACAAGACCATTATACCTAAAGGCAATAACATCCAAATCTTAGAGTATTTGTCAATCAGACCTCGTATTGGCCTTCTGCGATCATGCGAATTCTTGTAATTTTTTAAGCGGTCACTTCACAAAGTTGATTCTCATTGTGAGCCACATGCATTTTGCACTTCGGCTCACTTAATCACCAAAAACACACGAACGACTCACCTCCTTTGTAGAACATGGAATACAAATATAATAGATATCAAGCTTCAAAATGAAAACCCTTCCTGACTTTGCTCTTATACCATATGGAAATATGAAATAGATATACACAACCAAAGAACTAGAAAAAAGAAGCATAGATTTAAGTAGTTCATGACGGTTACATATTAGCGATCCTGCTTCACGGGAGAAGGGTTCCAATTGATCTGATCTTCTTATTATACTTTTCAAAGAATTTAGTAAAGGTGAGGATTTTTATATAATCCGACCAATACACCGATCTCACCTCGAGACATTGGGGAAATAATTACCTAATTGACGCGATCATTTCTATTTATAGTTAAACTCTAACTATTCTCAACAATTGTGGTTATTTTGCCCATCAAAACCATTTTTATATTCATAATTAAACTCTATATGCTACTATCATCTGTGTAAGACACTGTGCCCTGATTATTTTCGGAGTTCTTTTCATTCAGTATTGAATGTGTGATATCATTTATTCGAAAAGAAATCCATATCTTGTTAAGAATTTTTCTAGATGAACCCACTTCAATGGTCCATCGGTTATGCAATATGCCTACCACCCAAAAGACCGGGGTTCAAATCTTGAGGAGGGCACCTGCACGTGTTTCCCTCCCTTGTTTAAAAAAAAAAGAATTTATAATTTCTCCTCGTCTGGTTGATATCTTACTAATCTGCATTTTAAGATGCATTTTTGTTTCTTATAGTGGTCGTTCTTTTGCATATCAGGTTATTCTGTTCTTGATATTTTCCACTTATTATCACCATATTCCCCCTTTACCCTCAAAATTCTATTAGTTATAAACTTGATCACATTTCCTTGAAACCTATCTCTGAATATGTGCAAAGGATCTATTTAGGTAAATTGAAAGAAAAAAGTACACCTGTTTTTTTAAGGTCGAAGTAGGTGAGCAAGGTATCACTTATAACTAGTACAATTTTCGAATAAAATGACTAACCTGTTTTTACATGTTATTTCCCAAAATTTCAAGTTGGAATTAAAAACTGCATGGCGTAAAATTTAAGCATTTGGATTGCCGTGTGCTCTATATCATGCTACTTTCTACATAGGCTACTGAAAAATAGAGCAGTGCAAAGTTCCTTTCTTTATTGTTTCCTATCATCTACTTATGGTTATGATTTCTATGCTTAAACCAGGAAATATCTTGCCTATAATTTGACTCCACTAGCAGGGGTTGCAGTCCATATATCTGAGGATAATCAACCTCTTGAGAAAAGACCGCCAGCTTGTATACTATCTCCTCTTCCTCTATCTGGAGATCTAAACATGCCAGTAATTGCTCTGGGATGCTTCCTTGTCTGTCACAATGGTGGACGGTATCTTTTCAATCGCAATGACATCTCAGGCTATGCAAACTTGGACATGAAGTATCAGTTAACAGAAGCATGGAACAGAGAACTTATGTCATGTATACGTGATTCTTATGTCGAACTTGTTTTGGAATTTCAAAAGCTTAGAAGAAATCCATTGACTTCAGCCATAGATCCTAGTGTAGCACGTACTTTAAGCTTTATTTTGAAGGCTTATGGTGACAAAATATACATGTTCTGGCCTAGATCCAAACAAAGGTCTATCGAACCGTCTGACAATGGTGCTCATTTAAGATTGGTGAGGACTCCGGAAGCTGATTGGCAATGCTTAGTTGAGCAAGTGATTAGACCTTTCTATGTTTGTCTTGTTGACCTTCCAGTTTGGCAGCTCTATCATGGGGATGTAGTTAAAGCTAATGAAGGCATGTTCTTATCACATTCTACCCAATTGGATAATTATTTACCTCCTCCTGGTGTTTGCAGTTTTATCAGAGAACATTATCCTGTATTTGCAGTACCATCAGAACTAGTCAATGAAATTCAGGCTGTGGGGGTTAGAGTGAGAGAAATAAAGCCTAAGATGGTCCGGAATCTTCTGAAGTCTTCCTCACCTATGTTACTTCGTTCACTGGATATGTATATTGATGTCCTAGAATATTGCATGTCTGACATTGAGCTGCAGCTTATTTCGAATTTATCTGGGTATACTGGTGAGAATACTCACGGGGGTCCGATGGAAAATACTTATCCTCATGACATGCATAGAAACAACGTGCCGTCGTCATCAAATTCATATACGGAGAGGGTAGCTGTTCCTGGAAATGATGCCTTAGAGATTATGTCTAGCTTTGGGAAGGCCTTGTATGATTTTGGACGAGGAGTTGTGGAGGATATTGGAAGATCAGGAGGTCCTTTAACTCTTAGATATGTTGCTGCAGGGGAGAGTGATGGCTCTGATCAAACAATTGCCCCCATAATTGCTGAACTAAAAGGCATGCCACTTCCAACTGCAAAACTGAATCTTGCAAGATTGGGCATTATGGAACTGTGGATTGGAAATAAAGAGCAACAACTGCTAATGCAAAACTTAGAGGAAAAATTTGTGCATCCCCAGTGTTTAGAACGCCCGATATTGTCCAATTTTTTTATCAGTGAACTTTTTCATTATTCATTGAAACTAAAACCTTTCACTCCTCAACTTTTATCTGCTAATATGAGACACATGTTTAGTGCAACCTGGATAAATCATATTGAGTCCAAAAGAACTCCTTGGGTCTCATGGGAGAATAGAATGGAGACAGAAGGTGGCGGTCCTTCTTCTGAATGGATAAAACTATTTTGGAAAGTTTTCAAGGATTTTAGTGGAGATCTTTCCGGAGTTCAGGAGTGGCCCCTGATTCCTGCATTTCTTGGTGGCAGAGTGTTATGCCGCCCAAGACACCATAACTTGATATTTGTGCCTCCAATCATGGAGACAAGTTCTGAAAGCAATGCATCCATATACATTTCCGGAAACGGCTCCTCTGAGAGCATCATGGAGGACAAATATTTGGCGTCTTTTCAGATGATTTGCAAAGTACACCCATGGCTGTGCTTGATCCTCGAGCGTTGCAATATTCCTGTATATGATATGTCCTTCATGAATCATGGTGCTCCTCTTGACTGTTTTCCAGCACTTGGTAAAACTCTAGGGCAGGTTATTGCTGGCAAATTGCTTGCTTCCAAACGTGCTGGTTATCTTTCTGAGCCGAATCCTTTCCCAGCTGCAGACCGTGATAACTTTTTTGGACTATTTGCTCTGGATTTTGGAAATCCTGAAGGATCTAGGTATACCAGAGATGAACTTGATGTCCTATGTGATCTTCCAATATACAAAACAACAACAGGGAGCCATACAAAGATTCGGCGTGGAGAACATTGTTTTCTCTCTTCAGATGGATTCTTTCATCCAAAGGATGACAGATGTCTTGCAAGTGCAGATGATGGAGCTTCATTCCTACGTGCCCTTGGAGTTTCTGAATTGCATGATCATGAGGTTTTAGTAAAATTTGCATTGCCTGGGTTTAAAGGGAAAACATCGGAAGAACAAGAAGACATTCTCATATATTTATCTGTAAATTGGAAGGATATCCTTTTAAATTCTTCTGTAATCAATACTTTAAAGGAAACCCAATTTGTAAGGAACTCAGCTGAATCTGCCCAGTTTTTTAAACCATCGGATCTTTTTGACCCTTGTGATTCACTATTGTCATCAATATTTTCCACTGATAAAGATAGGTTTCCTGGTGAAAGGTTTTTTGCAAATGAGTGGCTTGAAATTTTGCGCAAAACCGGTCTAAGGAAGTCATCAGAGCCTGATGTTATTATCGAATGCGCAAGAAAGGTGGAGCTTCTAGGCAGTGAATCTTCAACTTCAGTAAATACTATTAGTGATGTCGAATCTGAATTTTTCAATGCTCAAAATGAAGTTTCTTCTAGCACGTGGGCATTAGCAGAGGCCCTTGTCGGCACAATCTTTGCTAATTTTTCTTTTCTTTTTGAAAAGAAATTCTGCGATGTGATTGGTAAGGTTAAATTTGTACCGGCTGAAAAAGGCTTCCCTAGTATTGGTGGCAAGAGCTTTGGCAAAAGAATTCTTTGCTCATACGAGGAATCAATTTTATTAAAAGACTGGCCATTAGCCTGGAGTAGTGCTCCTATTCTTTCTAAAAGGAATGTTATTCCTCCAGAGTATTCTTGGGGTGCTTTACATCTCAGAACACCTCCTGTATTTTCTACAGTCTTGAAGCATCTTCAGGTATTATCATGACAACACAAACCCTTTTTGTTTATATGCTATTTAGAATTGGCATCTGTACAGGTTGTTGGAAGGAACAACGGTGAGGATACTTTAGCACACTGGCCAACTTCAGTGGGAATATTGACTGTGGAAGAAGCTACTTGTGAAATCTTGAAGTTCTTAGACAAAATCTGGGGGTCTCTGTCTTCCTCCGGTAATTTGTGTATTTTTTACTATTAAGGTCTCTTAATGTGATTACAAATTTAATCCTTCTATTTAGAAAATTTTTATAACAAAAAATCTTATCTGGTACACTGCATTTCTGGATTGTAACAGCAATATATACTTACATGAAGATTAAGCACTATATGATGGGCTACTTAACTTGTTCTTTATGAAGTCTCTTAAATTTATTGGCAAATAGCAATTTATTATTGTTGAAATAAATAAATACGGAAGCAGATCGATAGTCAGAGATAAATCAAACATAAACATCTTGTTTTACATGGAACCCATTATGTGAGGGAACGGGTTGAAATCACGGGAGAGGACCTCAAGCTCAAAGGACCGGAATCTCTCAATGAATGCATGGGATGTGGGGCTTCTTATATAGCTTCATGGACAGAATGGAGTCACACTACTCATCCATGTAGGACTAAACATGAGTGGTAATTGGATCATAAAGAGATCCAATTACCCATTTATTACATACTCCAAAACTCCTCCTCAAGATGGAGCTGAGAAAGCTGTTGCTTGCAATAAAAGAAAATATACAACATGTCTTCACATGATAAATCTGAAAAAGACACGGATAGAGACACCTCAATTGAAGAATCGGTAATGGTAGAAGACCTCGCTAGAGGATGGGTTTGCAATTTTCAGGTCAGCGGGACATAACCTCAGTCATGCCTGTAGTAGTCACTACAGGACCATGTCGTGCATGGAGAAGAGTCATTGTATAAGAAGAAAGTCATGTGTTGAGTAGTAGCCAGTGATAGAGACATCCTGACTAGCCGCCGATGCTCGGTGAAGATGGCTAATAGTATTACTAGTATGGAGAGTCGGTCTGTCAGTCGTGGATGGGCAGAAGTCCTGTAGATACATCTCAAGAAGAATTATATATGTACCCTCGTTCAGTCTCCCTTTCTTCCATACTAAATAGAATAAGAGCATGGATCATCAAGTTGGAAGAAATCAAAACAAAACATGCATTTTTTCCTTTCTCTTTTTTTCTCAACTTTTTTTGGTCACTTTTTTTTTCAAAACATCTTTTTTAAAAGTCATTCATCTTTCTTTGTTATCCTCCTTATTTAAAAAAAATCTTCACATCGGGCATGTCTTCCTTTTTCTGAGAACCAACTGGGCCCATAATATGCCTCTCTTCTCTTTTTTTTCTACAAACACTATCGAAGGGGTACCACACCCCCTTTAGGGCTCCCAATAGGAAACCCTGTTCATGATGTCGTTGCCACAAAGATCCCCCATCTTCTCGCCCAGTGTTAAGATGGGGATCGATGAGGTCGGAGAGGAGGCGCGCCAGGGAAGAAGTTGTCGCATGGAGACGAGCTCCGTCCATGGGGAATGTGTTGTCATAAGAGAGAAAGAGAGCCACCACATGAAACTTTGTCACATCGCAGCAAACGGACGATGATGGAGATCCTCAAGATGCTTGACACGGTGTACGAAGGTGTAAGAAGGACTGCAAATGCCTCCTTTCTCGGCATGCGACACCTCTAGTGATGGATCGTTAGATGCATAGATATTGTGTGTGTGGGGGGGGGGGGGGGGGTTCTGCTGCGAGGACTGCGGTTCTAGGGAGCGCATCTTGGAGCTCCTCCTCGAGCCCATCGTTGTCGTTCCTGAGAGGAATTCTGGTGGTGTTGAAGACCATGCACACAGAGATTAGGTGGAGAGGGGATAAAGATGTAGCTCATGGATGTATGGTGCTTTTCTTAAAGATGCTTGGAGTAGGGTTCCAAATCTGGAGCAGAAAAACCCGCAGTGGAATCCACATATTGGAGAAGAACCCGGAGATTTGGAGAACCATAGTAGGGTTCCATAAACTCTAGCTTTCTCTAACTCGCAATCAACAACAACAACAACAAAGCCTTTTCCCACAATTAAGTCTCTAACTCGCAATCAAACGAACAAAATTCAAACTCCATAGAATATATAGACGAATCAAAAAATAAAATCGAATCTCCAAAATAAACCAAAATCAGACTGCTTTGATTCATATTGAAATAAATAAACATGGAAGTGAATCGATAATCGCACACAAAATCAAACAAAAACATCTTGTTTACATGGAATTCTACTCCGTGAGGGAGCGGGATGAAACTACTGGAGAATGCGTTAAGGCTGGATATTATGTATTGAATCTCTCAATGACTACCGGGGGTGTGGGGCTCCTTATATAGAGCCCCACAGACATACTGGAGCCCCACTACTCATCCATGTAAGACTAAACATGAGTGGAGTAATAGTATCATAAAGAGATTTAATTACTCATCTATTACGTAGTCCAACAATTAGATATAAATAGGAGAGTAGAAACCCAAACGAATCTGAGAGAAATATAGTATTGATGGGCATATGCTGCCAACGAATATCTCATTTTAGGATTAGCCAATTGAAGGATTGCATTTTCTACAATGAGTTGTACTTTTTCTATGTTCAATGGCTGTTTTTTCATAAGTAGATTGCACTTCAACTAAAACAATCATGCATCTGCATAATCCAAGTTTGAAGACTCTTCGCAAAAATGAGCACTGTATTTTTCCGAAGTTTTTTGTAGGACTTGGAGTAGGCTGAAGGATCTAAAATAAAATGATTGTTTTATTAGAGAAAATCAGATCTAGTGCATTATATTTTTTATGGTTGTTGGACTTATTCTTCCAATTTTACAGATGTATCCGAGTTGCGACAAGTAGCATTTCTGCCAGTAGCAAATGGAACTCGTCTTGTGACAATATCTTCTCTGTTTGCGCGTTTGACTTTTAACCTCTCTCCATTTGCCTTTGAGCTTCCTGCATGCTATCTTCCACATGTGAAGATCTTAAAGGAACTTGGGATGCTAGATTCTCTTACAATTGAACACGCAAAGGACCTCTTACTAGCTATACAGAAGTCTTGTGGCTATCAACGTCTGAATCCTAATGAACTCCGTGCTGTGATGGAGATATTGCATTTTATTTGCGAAGAAGGAAACCCAGGCAGAACTGATAAGGACCTTGTACCTGATGCTGTTGTTCCTGATGATGGCTGCCGGCTAGTATTGGCAAGAGTGTGTGTTTATATAGATACATATGGATTGAAGTTTATCAGCAGCATAGACTGTTCTAGATTACGGTTCACTCATCCTGATATTCCAGAAAGTATATGTCTAGCTTTGGGCATCAAGAAGCTTTCTGACATTGTAGTTGAGGTGATGGATAGCTTTTCTGCATGTGATATCATTATATGATCTCTTTTGGATAGTATACAAAAGCATCAGCTTGTTTATGCCTTCTGATAAACATAACAATTTCTGAAATTGCAGGAAGTCGACAATTGTGAGGAAGTTCAGATCCTACATAACATCAGATCAGTTGCAGTTGACACTGTGGCTGAAAAGCTCCGTAGCACATCGCTGCAGGAGGCTTTATGGGTTATCATTAAAAATGTGTCTAATCAGCTGCCATTCTTGAAAAGTTTGAATATGGATCAGATACATGATTCCCTTGAACATATGGCACGCAATTTACAGTTCGTTAAGTACCTTCATACCCGATTTCTTCTTCTTCCCAACTCTATTGACATCACTAAACGATCTAAGAATCTGATTATTCCTGAATGGGAAGGCACGACAAGACATCGCAGTCTTTACTTTGTGGACAAAACAAGAACTTGTATATTAGTTGCTGAGCCCCCTAGTTACATCTCCTTGTACGATGTTCTCGCCATAGTTGTGAGTCAGGTATTAAACTTTCCTGTGATTTTACCAGTTGGCTCTCTCTTTTCTAGTCCCTGTAATTCGGAGGAAGGGATCAGTAATGTACTTCGTCTTGGCTCTGAAGCAAGAGCCACTTTCCTCAAGGATAAAAATACTGTTTGTGTTGGGAAAGAACTGCTGCCTCAGGATGCTCTTCAGGTACAATTGCATCCCTTGCGGCCTTTCTATGCAGGAGAACTAGTTGCATGGAAGATGGGGCTCGATGGAGAAAAACTTAAATATGGTAGGGTTCCACAAGATGTAAGACCATCCGCCGGACAAGCTCTTTACAGGCTTTCTGTGGAGACAGCACCGGGGGACACCAAAATTTTACTTTCCTCCCAAGTATTCTCCTTTAGAAGTGTCTCACTGGATGACAGTGCCTCATCAGCATCTTCAACTAGTAGTAGTCAAGCTGGCTTGGAAAATAAACATCAGCTGATTGCAGAAAGCTCATCCAGTCAAAAACCTTCGGCGGTACAGGTTAGGAGCCCTTGGATTCGAGTTAGTATTACCATGAATAGGAAAGAAATCTTCTTTGTGAACTTATGTGTGAAATTGTTTTTTTTCAGCATGTACCCCAGCATGGTAAAGTCTCGGCTGCAGAATTGGTGAAGGCAGTGCATGACATGCTGTCAGTGGCAGGCGTTCAGTTGGATACTGAGAAACAAGGTCTTCTCGAACGAACTTTAACTTTGCAGGAAAAGCTTGAAGAAGCTCAAGTGGCTCTCTTGGTTGAACAGGTTTCTCCCCTCCATCCCCCCCCCCCCCCCCCCAAACCTCAACCCTCTATATATCTATACCTTGAATGGCCGCACACGTTGAGGGTTAAGAATAAAATATAGTAGAAGGCAAAACATTCAGCTACAAGAAGTTCGAGACATGGATAATGTTGAGTTGTTGCATTATTGGGCGGGTAAATGGATCTTTGGGTGAGGGACCATTTACCCCGGACTCCTATTTATGTACTCACCCCCCCCTTTCTTTGAAAGTATGAGTGAAGAGAACCCTAATCTCAAACTGAGATTAGGGTTATTGTGCCCCCGTGGTTTTTCCCTGATCGAAGGGTTTTCCACGTAAATCATTGTCTTGTGCTTGTTTCTGTGATAATTTCTACATGGTATCAAAGCCAGATTTGGGCTGTGATTAGATCTCTGGTCTATCGAGATCTTGGTGTTTCTTTTTCCCTTCGGATCTCTCAAAAAGACGAGCCGTTGTCTGATTTCTTCTGGATCTGTGCGCCGCCGCTGCCGCTGTTGCTTCTCGCAACAGTTCTCTGACAAGTCTGACGCTCCTGACGCTGACAAGCCTGACGCTCCTGTCGACCTTGCGGTGATCCCTCTTGGCGTGGATCTGTGCGGTGATTTCTTCTTGGCGTCGCTGGTGATTTCTTCTGGATCTGTGCGGTGATCCCTCTTGGCGTGGTGCCCGAGTTGCACAGAGCCTCCTGCGCTCCTATTGGTTCCTGTGCTGTAGCCACGCAGTGAATATTGCCTCCATTTCCCTCATTGTGCAAGGAGGAGGCCATTGACGTCAGAAACTGTTGCATTATTGCATTATTGGTTCCTGTGCTGCGCTCCTATTGGTTCCTGTGCTGTGCTGTGCATCATAGCCTCCACGCATAGGGCATAGCCTCCATTGTTATTGCGGGACTCTCCTCTTCACGGGACCCTGTGGTGACACGCACCCGAGGCCCCTGGTTATTGCGGACTTCTCTCGCGCTGGGTGTAGCCCCTGCCCAGTTGTGCGACGCCTCCTGTGCGGGGTCCTCCATTCTCAGACGCCCTCTGTACTGCTTGCCTGTACTGCCTTGAGGTCTTTCTTGACCTCGCTGTGAGTTCTTCTTCCTTGCTTCCTGCGGAAATTTTTTTTTTGTGTTCGTGTTTTTCCATGGCCGAAGATATTGGAGAAAATATGACTCTCAAGTTTGAGAACTTTCCAGCGAATATTACAATGATAAAATTAACAAAGAATAATTATCTGATTTGGTCTGCGGCTATGGAAGTTGCGTTAGCCTCGAGAGGTCGTGGAGGCTACATCGATGGACGAAAAAAGGCTCTTGCTGTTACTGATAAGCTGTACGATCAGTGGTACATCGAGGATAGCCAGTGCAGAAATTGGATCATAAATGCTATCTCTCCTGAAATTCAACCCTTGATTCTCAGAAAAAAAGTCTGCTCGGGAACAGTGGCTCACCCTTGAGAGCATGTATGGTCAGAAAAAACAGGATATCAGAATGTACCAGTTGAGCAGAGAAGTCTACAATATGAAACAAGGGGATATGTCCGTTGCAGGGTATTATGCTGCGCTGAAAGCGAAGTGGGAAGAGATTGACTACTACTGTGATGATACATGGACTAGTCCAACAGATCAACAGAAGTTTTGGGAAGAGATATGGAAACAACGGATATTCATCTTCCTTGGTGGCCTTAACAGTGATTTTGAATCTACCAGAAGTCAGCTTCTCACAGCAGGGGTTGGCTTCGACATTGAGGAGATTTATCATGCAGTCGAATCTGAGGAACAACGGCGTATCGCAATGAGAGACGAACATGTCTCATCTTTTGAGAAATCTGCTCTACTCAGTAAAGGGGGCAAAAGTGGCTACTGGAAAGATAAAAAATGTGCTCATTGCAAAAAGACTGGTCATGGGATCGAGTATTGCTGGGAACTTCACCCAGAAAAGAAGGGTAACAGAGGGAAGAAACCCATTGCTATGGCCGCTGACAGCAAGAAGTTGACTGCAGAGCAGATCAGAGAACTTCAAAACTATGTGCAGAAAATATCTAGGAACTCTAATGATGCTGATATTGTGAATTCCGCAATGGCCGTGAAGACAACTGAAGGTAATCATTTATTTAAAAATGAATGGATTATTGATAGTGGTGCTTCTGATCATATGACAGGGAACGCTAGAATGTTTCTTGATTATAAACTCGCCTCAGGGAAAGAACGAGTAAATTTGGCGGACGGATCCTCTGTTTCTGTCGCTGGAAAAGGGAGTATATCTGTTATAGATAAATTTGTGCTAAAGGATGCTCTTCATGTCCCTGATTTCCCAATTAGCTTACTATCTGTGTATCGAATTGCTAAAGACCTACATTGTCGATTAATTTTTGATGAGACATCGTGTGTGTTGCAGGACTTGGTGACGAGGAAGCAGATTGGGATTGGTTTGGCTGTTGATGGTCTATATCGTCTTCCTGCACGTGTGGTTTCTGCTTGGGTTGCTGCAACTGATCTAAAAGAATCTGATGATAGAATTGTTCTGAAGCGATGGCACGAGCGTCTTGGACATCCTGGTTATCATATTCTATCTTTCTTATTCCCTGACTTATGCAATAAAGTTGGTACGGATATTCATTTTTGTGAAGTGTGTGAGCTCTCAAAGCAAACTAGAACTTCTTATCCTATATCTAGTAGTAAAAGTAAGCTTGCCTTTGATATTGTTCATTCCGATGTTTGGGGACCATCAAATCTGCAAAGTCTGGGAGGTTTTCGCTATTTCATGACTCTTATTGATGATTATTCTCGATTCACCTATGTGTACTTAATGAAGAACAGAAGTGAGGTTCCAAGTATAATCCGAAGCTTTGTCAACATGATAAAAACCCAGTATAATACGAATGTAAAAGTTTTACGGTCTGACAATGCTAAGGAGTATCTGGAGGGATCTCTTGCTGCATTTCTTGACGATAATGGAATTATTCATGAAACGTCTTGCAAATACACACCTCAACAGAACGGCATTGCTGAGCGGAAAAATCGGCACATATTAGAAATTACCCGCGCCCTTCTTTTCCAAAGAAATACTCCACAAAGGTACTGGGGTGAAGCTGTTCTCACTGCTGTTTATTTGATAAATAGGCGTCCGTCTACTGTGGTTGGGAAAAATACTCCTTTTCTAATGTTACACCCTGATAAGGTTCCTTTCAAACTAACTCCTAGGGTTTTTGGGAGTGCTTGCTATGTTCACATTTCTGGTCCTGGTTTGAGGAAATTGGACCCTCGATCTCGGAAGTGTATCTTTCTTGGGTACTCAAGTACACAAAAAGGTTACAAATGCTACGACCCAATTGAAAGAAAACTTCATGTTACAAGAGATGTTACTTTTCATGAGCATGTCTCTTACTATACCGAGGATTTTTCTCAGGGGGAGTACAGTAAAACGGCTGATGAGAAAAATAATGATGAGTGTCACTTTATGAATGAAAGCTGCAATGTAAGCAACGATGAAATTACTATTTCTTGTGGTCACAGTTCTGGCAGACACGAGAGTATAGATAACAATGCTGAGAGGACAGATGAGGATCACAGACAAGAGAATATGAATGACAATATGATGCCAAACCATAATCCCAATCTCTCCTCGGATGATCCAAGTCACGATCACACTGTAAGTAATTCTTCTTCTCCTGATGATTTGATTGAAAACACTGACAATTACTTGAATGACCTGGTTAGAGATACTGAAGATGAAGAAGAGGAACTTCCTATTGCTTTGAGGAAAGCGGCAAGAACAACTAGGCCTCCTTCGCGTTATCCTATTGAAAATTATGTTTCTTACTCTCGAGTAAGCTCGAACTATAAAAGCTTCATAACTGTACTTGATTCTCATGTTACTCCCAAGAATTCAGTTGAAGCCCAACGTGACCCCAGGTGGAAAAAAGCTATGAAGGAGGAAATGGAGGCTCTACAGAAAAATGATACTTGGGATGTTGTGACAATTCCAAAAGATGCTCACCTGGTCGGTTCAAAATGGGTTTACACAATCAAGTACAGGGCTGATGGTAAAATTGACAGATTTAAGGCTCGGTTGGTTGCAAGAGGTTACAGTCAGAAATATGGGATTGACTATCTCGAGACCTTCGCGCCTGTTGCAAAAATGAACACTGTCAGAGTTATTATCTGTCTTGCAATTCAATTTTCTTGGAAAATGTATCAACTGGATGTAAAGAATGCCTTCCTAAATGGAAGTCTCAAAGAGGAAGTTTACATGAAAATGCCACCAGGATATGATCAAATGGGTAAATGTTGCAAGTTGAAGAAGGCATTATATGGTCTAAAACAATCGCCAAGAGCTTGGTTTGAAAGACTCAGGATTGTGATGATAAACAATGGTTACAAACAGGCTAATGGAGATCACACTCTTTTCATCAAGAAGAAATGCAATAAGAAATCTGTCCTTCTGGTATACGTGGATGATATGATCCTTACTGGAGATGACGAAGAAGAGATATCTAGCATAAAGAGGATTCTTTCAGCAGAATTTGAATTGAAAGACTTGGGACAACTGAAGTACTTCCTTGGTATTGAGATGGCGAGATCTCCACAAGGTATGTGTTTAAATCAACGAAATTATGCCCTCAACCTTCTTCGTGACTCAGGAATGGCTAACTGCAAACCTGCTGCTTATCCTGTGGAAGCTAACCATAAAATGAGTAAGGAGGATGGAAAAATACTCGATGATGAGGAGAAAGGTAGATATCAGAGGTTAGTGGGAAAGTTGATCTATCTTACTCTCACAAGACCTGATATCACATATGCAGTGAATATTGTCAGCCAATTTATGCATGCTCCTACCACCGTCCATGTGAACGCTGTCAACAGGATTTTGAGCTACATAAAGAAGTGCCCTGGTAAAGGGCTTATGTTCAAGAAACAAAGTAATGTAACCATTGAAGGCTATACCGATGCTGACTGGGCCGGATCTGTTGATGATAGAAGATCCACTTCTGGGTATGCGGTGTACTTGTGTGGGAACCTCGTCATTTGGAGAAGCAAAAAGCAGTATGTTGTTTCAAGGTCAAGTGCAGAAGCTGAATACAGAGCACTTGCTAATGGCGTAACAGAAATTTTATGGCTACAGCTGTTATTAAAAGAATTAAGGACGGAAGCCGATATGCCTATGAAGATGTTCTGTGACAACAAAGCCGCTATAAATTTAGCAAACAATCCGGTGATGCATGATAGAACCAAACACGTGGAGATCGATCGACATTTTATTCGGGAAAAAATTGATGAAGGTCAGCTATGTTTGCCCTACATGAAATCTGAAGATCAGATTGCCGACATCTTCACGAAGGGGCTGCCTACAGTGCAATATGAGTTGAATGTAGGCAAGTTGGGCATGGTTGATATGTATGCCCAACTTGAGGGGGAGTGTTGAGTTGTTGCATTATTGGGCGGGTAAATGGATCTTTGGGTGAGGGACCATTTACCCCGGACTCCTATTTATGTACTCACCCCCCCTTTCTTTGAAAGTATGAGTGAAGAGAACCCTAATCTCAAACTGAGATTAGGGTTATTGTGCCCCCGTGGTTTTTCCCTGATCGAAGGGTTTTCCACGTAAATCATTGTCTTGTGCTTGTTTCTGTGATAATTTCTACAGATAAAAACCGGCGCACAATTAGGGATGTAACTGGATATAGAATGTGCATCCAAACCTCCAATTCATCTTGTACAATGTACCGTCTCTGTTTTAAAAATGGTATGCATATTTTATTTTGATATTCTCGAATATCAATATTGGTATCCATTTTTCATATAAATTTGACTAGTTGCATTCTAATTATTTATAAAATTTCAAGGACTTAGCTATATAATTTATTTATTAAATACGTGCATCCAATATATAAATATTGAGGTGTACAGATATCTGTATCTGCTTTATATCTTTCCTCACTTTTTAGGATTTGGTAGCATTTTTTTCATGTTACACAACTAGGCTATAAAATTGGTAAATACATGGTAAGACCTATATCGGCGTCTATCTCCGACTGTTTTCATCCCTATATACAATACCTTGCTCCAATAGAAAAGAGGTCTGTAGGAGTAATTTTATATTTTTCTCATGGAGATAGATTATGTGAGGATTTATATACTGATCTACACTTGTCGGTATCGAAATACTGTGTTTATATATAAATGTGTGTAATTGTGTTTATATATAGAAAATATATAATCCAATGAGCCGTAATCTCATTAGGATTGTAATGAGCGCATTCATCAAATTAATATGAAATGGATTGTAATGAGCGCATTCAACAAATTAATATGAAATGGTTGTTAGTAAGAATAGAAAAGAAATTAGCAATACAAATAAACATACAGATGTGATATGAGTTTGTATAGTATTTGTAACAAATAAGTATTATACTCAAAATGATGGAAAATATTAGTAAAAACGAGTGTCCTCTTTACAATCATAATTGGCTCAAGCTTATTGGAAAAGCCACACACACATGGTTTAAGGGGCTAACCTCGTGGGCCTTTTTTTACTTAACGTATTTTCTGAAAAAAAAAACTGTTGGGATTTAGTCCACTAGATAACATGTTCTCATTCAAATCTTGGCTCTATTCGAGACTCCTATCCCATCCATCAAACCTGTGAAATTTTAGTGGTCTCGTAGTTGTTGAAATTGACCCATCATAGATGGACATGTTAAGAATGTTTGTTTTACACAAAATCTGAATGAGAATATGTTGTCATTTAGTGGACTAAATCCCCTTAGATATTTTCAGAAAATACATTAAGAAATAAAAAAAGTAAGGATAGGGATAGCCAAGTTGACTTGCTCCTGGGGATAGCTCCATTAAACCCATGTATGTGTGCGTGCGGATAGGTGTGCATTTCGTATATGTTTTGTCCACGGAGAAATGTGTATATATTTATTTATATAAGAAAAATGTGTGTGGACATCATGTTGAAAGATTCGACTATTTTTTATGATGGCCATTGACTACCTAACGCAACCCCTGCAAGAGTGGGATTTGAACCCAGGTCTTTTGAACATGTGTATATGTAACAAGGAAAATTCAAAACAGTTTGTTTGATCAATTATGTCAACTCTCTTCTAATCTCCCAGTTGGGTTTATTACAATTTAAATGAATGACGATGTCATCATCTAATTGAACCAGGTGGACTAGTTAGTTGTGTTCGACTTCTCCGGGCTGATTATCGTTCTACTGTCCATTTCTGTATCAATAACATCAGTTTTGAAAATTGCAGGAGAAGGCAGAAACAGCTACCAAGGAAGCAGAAGCAGCAAAGACAGCATGGTCGTGCCGGATATGTCTCAGTGCGGAAGTTTGCATCAGTATAGTTCCATGTGGGCATGTCCTCTGCTCGAGGTGTGCTTCTGCTGTATCTAGATGCCCTTTCTGTCGAACTCAGGTCTCGCAAACCCTCAAAATCTACAGGCATAACAGAATTCCTGTATCCGTCGTGAACTCGCAAGCGACGGACGGCGATGTCTCGAACGCAACCGTTCACTATATGCTCAGGCGTGGACGGAGTGTGAGCATCATACTTGATTGTGATATTTATCACCATTTTCCGAGATGAAGTTAGATCTTCAAGCAACAAATTCGCGTATACATTGTAAATGTAGTGTAATTTTTTGTAGATAAAATTAGGCTCTGGGGTTTCAGTCTCCATTTATGTACAGATAGAAACAAGATTTATTGAGGGTATCATTTCCCAAAATCCAGCTATTCACTTCAGTTGTGGAAAGGACTTGGCTGATGTTTCTCCAGGATAATATTTCAGGGCAATGATAAGATTATATGGATATGGAAAGTGGACACTAAGGTGTGTTTAGATGCATTGAAGTTCGGAAAATTGTGAGTTGTGTTGTGATTGTAGTGAAGTTTGGAAAAGTAAATAGTTAAATATTTTATAATTTTTAGATAATATAATTGTATAATATAATTTTTTAATGGAATGGATAAAAGAGAAATAATTTATTTATTGTATCAAAAAAGAGGAAATATGCGGGCCCCACATCAGAGGAGAAGATGTGGTTTGGGGAACATTCCCCTTAAATGGGGGGTAACCCTCCTACCGAACGGGTCCTAATATTCATGGGAAAAGATCCCGACCTCTACTATGATTCCTCTTCTCCTTCTCAACTTCTAGAGGTTGAATGGTCTTGGATGATCTGTGTGGTCAAGCAAGTATCTTTGGTGATTGTGGTTGGGTTGGGTCTCACGAAGATTCTAACTGCAGGGGCACGAAGGAAGGGGGTGGTTGGTCAGAAGTCTTCCATCCTATATATACCTCCCATACCGAGGGAAAAGCATCGTCAACGGAAGCTAGCTCATAGGGTGCTCCTTTCGGAACCAAATCAATCTCTCTTGTTTCTTTCTTTCTTTCGTTCTCTCACTAGATGCGATCAGTGGTGTACCTTTGTGCTTCAACTAGTGTCAAACTTGTAATTTTTTTCACTTACGCCGATCGGTTATGAATGTACACTTTCGTCTTTGACAGAAAAAAAAATTAGACAAATCAACTTTCCGTAATTGATTGTTAATTTCACATGAGATTATTTCACATGTAGAGCTTAAAAAAATAGAAGCCAACATAATATTGCGCTTGATGTAAAACAGAATGAGATTGGACCCCCTTTCTATGCTTCAAAATGAGGATCCGAACTGAGAATTGACGCATATATGTGAGCATTTTTTTTATAATTTACCCTTCATTATCCCTTTTACATACAATCTGACCCAAGATTTTAAAAATAGAATCGGGCATCAAATCGAGCATGTATCGGTTATTGATTTTTATGGTCAGACAAATAGGATCGATCGGTGAACCGGTGATGATGTCAGCGGTTCAAAAAATCCGGAAAAGATCAAATCGAGTTAGACTGATATATCATACAAATAAATACAAAAAAAGTGCACTTTTGATGATTTATTCTCTTGTCCTTCTAAGTTTTCCCAATAATACTTATACCTTTATTTTTCATATAATTACATGTGTCCCCTATATTTTTACGAAATCAATAGTAGTGTTCTTCTATCAGTACACTTGTGCTCCCATTTTATACCAACATAAGGATGATATTGTGAATTATTTAAGAAAATATAGGAACACAAGTGAAGTTGCTTAAAAGTTAGGGGTATACATACATGTTCTTAAAAAACTCGAAAGGTCATAAAAATCATGTTTCGTAAAATTTATATAAATATATATGTGATGTAAAAAATTAATAATTTAAAACTATTTAAACTCTAATTAACGACAAGTGGTGTCAAGTTATTGCTTCTCAAAGTATAATTATAAAATGTCTTCTTCGTTTTTTAATGTTATAAGTGGACAAGCCCATACACAACGTGGGAAGAGAGAGGTAATGCTCATATGGTAGGAAGGTACAAGCGATAATGAGTCAATGACATATGTGAAGGAGAACAGATGCATGGTACTATATTATGGGTTAGAATGAGACTAGATTATGAATATTTCTGAAAATAATGTGATTCTGTTAATTTATTGGAAATTATTTTTTGTCAAAAATAGATAGTTGAATTGATGATTTGGTTCAATTGGTCTAACCAGGTTTAAGATGTCCAACCGGGTTTTAACTGATTTTGACTGGTTTTTTTTCTGAATAAAAATCGAATGGTTGGACTATTTTTCCTCTGGTTCTTGATTTAACCAGTTCAACTGGTCGCTTCGATTCGATTTTTAAAACCTTGATCTGACCTGATTCGTATCAGGTCCGCTCCAACTAGAATTGTGTATTCTTTGAGTCAAAGTATCTTAATACAAGATAACATTAATTATAGGAATAGAACAACTTTTAATCGATGATTTTAGAAATCGTAATCACAAATTTCAAAAATAAATTTAAGTAAAAAATATGAGCATAAAAACAGGATATCCGGTAAAAATGACTCCTAATCCTAATCATGGTTGAGGCGTATTATTTGTGGAGTCCTTGTAGGAATAGGAGTATGGATTGTAATTGGGTTATATATAGAACGGGATGAGGGCATTGCATCCACATCACAACAAGAGGGAAGAGAGTAAGGGAATGGTGAGGGTTATACATGTTCAACTTCTTAGGGTGTGTTTGGTATGCGGGTTTAGGTGGGTTAACCTGGTAGCAGGTAACCCATTTTTTGATTTTGATGTTTGGATAGAGGACTAAACTGGGGGTGGTTTACAAGTGGGTTTATTGTGATATGATGGTATTGAAGTTTGAAAAAGTGAGTAGTTATTGTGATGTGATTGTATTGGAGTTTGAAAAAGTGAGCAGAAGTGGAGTAGTATATAATTTTTATATTATATGATGGTATAATATATTATTTTTTGATGGAATTGATGATGAAGAATTGATTTAATTAATTTTTTTAAAAAGATAAAAAGTGGGACCCATGTGGAGGGAGAAAATATGGGGTAAGGGGGGTAAACCCCTCAAAGAGGGCTTTACCCCATGTGCCGAACGGCACCTTAGTGATTTTTTCTTCGGTAGATGTGAAAGGTGACCGACCACCGTCATATCGTATGGTAGTCTTATTCTTCTTCTTCGTCTACTCATATATGTATGTTATGTTATTTGTCTAACGTGATTTTTACGTTCAGTCCCTTCTGTGTTTTTCAATAACACTAACTCTCCTGATTTTTTTTATATTTCCACGTGTGCCCTGATATGCCTACTAACTGAACAACATTGTCAATAAGAGGGCGCTCGATTCGGAAATAAGCACTATTCATATTCGGTTGGATGGATAAGAATAAGTGCAACAAGGTAGAACAAACTGATCGCCAATGTCAGCATTTTCAGCAAAAGAACATTGCTGTGATGAGAGGAATGAAATATAGTAGAATTATAAGAATTTATATTCTTTGCAATCTGGCTGCATCTTAATCATGAGAGCTTGAACTAAAGCAAGCTTGTAAAGTTGAATATAATAAGATGATTATATATCAATGTTATAATAGGCTCGTCCAGGGGATGTAGCTCAGATGGTGGAGCGCGAGGTACGGGGATCGATGCCCCGCATCTCCATATATTTTATTCCTATGTTTTTGCATTATAATTATTATTACTCTTGGTTGGTTGGGCAACATTTCATATATGGATCCCATCACCGGATATCAAGAAGGTCTGCATATTTCGGGAGTTGATTTACCAGTATTTTTCCCGTTTTTATAAGGTATTTTCGTATTGTTTTGAGTAAAGTACGGGGAATTCCTTCAAGTATACACCAGATTTCTACGTCGTCTCGGAATTTTAAAATGTAACAATGTGGTACCCACCCAATCTTTAATGTTTATTACAATGTGATTTTTTTGCTATTGTGATTTAAGATTAAAAGATATGGTGGTTAAAGTGGAGAGGAGCTTCTGTTGTTCTCTGTGATAAGAAAATTCCTTTAAAAATTAAAGGAAAGTTTTACAAAGCAGCTGTGAGACGTGCTATGCTCTATGGATCTGAATGTTGGCCTGTGAACCATAGATATGTGCAGAAAATGGTTGTAGCAGAAATGAAAATGCTAAGGTGGATGTGTGGACACACACGTAAAAATCGGATTCGGAATGATGCAATCATAAAGAAAGTTGGTGTAGCTTCGATCCAGGATAAGATGCGAGAAAACCGATTAAGATGGTTTGGTCATTTGCAAAGAAGATCAGTTGATGCACCAGTTATGAGATGCGAGTGTTGGGATGTTGAGCCGGTAAAGAGAGAGCGAGGACGGCCCAAGAAGTGTTGGAAAGAAACTATACGAAGGGATCTTAGTTTTATGGATATAAGTCCGGGATTGACCCAAGATAGATCTGAATGGAGGCGAAGAATCCATGTAGCCGACCCTACTTAATTGTGGGAAAAGACTTTGTTGTTTTTGCTGTTGTGATTTAAGATTAAAAGATAAATGTTTAACTATATTTTAATAATCAAGGGTCATGTTAAGATAAAAGCTTAAAGATCAGGTATCATATTGTTATCTTGTAAAGTTCGGGTGAGAAATTGAAAACAAGTGCATAGTTCATAGACGTTTCTGTAATTTACTCTATTTTTCCCTTCTTTCCCTACGATAACGGGCATAAGCAGAAAATGCTACAAGTTTGGGTCAACCATGATAGGGCTTCGGATGAATTGTTTTGCTTTAATATTTTTTATTTTTATCAGTTGTGCCCTTCTGAGACATCGTAATATCAGTTATGCCCTTCCTTTTTTGGAATATCAGTTATACCCCTATCTTTTGCAAAATTCACAATTTTTTCCTTCTGTAATATCAATAACGCCCTTACTTTACCTTAAAAGAAGGGCACAATTGTGAATTTTGCAAGAAAGTATGGGCACAACTGATACTCCAAAAAAAGGAGGCTTACAACTGATATTATAATATCTCATAGGGGAACAACTAATAAAAATCCTAAATTTTTCATATAATTAAAATTTTACCTCTATCAGAAGAAGTAATAAAGGTGGGATAAAGATCTGGACTACATAATTCTAGATTTATATTTGATTATTACAAGTTAGGTAATTGCTCTGCAAATCGATATTGTCTTCTTATATTTTAAAAAATAAAATGCAAGTTTAGTATGTCTAAATAGATCAATCTATTACACTCACCATTACGCATACAATCATAATATATGAATATTTAAGCAAAATTATGCAAACAACAAGACAACGCGCATGTGCACGTACACATATATGTGTTGAAAATGTAATTTGAAATTAGCGCATGAAGTATTATTGTAATGGGCTAGTATAAATGGGCCTACAATCCTCCACCATATGAGAAGATGTGGGCCTATATTTTCCACCAACATAAGAAGTTTCATGAAAATATGCACTTCCAAGAATATTCTATAAAAGAGATAGGTGGACAAAATATCTAGATAGTTCTCCGCTTCCCAACAAAATATCTAGATATTTTCTCTTAAAGGATAAGCATGGAAAAGGATTCTAGATCCCTCTTCCAAAATATCTCCATCCTCTTGGGGGCCTATAAATACCCCCCAAGAAGTCCTCATACAACACAACAACAAGAAGAAGTCCTGTACCAAAACAAGAGTCTCTCAAGTGTCATCCTCCTTCCAAGTGTTGTAAGTATTTTTTCTTTTATTGTAAGCATTGTAAGTTCTATTCTTGTAAAGTCCAAGATTTGTATGCAAGTTCAAGTTTTTAATGAAAAGAAGTTCTTCGGTTCTTATCTATTTTGTGAATTGATCTATATTATCTTCCCCTAATTTGCTTCTTATACACCACCAATCTTCCGTTGTTCCAACAAGTTTTTTTTATTTTTTTAAAAGCTCAAGAACTTCCGCTGCTCCAACCAGTATTTTTTATTTATTTTCCATAGGATCTAAAGTCATATTTTGGAGTTTTAAGAAGCAAAAAATCATAACCATTTCCTCTACTGAAGCGGAATATATTTCAGTTACAAGTGCATCATGTGAAGATGTTTGGCTGAGAAGACTTCTTCATGATATTCAAGAAGAAAATATTCTTCCAGCAACTATATTATGTGACACCTTGTCAGCCATTGCTATGACAAAAAATCCAGTCTTTCATGGAAGAACAAAATATATTGAACTTCCTCATCATTATGTTCGAGGGCTAGTGGAGAATAGCGACATCAAGGTGGAGTTCGTCAACACAATGGAACAACTTGCATATATTTTTACAAAGCCACTTCCAACAGAAAAATTCTTATATTTTTACAAAGCCACTTCCAACAGAAAAATTCTAACACTTCAGACCAACAATGCAAATTACAAATTAAGAGGGGGTGTTGAAAACGTAATTTATAATTAGCCTATGAAGTATTATTGTAATCAGCTAGTATAAATGAGCCTACAATCATCCACCATATGAGAAGATGTGGGCCTATATCTTCCACCAACATAAGAAGCTTCATGAAAATATGCACTTGGAAGAATATTCTAGAAAAAAGAGAGAGGTGAAGAAAATATCAATATTTCTCCACCTCCCACCAAAATATCTAGATATTTTCTCTTAAAGGATAAGCATGGAAGAGGATTATAGATCTCTCTTTCAAAATATCTCCACCCTTTTGGAGGTCTATAAATACCCCCCAAGAGATCCTCATACAACACAACAACAAGAAGAAGTCCTCTACCAACACAAGAGTCTCTCATGCGTCCTACTCCTTCCAAGTGTTGTAAGTCTCTCTTCTTTTATTTTAAGCGCTGTAAGTTCTCTTCTTGTAAAGTTCAAGACTTGTATGCAAGTTCAAGTTTTTAATGAAAAGAAGTTCTTGGGTTCTTATCTACTTTGTGCATTGATCCATATCCTCTCCCTCTAATTTGCTTCTTATACATCACCAATCTTCCGCTACTCCAACAATATGTACATGCACATATATGCACATGCGCATACACACAATATTCTCACAATATGGGGATTAGGGAAAAAACGATCGGATACCGATATGAATATATGTATCACCATATCTTTATCTCTTTTAAAATCCAGATACGGATACGAATACGAATACCACACAAATATATAAAATGTAAAATCACTTCCTCAAAATACAAATACGAATGTTAAACAAATATTGATAATTCGGATATGGATATTTGACAAATGAATATAAATTAAGATTTAAATATTATACATGTCCAATTTTACTTAAAAATAATAAGTATTTTAAATTCATAATAATTTTCAATATATAAAAGGGATATTTACCCAGCGAACCCTATAAACTTTGCCAATTACCTCCACGACCTTTGAAACAACTTAATTCTCCCTTCGACCCCGTAAACTTGCCAACTCTTACCCCACGAACTCTCCGACTAATCTGTTTGAAGTCTGTGGGGGTTCTTGGGGGTAAGTTACAGGGTTGAATGGGGTAATTACATTGTGCAAAAGATCGTAGAGATAATTTAAAAAGTTTATAGGGTCTGCCAAGTAAAAATCCATATATATATATATATATTAAATATTTTAATAATGAATATGTGCATTAAAATTAAGGATATTTACACCCATAACCATGAATAGTTTCGTAATTACCTCAGAAACCCTTGATAATCACGAATTACATCCAGAACCCTGAATAACCGCTCCGTTCTACACTCATAACCTTCCATTAGTTTAGTCCATTAACTCAACCAGATAGTTGAGTTAATCTAACCAATCATTAATCTAACGGTTGAGATTAATAAAAAAAGGGGAAAAAAGAGGTCCGCTTCGAGGGGAGGGCCTCGACTTGGGCTCGGGGGTGGCGCTCGACCTGCTTTGGAGGAGACGAACGGGATCCCGGCGTGTGGGCTCCTCGGCGGGGGGTGTGCTCGGCCAGGGGCTGGGGGCTTCGAGCAGAGGTGCGCTGGGGGCGCGGGGGTCTGTTCCGTGGGGAGGGAGGGTGGCGGGGCGGAGCAGGGCTTTACGGGGGGCAGGGGAGCTGGGCTGTGCGGCAGGGGGGCGGGGGCTACCACGAGGAGGGAGGGTGGCGGAGCGGAGCAGGGCTGTGCGGGGGTGGGGCAGGGGTGTATGGGGGGTGGGGGGCTTCCACGAGGGAGGGAGGGTGGCAGGACAGAGCAGGGTTGTGCAGGGGCGGCAGAGCTGGGCTGTGCGGGGTGCGGGAGGTGGCTACCGCGGGGAGGGAGGGTGGCGGAGCGGAGCAGGGGTCTGCGGGGGGCGGAGTTGGGCTGTACAGGGTGCAGGGGGGTGGAGGGGAGGGACGGTGGCAGGGCTGGAGCTCGGGGGGGACAGCTCGGGGGCGGGACGGGTGGCTTCTCGGCCAAGGGAGATCCAAGAGGAACTGGGGGAGGGGGCCTGGAGCTCGGTGGGGCAGCCATGGGCGGGAGAGCCTGGAGCTCACACACAGGGGGCTTGAGGCACGGTGAGGGGGAGGGACTCGCATGCTGGTGTGGGACGCGCGGGCCAGAGGGAGATGTTTGCCGGAGATGTTCGGGGCGGAGGCTTTAGGCTTGCCAGAGAGAGGGCATATCAATTTTTTATCTCTAAATGGCATCATATTATAAATAGGATGTATTTCGATGGGCAAAATGGTCAACATATAACTTTTTCCGTCATACTTAACGGAGATTTAGGACGGAACTTCACACAGGGGTATGCTATGTAAAGGTTAAGTATTATTCAGGGTTCTGGATGTAATTCGTGACTATCGAGGGTTCCTAGGGTAATTACGAAACTACTCAATGTTATGGGTGTAAATATCCCTAAAATTAACTAAATAATAAAATAAAATGTAAAGATATAACTAAATAATAAAAGAAACCTTGCCAAACTTACTTTTTTGTGTACCATTTAAGTATTGGTATGTTTGTATACATATTCATATCCTTCAAAAAATGAATATTCTTGTTCGTATCCTAAAAATTGTGAACATTCGTATTCGTCAAAATTGAGGATATTATATCCGTATTCGTCTCTGTGAATGTTAACCATTTGTATTCATATTTGTATTCGTATTCGCCAAATACGAAAAAAGATATCCACGTCTATTTGACGAATGCAAATGTGAATGGATACGAATATATTTGTATTAAGAATAATCGAGGAGACGGTAAGGAGAATAGCAAAAGAAAGAGCCTTTATGAACTGGATGAGAAGTAAAAGTTGATGGAAAGAAGTTTGTTGTGAAGTAATGTGATAATTATTGTTGTAACATTTGTTATTTTATAATTATATAAACCCCATGATGGTTAACTTTCTACTAATAACACCATTAGTTTTATAGTACATCATGTTTGTTGACTATGTTATTAATTAATTTCATTATTTCAACTCATGCTAAATTCTTTCGATGAATCTTTTGTCATGTGGATCATGGATCTCTTTGCAAGTATAAATGTATACAAGCAATTATAATACATATTTGTAGGTACATAAGGATTGTTGTAGGATGTAAGTATGTGCTCATTGTGTTTGAAAACATGTGTGATTGCATTTGTAATGACTCACATGTCAAAACATGGGAGGTAACATGGGACATGTAGCTCATTGTGTTTGTAACATATTTGTACATATATTTTGTTTCAAGATGGTTCATATTTGCATGATAACGGCGTAATTGCATATTTAAGTATTCTTCGATTTTGTGGTATTTCTAATGAATCGAAAGGTTTTGGCGTGTATGCAACAACAACAACTACAACTTATGCTGTCTTTTTTCTACACGAACTCGACTTTTGCTTCTACACAACGACTACCTTGTCAATATTGCAATCTCAACACGATCATCACACGGTCGTAACAATATAAACAATCGGGAGGGCCAACCAAGGGTAGCCAACCTCTTCTACACAACGACTACCTTGTCACTATAAGCTTGCTTCAACATCCTTGTTCTATTTTAAACCAAGGGTAGTCAACCTCTTGTACAACCTATATCCTTCCTTGTATAATTTCCCAAACGAAGATTTTATCTCTCTCAGAGAAATGAGTCCATAACTTAGATACATATATAATATATTGAAAAGAAAATTGGTTATGCAATAAAACTTGAATTCACAAGCTTACAAAGTTTTAGTGTAGAATCAGCTCGAGAATGATGACGATCGCAATTGAGCATAGAGAGCACCAACGACTTGAGCAACTAGATAGCTTTGGTGTGAAGAGAGCTTTAGAGCGTAAAAATGCTAAAAGAACTCAAATATCGCACAAGAATCGCTCTCAATCTTTTCTTTTGAGAGTAGGAGATGTTACTCTAGGTTGTGTATCTCAAACAATGAGCCGTAAAGTCCTTTATATAGGGTTGGAGCCAAAAGAGCTAATAGTGAGCAAAAATGGAAGTCCTAACACTATGATTTCCAAAAATCTAGAAATGATCAATAAAAAAACATGTTGATCGATCATGGGTAATCGATCAGATCATCAAGATGATCGATTAGTTTTGACCATTGAATAGTAACTTGATAAGTGATCAATCTTGATCAAAGTATGGTCACATCATGGTTGATCGATCATGATATAAAAATGACCAGTCATGTTAGAAAATCGGTTTTCAAGGAATTGATCAGTGAGCATCATAAGATGATCGATTAGGATGCCAAAGACTCAAAGATGATCCATCATGCCCAAAAATTGATTTATGAATTCGATGATTATGGCTAAGTTTTGCTTGCTGATCAAGAATATGCAAAAACTATAAGACTATTTTTCAACACAAAATAAAAGAGTCAAATTCGTAAGTAGTACCTGGGAAATACATAAATACCTAGGTTCTACGTAATGTTTTTTTTTTTACTCAAAAACTACAGAGGTGTCGCATGTTCAACATGCGACACCCCTGAAGTTTTTTTTTTACCCAGGAACTGCGTTAGTGTCGCATGTTCAATATGCGCTATAGATAGCGCATATTCAACATGCGATATCGACCCTAATTAAGACCCGCGCCCAGCGGCCTTCTCATTTCCCCGCGCCCTTGCCCGACTAAGTCCTTCCTCTCCAGCGACCAGCCGCCCCCGACGCCCTCCTCTCCACCCTCATCTTTTGGTCTCCTCCTCTCTCAACAACACCCATTTTGGTCACTCCTAGCCCCGCGGAACACTCCTTTTCCGTGTTTTCAGTGATTGTCACCGTCCTAGTCGTCCCCGCTTCTCGTTAGGGCTAATCACCTGCTGCGAACAATTGGACTTGGTAAAACGTTTTTTTTAATTTTTTTTGTATCATATGCATATTATTTTCATTTCTCGAATGTATGACGTTTGCTTGTGCGTTGTGTCACGTATTAGGTTAGAATGGAGCAGTTGTATTGTATGTGTCATTTGAGTAGTACACTCATGTCCGGATCGTCAACCAACGTGAGGGGGTTTGTGTTGACTCCTAATATGACGTTCGATGAGATGTTGAACTTGGTTTGCCGTAAGTTCAACTTGGATGTTGACAGTCAAAAAATCCGATTATTACATCGCGTCCCTCGAGGCCCAGGGGAGGAACCATCATTTTCATCTATTGTCGATGATGATGATGTGCAGACAGTTATTGTGTACGCTCGGACCATTGGGAAATCAATGCCTACCGATATTTATGTTGAAGATGTATCTGTGAGCGAAGTCCCAACTGTTATGACTAACAAGGAATCGTCTGGAGTCCCGAGCACACAAGCAGCAGTTGTCCGCAGCACGCCACCAAGAATTGTCCCAACCACGGGACCCGACCATGATACGGATGCGCCTGTAACGCAGCCAAGCACGGTTCAGGATTTGGGCTTGAGTGAGCCGTTGCTGCGAGAGGTTAACCGGATGGATCAGGATTTCATCCCTTGGGGTACCGATGATGACCTGGAAGAAGGTAGCGAAGATGTCGAAGATGATCTGATGGACGAGGAGCTCCCAACTGATGAACAAACCGCGCATACTATTACACCCCGTATACCCTTTTTTGGGGTTAGAGGGTCTAATACTCGTTCAACATATGAAGACGACATTCGAAGCAAGTCTAGACTTGATGGTGTTGCTGACGAAATCCGCAAGGGTAGGACGTTCAAATGTAGGGAGGATTTGGTGTACGCTGTGAAGAAGTTCCACATTCTATCACATTTTGAGGGGGAAAGTACATGTGGATTGGAGGGCGAAACACAGCTTGTATATTGCACGTTGGGAAGAGCGGGAAGTTAGAACTATTCGCATCGATCAGTCCAGAGGGGTATTCGCGACGCCCGCATACGAGCAATGGTATGGGACCATTACTCGAAGATTTATCGGACGTTTGGGGGCAACCCTGGCAAGCAACGTAAGTACTCGAACTATAACTTTTTGGTAAATTAATTAACCAAATTGTTTCAAATTTACATCTACGTATTTTCCTTGGATGCAGCTCGCTCTGTGGAGCCGTGTCTACGACATTGGACACGAGGAATGCCGCGAGATTGCGGCACAAGCGAAGGCGGAAATGACGGAGTGGCTGTCATTACATTTTGCGGATGCAGTCACGTTACATGACGAGCGTGCAGATGTGGCCAGGGAGGAGGCAAGGCGGGGAAGGGCAAGAGGACGGGGACGAGGAAGAGGCCGTGGTAGGGCACGTGAACAAGTCGCGGAACCCATGGACTTTGAAGAGGCCGCTGCGGAGGATGATAACATTGAGCAAGGAGACTACTTCACACCTGCCACCGAGCGACCAAGAGAGGACTTGCCAACGCCTCAAGCACCGTTGAGGCAAGGATTGGACCCCAGCCAGACACGACCAACTTACTGCACACTAACGCCGCCGTCTATGCCTACATTCGAGGAAGATGCCGCAGGACCCTCTCAAATCCACATGATAGACGAAGCGAACCGTCTATTACCGTTCCATCCTCCAGATTCTACGATTACATACCATCGGAGGAAAAAACGTTGAATTGTAATCAATGTAATTTTTAATATGATGCAAAAAATGTAAAGTGTATTCATGAACAAGTCTATATTGAAATGTCTTCTTTGATGTTTGGAATGTCTACAGTGTTTGCATTGTCTGGAATGTTTACAAAAATGTCTATTTACATTAAAAACATGGGAATGTCTACAAAAATGTCTTTCCAAGGGTTTTTAAAAACTTGACATTCCAAAGCCCACACTTGGACAGCCATTTTCGCCGAAAACTTTACTGTAAAGATGACGCATTTTGAACATGCGTCATATGTTCAATTTTCAAAGCCCACACCTGCCCCAGTCATTCCGATGAAAATTTCCTGTAAGGATAACGCATATTGAACATGCGTTATCCCTTCATGTCGCATATACAACATGCGATACCTATACAGTGAATTTCGAGACCTGCGATACCTGTACAGACCATTTCGATAGGAATTCCCTGGACATATGTCACATGTTGAATATACGCTATCTATAGCGCATATTGAACATGCGACACTAACGCAGTTCCTGGGTAAAAAAAAAACTTAAGGGGTGTCGCATGTTGAACATGCGACACCTCTGTAGTTTTTAAGTAAAAAAAAACATTACGTAGAACCTGGGTATTTAAGTAATTCCCAGGTACTACTTAGGAATTTGACTCCAAAATAAAAACTATGTAATATGTTACATCAATCTTCTTTACTTATCATTAATCTCCAAAATCTTTAATTCACTTGAGCTCTTGGAATGGGTTTTTCATCGAGTCTTTTGATAATCTGATTCCAAGCAGTGAGCCTTCAAACTGTGTTTTTCGTAATCGTGCCTTATGCTTTGATTTGGTTTCATAGTTTTTTCTACATTTTTCATCATTAAGCTACAACCGGAAAAGTTAATATCAAGTTACAAAACAAATATAAAACAAGAGCATTAGCAAAATCTAAATCACTAACAATTAGATTGTTGCAATCTCGATTCTGCAACTATATCTTTTACGACCACATGTAGTTACAAGAGCCATGTATAACCATATTACCACCACATTACGACTACATAACGATCATGTTCTTGGTCACAAATTTCACTTTTCTTGCAGTACTCTCAATGCAAAAATTCGACGTGGATACATAATAGATGGTTTCAATGCTAAGATATAGGAGCCCTTCTAATGAGGTGGGTCTTTCCTGAAATTCAGAAAGCCACTATCAAATTTGTAAATTACGTAACAATATTGTAAATTTGAACTGCATATTGTAAAATAATGATGATAATACAGTTATGTAAAATATATCATCCATATTGTAACAAACATTTAATGTCAAATATATTAATATTTTCATAAATCTTTCATGACATACATATTATGTTAATATTTAGTATTAAATTTATGGAGTTAGAATGTGTAAAATAAATAGAATAAATGCTTAAATTGATGTGGCTTTCCATGCATCCAGGAAAGGTGCACCTCATTGGAAATATTTCCCTAAGATATATTCTATTTAAGAAAGCGTACACAAATACATAATTAATTGAAACCTATGATTATATATAAAAATAAAAAATAAACTTATTATCAGCAAGATCCATCTAAATTCATGAATAACATTACACTCTTCATTGCTAATTGGAAATTTATCTTCACAATCAATCCTTGAATCAAAGAAAATTTTTAAAATGACTGATAACTAACAAGAACAAGGATAAAAGATGCATTGACCCATATGATTGCATATAAATAAATGACTTTATAAGTTTATCTCAGGGTAATTGAACGTTTAAAAGGTGCCAATAAATATTTGAATCCTTGATTGCAACATTATGTTAATTATGACCAAGCGCTTCCATTTTTATGTTTTCAATTGAGTGTGATTGTTATTAATGCTTGTAGATATTTTTAATTTGTTGCTATTTTTTACCATCTTCGACAACGAGCTTTGGCTTTACACACTTCTTTCTACAAAATGTTTTGGGACTGTTAGGGCCTGTTCGTTTGGAGAATAGGCCCGGAATAAGGGGCCTATTCTCCTTTCGATACGGATTTCTATGGTACGACTATTCCTCCTCATTCTATCTTATTTCACTCTTATTCCTATCTTTATCCCACCTTACCTATATTTATTTCACCTTATTCTCCTTATTTCTATCCTCCATCCGAACAAAGAATAGACCCTTATTCTCCTTATTCCCCATTCTTATTCCTGCTTATTTCCGAACCGAACGGGCCCTTAGGGTTTTTAATTGGAGATTGTTGGGATAGAAAGAAAATGTATCTTGACGTTTATCACCTAAACTTTCTTTCATTGGAGGATAAGGAAGATTTGATTTGTTGTAGAATTCCCCAATGAATTTTCTCAAGATAAAATCTCTTGTTTAGGCCTTTGGTTTTTTTTTCCATACAGGACTTGTAGTGAATATGTTTGAGGTTCTAATATGCAAAATAACTTATTTCTAAGAAAATTAAGGGGTTTTATCACTTGTGTTCCTCTGAGATATTGCAATATCATTTATGTCCCTCCCTTTTTGAGAATATCAGTTGTGCCCCTAAATTGTCATTTTATCACTTGTGCCCTTCTGTTACTTTAGTCATCAATTAGTTGAACTTAATCATGATTTTTTTCAAACCATAGTGCAGTTAAGATGGGTGTTATTGTCCAATCCCCTCCAATCCCTCCATTTGAACCTTCTCCTCCACCCAATACCTCATTCGTGCATCTTTTCTAAGAGAGCGCTCAAGATATAAATATACATCAATCAGTCCAAACTCCTCTTGCAACACAATATGTACATCTGCACTCAAGGTCGGGGTGATGTGTGGTCTTGCTGGAGAGGCACTGCTGAAGAGGAAGAAGACGATGAAGTGGTCGACTTTTTGAAGATGCATCTTTGCAACTGGAACAGCTACGACCTTTCGATGGTCGTGTTTACAACATTGCCCATGGGTTATTAAGTGAAGGTCCTCCCCGCCCTTAACGCAAGCATTATTCGTGTTGTAGGTGACGCGCTATTGGGTGCAATGTTTGAAAAACCGGACCGGCTGTCGAACCGGTCCTTTGTCAAGTTTGGTTTGACCGGGTCGAACCAGTGGTCCGAACCGGTTGAACCGTTAATGACATCAGCATGACGTCATCTTCTATATAGATTGATAAAAAATCGGACCGTTCATTTCAAAGAGGTTGGACCGGTTGAACCGGATCATAAATAGGTGAAAAAATAATCTTTTATACTCATGGTATAGAATGTACTTATAAAAAGAGAAGTTTTCAATCCAAAGATAGAGATCTTAATTCTAGAGATTGAAACAAGCTCGATGTGGAATACTCATGTAAATCCGAAGATAAAGTTGTGTCCCTCTCAAAATGTGATATAATAGGACAATAGATATTTTCTCAATGATTTCTCCTGTTGCAATTATATGATTTAAGGAGACCTGACGTTGTTTTGGTTCAAGGGTTATTACTTATTATATTGGTGACTTCAACTCTTGATGACACAATCTCTACAGAATGTCCACAACCACGGATATCATTCTAATCCACCCACCACCTCCATCCTTCAGCATAAAATCTCCCATCCCCAACTCCCATCTCTCCCAATCTAACACAACCCATTGAACCCACCTTCGAAGATCCTACATCTCAATCTCCTGTATCCGGGATCTTAAGCCATTTTTAGGACGTTGGTAGTTAGCAGCATCTTTGTTTGCGTGTAATTAGGTCACAGGGGATGAATACAGAACAAAGTTAACAAACAAATAGTGAAACGAAGCCAAACACCTGATGGGTTTCAGAAATCCAACCGTTAAAAAAACAAAAAATTGCCAAATGAGCTCACCAGCTTCTGCAGGTTCTGCATGAGGGAGAGGAATCCGAGATTTGTTTGTGTGCAGCTTCGCCGATGGAGGCGGCGTGCCAACATCTCCTTCTTGATTGTACTGGTGGCAGTGACCTTATGCTAGGGAGCTGCTTTGAGTATGAGGTCAGTCTGTCAGTGGGAGCATGTGGGCGGCGTCTCCTTCTTGTTGTTGTCGTGGAGCAGAAGAACTTGACGATGGGGTGGGTACTGGGTTGGCGCAACTAAATGAGGGCATCTACTCTCTCGAGACCTTTGGGTTTCCCAAAAAGTAGGTGAAATGGGTTTTTTAGGTCCGATCCGGTTCGGTCGAACCGGTCCGGTTTGACCGGTTCATATACGGTTCAGCTCTTTTTACTTCAAATGTATGAACCGGCTGGACGGACCGGAAGTCCACCGGTTCCTGGTTGGACCGGTTGGACCGGCCGGTCCGGTTTTTAAAACATTGATTGGGTGTCATCCCGACAGCCTTCATCAACTCAAATAGAGAGATCGCACCGGCGAACATCCCATTCCATGCGTAAGCGGCTATGAGAGCAGAGTATGCGTAAATAGTGTTTGGCATTTCCATTGGCAATCACAGCATCGAGGAGCTCCTCGGCGAGCTCAGCCCTGCACATATTCCCCAACACTGCAGGGCCATGTGGTGGTCACCTTGCTCGTCGATATCGTGTATCAGGAAGCTGTAATCGTCAGCGTCAAAGAGAGCAAGGTCGAAGCTCTGGAGGAAGTTGACGGTGCTCTTATCATCAAGAGTGAACATGGCCAAGTTGGGTGAGGTAGTGGAGCATGAAGGCAGAATGCAAGCAAGCAACACCAGCAGAGTAGTGGGGGTGACTAAGGTTGCGCTGGGAGACGGCCCGGGTGAAGCAAGCGCCATGAAACTCGAGGATGCCAGAGTCGGAGGGGAGAGAGAAGGGAGCCTCTAGGAGGGGTTGTGGTCACGGTCGTGGTTGCACGAGTGCTTGTGGAGGAGTTTGAGGGGGTTCTGGATAGGGTGGGGCATCGTAGAGGGGTACGAATAAAGCGGAGGCGTGGAGGAAGCCATGGCTACTTCGATCGAGAAGATCGCAATGGTATCCGAGAAAGAGTGGGTGGATGTTGGAAGGAAAGAACACAAGTTGTGGAGGAGGGGATGGAGGGGGCAGAACTGAGGAGGAAGGGTGGAGGAGGAGGAGGTATTGGAGGGGCGAGGCTGGGGAGGAGAGGGCAAAGGAGAAGGAGATTGTCGAAGGACGGAAGAGGGAGGAAGAGTGAAGGACATATCTACCCAAGATAGTCGATTTTATTACCTTTGTATCCCAAAATTTAAAGTTTGTTTGAGATGCAGATGAATGGCAACTAACCCGAGAGGCACAAGTGATAAATGTGAAAGAAGTTAGGGGTACAAGTGATATTCCAAAAAAGGGTGAGGCATAACTGATATTGCAATATCTCAGAGGGGCACAAGTGATAAAATTCCAAAATTAAGTTATAATAATTTATAAACTAAAGATTATTAGACTATTGTCTAATATCATTTTTGCACTGCCTGTGAACACAGAGCAATGCCAAACCCCGGATTGCCAAAAGGAACTTCCAGTTCTAACCTCATTTTTTTCATTCATAGATGAAGATTTTTTAAATAAATTCACCATGTTTAATCCTTCTATCTAACTATATTGTATTTAGTAGATTATATCACCTAAAATTACCAGGGGCCAGCATAATGAGCAGAGGACAAACCTAAAAAGAACTACAATTTATTCCCAAACAATTTGAGCAAAGCCCAAGCACAACCCAGTGATTGTGCATATTTTTTCCACTTGATTCCAAAGATCTGATTCAGATTTGTTGCATACATCTAAGATAAAAGTTTCATGAAAGAAGAAAAGGAAGAGGCTGAAAATCAAACCAGTTAAGCAAATAAAGGGTGCAAACGCCAAGAAGATCTTAAGCAAGTGAATATGCCCATAGAAAAAGAGAGCCAGTGGCTCACTCCAGATCAATGACTCTTGGCAGCATAAGCGACAGATACAGCAGCAACGACCGTGGATGCGGAGGACACCCACGCCCAGAAGCCACTCCTTCTCTGGGCATCATCAATTGTATCACGCAAAACACAAGCCTCGCGTCTTGCCGCCTCCACCTCCTCTGCCTTCAACTTGTAAGCCTTCTTGAAGGCTTCCAATTCCATAACGAAAGGCTGAAGCTCCTCTTTCTCAGACGCATCAATCTCATCTTCCACCGCAAAGCCATTGCTGCCATCTTGTTTATCTCGTATACCATTTACCATGCTCCTCAACATGGACAGAGCTCGATCCGAAAGTTTCTTGGCAGAAATCAGCTTCCTCGACAAGTCCTCCAGTCTTTCGCAAGCATTGGCAAGGTTCTCATCGACCAAAGTCTTATCCTCCAAGAGACTGTGGAGGTTCCTCTCATTTTCTGCCTTCTCTGTGGTAACCTTTTCAAGGGTAGCTGTCAGCTTACCAATCTCTTGTTGGTCATCATCTCTGCTCTTCTGTAGGCTCTCGATTTGGCAAGTACGAGCCGTTGCAATCTCGATTTGTTGGTCGAGAATTTCGCGAAGGGAATTGCTTTTGGATTGCATCACAGTAATGGTCTCTGCCTGTTCAGAGCATGATTTCTTCAGTGATGCTATGGTCGAGTTCAGCTCCTCGACCTCCTCCTCAAGCACTGAAATTCGGCCCTGCTGCTTCCCCGTCAAATGTTCTATCTCCTTCTTTCCACGAACAACATCATTTAGCTGCCTCTCCAAAGAGGGAATCAGTATGGATTGCTGATAAATCACTTGCCTAAAGCCTCTGGAGCTCGCAATGCACTCTTCCATCAGTGAAGATAAATCAGAAGCTATTTCCACCAAATCGTCGCCATGCTCTTCCAATTTCAGAAGCACAATATCTTCTGTTAAAACATCTTCCAAAGACGACACGAGTGACTTGACCTCGTCTTCAAGCTCCCCCTTCATCCGCTCAAGCTGCGAAGCTCGCGAGCTCGTAGCCTTGGTTTCTTGTGACATCAGTTTGATATGCTCCTTCAATTCAAATATTTCAGCGGAAAGCCGCTCGACTTCAACTCCAAGATCCTTATTCACCTTCTCAAGATCACGAACCTTTTTGCTCTTCACGTTCCCATCCGACTTTAGGAATTCGGCCTCCTCTTTCAAACGGTTAATATTGCTCAAGAACTCGGACCTGACGGTTTCCAACATCTCCTCGCTCTCTCTCTTCAAGTCCTCCACCAGTAGGCCTTTCTCCAACAGCAGCACCTGAAAGGCCTCTCCTTGCTCCTTAATCTCGTCGGAAAGCGCCCTGCGCTCGATCCTCGCGCGTCCAAGTGCCTCCTCCAGTTGCCGCACCTTCTCCTCCATCTCATCCACGCCCGCCTTCGCCTGCTCGTTCGCAGCCTTCGCGTCTTCCAGGGACCTGCACAGGGAGCCCTTCTCCTCCAACCTGCTCTCGAGATCTCGAGCGACCTCGTCTCGGAAGAAGGCGACCTGCGCGGCGACGGCCGTGAGGACGATGGATTCCTGGAGGGCGGAGGAGAGGGAGCGGTCGTCGAGCTGCGAGCGGAGGAGCTTAACGTGCTCCCTCTTCTCCATGGTCTCCTTCACCAGGAGGTCGTTGAGGGATTTGAGGTTGTCCAACTTCGCGCGGTGCTGCACCTCCGCCGGCACCTCCACTGCTGAGGGCGGTGGCGGTGGCGGAGCGACTTTCTTCTTCGCCATCCGATGAGATGGGAGTTAGGGTTTGGCGTGTGGCGTAGAGGTGATAAGGGAGGCGAGGCGGGATGTTCGTTTTGTATTTATGGGGTCTGGGGTTCCGAACGGAGGAGTGAGAAGAAAAGTGTAAGTGGGGGTTCGAATTTGAATTTGGGGATTTTGCACTATGACCTTAGAAAAGCTTGTCTATTAAAACTGTGAACCCTATAATATTTATACTTACGTCACGATCCCTGTCATCCTTAATCTCTGAGTAAGTAAAGATTAATTAATGGGTCATTGTGTGATTTACAAGATTCGTTGCTTTACCTTCCACCTCTCTCTCTCTTTCTGTACGCCAAGCAGAAAGCTAGTAGAGCAATCGACTCTTTCATCCACGGCTTCCCTTAACAAGATAGTCTTAAGAACTCCGTTAGGGCTGGCTTAGTTTCCCTCAATGTGGAATCGAGCTCATGAGCTCACAACAGCATGAGTTATGCTAATTTTGTAGCTCTACTAGCTAATAAACTTCTATTTATGTATTATCTATGTCACGTCAAGTGTTCTATGGATATAAATTATTTAATGCTCAAAAATCTGAGTCATGCTTTTTGATAATGCTCAAAATTATTTCAATATAATCTTTTTTTATTCTTCTTTAGATTAGATAATCTATCATGCAAGGGAAATGGATAAAGGAATATAAAAGTGTGATCTTAGTCATGCTTTTTTATAAATAAACTCTCTGATTTCTCTCGCTATTATTCTAAAGACTAGAGGATTTGCTTACTCTTATTATTCGCTTGATGACAAAATAAGATTTTGATATGGACCAAGTTATTATTATTTCTTTTTACTCCTTCATATTGAGTTGTTCGACTTTTTCCAATTAATGATTAGTCACAAAAGGACTGTCTTTTTTTAGGAATATTTCATGTCCTGACTCTCCTCTGCGTATAATTATAAATGGCAGGGCCTTTTCTAGTAAAAAAACCCTTATCCCAAGCCAAGAAAAAGTCATTCCACTATCTATCCCCCCTTAAACCCCTCCCCCCCCTTTCTCCTTCAACTCGAGTATATGTAGGTCAAATCATTCGATACCCTAACATCTAGCTCTCTCTAAGAAGTTCTCCTTACAAGATCTTTATTTCTTTCTCAGATAACACCAAGGGCATGGCATGTCACTTATGATAAGCTCTAAATTATATCAAAAATTGGTTTATGTAGTCTGAAGAGTATTATAATAGTTGTTCGGGAGAGAAATTCGCACGAAGATGACATTAATCAATTATACCGCAAAATCATGGCATGATACCCCACAACAGAGAGAGAGAGAGAGAGAGAGAGTGAGTGCGTGAGTAGCAGCTACAAGGTCAGGGTCCAAGCTTTTAAATTGTTGAGGCGGCTTTCTGGCTTGACTTAAGGAGAGCAAGAGGCTCTTTCCCTTTCCAGTGGTGATGGGCATGTGTGTGCCTAAGCATCTTAGTCAACGGGTAGCCATTAGTTTCAATGATTGGAAAACTAGATTGAAACATTATCTCAATCTTAGGTCAGTGGGTTGAATGATAACTAAAAATTGTATATATCTTATTATGTAATCAAATAATATTGTAGTAATCATTGTGCGAAAATTCTAATGTAAATCAAACCAAAATTACTATCTTTTTAATTCTCCTCAAAAATATTAAATGTGAGACATAATGGATGTATTCCAAAATTAAGAGATGTTATCATATCATAAGCTATCGCAAAGATAAGTGGTCATCTCAAAATTATATAATCCATTATGTTTCTATCTACAGTATTTATTCCTTCCTCGTCTAAAAGATTTTTGCTTTGTTTATTAACTCTTATCTGATGAGCTATGTAGAGTCGCACACAGGTCCTCACGATAAGTGATCATATCATAATTATATAATCCATTATATTTCTATCTACTGTATTTATTCCTTCCTCACCAACAAGTGAATAAGATTGTTGCTTTTTTCGTGTGAAGAGCCTGTAGAGTCGTGCACACATCCTCAAGATAAGTGATCATATCATGATTATATAATCCATTATATTTTGATCTATAGTATTTATTCTTTCCTCTTCAACAAAGGGAGAAGATCATAGCTTCATTTCTTTATTCTTGGTTGAAGAACTCTATAGCGTCGCACACACTTCCTCAAGATTGATTTTATCATAATTATGTAGTCCATTATGTTTCTATCCATAGCAATTGTTCCATCCTCATCAAGGGAGAAGATGTCTGAAGAGCTATGTAGAGTCGTGCACATGTCTCCCCTTCTCTTTCTGTGTGTTGGGGGGATGGGGGGGAGGAGGGTTGTGTTCGCATGTGTGCTTGCAGACTGGCATGTGTGTGTGTGTGTGTTATAGATAAATGGGATACCTTCCATGTTGTAGCCAAGTAGCTACTCTCCCTCTGTTTTAAACATCGAATACGATTAATATTGTGCATCCCTTGCTTCCTTAGCATCATATCCATATGTACTACTCCCTCTTAATGCTCCTAATAGGTATGTAAATGTGAAATTTATTTCAATCATTTTAGGTATATGATGGATAAAAAATGAACAGTGACTTACATATGAGTTGGATCAAGAAGAGGAAGTAATGGTTATGGATATGACTCAAGTGAAACACACAAAATGTGTTCGTGATGAGCATTTTGAAAATGTAATGCATAATGAGGGGATGATTAAACCATGTAATGGTTTATAATTTTCATCAAAGGAAGATGTTTATGAATTTTACAATAACTATGCCAAGCACTTTGATTTTACTATTAAATATGGCAGTTAATTAATACAAAACAAACCAAAGCCATTATATATAAATCATAAGGACAAAAGGCTATGAATGATCAACTCGGGTAAGGAATAGATATTAAACAACATCGAGAGATAAGAGAAATGTGCAAGGCTAGATTATATGTTTCTGTAAATTATATGTAAATACGAATGGTAAAATAGTTGTTGAAGATCATTACACTCCTTGACATCTCCATGAAAACATGAATGTTGAGATCATCGTAAAATATTAGATGCTTCAAGAAACTTGATTGATACACTCATTGAATGTGGACTCAGCCCTTGAGAGAAATGCAGTTCTTAATACTATCGATGAAGATTTGATTAGCACACATGATTTGTGTTGATCACCAAAAGTTACAATATAAGAATAATATCAATGGGAAACGCATGTGCAATTTGAAGTATTTCTTGTTTAAAAGTCCGATGATAATTATTTTTACTTTTATTATGAAAATGATGAGATTCTTACAATATATAGCATCTTAATTTTGTGTTAATGGTTGGTCCATAGTATCCTCCTTGATTTTTGGTGATATTTTTGTCTTTGATGTAACACATAAAATAATTTTTTCCAGTATGTGATTTGCCCCTTTTACCGGAGTCAGACAATCATAGGCAATCAAAGTTATTTGATTGTGATGTTCTCGCGGATGAAACAAAGGAAAATTTTAGCACCAAAGTCTATCATTATTGATGAAGCCAAAGATATGTGTAATGCAATAGCTAAGGTTTCCTTATACCAAACACCATTGTTATTCATGGCATTTTGAAAAAAATGCAAGTCATCTTAAGGGCCTAAAGTATAAAATTACTACTTTCAAAGAAGACTACAACAAGTGTATCCATGAATCTGAAATAGAAGATGAGTTTGAAAATAGATGACTTGAGATAAAAGATTATTACAATATTGACGGTGAGTCACGCCTTGCAAAAATATGTAAGGAAAGAGAACATTAGGTGCCACTTTACCTATGTGATGCCTTCTTTGCATGAATGATATCAAGTCAGTAGTTTGAGATTATGAATGCTTTTTTATGATTTTCTTAATGCCAATACTTCACTATCTGATTTTATTCACCAATATGATAGATCACTTACTTCTAGACGAGATGTTGAGAAGAGAGCTGATTTCAAGACCATGAATACTAAACTTGTCCTCTTTTCGAAGCATCTATTAAAGCTCGGATAGAGCAAATTTACATGTAAATATCTTTTGAGATATTCTAAGAGGAATTTAAACATGAAATTGTGTACATGACAACATAAGTCGTTAATAATGGAGAAATGATATCATTCACAGTTGAAAGATTTGTTGTTCATGGGAATAACAAGTAGTTACTATTGGTAATATGGGTCAACTAATATGCTATTGTAGGCGTAAAAAAATTTGAAGTGACAGAATTCTTTGTCGTCACATGTTACACATTATGGGAATGGTTAGTCGATTGATGGATCAAGGGATTTCCAATTAGATGGTCTATCAATGATAGATATACTCTAGCTACTTGTTGTGTTGATAGAGGTATTATAAAATTAAAATTTGGAACTCAGATCATAGTATGGTTGTAAGAGGATGGATCACATTAATCGGTGGAAGCATGCAACTTAAATTCGCATGACCGAAGGGTTAGTGAATCATGCATGGTAGTAAATGAGCAAAAGAAAATGTCATTCTCAAAAGATCCATAAAGAGCGTTCAAACTGAATTCCATTATTATAACACCAACAAGGGTATATTTGCCTAAGAAAATCAATTTTGTTGTATAACATGACATTTTTTCAAGTGGGCATGCTTATATCCACAACAACAATGTAAATTATCCATACCACATCGAAAATCATGATGAGTCCAAAGCACAATCTTGAGTACTCGGTCAACCCTATTCTTCATCTGAAATTGACAAAAAAAAGTTCATGAACATAATACATAGTGTGCATCGATATCCGTGCATGAGAATTCTAACGATCTTTTAATCCATTGCATTTCACGTACTTGAGTTCTAATGAAAAAATATCATTACATGCCAAATGATTCCCATGCATGTCTAAGTTTGTTTTTAAACATGTATTTCTTACTTCATTCATAACCATGGGTACACATAATAATATGCATAAGAATTCATATAACATACATTTATTTCATCTTGTATGGCCTATTTCATAAAATTCATGGCATATGCATGCTTCCTTGTCGTATAAATCACTTTGCATGTTAGATCTTTAAGATGACTTTTGTATGACTTTTGATGGTTTACTTTTCTTAAATCATTTTCTTACATGACTTTTCATAACATTTGCACATATATACTTTAACAATGCAACAATTGCACGTGTGCCTTTGCATAAATGCCTTAGCATGCTATCATTGCGCATGAGCCCTTAACTTATTCAATATTTAGAGTTGTCTTGATTATTAAATCCTTAGGTGACTCCAGTGCAGGGACAATGCCAGGAATATCTATTCAGAGACACTGGGATATTATTTATTATAACTATCAATTATCATTTTTGTTGCAACATTTGTTGGATTTCAAATATCGTACAATGTATAAGAAAGGACGGTAAATATTTCAGTACAAAGATTTTTTTTCAAGAGATTTTACATAAAAAGACCTATAAAATTGAGATTTTACATAAAAACACTTACAAAATTGAGATTTCACACCATTATCCTTGAAATTTTCTATTAAAAAATATTTTTGTAAAATTCTTTATTTTATACGAATGCCCTTCGGATAATGTATCATTAAGTAACACCATCATATCTAGATTTTTTAAATATAAAAATATATTTTTCTGTACTTGTACTTTTCTTAACCATTTATTCTTTTATATACTTTATTCTCAACCTATATTCCTATAACTTTTTCCCTACGTTCCATTGCCATCATTAACTTGATGCTAGAGCTTCATGCAATTACTACAAGCTTGTCTTTAAATGCCTTCTCCTCTCCTCCACATTAATGTGTTATATTCTTTGAGTTGAAAATTCTTAATATGTGTTCTCATTACACCTTTATTATGTGTATAAAATAATTGAACGCCAACTATATACTTTCTAAAGTATAATTATAAATAATTTTATCAAAAATTCACCTATAATATTATATTATAGGAAAAGATTCAAAATCTAAGATATAAGGGGAAGTACTATGAAATACCTTGTATGTATGGATGCGAATAAAATAATACATATGTATATATTCCTCTATCATATTCGTACCTATTTTATATAGATTGCAATATATGTGTGCTTATCCAATTTAAAGTATATACTTTTCCATATATTTATTATTAAATAAGTACATTTAACATACTTGTATCATGTATAAACCATCTAATACAATATATTTAAGCTAATTTATAAAATAGTTCATATATTTTCTGATTTGTAAGTTGTTTTATTAGGAATTATTTTTAAGGATATTGTAACATAACTTTCAAATCTATCAGTATATATATATTCACGTTTTAATTAGTATCAAGACATAATTATTATTTATATCTGTACATATTCATCTGAAATTAGGGATGCAAACGTATATGAATATATCTCTACCTGGTCTGCCATTATTTATTTGGGATTTATCACTTGTGCCCCTTCGAATATCGCAATATCAGTTATGCCCCTATCTTTTTGATAATATCAGTTGTGCCCCTCACTTCTTGCAAATCTATCACTTGTACCCATCGGGTTAGTTTCTGTCCATCCCAAACTCAAACAGACGTTATCTTTAGGGACACATCAGGAATTAAATTTAAAAAATGGATTGAAATGTCATCTTCCTCCCTTCTCCTCCTCCTCTGTCTTCTTCCTCCCTTCTCCTCCTCTCCCATCTTCTTCCTCTCCCACTTGTTGCTGCCCAGACCTCCCTCCACCCCTCCACCCCGACATCCCTCCTCCGCCTCGACCTCCCTCCACCCCATGCTGCCTCTCCTCCCCGACCTCCCTCCACTCCCTGCCGCCACTTCGCCCCGACCTCCCTGCCGGCCTGACCTCCCTCCACCCCCTGCCGCCCCTCCGCCTCGACCTCCCTGCCACCTCGACCTCCCCCCACCCCCTGCCGCCCCTCCGCCCCAGCCTCCAGGCCGCCCCGACCTGTTCTTTTCAGACACATATAAAGTGATTTTAAAACATCTATGAAGCCGTCTTCTCCATCCAAGTGCAGAACAAATGTGCTCGGACTGTTCAGACTGTCTCGTCTAGGAATGCAGTTCAACTTTTCCACTAGCAACCTTCTCAATCTAAGAATCCCATCCAGAGGCAACACAGAGAACAACCTCACGATTTTGCTTAGAAGGATCAACACTTTCTGCACCTTTATGAACACATTCGAAACCAAGTTCTTTCCAGTATGGATAACCTTCCTCTTCCATCTTCTGCCATCGTCAAAAGGCAGATGCTTAACTTTCCAATCTTTCAACCACTCCACCCAATACTCCTCTATTGTGAACTCCTTCCAGAAGCCCCGGCTACCTCTGAAGTTCCTTGCGTTGAACCATCTGATTACAGGGGCCACAGAGCCCACTAAAATGGTGGCCGCCTGCGAGTAGAAGACCACCTTGGTGGACCATCCATAGTCGGAAACCCCGCTACAGAATTTGGAACCGTGGAAACGCGACCAGAACTAGGCTTCGACCAAGATTCCCACGGCAGCGAGGAAGAAGGCTCCGGAAGCTATGCAAGTGGCCGAGCGACCGACCATGTACTGCGGGCTGCCGGTGTGCGCCATAAGCCAGAACTTCTCCACCTCCTTTTTCAAGATCTCCACGAATTGCACATTCTATGCGACCACGGTAGTATAAAGTCTGGAAACGGCGGCGTCGGGATGATCCTCGCCAATGGGTTGTCCAACGGTGAGGGGTTCGTCGAAGACGCCCACGTCCTCCTCCTCCTGGACAATAATACCCCTCTTAACTGCATCAAAGTTTGAAAAACCATGGTTAAGTCAACTCATTCACGGTCAATCTGACGGAAGGGCACAAGTGATAACGGCGAAAGAAGTGAGGGACACAACTGATATTACCGAAAAGATAGGGGCATAACTGATATTGTGATATCTCTGAGGGGCACAAGTGATAAAATCCCTATTTATTTTATACATATCCTGACATCAGTATCTGTATCTGTTTTGAAAGGGATATAAGTATGAATATCACACTGATATTGCATATATATGTATGTATGTATGTATGTATGTATGTATGTATATCCATATATATGTTTTCATATATACATACTACTGTAAATTTATTTTTAACTATATAAAACATAATTTTGTACTTCTTTTCATCATATTTGGTATAATTTTAATGATATTGGTACATTTTTTATATTTATATCGTGTGTGTCCTATTCTGTACATTATGTTTATGCTAATCTATGGAGTATTCCTAATCTTACTCGTATGGAAGTATTTATTTTATACATGTTCTAGTTTTTAAGGATAGTACAATTTTAATATACGTAAATATTCATATTCGTATTTTAAAATGGATACGGATATGGTAACATCTATATATGCATCTCTTCATTTGCATCTCTATTTGGAACCCTTTGGGTGCCTTACTTGTTGAGTGCAATTTCTCTCTATATAAAAATTTATTTTTATTATTATTATTAATCTTACTTTATAAATATATAGATATATGTTGAAACTATTTTGTATTTCAAAAATCAATGAGATCAACTTTATACAACATCTTGATGGTTATATTTTTTTAAATGCAAAGCATATAAAATAAAGCTATTATTTGAGACTTGGGAGGAGTTAAGCACTGACCCGCCCCCTTGTCTCCGTCACTGCTCCAGTGGCTTTACCGTCAGCACTAGCGGTTCATGAACATGATATACATGACATTGTAGCTACAACTATAGAGGACTTATCTTTTGCCTCAGTCATTTCCTCGAACCGTACGGTCCTGGAAGGCATTGCCCAAAAGAACTTAGCTTATTGTATGTAAAGTCTTCATGTACATAATGTATCTTAACTAAACCTAAGTATGGCAGTGCTCTCTTGAACCCTAAATTTTATATTCTGCATCATGAGTACTGTGGGATTACGTTCATATAATATGTTACATGTAAAATAGTTATTTGAGTTAATAAGCAAATTTTACATCATGTATTTAGTGGAGATCCGTATAGTATTAGGTGTTGGCAAAAGATACAATTTGAGCATAACACAATGATGTGCGTTCCCAAAGGGAGATGGCTTAGATTTTATAGGTAGTTATTAGCATTATTTAGGTCTTAACTATTGCTATAAAATAGACATTTGTTGTTATATGAACTTAAGAATATATACAATACCTTATTAAATGTCGTGCATGTCTATTTATGCTCAATTTTGTTTACCATGCACTAATTACAACTAACTTGACACTCATCAAAATATATTTAAAAGTTATGAATGAACAAGATCTTGCCCGTTAAGATGACGTGAATCTAGATCTGAAGAATCTAAAGTATTCTGGTATTTTTTCCATCTATATATTTGTCTTGACCTAAAATCAAATTGAACAAAATTATACTTAATGGATTTTAGCTCATCTAATTCATGATTAGTATACGGCTGAAACAATATAATGCTTGTGGAATATGCGTGATTCTATATATTTAATTTGATCAAGAATGAAGGAGACGTCCTATATATCGAGTAATGAAAACAATTATTAGGTCGACTCGGGTTGTCCTGGATTGCATTGACATCCTATGCGTGAAAATTTAAGAAATAACTTCATGTTCGGTACCAGTCCTAAGGGTTCGACACCTACACTTACATATCTTATCTACAATCAAGTCACTACATATATGCGTTATTCTACGATCTGACACACACGTTTGGGTATCTTGTCCAGGATCAAGTCATTACGTGTATGATACGAAATTGGTGCATATATTTATAAATCGTAATATAATTAGGCATCTCCAAACCGTGGTTGCTCGGTTGTGACTCCGTCCATGCTGCCAATCTCCTCGCTTCCTCAATCCGTCGTCGTCTCCTACAATGAATGACTCCCGATAAGATCTCTCTCTAACTCTCTTCTCTCTCTCCTCCTCCTCTTTCTCTCTCTCACTTTGCAAAGGAATAGTGACATTGGGGATATTGACGGTAATGTGTTTTATTTTTATAATGATGAGGGAATTAGTGTGAGAGTAATGCCAATTAAAATTGGTATTTCTAATTTAAAAAAGTAATATGAATGATTGCCTTTCCTATTCTTTTTTTCAAGTAAAATATGTATTTCATTGATCAAAGAACAAAACATTGGACCAATACAGGTGACACACAACCGGCTTAGCTTAGCTAAGACCGGTATAAGAGGGTCCAAAAGAACAGCAGGACAAATTGTATAGGGCAAGAATCAAAACGCCAGATGCGATCAAAGAATCGTATCATAATCTTGTAAGAGGTTTGTCGCAGTCACGAGGGTGGCATTGGGCGCCAGAGAACCACCTATTGTTTCTTTCTTCCCAAAGCAGAGAGATCACCATAGCAAGGAAAAGAGACGCACGCTCTCGAAGCCGGGCATCATTGATGTTAGAAGTGTTGGTCAGGAGGACGCGCAAGGGGGAATCCCATTGAAGAACCAAGCCAATTGCGTTAGAGGCGGCCACGATTACCATTTTGGAGTAGCTGCAGCTTAGGAATATGTGTTCATGGGTCTCCTGAGCCTGGAGACAGAGGTAGCATGGGGATGCAGGGCAGATAGCAAACTGGGCAAGACGATCAGTGGTGGGAAGGTGCCCAAGCACTGCTCTGTAAGTGCAGAAAGACATCCGCGGCGGGATGCTCTTGCTCCAAACGCTCAGGGTCCAAAGGCTGTGGAGGGGTCGCGGGACGGATGAGGTCCACCGCACTAGAGAAAGAGTAGCCCTTGGAGGAGAAGGTCCAGTGAATCGGGTTGAAGGTGTTGGTGGAAACCGCTCTGGAGAAAGAATCCCTGCCCCTTAGGATGGCTCTCCAGACATGGTTATCGGCAGGGGATGGCAGCACATCCCAGATAGAGCGGTTGTGAAGATGCTTACCCCTCATGAAAGAGGCCCAGATGGAGGAATCAGCCGATAGGAGCCTCCAGGTCCAAGAGACCACCATAACATCACGGAGAGTAGCAAGGGAACGGATCCCGATCCCCCCCCCCCCCCAGTCTTCGGGAGGCAAAGAGTAGACCACGAAAGCCATGTCTCTTCCTCCCCCACAGGAAGTCGGCACAACACATGTCAATCTTCTGCACAGTGGCAGAGGGGATGACGGTGGCAGCCGACTAGTAAAGCAGCACACCAGCGATCATAGATTTAAGAAGTTGCGTGCGGCCAGCCATCGAGAGGGTGTTTGCTTGCCAGCCATCAAGCAGGACCCTAACACGGTCAACCAAAGCACCATGGATGGGTGACCTCCTCGAGTATGGGGCAATAGGGATGCCCAGGTAAGATGTAGGGAGGGACTGACTGAGAATGCCAAGCTGCAGAGAGTAGGAGAAGCAGTCATGGAAGCACGTGGGGCGAAAGATCTTGCTCTTCGAAGCATTTATCTGTAGGCCCGAGATTCTGTGAAAATCATTTAGAATACATTTCAGTTCCAAGAGAGCATTCATGGACCCTTTGGAGAAGATGAGTAGGTCGTTGGCGTATATTAGGTGGGTTGGGGTAGTGGACCGACCTCTACCCCAGGTCTTAAACGTGCCTTTGCATACCGCAATCTCAATCAAGGAAGTCAGTGATTCCAGGCCAATGGCAAAAAGAAGGGGGCTCAACGGGTCCTCCTGCCTGAGAATTGTTTGGGCCATTACAAGCGGGTATTTATTAATTTTTTTCAAAAAGTTGTAAACACCTCATTGAGAAGTATAAAAGCACTTCCATCTTGCATTAACACAAGGGCGATGAACTTGTAAATATCCTCAACAAAATTGAGTTGGATTAGATCTTTTATAGGGAATAATGATCATGAGTGCACATAGGATTAGATCTTTATAGCTTTATCACAAGAATCCATTAAAAAAAGAAGAGCTTGTGATCATTTAAGAGAAAAAGGTCATTATGTCTCTACATGTTTAGTATGTTTAGTATTAAGGTAAACTCATAAATTTACTCTTTTCTATTGATATTATTATTATTCAATTATAGCATATTACAAATTGATTCTTCTTTTTTGATTCAGGAAAAAGGGTCATAACCATAAAGCCACTAGGTTGTTCTATGCACTAAGGTACATCTTATGAATATAATTTTTGACCGGTCATATCATTCTTGTAGGTTTATTTTCTTATTCTTGAAGTGGTTGCTCTTATTGGAGAAAGAAAATTTTAGGGGAATGGACGATGATATAGGACTTTGTTGTGAACCTTATTATATGAAACATGCTCAAGATAAGGTATATAATTTTCTTGATATGTTTTAACTGTGTAAATGGTATGCATTGCATAGAATCACACTTTTTTTTGAAATTTTAGCAGGTAATTTTCATATGAGAGAGTTTTGCAACTACTATTAGTGCTATCGAAGAATTTGAAGATTTTTCAAGGACCAACCAGTTAAGTGTGATAGTATGACTTTCAATAGAATTTAATATATGGTTTTTATTATAAAAAATTTTGTACAAAGGAAGATATATCTAAAGTTCTAAAATGGAGCACTATCCCTCATCTTTTTGAAACTATCATAACTTTATTATTTTGTGAACAATCACAAGTTGATCAAGATGTTTTGTATATATGACAAGATCTAAAAATTTGATTATGTGCATGAAGTGAATTTGTGTGCTCTATTGTAATTCTTATAGCATGGCAAGATTATTGTACCAAAGTTATCTTCTTTGTATCTAGGCAATTTTCCCATTTTTTAGTTATTATTATAAATAAATTTTCATATGATTTTATTTAAAAAAATAAAAAAATATAGAAAAGAGTGGATATGTGAACCCAAGGTACATACTCCCTTCTCCATGTTTGTAATTGTGCATTGTGAAGCTAATTGAATACTATGATGATTTTTTTTTTCAATTTTTGCATATTCAGTTGATAGTGAGATGAGAAGTGGCGATTGAACACATGTTCAATCACCACTTCTCATGTCACTATCATTTATGCAATTACAAGTAATAAAAAAAATGCATTTCGACGTAGCCATTCTAAGCGTTCTTCCTTAGCCCATGCACCGAACCTTTCTTACTTGATGACTTGCACTTAAACATTTTGGATGATGATTAATGCATCTAGCTGAGTTCGAACTCTACATGTTGTCTAAGTTAATTTTCTTTGATAACAACTCAAGCTTAACTGGTTGCCATGCATGTAATCCGAGGAAAAATGCGGTACTTTGCAATTAAGTCACAATTCAATTTATCCTTGATAATTTTCTCATAAACCAATCGTGCCAATGAAAGGTTCAACGCGTAATTATGAATGTATGGATAGTCGTGGATGTAAAAATCCATTGTTTAAATTACCTAAAGAAAAATAGTATATCAACATGTTCATCTTCTTCACAATGCTTTAACTTTTATCTTTTTAACGTCTTGAAGTGTTAGCGTATCCTTATCTACTTTGGAAAGAGATACATCTACGAAAACTAATACATTACAATTACTGAAAAATCACAAACCATATCCTAAAATATAGATATTGATATGCAAAGTGCATAAGCATCATTCAGATATGAAATATATAACAAACGGATATCGATTGCACTGCAAGTAATAATGTATAATTAGAAGAAATATTTCCTTGATTAAATAAACTTTTATCTTATCTTAATAATATATATTCAAAATTAGAAGTATACAATAAATTCTTCAAAATTATAATATTCTTTATAAAATATTATTTATAGAAGATCTATAATATAAATTAACGTTTCAAATTCGAAATAAAATGAATTGAATTTGAATATTTGAAATCCAAACTCAAAATAAATTGGTAAGATAACAATTTCGTTTCAAAATTGGATTCGAGTTTGGATACAGAACTTTTAAAATAAAATGGATTAGAGTCATGGTGGATTCAAATGTAATCGATTTGATTAGCACTGCTGGATGCAGTTCCCCTTTGTCGGGATACAGAACAGGATGCTGATATACCTTTTTCATCTGTCATTGTAGACGGGTACAAATTTTTTATTTTGATGGATATGAATATGAATATTTTTTATGGATATGGAATAGATCTGGATATTATTTTTTTTGTTTTTGTAAGATATGAAAATAGACATGTTTTTCAGTGGAAATGGATATTGATTCTATGTGGGTATTATATATACAATTACAATAGTCTTTATGGGTAGACTTATTTGTAAGTATGTTATATGGTTACATCTAATATATTGCAAATGGGAGTTCATTTTAAATTTATAAAAAAATATAGATCTTTATAGTACCTAGTTGCTTGTTATGCAAGTTATATAATTTATCATATCACTTTATTTTCTTTTTATTTTATTATATTTTATTATTTATGTAACCATGATTTAATTAGTTAACTATTATTTTCTGCTTTAAAATGTTGAACAAATAATGTATGATGGATAAAAATACATAACTTTTACCGTACTATATATCTTTTACAATCTAAATAATGGTTTCCTATAATGAAAGAAAAGAACGAATACAAGATACATATATATGATCTATTAAAGAGATAGATATTAACAAACAGATTGAATGCATTATTTGTTTTCACATGTAAGGAGGGTCACCATTTTCTACCTTAGATTTGTGTGATCTTTAGTCAATAATTAAGAGGGGAAGTGAAAAGGTAACATTGAAACAAGTATATAATTTGGGATTTGAATAAAAATATCGGAAAAAAATTTATTTCCTACAAGATTTTACTACTATTTTATACTCCATTTATTTACATGGAATATTTAGCACTAAATTTTATTACTAAGTAACTCTTACTAATATAAAACTTACGGCAAAATCGATGTCATCTTCATCAATTTCAAATAAAAATGGATGTCGATGTGCCGCTCTTTGCAGCTAAAGCGACATATAAGGTTGATAATATATGGAAACATTTATTTCTTTAAACGTTGGGGATGTAGCTCAGATGGTAGAGCGCTCGCTTAGCATGCGAGAGGTATGGGGATCAATGCCCTGCATCTACATGAGAGAGGTACGGGGATCGTTTAACAATAAAAAAATTATAAGAATGATTTTGACAAATATAAATACGAATATTCATCGAATATTTAATTTTTAAGGATGGTTATGGATACAAATGCGATTATTTGAATTTTGGAAGATATTATGATATACATATAAACAAGTATGGTAAGCTTCCTTTACTATATAATCAAACCTTGAGCTTTCTTTTATTATCTGGTTATTTTCTAAGCCAGTGTTTATTATTAAAATTTTAATGTATTTTTTTATGTACTAGATAAACAAATATCCAAAAAAACCATAATGATATACAAGTAAAATAAAAAAATGACAGGAACGTACGTATGAAACTGCCTTTTGTTTTCTACATACGGAGACAAAAATATTAGATTGACAAATGCGTCGGCCTTTAGAAAAAGATTTGTGATAGACTATTTTACTAGTTTTTATCATCATCTAAATGGGACGTATGACCATGATGGATACCAACTCATCTTATGACCTCTGAAATCATGTCCACTTGCACCATAACTCCTATAATATTTGTAATTGCAATACGTCTTGTTCATTTGGAGAATAAACACGAGAATAAAGGTCAATATCTGATTGGTGCGATTCCCAAGAGTACAGTTATTTCTATTTATATTTTATTATTTCATATTATTCTACCTTTATTCCTATCTTTATTCCACATTACATACCTTTATTCCACCTTATTCTCCATATTCTTATCTTTCCAGTCGCACAGAGAATAAATTTGTATTCTCCTTATTCCCCATCTTTATTCCTGCTTATTCCCGAATCGAACGCCTCCTTAGGGGCCGTTCAATAGCTAGGAGATATGGTATAAAGAGAGATTGAGTTGTTGTATCCCTCATTTTTGTTTGTTGCAAGGGAATAGAATTATATGAGATGAGGCGGAATAAGTGATAAATATGTTATTATTCGTTCAGTGGATAAAAAGAGATACGAGATAGAAGTTAGTTGTGTTAGATAAAATTGTTAGATAAGTGGTAGTTACTTGTATTTTTATGACAAGAGAGGTTGAAGATGGAAGGATAGGGTTCATGTTGACTCCAAGGTCCATGGAGGGATAGGGATAGAAATTTCAAATGATAAGGGAGATAGAAGCCTCATATCCCCGGAACGAACTGGGTCGGCCCGTTGGTTTCCATGGATAACCTGGCTTATCTCCCGTTCTAACCATACATTACTGTGTTGGAATTAGTTGTATGGATCCCCATAACTTATTTTTTTATAATATTTTTGAACCACGTTCAAATGTAAAATTTAAATTAAAGATATATTATAATCATAAAGTAGTTAACATAACATATAATAACATATAATCAATGTGACATCACATTTACCATTCTGACCAGCTACTATTCACATGAGGTTACTTCAACCCAACCCAGTTACCAAACATTTGTGGGATTAAGGCGTATGTTAAATAGAGTAAAGTTACAATAATTAGGTAAGATCTTAGGGGTAATGATGCAAGAATCCATTTTTTTTCTAAAATAGGGATGGGCAAATAGTAGACCAATGAATTGGGGGTTTCAAAGTCAATAGGATGTGACCGATGAAGAAGGTTTTGTGTGAATTTGTCAAATGGGATCTTCATGGATTTAACTTGATTTTTAATGCATGTAAGGGCCCCCTCCTCTACCAAACCAGATTTGACTTCACGTAGGTTTCATGGATTCTATCTCTATTTGCATATATATTTATATATGTTAATGTCTTTGCCTGTTCAATGCTCATATTAGTATAATTTAATTGATGTCTTTTTGTGTTGACTTCGGATGCTTGATATTATTGGCTTGATGCCATTGGACAATGGTGACAAAAGCTTCATTTTGCACTTTAATATGATGGTGTTATTTGCATTATAACACCCTTATCATAAAATCATCTTTGTTTATACTCTATTGAAAAGTATGTGATATTTAATAAAATGATTTTCTACCACTGATGTATATTGATGTGAGTAACATCATGAATTTCTTCATGTGGAATACCATAGTTGAATAACTAAAACACTAGTAATTTAGAGTGAAAACTTATTAAGACCAATTAAAAAAATGCTTCTTTTTTCTTTTTTTTAAAAATTTAACAATGAAAATTGTAGCCTTTAACATTTAGTGTCTAGGATTTAAAAAAATTGCAAGGGAAGATAGTGAAAGTTGTATTTGGGCGAAAATTTAAGGTTGGGGCTCTTTTTTGGGACATTTTCAAAACGAGGCTCTCAATTGAGAATCGATTGCATAAACGAAGATATATTTTTTCATCTAAATTACGAATAGCCTCGATAGTGAACTAATAGTCTTACTACTTTCTATTTTGTAATAACCCAATTCCTTTAAAATAAAAAGGTACAATCCCTACTTTAGTTTCACATACTACCATTTTTTGCACCAATATTATGATAAATTAATAGCCTTCACAAAAATAACCTTTTATACCTTGGAAAGGTTATTTTCTCCCAAAAAAATTGAAGAAAATCGAAGGGGACTGGGGGGAGAAGATGTTAATCTGAGGTACATTATTTCCTACTCAACTTAAATAGACTTGATCTCATTTAGTCATAGTATTAATGCATATATTTGCTAGAATCTTTTTGTTAAAGAATGAATTAATATATCAATTATAGGTATGTATGCAGTTGTGATTTTCATTTAACCACTATCTCGAATGTAGCAACATTGGAACTCAATATGTTTTTCCTTGGAAATATTTACATGTTTAGCGAAGCTTATAATGCATTTCATTTGATCCTTTGATCAATTTAAAGCCTAAGTTCTCAAGAAATCACTTATTCAAACATCATATTACATGCAATATATTTAACTATTTATGTATGTCTAGATATACAACTTTATTGCTTTCTTCTCCAAGAAAAAGTTGTCCTACCAAAATGACAAAGTAGTCAGATGTGAATTTTTTTATCGTTAATATCTCTTATGAAATTTGACTCGCAGTATGATACTACGTGAAGGGATTCAGATTGATACACCATTTTCATTACACTCTTGAGACATCGTAAAATCCTTTTAATGGCTTCTGAATGTACATCTGTAGGATCACTTTGATATCTCCTTACAATGCTTATAAGATAAGCTAAGCCAAGTTTCATACATAAAAAAATTTCCACACATGAAGATGTCCATTGAATTTGCATATGGAACATCATGGTATTTTTGACCCTTTTCTTGATAATGAATTTTAATAAAATCTTTTTTATCACAAGTGATGTAGGTATTCGAGTATAATTTTGCATTCTAAACCTCATTAGTATCATATGCAAAAATCATCATCTAACCTCAATGTTTTTGAGTTTTCTTTATCACATGATATGAACTCCACCTATCAGAATTAATCAAGTATCGGATTTCTTTTTGTTATATTTGAAAAATAGATATTGAGAATTGACCCATAATTGTAACTTTTTAAAAATTCACCCTTACATAAATCTCGAATGGTTCCCTTCAAAACAAGTAGTATTTGAAAAAAAAAAGGGTTTTTTATCAATTGTATCCTTTTGAGATATTGCAATATCATACCTCTTGCTTTTTTGAAATATCAGTTGTGCCCCTACCTTCTTGCAAAATAAACAGTTTTATCCTTCTGTTAAGGTAAGTAAGGATATAACTGATACTACAAAAGTGCAGAATTGTGAATTTTGCAAGAAGATAGAGGTACAACTGATATTCCATAAAAAGGGATATAACTGATATTGCAATATGCAAAGGGCACAACTGATAAAAACCCAAAAAAACAGAACAAATGCCCGTAATGACGACCTCTAATCCATTGCCACGTGTCATCCAACCCGCGTAGAAACAAGACCTCCTGTCAAAGCCTCCTCTCCTCTCCCTCCCCAAACCCAAATCAACCTCTCTCTCTCTCTCTCTCTCTCTCTCTCTCTCTCTCTCTCGTGGGGAACCGGAATCGAACCCACAAATCGGTGCAATCTGTTCGCTTCCAATCTAGAACAAGAACACCCGGTCACAGATTTGGGCACTTCCGGCTCAACAACCTGATCGATTGATCATGTAGCGCAGCTCCTCTGGTAATCCGAATTGTTCTCGTAGATTCCCGTGGATTTCTTGGGTTTGGCCAGATGCAGATGATCGAGCAATTCTCGGTGGAGTCCCCATCGCTGTCGGAGGGGACGAAGATCGTGCACCAAGTCACGAGGTTCGATACGCTCGCCGGTGTCGCCATCAAGTACGGCGTCGAGGTGAATAGCAATGCCGCGCTTTCTCGCCCTTTCCGATGATTCGCTTTTGTATTGTCAATTTTGCGGATTGTTATCGGTAGAGGAGCATGCTTGGATTGTTATAATGTCACTTGATTCTGCTAAATTCTCGTGATATCAAATAATTATGCGTGGTTGATTGCGGGTTTACATGTGATGGTTTTGGAATAAAAGGATGGATTTCGTTATGGAATATGAGTAGTTGGATGCCTTTATTATGCTTCGCTTTTAGATTTTTTTTTAATATCCTGTGAATAAAAACGAAAGAAGGAAGGGTAGTTTCATGGAGTTAATAGTTGTTTCGCAGTTATGGTTTTATTGCAAAGCAGTTTTTTTGAGGTTAGTAATCGATGAGAATCTCTTCATAAATGCTTGTATCTGTGAATTGTGGAAGCTTAATGAAAGGCACGAGGTGTTTATTCCCTTTGTTATCTTCTTTTATAAGTAATTTCTCTTAATTTTTTTAAGGGCCAAAAAGATGCCCTGATGTGAATAGCATTAAATCAAATGTATTTAAATTTATTCTATCACAACTTACATGGTCCCTCCTCTTTTCTCTCACTCTTTTTGAATCTTTTGAAATGAAATCTTGGGGATTTTAGATCACCATATATCACCGTGTTGTTATTCCAAATTTAACTTAACTCGGGATTTCTAACCCTTTCATCAAGATCTTAACGGTCTTAGAATTGTTGAAATTGGCCATTTCTATATGGATATGTTAGGAATTTTTGTTTTACATGAAATTTAAACATATATTCCACTTATTTTTCTAAATAAATCCCTTTAAACTTTTCATTTTCTAAAAAAATCAAAATAAAAAAGAGGGGGGATGTATGCTTCCACAGAGCGTGCTCATTTAAGACATAATATGTGTAATTGTCTAAATATTCTTACTAAGTGCAATAACATGGAAACACAAAGCAAATGCAAAAATCTTGAGAATCATACAATCAAATCTTGCAATACAGGAGTAAACAGAAACAAATGAAACAGAGTTAGAAATTTGTCATTGAAGCGTTCTTGAATGGAATTTCCTTCGGAGAAATGACACCCCCATAGAATTGGTGCATGAGGTTCAGGCCTGCTGTTCCCAAAATTCAGTCTTTCAATCTTCCTCTCTATCTTTCTCTCTGAGCTGGAAGTTTAGCAAATTGATAGATTGGATGGTATCAAATGTTATTTGTTTTTTAGTTTGACATGTTACATGTACATGTCTGTCATCAATTTGATTGGTTTTAATCCTTTCACTCGATGCATATGTCGTCCATGTGGAAAAAAAATCCTTGCCCAACTGTATTATGTGCTTGCAGTATTGTACATATACTAAATTGTTTCTATAGTTCTAAGGGAGAGATGTTAGTATAAACATTAGCTATACTTCTAGAGTGCAGCTTTGACCTCTGTTTCAGATTACAATAATTGCAGTGTTTGTGCACGATCTCCACTGATAATTTTCCCTCCACATTTTAGGTGGCAGATATTAAACGGATGAATGGCTTGGTAACAGATCTTCAAATGTTTGCTCACAAGAAGTTGCAGATTCCTCTTCCAGGAAGGCATCCCCCATCTCATGATTTATCAAATGGCTCACCCAGCAATGGGTACTGCTACTTTTCTGCTCTATTTCACCATTACTTCCAATGAGCTACATTTGTTCTGCAATTATGTGGGTACTTAATGTCTTTTTGTTGCATACTCTCCCCAAAATCACGTGCTTGACAAAAACCATATGGAACAGTAATGATAATAGGTTTTGTTCGCGTGCCCATTGATATTTTTCATATTGTAGTTTTATATTCATGATGCATCCTATATATTCGTGTGATTCAGTTAGTTCAGGTCTCGTAATTTATAAATTTCCAGGGCTTTTTCATATGCATTTTTAGTACCTAATTTCTGAATTCTTTCCTAAGTTTATTTCAAGACTTTCAAGTAATTCCTTTCCTTACCTATCCTGCATTTGACATGGACTTCGTATCTTCTTGTGTGCATGTTCATTCCAACTTAACCATGTTTTTCCAGACAAGGCACATCAACCAGGCAAAAGAAAAAGTAGAAGGATGGTTTGATCAATGGATGAGATCAAGGAATGTACTCATTCTTTTTTTGAATGGGAAATACTCGTTCTATAGAACTAATAGATATGACTAGATCCCAAGCCAAGTACTTGATCAAGGGATGAGATCAAGGAATGTACTCATTCTTTTTTTGAATGGGAAGTACTCATTCTATGGAACTAATAGACATGACTAGATCCCATGTCAAGTACTTGGAGAAATATGCCAGATTCACTGCCATTGATCTAGAAAATATTAAAACCCTGATGACTAGTGAGTATTTATCTATGTACCACTTAAATGAATGAATAGTAAAATGTACAGAATAAACAGGCTAGATTTGTATCGTTGCATACCGAAAATACACTACAGTTCATTGTTTCTTTAGTAGATCCTGAATATATTCTCGGTCTCTTGAATGAGATTGTTGATTTTCTTTCACGATGAAAATGGATATTTACTATCTTCTGCACGTCGTCTCAACTGTTGATTTTCTGGGAAATCACCACTCGTAACGGAAGAGCTGTCTGATCCTGCTTTTCATTTTTATTTCCATGTCTGTGAAGTTGTGATTGACAAGCATAAGAATAGTGTTTGGCTTTGAGTTTCCTTTGCCATTTTCCTACACAGATGACCTGATTTAATTTGAAGGGGCATTACATACACACAGTTATTATACCTCCATTGGCTTTAGTTTTTACGATCTGAGGACAGTAAACAATGGTAAGGCGTGGAGCTTAGCCTTCATACTTAAACACTTTCAAGTCTATTCCACTTATTTTTAAAATTTTCTGACTATTGTTTGAGGCAAAATTTCTGAATATTTATGAACTTAAAATTCTTTGCTTTCTCCCATTCAAACCAACAGCTTGCCGTATTGAGTAGTGGTGGTTGATTTTGCTACATCGCCATTCACCACTTCCCTTCGACCTTTCTACTTCTAACATCATCTCCTTACCATGTTACTGTTTGTCTCCTTTATACTTGCTGCTTGCCTTACTGAAATCTAAATTGAGAACTATTCCATTGTTGAAACTAAATCGAGAACTGAATCTGTCAGCGAGGAACTGTCTCCTCTTTTGGTGCAAAAAGAAAGGATTAAGCTTTTTGGTTCCTTTTATACTCTTGCAAAGGATGATTGTGTTGATGACAACTTGCTTCTGCTTTCCAGAAGACACATCAACAGATGCCATTAAATTGCCTGGAGTTTAGTGGCTCGCCTAAAATTTTTTAACAATGCACCCGGGATTTTTTTCTCTACATTCCCTGACTTTATTGGTGGTGTATTTTTTCATCTTTGAACTTGCTCATTTAGGTGTATTAGAAATGTGGCAAGCTTAGCATCTCATTTAAGATGCTTCTCGTATGCTGGTAAGATCATTAATTAATTTCTTTCCATATAATTAATCGTAGTATAGATTATAAATAAATAGTAGTGTATATCATTTCAGTTGCCATTAAACAAGTGATTAGTACTTTTGGCATTAAAAGATGCAATATGATATGCAGCTACATATTATTAAATCTAAATGCAACGAGACCTTATTGGTGTATTTATTTTCTCAATGTTTGATGCAGATATCACAAACCTCCAAATAGGCATCGCCGTGATTTGTTGGACTCATTTCAATCACTAGAGCTGAAGTCCCAACAGCAGAAAGTATCGCCTGCCATGAGCAAATTACAAGGATACTATGGTCTTGCTCCGAGAATGCATCCCGTCATTGAAGGAACTGAAATGGATGTATATAGAAGCACTAGAACGCGAGATCTAGAGGAGGGAACTTGGAAGAGACCATCACCATATTCAGAGCCACCATTTGGGCGCCATCGGAAGTCCAAAAGTTACGCTAATGGATTTTTCCCAGAATCTGTGGATCTTAATGAAGACGTCGTCGAGACTAAGGATCTTCTGGACAGTGACTGTTATCAGAGCGAGAAATCAGTGAGGAGGCGTCAGAAAACCGACATGGATACTCCTTCACGCAATGTAGAGCTACTAATGAAGGAGGAGAATGGGATTGTTTCCTCTGGAAGACCTACCAAAAGCCTGGCCCCAAGGCCAAAATCTGGTAACCGGATGGACTCCGATTCAGCTCGTCTGCTGGCCATCACATTGGGTGATTCCTACCTGGCCAATGGCCTTAATTCTGTAAGAAAGTCCTCAAGCACATCAAATTTGCAGGAGTCCGAAAGCTCCTTGTTATGGCCAGCTGCTAAACTACGGGCCTCAAAAGGCGATGCTGTTTCCCGACCAATCTTCGATAGCTTGCCAAAGTTGACCTCCAGAAAAAACAAAGCAGCCCTTGATTAACTTGGGATATTCGGGCCGGGAGAGAACGTGGAATTTCGCTGTCAACTGAATTCACTCTATAATGCTGGTCTGCCCTCTGATTGGATCTTGTAAAATTCTGAACGGTCTCAAGCAGGAAATCCATACAACCTGCAGGAAAACTTTGATACTGTCTACGTTAGAGTGATACAGTAAGAGTTTCCCGTAGATGCGCGGCTTTGGTGTGCTGTATATAATTGTTCAATTCTTGATTATAGAGGACAGTTTACCACGAAGCACAAGTAATACGAGGATCACAATGTTTTTATCGCATGCCGAGCGCGTTGCCGTCTGTCATTATTGTAACAGATTAACTAGGTACTGCCATGACTGGCTTGTTTCGGCTCGAAGCTTGCGCTAGCAAATCGAGTGGATATCTCTAAATGGATGCATGCAAACTCTATGGGCCCGTTGCGGGGAATAAGGGGGTGAAATAAGTTGGAATAAGATAGAATACGAATTATTAATGGAATAATGTTTGAAAGTTAATTAAAGTTGTTGGCTGGATTTGTTTTATTTATGTTAAATAAGTTAAATTGCAAGTTTCTATATCATAGACATTCGTTTTTATAAAAGCAGATTTTCCATTTGATTTGAACATCCTATATCCATCAATATATACTTTACTGAGGCGACCTTACATTCTTAAACAATGAATCTACATAAGCACATGCTTGTCACACATTGGGTCATCGATGCTGTCACTTGTCGAGGTTGATCCACCACTCAGATGTCATATCTATCGTTCCCTCTCCCACAGAAATCTCTCTGTTTCCTCCAACTTCTCTTGATGGGAATCATCACGAACTCAACGTAATTGATAATGTGAAGAACTTTTTCCCAGCCAATGACTCCATTGTCGGTCGAAATGAGGACGTATTAGATCTGAATCCGCATGTCTTTTGAAAGGTGTACATTTTTTAAACATTGTTAGTTAAAAGATGGGTTTGTGAAAGATCAAAGAACGAAGGTTACTCTCGTCTCGGGGTCATATGTACCAAAGGCGATCCTCCGCATCCTCATGCTTCCGAAAGACTTCGTAAGCTAGTAATGCCACTGATGGGAAGTAACAACAATGATAGTGACTCTTCGTCCTGTCACATCGTAAGAATGGCATCCTATATATATATATATATTTCAAGAATCGAGGAAGGCATCAATTAGTACTTGTCAACAAACGTCAATCTTGATAGAAAGGTAGGCATCAATTAAAAAGAGGATAATCAAGGAAAAAGTGGAAAAATCCACTCAAATAGCCAAATAAGCATGCGATGACAGGAGATTCAACCGTCGGTCAAGCCACACCACCATGGTAGCTACTCATCCAAGTCCAGTTGGCATCCTCGTGTCTGGTGTCATGTGTGGGCTTTCATCATCGCGTTCGGTGTGGGAAGGTCCTCTCGTAATGAATTGCTGATGCAATCCAAAAAAAGATTAACCCGCATCATACTATGTCCGTTAAAAAAAGCAAGATGAAAAAAGATATTAACCGTGTACCCAGTTAGCCTTGTATCTACCTTCAGTAGGAAGGGGCAAGGGTTGGTCCAGCCTCGCCAATGTAGTGGCTGCTAAATCCATGCAGCAAGCTTTAAGGAAGCTTGTTGTTAAGCTATCACTGGGTCTTTTTGAGATGCGCTACAACCCATGCAACAAGCTACCAGGGTCCCCTTCACGCAGTTGAAAATTATCCGCTTGTACGGATAAAGCAAGCTACGAGCAAGGCAGATGTGGGCATCTGGCGGAACCCCAGGTAACAACGCCTCAACCTCGTCTAGGAGCTCATCCACTTGAGCATGGGGATCCTTCGGCAAACGAGTTGAGATTTGCTCACGCTGCAACTCGAATCTGCTCGGAGAGACTAACCACTTCTTGGCCCACAACTTGGGATGTTGTAGGGGCACCATCACTCCTCGATCGCTTACCGCCAGAAGACTGTCAAATGAAGTCTCTAAGGCATTGTTGTTTGCCCGTCGTATTGGTTTGTCCATCTTCCTCAGTCGGGCTTGGACCCTCGGGCATGGGCAGTTCTCCTTCAAAGTCCTCAAATAACTACTGCGTGGAAGTGTCCCCTTTGAAGAATGTTGCCAATGAGCCCGGCGGTGCGGTCTGCAACGAGAAGGCGTACATACCTCTAGCGTTACTTTCTTTGATCATGACATCCGCAAGGTTGTAATAAGGGAATGACTTCCTCTTGTACACCTCGTAAGCCTTATCAATATGCAACGGGTTAGGTGTGTATGATGTTCTCAGTGTCCACCATTCTAAATATGAAATGTAATTCAAATAAGCTTACCTTCAACCATGCATCGTCGTCCGAAGTGACGATTGTGCAGGACACTGGGTCCCAGCCCCACCCTCTCTTCGACATCAGGTAGACAAATCAGCTATATTCTTTCCTAATAGACTTCTACCTATTGTTGAGCTTGGTCCTGTTGAAGTTTTTCCCAGCTTGCATATTGAAATGAGTTGTGATGCTCTGCCAGGCAGGGGGGTGAAGGTACCACCTACCCAGTCGCTTATGTCGAAGTGATGTTTAAAGAGGAGCAGTAGACACTCATCCATCACTAATGTCCAGGTGACATGATGCTCTGAGCAATCGGACTCGGCCATGCCTACCCATCTTGTAATAACATGCAATTTATTAAAAAATGAATAAATTGGTGGAGTTGTTGTTCCCAAATTCTATCCCACCCATTCAAGAGTAATTGTAAGCCTAAGCTTATGGTTCACATTGTTTAACTCATGTATCCTTCCATAAAACACCTGAATGCATTAATCTAGGGTCTGACAAGTATAAGTCATCAATAGAATAAATTGGCGGGGTCCTAGCATTTGTATTGAAGAGCACAAACATCATTTAACTATAACACTTAAAACAACATTGAAGGCAGGATATAATTGAGAACAATAGCATGAATGGAAGCAATATCAAGTATCGCAGCAGTTGGAGAAGTAAAAAAATTATGGAATGCAATAGGTAATAGGAACGAGAACAATATGGAATAGGCAATATCAATATTAACCATAGGTGGCCATCTCCAATAATAACCATAGAGGTAGCATTACCCAAGCTCTAGAACTATGGAAAACCAGTATTCAAGATCATCAATTGCATTAATCATAACATTCTAGCAGTAACCATAGCATTCTGGCAGTAACCGAAGCAACAAAGCAATAATTATATTGTTGTAGCAGCCACCAAAGCATTATATCTGCTAACAAAGCAAACTAACAGTAACCAAATGAACTGGATGTAAAGAAATCAAACAAAATTGAACAGCAACAAGACTATGTCATCAAGTGCTAAATGAGCACTATAAGGATCTAAAGCCAACAATCAGAATCGAACAAGCAGTATCCCTAACCAAACCAACAGAGCAGTAACCACATAGCTATAGGAGTAACCAAATAAATATAACAGTAACCAATCTTCTAAAATCAATATAGCAAAGATCAAAGCAACGTGTGAGTGATTAAAATTTTGTAAGCAATATTGCAATAACCATAGCATTCTAGCAGTAACCAAAGAAACATAGCAGTAACCATATTGTTGTTGCAGCCACCAAAGCATTATATATCCTAACAAATCAAAGTATAAGTACCCAAATACAGCTAGATGTAAAGAAACAAAACAAAATCGAACTACAACAAAACATATGTCATGACGAGATAAATGAACACCATAAAGATCTAAAGTAGCTCCCAATTGAGCATCAATAAATGCAGCTGGATCAAAAGTACCAGTAACCAAACACAATGATCAAATATAGTTGGATCTTCAAATGAGCAAAGTAGCAGTAACCAAATGCAGGCGGATGTAAAGAAACCAACAAAATCGAACAACAAAACAGATGTCATGAAGTGCTAATAAGCACCATAAGGATCTAAAGCAGCTCCCAATTGAGCATCAACATATGCAGCTGGATCTAAAGCAGCAATAACCAAACACAAGAATCAAATACAGCTGGATATCCAAACGAGCAAAGTAGCAGTAACCAAATGAAGGTGGATGTAAAGAAACCAAACAAAATCTAATAACAACAAAACATATGTCACGAAGTGTTAAATGAGAACCATAAGAGGGTAAAGCATCTCACAAATCAAAAATCAACAAATGCAGTTGAATCTAAGTACAAGAACCAAATGCAGATGGATCTCCAACTGAGCAAAGTAGAAGAAACTAAAAACAGGTGGATGTAAAGAAACCAAACAAAATCGAACAACAGCAAAACATATGTCATGAAGTGCTAAATGAGCACAATGAGGATCTAAAGCAGCTCCCAATTGAGCATCAACAAATGCAATTGGATCTAAAGCAGCAATAACCAAATACAAGAACCAAGTGCAGGTCTCCAAATGTGCAAAGTAGCAGTAACCAAATGCATGTGGATGTAAGGAAACCAAACAAAAATCAAACAACAACAAAGCTATGTCATGAAGTGCTAAATGAGCACCATAAGTATCTAAAGTAGCTCCCAAAAGAGCATCGACTGGATCTAAAGCAGCAACCAAAATCGAACAAGAAATACCCATAGCATGTCTGACATTTATGAAAGTCACAAGCAATAAAAGAAACAATAAAACTCAAGATTGAATAACAAATCAAGAGCATGCCCGGCATTTATGAAAGCTGCAAGCAAGAATGAAGTATCGAGACTACCACACACATCACGATGCCCACAAAAGGAAGATATGTGCACACAAACATCCAGGAGGAAAAGGTCGCCAAGCATCGTGCGAATCCACTCAGAGGGACTCTGCGATGGCCTCTTATAGGCCTTGCTCGGGGCAAAGACAGAAACCCTAGATTCCTTGTCCGAAGCCAAGAACGGTCAAGGATGACATGCCTCTATGAAGATGGTTTATTAGAAAGGAGTAAAGCCATACCTTCTCCAACAACCCCATTCAAAGTTCAATTGATCGATTCAAGATGTGCTGCCAAAGATTCCCAAGCACGGGTAATCAAAGCACAAAGTACCTGCAACCATTGATAGGGAAAGGACAAAGGAAGGGGAGGGGTACAAGCATCTTTCGCAAGAGATGCGATTGAGGATGAAGGTCACGGAACAGGAGGGAGAGGAGGGGGATAGAATAGCAACAACAGCTTCGGCGAGAGGAGAGGGAGTCAAGGGGGAATTGTCGTACCATTCCCTCTCTCCCAATTTTACCCTATTCCGTGAGCCTATTCTGCCACCGATCAGGGCCTATGAATTGACCATCATACCTTAATGAAGCTTGCTCGCCTTCCCTTTATACTTCCCTACTTGAACTACCTGAAGTATGAGAAGGAAATACCTACTTGACCTTCTCTTTTAGGATTCCTCATCATGTTAGGATGGTGAACTACATTATTTACTAAATGAAGTTCGAATTGCTCATTTCCTTTGATCGTGATCATCATCCTATATCCGATGAAATGCAAGCGAAAAAATAGATGAAGTGAGAGTGGAAGATATTTCTCAAACTTCTTGTGCATGTTTACCGATGGTTGTTCCATCCAAACTAACTATTTTTTTCTCGTATTGCTCAACCATTTTACATAAGATGATAAAACTTTGATGAGGAGATCCATAGGAAAACTATGGAATGTGTGAAGCTTACAGGGTGGGACAAGAGTAGATCTGTTCTGCCAAAAATGGGAATGGCCAGTGGATTCTGAACTTGTAATCATCGCATTATAAATTCATTCCATACAGGACCAAATCGGAATAGGGTCATGTACATTCTCATTATGAGAAGTCATTCGAACTAATTTCGTGGCACGATCAAACAATGCCAATTAAAATCTTCAGGTTACTCACTCCCGGTAGTGATTCAATCCACTTGCTTCTATGTCTGCCGCGGTTACTTATATCTCTGAATGTAATTAGCATCACGATTCTAATGGCCAGTCGGATCTCCATCTTCATTCACATTGAGCAGTGCGAGAGTTCAAAACAAGGGTGTCATTCTGCATGCACATTTGGATAACAGGTTCATGTGTCGATTCAGTATCGTTCAAAACAGGTCGTCACTCTGGATCCACTTATCCAACGCATTCGAAACCGAAAGAATCTCATCGAGTTTTGGATGCGAGCAAAAGCCAGCATGAAACTGGTGAACTGCTTCATCACTCTCAAATGAACTCCACCCTGGACGGGTCTTCGTACCCATCTCCTTCATCGTTCTCCGGATTCTCAGAACTTCCTTCCACATCTTAGCTTTAGCATAGATACTGGACAGTTGAACGTAAGCTCCAGAGTGGAACGGATCCAACTGCAAGATCTGCTCTGCAGCGAACTCTCCGATCTTCACATTGCCACTGGAATTGCAGGCGGTTAACAGAGCACCCCAAAGAACAACGTCCGGAGTGACGCGGGAAGATCTGATGAGCTCCACTGCCTCACTGAGATCACCAGATTGTCCTATAAGGTGAACCATGCAAGCACAGTGTTCAACCCGAGGGAGGATGCCATACACACAACTCATTTTGGCAAAGCAATCCTTGCCCTCTTCAAGCAGACCGCCATGAGCACATGCTGTCAGCATCCCAGTAAAAGTCTCGCTGTTCGGTCTCAAGCCTTCCTTCAGCAAGCCGGAGAACAGATCGAAGCAGGCGGGCACGTTCCCGTGGATGGCCATTCCCATTATCATCACATTCCACGAAACAAGAGTTTTCTTCGCGATTTTATTGAACAGTTCAAGGGCAGCTCCCAAGCAGCCGCATTTAGCATACATATCTACCAATGCGGTGCTCAGGACGACATCGGATCGCAGCAGGTGCTCATCCAATTTCGTGTGAATCTCTCGTCCTAAGCTCAGTGCACCAAGCTGACCGCAGGCCATGATCGCACCCGTTAAGGCCGCATTGTTTGGCTCAACCTCCCTCGCCATCATCTTGTGGAACACGCATAATGCCTCACGGTATGCCCCGTTATGAACGTATCCGTTGATCAGAGCACTCCAAGACACTTCATTTCTACCCGGAATCCGATCCAACACCTCTTCTGCAGCTGCCATGTTCCCGGATTTCGCGTACCCGGAAACCATGCAATTCCATGTAACAACGTCCTTCTCCACCGCGGCATCGAACAGCTTTCTTGCATCGTCCATTCTCCGGCATTTGGCGTACATATCGATAAACGAGTTTATGACATGAACATCGAACACCAAACCGCTCTTCCTCGCCAGGCCCTCCAATGTGCTACCGAAACCAACCTGGCCAACGCGAGCGCAAGCGGCGAAAGCGGCAACAAGGGCCTTCCCGTCGGGCAATACGCCTTCTTCAATCATCCTGCGAATCAAGACCACTGCTTTCGCGGCGTGGTCGCTGCGTGTACACCCGTTCACCATGACAGTCCACGAGATCAAATCTCTCAGCGGCAATTCGTCGAACAGCTTGTGTGCGATATCGATTGAACCCAACGCAAGAAACGCATTGATGAGCGTGTTCATAGAGAAGACATCCGACGAGAAGCCGAGGCGTAGGAGCAACGAGTGCACGGCCGTCAATGCGGGGAAGGTGGCCAAGTCGGAGAGGGCCCTGATGGCGAAGGAGAAGGAGATGCCGTTGGGTTTGGTGCCCATCCTCAGCATGTGCTTGAAGAGAGCAAAGGTGGCGGAGGGGTTGTGGGATTCGTACGTGGTTCTGAGGAGGGTGTTGGAGGTGAAGGGGTTGCTGCTGCTGGTGGCGATGTGGTGCTTTGGGAGCCATGAGATGAACAATGGACGTCGGAGATTGCCGGAGAAGTTGGAGCTTTGCAGCCGTGAGGTGATGAGCATTCCTCTCCCAAAGGGCCTGTTTGGTTGGAGGGTTGGACAGGGTTGGCTTGGCCCAACCCGGGTTACCCCTCCAACCAAACAGGGTCCTCCTCCTCACAGTTTACTATTCACAGGGGTACCCCTGCCCAACCCAACCCTGTCCAACCCTGCAACCAAACAGGCCCAAAAGGACCCGTTTGGTTCAAGGCAGAACCAAGGTTTTGAAATCCAACGGTTCAACCATCATCAGAAGGATACCAGTTCAAGCACCATACATTTTATCAATAAAAATTTAAATCAGTCAAAATCTGATTATAGCATATTAAAAAATCATAATTATTTAATATAATGTAATTTTTTGAAACTTGTTCATAATTTCACTCTAGCATGGTGTATGATACTCCTTTATCTCTTCTCCTCTCATGTGTGCCCGTAATTCAATATTGCTTATTCTTTACGAGCATTTCCTCTCTCTTACCACATTGTACATGAGGTTGCTCCCTTCTAATAGCAGCAAATGATGGCGCCACATAAATAAGAAGTTGTCATAGTCATGCTCTGAGAAGTAGTAAATTAACAATACTTGTCATCAATTGGAGTCTGAATAGTAATAAAATTATTAATTTCGCACATCACAGTTATGTAATTATATGAAGGGATTTTTATCCAGCAGACCCTGTAATCTTTTGCAATTACCGCTACGACCTCTGAAACATCCTAATTCCTCTCTCGACCCCGTAAACTTGCTCCGTCTTACCCCACGAACCCTACCGTTAAATTTACACATCTAAAGTTAACTTCTGTGAGTTAAAAATGAGTTAATCTAACCAATCTGTGATCCGACGGCTAAAATTAATCGAGAAATAAAAAAATTATCCTCCCTCATCTACAGGCTTTCTTTCAAGTGCAACTGGGAGGACAACATCGCCACCGCCATAAAAAGAGAAAAAAAAGTAGGACAACATCGCCACCGCCATCGACGGCTGTCCCCTTTCGCCAGGACCATCCCCTCCTCCAGGAACTCGAAGCTCACCATCCGTCGCCGATCTTCTTCACTTCTGCTGCCACTGTGTCCCACCTCCGTTCACCCTCCACCTGTGTAACAGTCGCCATCGACTCCAACCTCCCATCGCCAGGAGCTTGAAGCCCGCACCTCCTCGTGTGTCGCTCACCACTTCTTTACCAAAGCCCCCCGCCCACCTCCACAGCACCCATCTTCATCATCTTCTCCTGTAGTCCACCGTTGACCATGCCATCTCTAGCCTACTGGAGAAGAAACCACCGCCACCATTCGATCGCCCTCCTCCTCCGTAGGAGCTCCTCCCCTCTCCGCCGCTCCTCCGCCCGCACAGAGGAGAAACCCGCCGCTTGATCCACCCACATGAAGAACACGATCACGTGAAGAGCCCATCATCGCTCGTCATGCATGTCGCCGTTGCGTTTTGATCGGAGGAAAGAGAAGAAGGGGCGACACGCCCTTTTCTTGGAAACGTAGTAAAAAGGGATTTTGCGGGGTGGGGGGAGGGGTGCGACAAGGGAGACGATGGGCGGGGGTCGAGGCTTCGGGCGGGGGCCGGGGGAGCTTCGGGCAGATGCGGGGAGGCGATGGGAGGGGGTTGGGGCTTCGGGAGGGAGCAGGGGAGGCGAAGCCGAGGAGAGAGGGGGGCTTCAAGCGGCATGGGAACGGGGAGACCTTCGAGCGGCGTGGGTAGCTGGGGGCTTCGAGCAGGTGCGGGGGTCGGAGGGGGGCTTCGGGCGAGGGCCGGAGGGGGGCTTCGGGCGAGGGCCGGCGGGGCGAAGGCCGAGCAGGGGAGGCGGCAGGGGAGCAAGGGAGGCGGCGAGGCTTCGAGCAGCGGAGGCATATGGGCGGAGGGGATTATGGATGCAAAAATCCCTAATATAAAAGAAAAATGTAACGGAATCCGGTCAGTTTTAACGGCCAAATGGATGGGGGTTAACCACAGGGTCTGTGAGGTAAGGGTTAGCAAGTTTACAAGGTCGAGAGAGGAATTAGGATGTTTCAGAGGTCGTAGTGGTAATTGCAAAAGATTACAGGGTCTGCCGGGTAAAAATCCCTTATATGAATTTGAAAAGTATATTTACTATTCTCTTTAGAATTTTTCTAATAACGTCTATATCCTTCACATTTTAGCAATTACACTTGTACTTCTATATTATTAAAAAAGTAACAATAGTCCTCATGTTGGTATAATATATGAGAACAAATTTACTAGTAGCAAGCCACTACTGTGAATTTTGTAAAAATATAGGGGTATACATGTAAAAAAGGTAAGCTTTCTCTCATTTCAAGTAAAGTAGGCTACATGGATTCTTGCTCAAATTCATGTTAAAAGATCCAACTATTTTTTACGATGGTTGTTGGTTACTTAATGCGACTCCCATAAGAGGGGATTTGAACATTGATATGTTGGACGGTAGACACACTATACTACCACGAGACCATTGAAGTGCGTACACACATAATTGTAAAAAATAGGCTGTATAAATTAAGTGTTATTGAAAAAACTTGGAAAGACACATGTGCTATTGAAAAAACTTGGAAAGCAATACTCATTTAATTGTATGAAATACTGGTCTAACTCGGTTCGACTGGGTTGGATCATATAAACCAAACCAGTAATACATGAGTTCGATTTTTTAGTATATATGAACTGTTGATGTCATCACTTGTTCAACCGGTCGGTCTCATTGGTCCAACCATTAAAGCTCAAAACGAACACTTTCTCGATTTGATGTCATGTTTGATTTTTAAAGCCTTGGGCATAATTGACATTACAAAAGTGCAAAATTATGAATTTTATAAGAACGTAAGAGTACAACTGATATTACAAAAAAGTGACGAGCAAAACTGATATTGCAGGAGTTAAGAAGGGTGTAAACGATAAAATCCCTAATATTTTTCAACAACCTTCTTTTTAACATAAAAAAAATCATATTCTAACTCATAAATATAACCAACGGAACAGTAGGGAGCCAAAGGACACATTAATATCATCCTGGAAATTTGAAATGAGGTATACCGGGGAACATGTGAGCGTAGAGGATTACTTTGAGGGTCATCTATGTGGAGAGGGTACTTTCGAACCCATATGGGATCACATGCTAAGCTCAACTCAACCCTGTCTAACCCTGCAACCAAACATGCCCAATAAGGTGTTGTTCTTGAAGTACAAGGAGATGAAGAAGGATGTAGAGGGCCTGTTGAAGAGATTGGCCGAGTTCATGGGATATCCTTTCTCCCCTGAGGAAGAAGAGGACGGCCTCGTGCGGAGGATCGCCGAGTTTTGTAGCTTTGGAAGCTTGAGCAAATTGGTGGTGAACGCGAGCGATGGACGTTTGCCCATTTACGGTCTTGAATTCCCTAGCAACACATATTTCAGGATAGGAGAAGTGGGGGGTTGGAGGAACTACTTGACGTCGGAGATGGCGAAGAGGTTCGACGACATCGTCGAGGGAAAGCTACATGGCACCGGCCTCAGCTTCAATGATCGTGGTGGTTCTTGAGCCGAAGATGATACGATTCCCTTATGTATCTTGAACTATGATGTTCACTTTGTGATTTGAAGAGGCGGATTGTGTTAGCTTTGATCCTTTTCTTGTGATAAATAAATGTCCTTATTAGTGAATCCTTCGGGTGGCATTTGTTTCCTTCAAAAAAATCGCTTAGTAAAAGCGTATTTATTTAGAAGCACACAATTATGAATTAGGTGCGAAACAAAGTACATGAGATGGGCAATTTTACTTCATTTTCGTTACCTTCATTTTTCTTCTTGCTCAACATTGCCTTTAACATTTGACTTCATTTTCGTTGAAGGGATCTCCAACAATCTGAAGATGATAATCCAGTCCTAACCTGTTAGCTATACAACAAATCTCTATCTAATATACTAAAGCGGAGTTTTTCCAACCCCCCTCCCCCCTCCCAGAATTCTACCCACATATCCTCTAATATTGCAAGTTATTTCTCCCCCCATTCGTTCTCTCTCTCTAAAATCACAAACCCATTTGTCCTCTCTCCCCAAAAGTCTCAATAACTATTCTCAATACGTGGCATGTCCACCTCTATCTCTTTCCTCCTTATAACTCTCTCTCTCTCCCTCCCTCTCTCGCAACACTACCTAACCTCCTCAACTATAGGTCTCTTTATACACCCCCCACCTCTCTCTCTCTACACACACATATATTTATATATATAGTAGCTACATAAATGTTATATCAAGTAACAAACACATGATAATAATATCTTATATAAAAGATATACCAAATAACAAATAAATATAGAAAAATACGATATTTACTTGGAACGAATTTAATAAAAATGATTTTTATAAGAAATGTTCGAATATTTATTTTGCGAGGATATATCTTATAAAAAGATTTAAAACTTCAACTATAATAAACGAGCAGAGGGAGAGGATTTGATAAAAGCAATATATGTATTCTTGATAGTCCATAAAAAAGTGACATATAATTATTGAGTACTTAACTTTATGTTTATTTATTTGTCTACATAAATTTTGATAAACTTTTATTAATATTTGATTAATGTAATATAAAAATATGGATAATTGTTATTAAACTAATAAAATAGTACGATATGTATAAATACACATCGAAATATACTTATTGAAATTATATTTGATATATATTAGAAGAGTAATAAATAAAAGTAATATATGTTACAATTTTGATATTACAACTATATTATACTATTTATTCCCATTTCTCATCCATTATAAATAATTTATTTTTACATAAAATATATAAACCTGCAGATATTTTCACCAAAGAAAGATGGCATGTATATTTACTTGGGATTAATTATTATCCACCACCAATCTCTATTAATATAAAATAATCCTAAACAAAGATGTCATGCATATTTACTTGGGATTAATTATTATCCTCCATCATTCATTCATTATTAATTGATTCAATCTATGTTAAATTTTCTATTAAATTTCTATGGTTCAAACAAAAGTTATACTCCCGATATTTTATTTAAAATTGTATTATTATATTTTTAATAATTGATGACTTAAATAGAATTTATATTCCAATCATATATAAAAAAGGAAAACAAAAAATGAAATATATATTTAATAAAATGATGTTCAATTAGATAAATTTGATTAGGAAGATTAAATTTCAAAAATATGCTTAAAAATAAAAATTTATATTAAATAGTAAACATAATAATGAAAAATATAGGAAATACCCATTTCTCACATTTCTTTCATTTTTTTTCAATTTTACATTTTATATTATGTTACGAAATATTAAATTCATTAAATTTTTAATGGTAAGTATGTGGTGTTTTCCATTATCATTGGACGTTTGTGAGTATTCATTACATTTTTTGCAAGTATTAAAAGTGCAATCTCTAACTATAACAATTTCTTGGATGTTTATAAAAATAGTTCAACATCGCGAATGTATTTATAGTCAATTTAATTAGACATATTTTATAGAAACCAATTTGTATTAAAATAAAATGCTAAAGACAATTAAAAAAGTGCAAAATAATAAATAAATATATATATATATATCTTATAATTTGGATACAGGCACTGTAAGTCTACGTTAAGTACAATAAAACGAGCTTATAGTGACTTTAGTGAAATTTGTTACCATACCGTCCGATGTTGAATATATTATGATGATAATTTTTATTGCAAAATAAGTTTTGGTACTTAAAATTAACAATGAATATTATACACATTGATATATCATTACAGATAATATATTTTGTGATGCCCATATGTTGTTATTTTAATCGTGTCATCAAGTTCCCATGGACATGTTTTAAAAGAAATCCATCGTACTTTTGATTTGCTCCATTAGTCTGCTCAAAATCAGACACTGACAAAAAAGTGGACAAAATTTCCTCCTTGAATAGTCCAACGATACCTAACAAAGTACCTGCAGCAGACAGAGGTCGTGAATTGTCTAACAAATATCCACTAAATCCGATCAGTAAATTTATTTGCTTTTCCAGTGACGGGACAACCTTTTTATTCATAATTGCTCGAAGCTGAAAATGATGAGGACACATTTAATGACCAACCTAGGTGAAGATCAAATTGGATAATGGCAATATGCGCGACAAGCAGCCTAGGCATAGCAACAATTTCTTCAGTATCATGTTTTTAATATTGAGGTCTTCATGAGCATAAAAATGAATCAATGATTTGGAAAACTGCAATGATTTTAGTTTGCATGTGGATCATAGTTATGGAAATAAATTGCAATGCTTGCATTTACTGACTATATAGAATGCAACAAATAGTTGCAACGTGTGAAGAAACATAAGATTAGGGAAACCTATATCCGTTGCATGTGCATTTGTATGCATATTCATGTTACTTTTACCATAATATGAAATCATGTTTTTGACTTTGAAGTCTTCATAATCATAAAAAGGAATCAATAGTTTGGAAAACTACAATAACTTCATTTTGCACGCTGATAGTTATGGAAATAAATTGCAATGTTGAAACATATGACTAGGGAAACCTATATCCGTCGCATGTGCATTTTCATGCAAATTCATGATAATTTTACCATAATATCATTAATGAAAATTTACGATATTGTGCATGCACTAATTAAGTTACTATTACCATTGTTTTTCCTATATAAAATAAGGATTCCTCTTGTAGTCAATAATCAGCTCTTTGTCGTAAGGATTCTTGGCAAGAGAAAATTTTATGTGCAGTAGAGGCCTCTCCATTAATACAATAATCAAATATCTGCATACATTGATAACAACTAGATGCTCACTATAAATATGATACATTTGTAAAAAAATCAAGATATTAATATTCTTTCATATAATAATGACTAGAAAGATACAAACTACTCGCAGAAAATCTTAAAAGGGTGACAAAAACTATAAATTTAGAACAATACAAGTCAATTATATTCTAAATATAATCATATTCTAGATTTTTCCTTTGGAAGGTACAAGTCTATTTAGATTTTTCCATTGAGAGACACAAGTATATTTAAATATAATTTATGCACTATCTATGAAGTTTCATGTGAAATAGTATGCAATCTAATATTCTAAGGGTAGACATAATATTATATTGGTCAACTTTGATTTTATGTGTTTTTAACCTTATACATACAATTTTTGAATATTAGAACAAAAATAGTTTCATACAAGACATGAAGGTTAGAGTTCAAGGTAGAAGCTACACCAGACAACACTGCTAAAATTATTAAAGTAATTCTTTAACGTAACAATAATGATTATGAAGTGAATATGACATATTCTTACGATGTTTTGTTGGTCCAATACTACATTAGTTTGGTCACTTGATATACTTTATACTATGCACATGTTTTCCATTGAAGATAATAGAAATAGTGTTTTCTCATGCTTCAACACGGAATATATCTTTCTAATGATTTCGACCATAGCAAATGTGACTTCATTTATTCCAGGCAAGGATGATGATAAATACGAATAAATTGGATATTATGTTGTAGTTTATATACCAAAGTGAGACAATATTCAGATTCAACCAACTATTTTAAAAAAGAAATAACGAGAATTGAAAAGTAATTGTATCTTTTTTATAAAACTTGATCTACTATATAGTTATGATATATATCAAATAATGTATTAAAAATTCATTACTAAATGTAGATATGTCAGTACACCGCGGCAAAGCGCAACCAAGACCACTAATTGGCATGCAAAAACTATTGTTATTACTTAGTTTAATTTTGAATTTCTCATTGTTTTTATGTATTATGTAGATATACCTAAAAAGATGGTATATGCAATTCAGATAGTTTTTTATCACCAAGAATGTGGATTCCAAAAAAAAGTTTGATATCTATAGATGTCAGGTCAAACAATTTTTTTAAATGTATTTTTTAGAGGAAAGGGAGCCTACTTTGTGAAGTAGGTAACTTACCTACTTCACATTCCATTTTTTGCAATTTTTTTATTTTTTTTTGGAAAATACCACCGTGGATTTTCATAATTATATCTCTCTAATATGTCATTCAAATTTCGTCAGAAACAAAGACTCTTGCAGTCTCCATCCAGACAGTCATTTTTTAATGGTCACAGATTTGCTGTATTTTACCAGTTATGGATGGAGGCCGTAGGAGTCTCTGTTTCTGACGAAATTTGAATGACATATTTTTGGGATATAGTTATGAAAATCCACGGTGATATTTTCAATAAAAATAAAAAAATTGCGAAAATGGAATGTGAAGTAGGTAAGGTTACCTACTTCACAAAGTAGGCTCCCTTTCCTCTATTTTTTACTTATGTTTTTTAAAAATTTAAATATTTCTATCCACTAAATTTTTAGTTGTTTATTATAGACAACAAAAAGAAATTTTTTGTTACAATATGGGATCATTAGCTCAAGAGTTTCTTAAAGACATATTTCTATGTAAAAAAGGACCATTGATGGTCATCTTTTCAGCTATAAATATATAATATTCAAGGGGTATCTATATTTTATTTTGATCCAATGAATACGTTTTTACATTTTAATTTAAGAATATGATCCAATTTAAGAAAAAAATGATAGGAATAATGATAATTTGTTTAACAGTTGCTTCGAGATTTCACTTTAATCTTGAACTGCCCAAAGTTGAAAATCTTATACAATGGTAGTTTTTTCCCCTTAAGAAATAGTAATAGTTATGTTTGAAAAAAGTATAATGCTCAAGTTCATTATTTTTTATTATTTTCTTATTTAGGATTGTGATTTAGCCGAAAATAGGTGGTCTTAAGTTCAGCACAAAGCGTGAACTCAGTCGGTGTGTTGACCACACTAAATCCGGACTAAAGTCAACAATTAACCCACACTAAGATCAATAAATTAGAAATAATGTGGAGTCAAAATTTATTTTTAACTCTACATAAAAGATGTATAGATGCAAGTACGTAGAGAGTTCGAACACAGGGAGCAAGCAGGGTAGTTCGCAAAAATGGTGCTCAAGTGAAAGTGTGTGATGGTCGCCGGAGCTCGAGGGAGGAAGGTGGCTCCAGATACCCTTCTCGGGTCAAAAATCGAGGCGTGGAAGCCTCTCCTGGGTCCTGCAATCAACAAGAAAACGCAACAGCAAAAAAATATGCAGAACTCGGGTTCGAAGGGGCGCAAGGTGAAAGTGCGGCGTGATGAAGTGGTGGTCGCCGGAGCTCGTGAGCTCCGGCTAGGTGTTTGATGACTGGATCGGGTGGTTTCAATGATTTAAATGGCAATGTAAATAGACAAAACGAAATCCTAAGCTATCAGCGATTTAACTATAAGAAAAACGAGAAGGAAATTGCCCTCAAATGGCGTTGACCACGAGGAAAGAACCTCGACGGTCGTACGGCCGGAGGTGGTGGAACTCGGCACTAAGTGCTCCGCCGCACCTCGCCTGAGATGGGGGAGGACTCCCCTGTCACTGGAGATCAACCCTCGACCCTCACCCGGAGGTTTTTGGCGCCCAAGCCGGCTCAAAGGTTGGAGGGAGTTTTGGGTGGTGTTTTGAAAGATGGCTCTGGAGCGACTTTCGAGGAGGCGTCACGGGTGTTCCTTCGATCCAATCCCCGAGATGATGCATGGGCGAGCTAGGTGGATCAGAGGTCTTCAACTTCGCAGAAGGGACCGAGGCCAATCGGTGAAAGATTTGGACTGGAAAAATCCGCAAAGTCCAAGAAAAATGCAGTCTGACAATAGCCAGACCTCGGTCAGAGAGTTGACCGAGGTCAACCAAGGAAGAGCTCTGGTTGGTCCACGTGGACCAACCAGAAAAAACCTTGACAAAAATGCTTAGATATGCAATAAAAAATAGAAAATGATTTATTTAAATTTTGGTTATAAAATAAAAAATGTTTATTTTTTTATAAATTATTTTATGGTGATTTTTATTTATTTTTATGAAGTATATTTTTACAAGTTTGCATTTATACCCCTATAGGTATCTATATCTATGTATTGGAGTCTTTTATTTTTAATTGTATATATTTGATTTATTTATTTTTTGATTATTATTTTATAAAATTATAAAATACTTTTATATACACAAATACATTTTTATTTTATTTTTATGAGGTGTTTTGTATATTAAATAAAATATAAAGGTATAATGTATAGGTATGTGTATCAGTAATGTATCTATGTATTGAATATATGTTCATATTTATTTTTGTTTTTCTTTGCATTTTTATTCTGATTTTAATGCACATAATTATTATAAGTAATATTTACAACATTATAAGAATATAAAAATATAAAAATAATGAATAAATAATGAATTGAATATTTTAATATGTACAAGTATACAATAGGGGTCCAAAACTAAACTTTCAAACCGTAGCTCCGCCAAATGCGAAACCACCACCATTAAATAGATTATTTTATTCTATATACAATTAAAGGTGAGTAGGCTGCATTTGGAGTTTTTATTTGTGAGATACAGGTCTGGGAAGTTGGCATTCTGGATTTTTATTCAGACCATAACTTTTTATCTGTACATTATTTTTCTGTGAAATCAATTTTGTATTTTTCTTTATTTTATTATCTACAACTTTCATGTACAAAGTTTCTTTATTTGAAGTGTAAAAAGTGGAACCAAAAATAGGTCCAAAAATGAATAAAGAATGAATAAAATGTATAGGTATTTTATCTGTGTTTTGGCCCTTATCTCCCCCTACTTTATTCCTTGTCGACCTATTCATCAAGATGCCTAGGTCTCGGGGTTTCGGGTCAGAAAATATTTACAATATTTTATTCTTTTTCTTTTCTTTATTTATTCTATAATTTTGGCCTTAATTACAGTAATTTATACACTGTTGAGATGCACATGCATGAACGCTAAGATGGTGATTTTAATGCTATTTACAGGCATTTGCTAGGGTTTTTGGTGCCAAAATGATAGAATAAAGATGATGAAATGTGGATTCATCATCCCCCTATACTTTACCTTTGCTAGTCCCTAGCAAACATTTATGCAATAAGTGCAAAAAGAAAAGAAAGAAAAGAAAAAGAAGAAAATTGGATAAAGTTTAATTATCAAACTTGTCTTCACAAAATCAAAGTTTGGAGCTTAAGTCGGATCTTTGGAATTTTAGTGCGGTCGGAACCTTAATGAGAACCAAGTTTGAAATCCAACAGTCCTTGAGAATCCCAAAACTCTGTCCCAGTCTCCTCAATAGCCAGGTCAGAAATACTTCAACTCATACGCAAACTCTTATGACTATGAATCTGACTCGTACAGTGTAAGTGATATGTAGCTCCCCACCTCAGAAGTGACAAAGAAACAACCTCCCCCAACCCGGTAACTCTAATGCCTCGGTCTAGCAACTCTTTCCTCGAGAAGCGGGGTATTCCCTTCTAAGTTCAAGTGCAACTGGCTCAAGAAGAGGGGGTAGAAGTATAGAGTTTTGGAAGCTTAGCCAGTGTAGCTAAGTCTCCCGCTGCAAGCTTCATGAGATGTGACATGGGTACCATAAGCTTTTGCTTTATTGAACTATATACACTCCGGTGGGATTATTAAATTTTCAATCCGACCCACCACTTTTTTGGAGTTCTTTTCTTTTTTTTTTTCAAGTGCATCTGTACAACATATCTTCATGGTGCAGCATATATACAAGAAATTTCTTCTTGAGCCAGTAGACTATCCCTCTTTTGAAGCTTTATTGCAACCCACGGCTTCTGTCTTTAGCCTTCATCACCACTAGACCAAGTTGAGGTGCACTTCCTTCACTATAAGAAGAAGAGAGGTTCCGCCTAGAAGTACTACCCTCATATGCTACCCCAAGCTAAAGGAAACTGCCTCCTCACCACCTCATCCGTGGAGAGCTATGTGAAAGGTGCAGGTGTCCAAGTTAGGTCATTATCAACAAGAGTCGTGCGTGTGCTCCGAAATACTCTACTTAGGCAGTCAAGAATCCATTGAACAAAGTCCCGTGATCCTCAAAGAATTAAGTCAACTAGACCTGAAGTACCTCAAACCCAGTTCCTATAAGGTTCCTGTTATTAGGTAGATTTTAAGGTCCAATCAAGCTCCAATCTCCAGATTTTACTTAGACTTGTTCAACTATCAAACTCAATCCGAAAAATGCGAATGCTATGCAATGCAATGCAGAAAATATTTTTGTGATGCAATTTTCAAAGATTTTGAACTTTTTATGGGTTTTTGAAAAGATAATGATGATGCATGCAGATGCATTTTTTTGTATTTTTCAAAAAGATTTTTCAAATGTTTTTGGATTTTAGTTTTGCAAATGTTTTTGGGATTTTTGAAAACAAAAAGTTTTGGCTGAAAACTAGGTGAAAGCTATGTACACGGGAGTGCTTCTTATATATACAAGAAGTGGATTCTAAGAATTTACAAGGGTAAGTGGTCAGTTTTATACATATATATACATAGTGGAATTTTAGTGTGATGTAAATATTCCTCAAACTTATTTGACACAAGCTTTTCACACAATTTTTGAAAACTATAGTCCAAAATAATTTTTGCAAACATGTACACACATTTGAAAATTATTTTGCAAAGGCTTTCAAAACAGTATATATGTAGGTTTTTCAAATATTTTTGCAACCATTTTTCAAACCATTTGCAAATCATTTTTCAAACATTTTATTTCACACAAAGAAAATAAATTTTACAAACCACACATTTTTACACAGGTTGAAAACATGTAGCAAAACATTTTCAAAATAGTTTTCAATAGATGTTCACAACGATTTTCAAACTATTTTTCAAACATTTTGCAAAAAACATTTTCACCTGATTTATTAATCAGTATATACAAAAAGAATTTGAGGAATAACCACATCTTTTTATTAAAGAATTTTAATGAATTTTAAAGAATTATTAGCCATATTATTACGAAAATACGAAAGTGCGAGTTATGGCTAAAGTATATACACAGTATATACGACCCCCCTATACTTAGCTTGAGCTATGTCCTCATAGATCGGAGAGAAAAGAGAAGACATAACTCGTACTAAGTATAGGCAAGTCTAAAGAATGAATGAATCAATGAATGAGAAGTTGACCGTTCCCCCTATACTTAGGATCAAATAATCCTAAGTATAGCAGACTGTACACAACGCAGGGAGGGTCAAGGGTGGGAATGAACAGATCGTACTCAGATTGTCTCCCCCTATACTTAGGGTAAGATATCCCTAAGTATAGACAAGAAGAGGAGACAATGGAGAGGATCGAAAAGAATAGAAAAACTCGGGGTGCACATCCCCCTATACTTAGGACAAAGTACGTCCTAAGTATGGAAAATTGTCTACAAGGGCGGCACCTTTTTGATAGATGAAGAAGATAGAATAGGAAAAGAAGAAAAGAAGAAAAGAAAAAGAGATGAGATCATGAGAATGTACACACCGCTCCCCCTATACTTAGGGTAAAAGAAGCCCTAAGTATAGACAACAAACAGGAGCGATGACACAGAACGAAGAAGGAACACTCAACTCATCTACCCCTCCTATACGTAGGACAAAGTGCGTCCTAGGCAAGGCAAACACGAGAAATGGGTAGACGAGCAAAAACGGGAGATGGAAAGAGAGTCACAGGATAGAATCTACAACATAAATGGGTGATCGTCAGAAGGTGGAAAGCAAACCTTCTTGCGGGACCGTTGAGGGATAGATCTGATATGGTGTATGTCGACATCGGGGTCCACAGTGGACGGAGGCCGATCAGGGTCGACACGGGGAAGGCCCTCAGTGGAGTCAAATCGGAAAGGGACGAACTGATCGATGGAAGCAGTTTGGCTAGGTTCTCCCTTGGTGGTCCTATGGTGTGAAGGCACAGACGGGTGAGTGGAAGAACTACGACTAGGTCCGGCCTTGGAAGTCTCACCGATATCGAAGTGAAATGGGACAAACTCATCATCCTCGGAAGAAGTGTAATCGGAGTCGTCCTGCGAGTCCTCGTCCAGGTCAAAATCAAAAGGAACGAAATCATCAGTGGAAGTATACGAACTCAGATCGTCCTCAAGACTCTCACCTGAATCCTTGTCTTCAACAAGAGGTCTGAATTTATCAAAATAAATAGCAGCATCAAAACCGACCTCAATCATCTTGACCTGTGAAGGGCCAGGAACGGATTTATCAGTGGAAGTAGTCAAAACGGGTCCGTCCTGTCTAGTCTTACTCAAGTCATTTGTTGCCTTATGAGGTCTCTCAAAGTAATGGGCAACATCATAAACATCATCAATTATCTTGGTATCTGCCCCCTGATCAAATGGTTCAATCACATAAATACTCTGGATTTCATCAACACATCGCCACACACCAGGAGGAGGATCAGTGAGGTCCATGCTTTCCGACTTCCTCCCCTTTCGGGGGATCCGTCGGGGCTCATCAGGGACCGCTAAGGAAGTATTTCTAGTAGCATCAGATAGGTCACGGGCCTCAGAGTCAGCTACAATCAGTGAAGGTGCCTCAGGTGCAGGTCTCTGGTCAACTGTGGGTGTAGTGATCAACACTTCGCTCTCGTCAATAGGACGGAAGCGAATCTCTCCTTATCCATAGTCAATAACGACCCTCGCAGAGGCGAGGAATGGTCGTCCCAGGATGATTGGAGATGGCTCCCCTGTGGAGTTCTCCATGGGCAACACGACAAAATCAACCTTGTGGCTCGTGCCCTGAATAGAAATGACGGCGTTTTCAAGGATACCCTTCGGCCTCTTGATGGATCCATCAGCAAACTGAACGATCATCCTAGTTTTCTTGAGAGGCCCTAAGTGAAGAGACTGTACCAGCGAGAAGGGTAGTATGCTAATCGAAGCACCGCCGTCCAGGAGAGTGTGATCACATGTATAGTCAGAGATGGTGCAAGTGATGAAAGGAGTAGCTGTGTTCTTCTTCTTGGGAATGGGACGGTGTGTGATGGCGAGGGCAGTGGCCATGGTCAGAATGTGACGTTCAGATCTGCTCCTCCGCTTTCTTTTCTTGGGAAGAGGAGCAGATAATTGGGTCATGGCCTGCTGAAGTGGGGCACGGATAATCTCATGAATAGTAGCCACCACTTCGGGTTCAGATAACATTTTTTTGAATTTTTGGACTTCCTCCATACAAGGGAGGAAGTCGGAATCAGCATATACACGAGGCATGCCAAGAGCAGTCTGTACAGCGGCATCCTCGGGGTCAAAGGTGGGACTAGGTGTGAATGTATGTGTGGTCAAGGGTTCTGGCAAGTGGACTCTCTCCTCAAAATCTTGATCAACCAAGTGTCTCCCGAAATCTTTTTGGATTTTTAGATTTTTCTCATTTTTTTGTATTTTTTGCGATTGCAAGCTCCCATGATTCTTCACAAGCAAAGCTGTTTCCTCAATGAAAAGAGCACTAGTCCGATATTCTCTCAAAGTGTCAAGATTTTCCTTCATCAAATTGATGTGCTCTAGCATTAGGTTCATGACAACACTCATAGAGGTCGTGGGAGGTGACTCCAACAGGTCAGACTCGGGTGGATGTGATGGTGGAGGCGGATAATATATTTGTGGGGATGGAGGTGGGTAGAAGTCCGAGGTCTGAAACTGTGGCTGAGGCGGATATGTACAAAAATCAGAAAAACTAGGAGGATCCTCCTGATAAAAGGGAGGTGGACCGGCTGGAGGGTAGGAGGAATCCGCAAAATCCGGATAAAAATCTCTCCAGGAATCCATCTCGAAACAAGAGAAATGATTCGGGGGAGCACGTCGGTCAAGTCAAGAGAGTGAAGAAGAAGGCGCAGGTGCGCAGAGATGATCTAGGACGCACACAAAACAATCACAAGCAAAAATGAAACAACCAAACCCTCAATTCACCTACTCAACTCGGTAGAGACCGAAAAATCGGTCTTTTAATCTTGTCTGTTTTAGAGTTAGGTGAAAAAGTCAAGAAGTTGTACAAACACTTAGGGGCTTAAAATGGGATTTGGGCACTAGCCTTAGTGTGTGCGCGAGCAATGTAAAACGAAGACAATGAGGGGATTACTCGCCCCAATACAAGATTTTTCTTTTTGGTCGATTTTATGGTCGAGTAATATTAGCAGTCCCAATTTTATTTGTTATCACTTTTTTTTTTGGATTTTTAATAAAAATGCACGATCCTAACGGGGATTCAATTCCTTTGAGCTCCTAGGTTGGCAAAATCTGAGGGAGAGTCGGAAAAGCAATGCAAGCGGCAAATAATGATGGATGCTAAAGCGTAAATGCTCACCTTGCCTCCAGCACTCTACATGTAAGGATGCTCAGCAGAATTGAAACCTATCTATATGCAAATGCAAGCCGATGAAATCGCCCTAAGTTCAGAAATTGCTATTATCGTGAAGAACCACAAGTCAGCCACTTATCTTTAACCTAAGAGTCCGGTCTTGGCTTACCCCTCCTCTTCTCGACACACTCGAGTTCAGGAGTAGCGCTTGATGGGGTTCGCTCACGGCACACGGGTTAAGAGATAAATGAACAGACTGTTCAAACTTTGACTAAGTCCAAACGCGGCTATAGGTACATGCAAGATATATTAGGTGTTTGGCCTTAATCTATCGCAAGCAATCCTAAATCTAAGGGCTCAATCACACAAAGTAAGGAAAACAAAACCGGAAAACAAAGTAAGAAAAGGCGATGAAAACCGATGGAAAACTGCGGTGAGCCCCCAAGTGAACAAACACTTGGAAATTGGGCCCGAATGTCCAAGTCCGAATGTACCTGTATTATTACAAAGAATGGTCTCTCTCTCACTACGAAGTACAAAATAAATACAATGCAAGAATATAAATGCTAAGAAGTTGTCTTGCAAAATCCTCCAAGTCCTTCTTCGTGCTAAGCTAAAGCCGCTTCACGTGGGTGCCAAGGTGCTCCAAGAGGGGCTCCTCCCTCGATCCGCGTACCTCGCACGGAATCCAAACAAGGAGAGTGGTTAGACAATTCAAAAGATATATCAAAAATAAGGAAAATAAAACTAGCAGAAATAAAAACCGCAAAGGTAGACAAATAGTCACAACACAAAGCAAAAACGAGAACTACGCGCTGTTGCTCCCCGGCAACGGCGCCATTTGATTTAGCCAAAAATAGGTGGTCTTAAGTTCAGCACAAAGCGTGAACTCAGTCGGTGTGTTGACCACACTAAATCCGGACTAAAGTCAACAATTAACCCACACTAAGATCAATAAAGTAGAAATAATGTGGAGTCAAAATTTATTTTTAACTCTACATAAAAGATGTATAGATGCAAGTACGTAGAGAGTTCGAACACAGGGAGCAAGCAGGGTAGTTCGCAAAAATGGTGCTCAAGTGAAAGTGTGTGATGGTCGCCGGAGCTCGAGGGAGGAAGGTGGCTCCAGATACCCTTCTCGGGTCAAAAATCGAGGCGTGGAAGCCTCTCCTGGGTCCTGCAATCAACAAGAAAACGCAGCAGCAAAAAAATATGCAGAACTCGGGTTCGAAGGGGCGCAAGGTGAAAGTGCGGCGTGATGAAGTGGTGGTCGCCGGAGCTCGTGAGCTCCGGCTAGGTGTTTGATGACTGGATCGGGTGTTTTCAATGATTTAAATGGCAATGTAAATAGACAAAACGAAATCCTAAGCTATCAGCGATTTAACTATAAGAAAAACGAGAAGGAAATTGCCCTCAAATGGCGTTGACCACGAGGAAAGAACCTCGACGGCCGTACGGCCGGAGGTGGTGGAACTCGGCACTAAGTGCTCCGCCGTACCTCGCCTGAGATGGGGGAGGACTCCCCTGTCACTGGAGATCAACCCTCGACCCTCACCCGGAGGTTTTTGGCGCCCAAGCCGGCTCAAAGGTTGGAGGGAGTTTTGGGTGGTGTTTTGAAAGATGGCTCTGGAGCGACTTTCGAGGAGGCGTCACGGTGTTCCTTCAATCCAATCCCCGAGATGATGCATGGGCGAGCTAGGTGGATCAGAGGTCTTCAACTTCGCAGAAGGGACCGAGGCCAATCGGTGAAAGATTTGGCCTGGAAAAATCCGCAAAGTCCAAGAAAAATGCAGTCTGACAATAGCCAGACCTCGGTCAGAGAGTTGACCGAGGTCAACCAAGGAAGAGCTCTGGTTGGTCCACGTGGACCAACCAGAAAAAACCTTGACAAAAATGCTTAGAAATGCAATAAAAAATAGAAAATGATTTATTTAAATTTTGGTTATAAAATAAAAAATGTTTATTTTTTTATAAATTATTTTATGGTGATTTTTATTTATTTTTATGAAGTATATTTTTACAAGTTTGCATTTATACCCCTATAGGTATCTATATCTATGTATTGGAGTCTTTTATTTTTAATTGTATATATTTGATTTATTTATTTTTTGATTATTATTTTATAAAATTATAAAATACTTTTATATACACAAATACATTTTTATTTTATTTTTATGAGGTGTTTTGTATATTAAATAAAATATAAAGGTATAATGTATAGGTATGTGTATCAGTAATGTATCTATGTATTGAATATATGTTCATATTTATTTTTGTTTTTCTTTGCATTTTTATTCTGATTTTAATGCACATAATTATTATAAGTAATATTTACAACATTATAAGAATATAAAAAATATAAAAATAATGAATAAATAATGAATTGAATATTTTAATATGTACAAGTATACAATAGGGGTCCAAAACTAAACTTTCAAACCGTAGCTCCGCCAAATGCGAAACCACCACCATTAAATAGATTATTTTATTCTATATACAATTAAAGGTGAGTAGGCTGCATTTGGAGTTTTTATTTGTGAGATACAGGTCTGGGAAGTTGGCATTCTGGATTTTTATTCAGACCATAACTTTTTATCTGTACATTATTTTTCTGTGAAATCAATTTTGTATTTTTCTTTATTTTATTATCTACAACTTTCATGACAAAGTTTCTTTATTTGAAGTGTAAAAAGTGGAACCAAAAATAGGTCCAAAAATGAATAAAGAATGAATAAAATGTATAGGTATTTTATCTGTGTTTTGGCCCTTATCTCCCCCTACTTTATTCCTTGTCGACCTATTCATCAAGATGCCTAGGTCTCGGGGTTTCGGGTCAGAAAATATTTACAATATTTTATTCTTTTTCTTTTCTTTATTTATTCTATAATTTTGGCCTTAATTACAATAATTTATACACTGTTGAGATGCACATGCATGAACGCTAAGATGGTGATTTTAATGCTATTTACAGGCATTTGCTAGGGTTTTTGGTGCCAAAATGATAGAATAAAGATGATGAAATGTGGATTCATCATCCCCCTATACTTTACCTTTGCTAGTCCCTAGCAAACATTTATGCAATAAGTGCAAAAAGAAAAGAAAGAAAAGAAAAAGAAGAAAATTGGATAAAGTTTAATTATCAAACTTGTCTTCACAAAATCAAAGTTTGGAGCTTAAGTCGGACCTTTGGAATTTTAGTGCGGTCGGAACCTTAATGAGAACCAAGTTTGAAATCCAACAGTCCTTGAGAATCCCAAAACTCTGTCCCAGTCTCCTCAATAGCCAGGTCAGAAATACTTCAACTCATACGCAAACTCTTATGACTATGAATCTGACTCGTACAGTGTAAGTGATATGTAGCTCCCCACCTCAGAAGTGACAAAGAAACAACCTCCCCCAACCCGGTAACTCTAATGCCTCGGTCTAGCAACTCTTTCCTCGAGAAGCGGGGTATTCCCTTCTAAGTTCAAGTGCAACTGGCTCAAGAAGAGGGGGTAGAAGTATAGAGTTTTGGAAGCTTAGCCAGTGTAGCTAAGTCTCCCGCTGCAAGCTTCATGAGATGTGACATGGGTACCATAAGCTTTTGCTTTATTGAACTATATACACTCCGGTGGGATTATTAAATTTTCAATCCGACCCACCACTTTTTTGGAGTTCTTTTCTTTTTTTTTTTCAAGTGCATCTGTACAACATATCTTCATGGTGCAGCATATATACAAGAAATTTCTTCTTGAGCCAGTAGACTATCCCTCTTTTGAAGCTTTATTGCAACCCACGGCTTCTGTCTTTAGCCTTCATCACCACTAGACCAAGTTGAGGTGCACTTCCTTCACTATAAGAAGAAGAGAGGTTCCGCCTAGAAGTACTACCCTCATATGCTACCCCAAGCTAAAGGAAACTGCCTCCTCACCACCTCATCCGTGGAGAGCTATGTGAAAGGTGCAGGTGTCCAAGTTAGGTCATTATCAACAAGAGTCGTGCGTGTGCTCCGAAATACTCTACTTAGGCAGTCAAGAATCCATTGAACAAAGTCCCGTGATCCTCAAAGAATTAAGTCAACTAGACCTGAAGTACCTCAAACCCAGTTCCTATAAGGTTCCTGTTATTAGGTAGATTTTAAGGTCCAATCAAGCTCCAATCTCCAGATTTTACTTAGACTTGTTCAACTATCAAACTCAATCCGAAAAATGCGAATGCTATGCAATGCAATGCAGAAAATATTTTTGTGATGCAATTTTCAAAGATTTTGAACTTTTTATGGGTTTTTGAAAAGATAATGATGATGCATGCAGATGCATTTTTTTGTATTTTTCAAAAAGATTTTTCAAATGTTTTTGGATTTTAGTTTTGCAAATGTTTTTGGGATTTTTGAAAACAAAAAGTTTTGGCTGAAAACTAGGTGAAAGCTATGTACACGGGAGTGCTTCTTATATATACAAGAAGTGGATTCTAAGAATTTACAAGGGTAAGTGGTCAGTTTTATACATATATATACATAGTGGAATTTTAGTGTGATGTAAATATTCCTCAAACTTATTTGACACAAGCTTTTCACACAATTTTTGAAAACTATAGTCCAAAATAATTTTTGCAAACATGTACACACATTTGAAAATTATTTTGCAAAGGCTTTCAAAACAGTATATATGTAGGTTTTTCAAATATTTTTGCAACCATTTTTCAAACCATTTGCAAATCATTTTTCAAACATTTTATTTCACACAAAGAAAATAAATTTTACAAACCACACATTTTTACACAGGTTGAAAACATGTAGCAAAACATTTTCAAAATAGTTTTCAATAGATGTTCACAACGATTTTCAAACTATTTTTCAAACATTTTGCAAAAAACATTTTCACCTGATTTATTAATCAGTATATACAAAAAGAATTTGAGGAATAACCACATCTTTTTATTAAAGAATTTTAATGAATTTTAAAGAATTATTAGCCATATTATTACGAAAATACGAAAGTGCGAGTTATGGCTAAAGTATATACACAGTATATACGACCCCCCTATACTTAGCTTGAGCTATGTCCTCATAGATCGGAGAGAAAAGAGAAGACATAACTCATACTAAGTATAGGCAAGTCTAAAGAATGAATGAATCAATGAATGAGAAGTTGACCGTTCCCCCTATACTTAGGATCAAATAATCCTAAGTATAGCAGACTGTACACAACGCAGGGAGGGTCAAGGGTGGGAATGAACAGATCGTACTCAGATTGTCTCCCCCTATACTTAGGGTAAGATATCCCTAAGTATAGACAAGAAGAGGAGACAATGGAGAGGATCGAAAAGAATAGAAAAACTCGGGGTGCACATCCCCCTATACTTAGGACAAAGTACGTCCTAAGTATGGAAAATTGTCTACAAGGGCGGCACCTTTTTGATAGATGAAGAAGATAGAATAGGAAAAGAAGAAAAGAAGAAAAGAAAAAGAGATGAGATCATGAGAATGTACACACCGCTCCCCCTATACTTAGGGTAAAAGAAGCCCTAAGTATAGACAACAAACAGGAGCGATGACACAGAACGAAGAAGGAACACTCAACTCATCTACCCCTCCTATACGTAGGACAAAGTGCGTCCTAGGCAAGGCAAACACGAGAAATGGGTAGACGAGCAACAACGGGAGATGGAAAGAGAGTCACAGGATAGAATCTACAACATAAATGGGTGATCGTCAGAAGGTGGAAAGCAAACCTTCTTGCGGGACCGTTGAGGGATAGATCTGATATGGTGTATGTCGACATCGGGGTCCACAGTGGACGGAGGCCGATCAGGGTCGACACGGGGAAGGCCCTCAGTGGAGTCAAATCGGAAAGGGACGAACTGATCGATGGAAGCAGTTTGGCTAGGTTCTCCCTTGGTGGTCCTATGGTGTGAAGGCACAGACGGGTGAGTGGAAGAACTACGACTAGGTCCGGCCTTGGAAGTCTCACCGATATCGAAGTGAAATGGGACAAACTCATCATCCTCGGAAGAAGTGTAATCGGAGTCGTCCTGCGAGTCCTCGTCCAGGTCAAAATCAAAAGGAACGAAATCATCAGTGGAAGTATACGAACTCAGATCGTCCTCAAGACTCTCACCTGAATCCTTGTCTTCAACAAGAGGTCTGAATTTATCAAAATAAATAGTTGCATCAAAACCGACCTCAATCATCTTGACCTGTGAAGGGCCAGGAACGGATTTATCAGTGGAAGTAGTCAAAACGGGTCCGTCCTGTCTAGTCTTACTCAAGTCATTTGTTGCCTTATGAGGTCTCTCAAAGTAATGGGCAACATCATAAACATCCTCAATTATCTTGGTATCTGCCCCCTGATCAAATGGTTCAATCACATAAATACTCTGGATTTCATCAACACATCGCCACACACCAGGAGGAGGATTAGTGAGGTCCATGCTTTCCGACTTCCTCCCCTTTCGGGGGATCCGTCGGGGCTCATCAGGGACCGCTAAGGAAGTATTTCTAGTAGCATCAGATAGGTCACGGGCCTCAGAGTCAGCTACAATCAGTGAAGGTGCCTCAGGTGCAGGTCTCTGGTCAACTGTGGGTGTAGTGATCAACACTTCGCTCTCGTCAATAGGACGGAAGCGAATCTCTCCTGATCCATAGTCAATAACGACCCTCGCAGAGGCGAGGAATGGTCGTCCCAGGATGATTGGAGATGGCTCCCTGTGGAGTTCTCCATGGGCAACACGACAAAATCAACCTTGTGGCTCGTGCCCTGAATAGAAATGAACGGCGTTTTCCAAGGATACCCTTCGGCCTCTTGATGGATCCATCAGCAAACTGAACGATCATCCTAGTTTTCTTGAGAGGCCCTAAGTGAAGAGACTGTACCAGCGAGAAGGGTAGTATGCTAATCGAAGCACCGCCGTCCAGGAGAGTGCGATCACATGTATAGTCAGAGATGTGCAAGTGATGAAAGGAGTAGTTGTGTTCTTCTTCTTGGGAATGGGACGGTGTGTGATGGCGAGGGCAGTGGCCATGGTCAGAATGTGACGTTCAGATCTGCTCCTCCGCTTTCTCTTCTTGGGAAGAGGAGCAGATAATTGGGTCATGGCCTGCTGAAGTGGGGCACGGATAATCTCATGAATAGTAGACACCACTTCGGGTTCAGATAACATTTTTTTGAATTTTTGGACTTCCTCCATACAAGGGAGGAAGTCCTGGAATCAGCATATACACGAGGCATGCCAAGAGCAGTCTGTACAGCGGCATCCTCGGGGTCAAAGGTGGGACTAGGTGTGAATGTATGTGTGGTCAAGGGTTCTGGCAAGTGGACTCTCTCCTCAAAATCTTGATCAACCAAGTGTCTCCCGAAATCTTTTTGGATTTTTAGATTTTTCTCATTTTTTGTATTTTTTGCGATTGCAAGCTCCCATGATTCTTCACAAGCAAAGCTGTTTCCTCAATGAAAAGAGCACTAGTCCGATATTCTCTCAAAGTGTCAAGATTTTCCTTCATCAAATTGATGTGCTCTAGCATTAGGTTCATGACAACACTCATAGAGGTCGTGGGAGGTGACTCCAACAGGTCAGACTCGGGTGGATGTGATGGTGGAGGCGGATAATATATATGTGGGGATGGAGGTGGGTAGAAGTCCGAGTCTGAAACTGTGGCTGAGGCGATATGTACAAAAATCAGAAAAACTAGGAGGATCCTCCTGATAAAAGGGAGGTGGACCGGCTGGAGGGTAGGAGGAATCCGCAAAATCCGGATAAAAATCTCTCCAGGAATCCATCTCGAAACAAGAGAAATGATTCGGGGGAGCACGTCGGTCAAGTCAAGAGAGTGAAGAAGAAGGCGCAGGTGCGCAGAGATGATCTAGGACGCACACAAAACAATCACAAGCAAAAATGAAACAACCAAACCCTCAATTCACCTACTCAACTCGGTAGAGACCGAAAAAATCGGGTCTTTTAATCTTGTCTGTTTTAGAGTTAGGTGAAAAAGTCAAGAAGTTGTACAAACACTTAGGGGCTTAAAATGGGATTTGGGCACTAGCCTTAGTGTGTGCGCGAGCAATGTAAAACGAAGACAATGAGGGGATTACTCGCCCCAATACAAGATTTTTCTTTTTGGTCGATTTTATGGTCGAGTAATATTAGCAGTCCCAATTTTATTTGTTATCACTTTTTTTTTTGGATTTTTAATAAAAATGCACGATCCTAACGGGGATTCAATTCCTTTGAGCTCCTAGGTTGGCAAAATCTGAGGGAGAGTCGGAAAAGCAATGCAAGCGGCAAATAATGATGGATGCTAAAGCGTAAATGCTCACCTTGCCTCCAGCACTCTACATGTAAGGATGCTCAGCAGAATTGAAACCTATCTATATGCAAATGCAAGCCGATGAAATCGCCCTAAGTTCAGAAATTGCTATTATCGTGAAGAACCACAAGTCAGCCACTTATCTTTAACCTAGAGTCCGGTCTTGGCTTACCCCTCCTCTTCTCGACACACTCGAGTTCAGGAGTAGCGCTTGATGGGGTTCGCTCACGGCACACGGGTTAAGAGATAAATGAACCAGACTGTTCAAACTTTGACTAAGTCCAAACGCGGCTATAGGTACATGCAAGATATATTAGGTGTTTGGCCTTAATCTATCGCAAGCAATCCTAAATCTAAGGGCTCAATCACACAAAGTAAGGAAAACAAAACCGGAAAACAAAGTAAGAAAAGGCGATGAAAACCGATGGAAAACTGCGGTGAGCCCCCAAGTGAACAAACACTTGGAAATGGGGCCCGAATGTCAAGTCCGAATGTACCTGTATTATTACAAAGAATGGTCTCTCTCTCACTACGAAGTACAAAATAAATACAATGCAAGAATATAAATGCTAAGAAGTTGTCTTGCAAAATCCTCCAAGTCCTTCTTCGTGCTAAGGCTAAAGCCGCTTCACGTGGGTGCCAAGGTGCTCCAAGAGGGGCTCCTCCCTCGATCCGCGTACCTCGCACGGAATCCAAACAAGGAGAGTGGTTAGACAATTCAAAAGATATATCAAAAATAAGGAAAATAAAACTAGCAGAAATAAAAACCGCAAAGGTAGACAAATAGTCACAACCACAAAGCAAAAACGAGAACTACGCGCTGTTGCTCCCCGGCAACGGCGCCATTTGATTTAGCCAAAAATAGGTGGTCTTAAGTTCAGCACAAAGGCGTGAACTCAGTCGGTGTGTTGACCACACTAAATCCGGACTAAAGTCAACAATTAACCCACACTAAGATCAATAAAGTAGAAATAATGTGGAGTCAAAATTTATTTTTAACTCTACATAAAAGATGTATAGATGCAAGTACGTAGAGAGTTCGAACACAGGGAGCAAGCAGGGTAGTTCGCAAAAATGGTGCTCAAGTGAAAGTGTGTGATGGTCGCCGGAGCTCGAGGGAGGAAGGTGGCTCCAGATACCCTTCTCGGGTCAAAATCGAGGCGTGGAAGCCTCTCCTGGGTCCTGCAATCAACAAGAAAACGCAGCAGCAAAAAAATATGCAGAACTCGGGTTCGAAGGGGCGCAAGGTGAAAGTGCGGCGTGATGAAGTGGTGGTCGCCGGAGCTCGTGAGCTCCGGCTAGGTGTTTGATGACTGGATCGGGTGGTTTCAATGATTTAAATGGCAATGTAAATAGACAAAACGAAATCCTAAGCTATCAGCGATTTAACTATAAGAAAAACGAGAAGGAAATTGCCCTCAAATGGCGTTGACCATGAGGAAAGAACCTCGACGGCCGTACGGCCGGAGGTGGTGGAACTCGGCACTAAGTGCTCCGCCGCACCTCGCCTGAGATGGGGGAGGACTCCCCTGTCACTGGAGATCAACCCTCGACCCTCACCCGGAGGTTTTGGCGCCCAAGCCGGCTCAAAGGTTGGAGGGAGTTTTGGGTGGTGTTTTGAAAGATGGCTCTGGAGCGACTTTCGAGGAGGCGTCACGGGTGTTCCTTCAATCCAATCCCCGAGATGATGCATGGGCGAGCTAGGTGGATCAGAGGTCTTCAACTTCGCAGAAGGGACCGAGGCCAATCGGTGAAAGATTTGGCCTGGAAAAATCCGCAAAGTCCAAGAAAAATGCAGTCTGACAATAGCCAGACCTCGGTCAGAGAGTTGACCGAGGTCAACCAAGGAAGAGCTCTGGTTGGTCCACGTGGACCAACCAGAAAAAACCTTGACAAAAATGCTTAGAAATGCAATAAAAAATAGAAAATGATTTATTTAAATTTTGGTTATAAAATAAAAAATGTTTATTTTTTTATAAATTATTTTATGGTGATTTTTTATTTATTTTTATGAAGTATATTTTTACAAGTTTGCATTTATACCCCTATAGGTATCTATATCTATGTATTGGAGTCTTTTATTTTTAATTGTATATATTTGATTTATTTATTTTTTGATTATTATTTTATAAAATTATAAAATACTTTTATATACACAAATACATTTTATTTTATTTTATGAGGTGTTTTGTATATTAAATAAAATAAAAGGTATAATGTATAGGTATGTGTATCAGTAATGTATCTATGTATTGAATATATGTTCATATTTATTTTTGTTTTTCTTTGCATTTTTATTCTGATTTTAATGCACATAATTATTATAAGTAATATTTACAACATTATAAGAATATAAAAAATATAAAAATAATGAATAAATAATGAATTGAATATTTTAATATGTACAAGTATACAATAGGGGTCCAAAACTAAACTTTCAAACCGTAGCTCCGCCAAATGCGAAACCACCACCATTAAATAGATTATTTTATTCTATATACAATTAAAGGTGAGTAGGCTGCATTTGGAGTTTTTATTTGTGAGATACAGGTCTGGGAAGTTGGCATTCTGGATTTTTATTCAGACCATAACTTTTTATCTGTACATTATTTTTCTGTGAAATCAATTTGTATTTTTCTTTATTTTATTATCTACAACTTTCATGTACAAAGTTTCTTTATTTGAAGTGTAAAAAGTGGAACCAAAAATAGGTCCAAAAATGAATAAAGAATGAATAAAATGTATAGGTATTTTATCTGTGTTTTGGCCCTTATCTCCCCCTACTTTATTCCTTGTCGACCTATTCATCAAGATGCCTAGGTCTCGGGGTTTCGGGTCAGAAAATATTTACAATATTTTATTCTTTTTCTTTTCTTTATTTATTCTATAATTTTGGCCTTAATTACAGTAATTTATACACTGTTGAGATGCACATGCATGAACGCTAAGATGGTGATTTTAATGCTATTTACAGGCATTTGCTAGGGTTTTTGGTGCCAAAATGATAGAATAAAGATGATGAAATGTGGATTCATCATCCCCCTATACTTTACCTTTGCTAGTCCCTAGCAAACATTTATGCAATAAGTGCAAAAAGAAAAGAAAGAAAAGAAAAAGAAGAAAATTGGATAAAGTTTAATTATCAAACTTGTCTTCACAAAATCAAAGTTTGGAGCTTAAGTCGGACCTTTGGAATTTTAGTGCGGTCGGAACCTTAATGAGAACCAAGTTTGAAATCCAACAGTCCTTGAGAATCCCAAAACTCTGTCCCAGTCTCCTCAATAGCCAGGACAGAAATACTTCAACTCATACGCAAACTCTTATGACTATGAATCTGACTCGTACAGTGTAAGTGATATGTAGCTCCCCACCTCAGAAGTGACAAAGAAACAACCTCCCCCAACCCGGTAACTCTAATGCCTCGGTCTAGCAACTCTTTCCTCGAGAAGCGGGGTATTCCCTTCTAAGTTCAAGTGCAACTGGCTCAAGAAGAGGGGGTAGAAGTATAGAGTTTTGGAAGCTTAGCCAGTGTAGCTAAGTCTCCCGCTGCAAGCTTCATGAGATGTGACATGGGTACCATAAGCTTTTGCTTTATTGAACTATATACACTCCGGTGGGATTATTAAATTTTCAATCCGACCCACCACTTTTTTGGAGTTCTTTTCTTTTTTTTTTTCAAGTGCATCTGTACAACATATCTTCATGGTGCAGCATATATACAAGAAATTTCTTCTTGAGCCAGTAGACTATCCCTCTTTTGAAGCTTTATTGCAACCCACGGCTTCTGTCTTTAGCCTTCATCACCACTAGACCAAGTTGAGGTGCACTTCCTTCACTATAAGAAGAAGAGAGGTTCCGCCTAGAAGTACTACCCTCATATGCTACCCCAAGCTAAAGGAAACTGCCTCCTCACCACCTCATCCGTGGAGAGCTATGTGAAAGGTGCAGGTGTCCAAGTTAGGTCATTATCAACAAGAGTCGTGCGTGTGCTCCGAAATACTCTACTTAGGCAGTCAAGAATCCATTGAACAAAGTCCCATGATCCTCAAAGAATTAAGTCAACTAGACCTGAAGTACCTCAAACCCAGTTCCTATAAGGTTCCTGTTATTAGGTAGATTTTAAGGTCCAATCAAGCTCTAATCTCCAGATTTTACTTAGACTTGTTCAACTATCAAACTCAATCCGAAAAATGCGAATGCTATGCAATGCAATGCAGAAAATATTTTTGTGATGCAATTTTCAAAGATTTTGAACTTTTTATGGGTTTTTGAAAAGATAATGATGATGCATGCAGATGCATTTTTTTGTATTTTTCAAAAAGATTTTTCAAATGTTTTTGGATTTTAGTTTTGCAAATGTTTTTGGGATTTTTGAAAACAAAAAGTTTTGGCTGAAAACTAGGTGAAAGCTATGTACACGGGAGTGCTTCTTATATATACAAGAAGTGGATTCTAAGAATTTACAAGGGTAAGTGGTCAGTTTTATACATATATATACATAGTGGAATTTTAGTGTGATGTAAATATTCCTCAAACTTATTTGACACAAGCTTTTCACACAATTTTTGAAAACTATAGTCCAAAATAATTTTTGCAAACATGTACACACATTTGAAAATTATTTTGCAAAGGCTTTCAAAACAGTATATATGTAGGTTTTTCAAATATTTTTGCAACCATTTTTCAAACCATTTGCAAATCATTTTTCAAACATTTTATTTCACACAAAGAAAATAAATTTTACAAACCACACATTTTTACACAGGTTGAAAACATGTAGCAAAACATTTTCAAAATAGTTTTCAATAGATGTTCACAACGATTTTCAAACTATTTTTCAAACATTTTGCAAAAAACATTTTCACCTGATTTATTAATCAGTATATACAAAAAGAATTTGAGGAATAACCACATCTTTTTATTAAAGAATTTTAATGAATTTTAAAGAATTATTAGCCATATTATTACGAAAATACGAAAGTGCGAGTTATGGCTAAAGTATATACACAGTATATACGACCCCCCTATACTTAGCTTGAGCTATGTCCTCATAGATCGGAGAGAAAAGAGAAGACATAACTCGTACTAAGTATAGGCAAGTCTAAAGAATGAATGAATCAATGAATGAGAAGTTGACCGTTCCCCCTATACTTAGGATCAAATAATCCTTAGTATAGCAGACTGTACACAACGCAGGGAGGGTCAAGGGTGGGAATGAACAGATCGTACTCAGATTGTCTCCCCCTATACTTAGGGTAAGATATCCCTAAGTATAGACAAGAAGAGGAGACAATGGAGAGGATCGAAAAGAATAGAACAACTCGGGGTGCACATCCCCCTATACTTAGGACAAAGTACGTCCTAAGTATGGAAAATTGTCTACAAGGGCGGCACCTTTTTGATAGATGAAGAAGATAGAATAGGAAAAGAAGAAAAGAAGAAAAGAAAAAGAGATGAGATCATGAGAATGTACACACCGCTCCCCCTATACTTAGGGTAAAAGAAGCCCTAAGTATAGACAACAAACAGGAGCGATGACACAGAACGAAGAAGGAACACTCAACTCATCTACCCCTCCTATACGTAGGACAAAGTGCGTCCTAGGCAAGGCAAACACGAGAAATGGGTAGACGAGCAAAAACGGGAGATGGAAAGAGAGTCACAGGACAGAATCTACAACATAAATGGGTGATCGTCAGAAGGTGGAAAGCAAACCTTCTTGCGGGACCGTTGAGGGATAGATCTGATATGGTGTATGTCGACATCGGGGTCCACAGTGGACGGAGGCCGATCAGGGTCGACACGGGGAAGGCCCTCAGTGGAGTCAAATCGGAAAGGGACGAACTGATCGATGGAAGCAGTTTGGCTAGGTTCTCCCTTGGTGGTCCTATGGTGTGAAGGCACAGACGGGTGAGTGGAAGAACTACGACTAGGTCCGGCCTTGGAAGTCTCACCGATATCGAAGTGAAATGGGACAAACTCATCATCCTCGGAAGAAGTGTAATCGGAGTCGTCCTGCGAGTCCTCGTCCAGGTCAAAATCAAAAGGAACGAAATCATCAGTGGAAGTATACGAACTCAGATCGTCCTCAAGACTCTCACCTGAATCCTTGTCTTCAACAAGAGGTCTGAATTTATCAAAATAAATAGCAGCATCAAAACCGACCTCAATCATCTTGACCTGTGAAGGGTCAGGAACGGATTTATCAGTGGAAGTAGTCAAAACGGGTCCGTCCTGTCTAGTCTTACTCAAGTCATTTGTTGCCTTATGAGGTCTCTCAAAGTAATGGGCAACATCATAAACATCCTCAATTATCTTGGTATCTGCCCCCTGATCAAATGGTTCAATCACATAAATACTCTGGATTTCATCAACACATCGCCACACACCAGGAGGAGGATCAGTGAGGTCCATGCTTTCCGACTTCCTCCCCTTTCGGGGGATCCGTCGGGGCTCATCAGGGACCGCTAAGGAAGTATTTCTAGTAGCATCAGATAGGTCACGTGCCTCAGAGTCAGCTACAATCAGTGAAGGTGCCTCAGGTGCAGGTCTCTGGTCAACTGTGGGTGTAGTGATCAACACTTCGCTCTCGTCAATAGGACGGAAGCGAATCTCTCCTGATCCATAGTCAATAACGACCCTCGCAGAGGCGAGGAATGGTCGTCCCAGGATGATTGGAGATGGCTCCCCTGTGGAGTTCTCCATGGGCAACACGACAAAATCAACCTTGTGGCTCGTGCCCTGAATAGAAATGACGGCGTTTTCAAGGATACCCTTCGGCCTCTTGATGGATCCATCAGCAAACTGAACGATCATCCTAGTTTTCTTGAGAGGCCCTAAGTGAAGAGACTGTACCAGTGAGAAGGGTAGTATGCTAATCGAAGCACCGCCGTCCAGGAGAGTGCGATCACATGTATAGTCAGAGATGGTGCAAGTGATGAAAGGAGTAGCTGTGTTCTTCTTCTTGGGAATGGGACGGTGTGTGATGGCGAGGGCAGTGGCCATGGTCAGAATGTGACGTTCAGATCTGCTCCTCCGCTTTCTCTTCTTGGGAAGAGGAGCAGATAATTGGGTCATGGCCTGCTGAAGTGGGGCACGGATAATCTCATGAATAGTAGCCACCACTTCGGGTTCAGATAACATTTTTTTGAATTTTTGGACTTCCTCCATACAAGGGAGGAAGTCGGAATCAGCATATACACGAGGCATGCCAAGAGCAGTCTGTACAGCGGCATCCTCGGGGTCAAAGGTGGGACTAGGTGTGAATGTATGTGTGGTCAAGGGTTCTGGCAAGTGGACTCTCTCCTCAAAATCTTGATCAACCAAGTGTCTCCCGAAATCTTTTTGGATTTTTAGATTTTTCTCATTTTTTTGTATTTTTTGCGATTGCAAGCTCCCATGATTCTTCACAAGCAAAGCTGTTTCCTCAATGAAAAGAGCACTAGTCCGATATTCTCTCAAAGTGTCAAGATTTTCCTTCATCAAATTGATGTGCTCTAGCATTAGGTTCATGACAACACTCATAGAGGTCGTGGGAGGTGACTCCAACATGTCAGACTCGGGTGGATGTGATGGTGGAGGCGGATAATATATATGTGGGGATGGAGGTGGGTAGAAGTCCGAGGTCTGAAACTGTGGCTGAGGCGGATATGTACAAAAATCAGAAAAACTAGGAGGATCCTCCTGATAAAAGGGAGGTGGACCGGCTGGAGGGTAGGAGGAATCCGCAAAATCCGGATAAAAATCTCTCCAGGAATCCATCTCGAAACAAGAGAAATGATTCGGGGGAGCACGTCGGTCAAGTCAAGAGAGTGAAGAAGAAGGCGCAGGTGCGCAGAGATGATCTAGGACGCACACAAAACAATCACAAGCAAAAATGAAACAACCAAACCCTCAATTCACCTACTCATCTCGGTAGAGACCGAAAAATCGGTCTTTTAATCTTGTCTGTTTTAGAGTTAGGTGAAAAAGTCAAGAAGTTGTACAAACACTTAGGGGCTTAAAATGGGATTTGGGCACTAGCCTTAGTGTGTGCGCGAGCAATGTAAAACGAAGACAATGAGGGGATTACTCGCCCCAATACAAGATTTTTCTTTTTGGTCGATTTTATGGTCGAGTAATATTAGCAGTCCCAATTTTATTTGTTATCACTTTTTTTTTGGATTTTTAATAAAAATGCACGATCCTAACGGGGATTCAATTCCTTTGAGCTCCTAGGTTGGCAAAATCTGAGGGAGAGTCGGAAAAGCAATGCAAGCGGCAAATAATGATGGATGCTAAAGCGTAAATGCTCACCTTGCCTCCAGCACTCTACATGTAAGGATGCTCAGCAGAATTGAAACCTATCTATATGCAAATGCAAGCCGATGAAATCGCCCTAAGTTCAGAAATTGCTATTATCGTGAAGAACCACAAGTCAGCCACTTATCTTTAACCTAAGAGTCCGGTCTTGGCTTACCCCTCCTCTTCTCGACACACTCGAGTTCAGGAGTAGCGCTTGATGGGGTTCGCTCACGGCACACGGGTTAAGAGATAAATGAACAGACTGTTCAAACTTTGACTAAGTCCAAACGCGGCTATAGGTACATGCAAGATATATTAGGTGTTTGGCCTTAATCTATCGCAAGCAATCCTAAATCTAAGGGCTCAATCACACAAAGTAAGGAAAACAAAATCGGAAAACAAAGTAAGAAAAGGCGATGAAAACCGATGGAAAACTGCGGTGAGCCCCCAAGTGAACAAACACTTGGAAATTGGGCCCGAATGTCCAAGTCCGAATGTACCTGTATTATTACAAAGAATGGTCTCTCTCTCACTACGAAGTACAAAATAAATACAATGCAAGAATATAAATGCTAAGAAGTTGTCTTGCAAAATCCTCCAAGTCCTTCTTCGTGCTAAGCTAAAGCCGCTTCACGTGGGTGCCAAGGTGCTCCAAGAGGGGCTCCTCCCTCGATCCGCGTACCTCGCACGGAATCCAAACAAGGAGAGTGGTTAGACAATTCAAAAGATATATAAAAAATAAGGAAAATAAAACTAGCAGAAATAAAAACCGCAAAGGTAGACAAATAGTCACAACACAAAGCAAAAACGAGAACTACGCGCTGTTGCTCCCCGGCAACGGCGCCATTTGATTTAGCCAAAAATAGGTGGTCTTAAGTTCAGCACAAAGCGTGAACTCAGTCGGTGTGTTGACCACACTAAATCCGGACTAAAGTCAACAATTAACCCACACTAAGATCAATAAATTAGAAATAATGTGGAGTCAAAATTTATTTTTAACTCTACATAAAAGATGTATAGATGCAAGTACGTAGAGAGTTCGAACACAGGGAGCAAGCAGGGTAGTTCGCAAAAATGGTGCTCAAGTGAAAGTGTGTGATGGTCGCCGGAGCTCGAGGGAGGAAGGTGGCTCCAGATACCCTTCTCGGGTCAAAAATCGAGGCGTGGAAGCCTCTCCTGGGTCCTGCAATCAACAAGAAAACGCAGCAGCAAAAAAATATGCAGAACTCGGGTTCGAAGGGGCGCAAGGTGAAAGTGCGGCGTGATGAAGTGGTGGTCGCCGGAGCTCGTGAGCTCCGGCTAGGTGTTTGATGACTGGATCGGGTGGTTTCAATGATTTAAATGGCAATGTAAATAGACAAAACGAAATCCTAAGCTATCAGCGATTTAACTATAAGAAAAACGAGAAGGAAATTGCCCTCAAATGGCGTTGACCACGAGGAAAGAACCTCGACGGCCGTACGGCCGGAGGTGGTGGAACTCGGCACTAAGTGCTCCGCCGCACCTCGCCTGAGATGGGGGAGGACTCCCCTGTCACTGGAGATCAACCCTCGACCCTCACCCGGAGGTTTTTGGCGCCCAAGCCGGCTCAAAGGTTGGAGGGAGTTTTGGGTGGTGTTTTGAAAGATGGCTCTGGAGCGACTTTCGAGGAGGCGTCACGGGTGTTCCTTCAATCCAATCCCCGAGATGATGCATGGGCGAGCTAGGTGGATCAGAGGTCTTCAACTTCGCAGAAGGGACCGAGGCCAATCGGTGAAAGATTTGGCCTGGAAAAATCCGCAAAGTCCAAGAAAAATGCAGTCTGACAATAGCCAGACCTCGGTCAGAGAGTTGACCGAGGTCAACCAAGGAAGAGCTCTGGTTGGTCCACGTGGACCAACCAGAAAAAACCTTGACAAAAATGCTTAGAAATGCAATAAAAAATAGAAAATGATTTATTTAAATTTTGGTTATAAAATAAAAAATGTTTATTTTTTTATAAATTATTTTATGGTGATTTTTATTTATTTTTATGAAGTATATTTTTACAAGTTTGCATTTATACCCCTATAGGTATCTATATCTATGTATTGGAGTCTTTTATTTTTAATTGTATATATTTGATTTATTTATTTTTTGATTATTATTTTATAAAATTATAAAATACTTTTATATACACAAATACATTTTTATTTTATTTTTATGAGGTGTTTTGTATATTAAATAAAATATAAAGGTATAATGTATAGGTATGTGTATCAGTAATGTATCTATGTATTGAATATATGTTCATATTTATTTTTGTTTTTCTTTGCATTTTTATTCTGATTTTAATGCACATAATTATTATAAGTAATATTTACAACATTATAAGAATATAAAAAATATAAAAATAATGAATAAATAATGAATTGAATATTTTAATATGTACAAGTATACAATAGGGGTCCAAAACTAAACTTTCAAACCGTAGCTCCGCCAAATGCGAAACCACCACCATTAAATAGATTATTTTATTCTATATACAATTAAAGGTGAGTAGGCTGCATTTGGAGTTTTTATTTGTGAGATACAGGTCTGGGAAGTTGGCATTCTGGATTTTTATTCAGACCATAACTTTTTATCTGTACATTATTTTTCTGTGAAATCAATTTTGTATTTTTCTTTATTTTATTATCTACAACTTTCATGTACAAAGTTTCTTTATTTGAAGTGTAAAAAGTGGAACCAAAAATAGGTCCAAAAATGAATAAAGAATGAATAAAATGTATAGGTATTTTATCTGTGTTTTGGCCCTTATCTCCCCCTACTTTATTCCTTGTCGACCTATTCATCAAGATGCCTAGGTCTCGGGGTTTCGGGTCAGAAAATATTTACAATATTTTATTCTTTTTCTTTTCTTTATTTATTTTATAATTTTGGCCTTAATTACAGTAATTTATACACTGTTGAGATGCACATGCATGAACGCTACGATGGTGATTTTAATGCTATTTACAGGGATTTGCTAGGGTTTTTGTGCCAAAATGATAGAATAAAGATGATGAAATGTGGATTCATCAGATTGCATTAGAGATTGCACGCTTTTGATTGGTTAATGTCCATGTTAGCATCTACATTTCTATTTTAACCATTTTTTGTGTTTTACTAAGATTTCTTTTAAACTACTTTTTGCAGATAAATGCTATTATAATATGAACAACATTGGAGTAATGAAAAAATGTAACAAACTATTTTTATACAGTATCTGCAAACAAAACTGGAAGGTTCTTTTTATAATAGGGATAATTACACCCATAACCCTGGGTAATTCTACAATAACAATCATAACCCTGTATAATCATGAATTACATGAAAAACCTCATATTGTCACTCCGTCTCACATTCATAACCATCCGTTAGTTTAATATATTAACTCAACTATATAAGTGAGTTAATCTAACCAATATATAATCTAACAGCTAGGATTAGTTAAAATTAAAAAATGAAAAGAAAAAAATAGATGACAAGCTTGCAGGGAGAGTTGCAGGTAGCAGTCAGGATTTTAGCTGAGGAATGGGACGACGTACAACGATCTGAGCTCGGCGGGAGGAGGTGCTGCGAGCAAGGATCGGCACGTGTGGGGGGTGGAGGGGCTTGGCAAAGCTGGGGGGGGGGGCTTTCACGAAGCTCGTGGGTGCAGATGTCGAAGGGGTTTCTTCAAGCGGCGGCGGGGTCGGAAGGGGGATGGTATCGACGACGGGGAGGGACAGGGGATCGAGGGAACGGGCAGGGGATCAGAGGGGGCTTCGAGCAGAAGGTGCCAAGGCCGCGGGGCTTTGAGCGGACGAGGGTAGGGGCTCGGGGAGGGGGGACAACTTTCACGAAGCTCAGGGGGAGGGGTATCGACGACGGGGACGGGCAAGGGATTTGGGGGGGGGGGGGAGGGGGAGGGTTATCAACGACGGGGAGGGGCAGGGGATCGGGTGCTTCGGGCGGACGAAGGGGAAGGGGATCCGGGGGATTCGAGCAGAAGGTGCGAAGGCCTGCAGCGGGGTGCTTAGAGCGGACGACGGGCAGGGGATCGGGGGGAGGGGGGTCTTCGAGCAGGGGAAGGGATCGGGGGAGGGAGGGGGACGGGGGAACTTCGAGCGGACGAGGGGCACGACGGGGGCTTCAAGCGGACGAGGGGCAGGGCGGCAGCGGGGTCCTTGCAGGAGGTGGCGGGGGGCTGCAGCTTCGGGCGGAAGGGCGGGGCTGCAGAGATGGTCGGGGGGTGGGGGTTGGGGGGGCGACGTGCAGGGGAGGAGGAGGTAGTGCAGGGGAGAGAAGGGAATAATGGCATGTTTTGTAAATACAAATCAACATTAAAGGTAGATTTGTCTTTTTTAGCGGAAACCGTCACAAATAACGGGCATATCAAACGGATCATAACACAGGGTTATGCCATGAAAGAGTTAAACATTACTCGAGGTTTCTCATGTAATTCATGACTAAGCAGGGTTATGATTGTTATTGCAGAATTACTCAGGGTTATGGGTGTAAATATCCCTTTATAATATATGTAGTTAGTAAAAACAATTGTTATAAGGCGACAATGTCATTTTTTTGACGTATAACTTTTTATGTGTTGTAATTTTTAAGATAAATTTTTTATAGTGATTATTCCTTATCAAACTTATTGTTTATCTGTGAAATTCATAGTTACTTCAATATTTACCTTGTATTTTTTATCACAGTCTTAATATTCATCGATAGTGTACATACATACTTACAAGAAAAGATCTACATTTTGTTTGAGTTTACTGGTTATGATTTCTCTATTGCTTCTTCTTTTTATATTTTTCCATAAAGTTGTTTTATTTTCCAATGTTAATGTATTCCTGTTATTGTTGTTGATTTATTTTATAAATATTACATTTTCATTAAAATATCAAGGTATAATGTTTTTGAATTTTGAAGGTCGTAATCATTTCATATTTTATTCTAGTTAAGTGTTATATATGTATTAAAAAATATTTTTAATTTACTTTTATACCCGCCACGAAGCGCGGGTATGCTCACTAGTCTATTTTAAAGTTGGGTTTTTCCCGGATTGATCAACACGTGGTACTCCCGAGAGAGAGAGAGAGAACTCTTCGTTTGTCACAATTCCCACTTTCTCCCCTCTTTCTCTCATGCTTTCTCTTTCAACCCGTGGTTGCACGATTGTAGTCCTCCTAGAGGCCGTCCAGACCCTCACAGTCCTAGGCTTCATCCAACGGTCAGTGTTTCATGGACATCTTCCACGTCACTGATATCCACAATGTCACCTCCTACATGGAGCGCTCCCTCGCTGAAGGGGTCACCGCCACTGACCCCTCTGGCGGGCTCACCATACCGGAGCTCGCGTGCACCAAACATCCCAAGCTTCTCTTCGAGGTGTTAGCTGCATGTTTCATTTGGAGCAACTTAGAAACTAGACGTGACGCGGAAATTATACGAAGAAAATAGGAAAACAGTATTGGGCATGCCCCCAAGACACATCAAATCAAAACCTTACCGAAATAATTGGATCGGGTTGAAATATGTAATCAAACTGGTTCAATCAGATGATAATATCATCGTTATTTAAAATCAGATTAAATCGGACCGGTGAGGAAAAAGTGATTGAACATGCTAATCAAACCGAAATGAAACCAAATGTATAGAAGATATACACTTAAATATACTTCAAATAGAAATAAAATACATAGACGATGTATACATTTCATATTATACATAAAATATTTTTTCGTATGAATCATCAAATACCATACATATCATATATATATATATATATTATTTGGACTAGATGCTCTAAGTAGTTTAGTTATATTTAAAACTCATTACATGCAAAAAGTTTTATTGAAGTAGTTGGTTAGGAGTTTGAAATAGATAATCAAAGGTTATTGGTTCAAATTTCACTACTTGCATTTTTTAAAATTAATTAAAAATTAAATGTGATTCAAACAATAGGTTAAACTGGGTTAAAGATAATATGTTGAACCGGTGATTTGATTAAAATTTAAGCATTCGAACCGACCCGAAAAGAATCGATTAATTGAACCAGTCCAAACCCATTTATCCGGTCGGACCAATCAAACCGCTCAGTACGATTTTCAAAACATTTGCTTCAAAACATTGACGTACATGCACCAAAATTTTAGAATGATATACGCATAATTGATTGACATTACTCTCACAGTGGTGTAGGGCATCTGAATATAATGTAATAACTGCACTTGTACAATTATTAATTTTACCCATTCTTTTGGGTGAGGAAGTCATTCATTTTTATCATCTTCCCTCTCTACAACTTCACTTGATATCAAATTAAACTGCAAAGCAAAAGCCACAATGGTGCAATTTAGCTTGCAAGAGATGTATGTGTTTACGAGAGCAGATCCTATGTTGTACATCAGAGGACCGCTATAAACCCAGCCATCTTCTGAGCCGTAAATCTTCATCGAGCGTTTCGCACGGCAAGGGCCCATAAAAAACTTGATTCCGTGCGAGCCTGTAACGGATGAATTTTTTAGGATAATAAAATAATTAAAATAAAAACTAAATCTCATAACCACCCTCACATCACCCTTAAGATAATACAAGATAATATAAAAAGAGATAAAATAACCAACAACCTAAGTTAGCTATTTCGTTCTCTTAATTATGTCCAATTTATTATTATCAATTATCTCTTTTATTGTGCTTGTAAATACCATGAGACTCCAATAACTTCCCCACACATTGCCCTTTGTTAGAGAGAGTTTAGAGAGAGAGAGACTACAGGAAAACTAACTTTTAGTAACATATGAAAGTAACATTTGTATTAAAATATTGCGAATGATGAATTATTTGTAAGATTTATAATAAACATTGGTTTAAATATAGTATTCGTAATATTTTTAAATTAGCGTGACACTTGAGTGGGTCTTTATCAATAATAGATAATGAATGTAACAATTAGTTGCCATATATGCAACACTTAATAACAAATGTTACTAAAATAAATAAATGTAAAGTTTGATAGCAAATGTTACAATCGAAAATTTGGCTGAACTAAAGCCTGCCCACTTTTTTCAAGCACAAAAAAGATCGAAAACCTTAACCCTTATCATCCCTCTCCAAGTTTCTCCACCACCGACTCCTTAACAAGAAGAAAGCCCCTCGCAGGTTCTTCCATTAGCCAAATTCCTCCTCCTCGTGAGGAAGGTTCCCTGCAGGCTTCTTCCTCCGTCGACCTTCCTCCACGCGAGGAAGGCCCTCCACCGGCTTCGTCCTCCGCCGGCCTTCCTCCTCCACATGAGGAAGGATCCCACGTCAATAGGCTTCCTCCTCCGGCGATTCTCTTTCATGCAAGACTCCTTTCCGTCGATATTCCTCCACGCGAGGAAAGTCCTTTGATGGCCGGCTACCTCCTCCGTCAACCTTCCTCCTCCACGCAAAAACCCCTCTCCGTCGGCAACCTTCCTCTTCCGTGAGAAACCCCTTGCCGCCGACCTTCCTCCTCCATACGAGGAGCCGTTCCCAGCAATCCGCCTCTCCAGATTCGTGTGATTTCAGTCGTTGTTGTGGTAATGAGTAATTTCTTTATTTTTCCCACTATTATGTTGTGCTTCACATATAGATAGGATGTTCATTTGTAATTTCTTTTTTTTTCATTACTCTGATGTGCTTCGCATATGTATATGAGAAGATAATTTTATAAACTCCAGCACTATGGGAGTGCCCCATGGGAGTTTATACAGTACTTCCCTTTAGATAGGTCATCCTACTTCCAATACCAATCAGATCTGAATTCTAAAATATTATAGAAGGATTTGAGACATATCCAACATTGAGATCCAAATAACACAACTAGTATTCAATTTCTAAAATAGGATAAAAAGGATCAAAGGCATGTCCATCTATCTTGTAATTTCTTTATTTTTTTATTCTATTGTGCTTCACATATAGATAGGAGGATCATTTGTAATTTCTTTATTTTTTTCCATCATTCTGATATGCTTCACATATGGATATGAGAAGATGATTTTATAAACTCCAGTACTTTGGGAGTTTATATAGTACTGGCATGTAGATAGATCATCATATTTACAGTACAAATCGGATCTGAATTCTGAAAAAATTTTAGAAGGATTTGAGACATCCAACAATGATATCCAAATAACAGAACTAGTATTCAATTTCTAAAATAGGATAAAAAGACTCAAAAGCATGTCCATTGTATGCCAATACCATGATACTTGATAACGGATCTTAGAGGCTCTCAAAAGCTTTGATACATACCTAATTGTGGATAAAAATCACAAAGAGACAATCTTAGAATGCATAGATTTGTAAGGTTTATCCACTATTCTTGGGAGTTTATATGACAATTTGGTGTACAGACGGATTTGGATGCAAATTGTATGAAATCATGCCCAGAATATACTCAGATATGATGGAGGAGGAAATAAAAAAAGTTGACTAATGGATTAAGATCATATCGACATGGCCTACAACATGGATATCTCATGTAATGGGCTCTTAATGGTAGAATAGCGAAAGTTTGCAGTCGCCCATAACTCCAGCCTCCCGGTATTGCCCAAGTGCTTGAGATTTGTGACGGTATAGGGGGAGCTAAAGATGTTGCTGATGAATACACATTCATCACTCTTTATTCTTATATTTTAGCTACAAAAACCTTTGCAAATGCATGTATATATTTGTAAATACAAATAATTACCAAAAGCATGCATGGTGTAAAAAGTAATAATTAGCATGTTTTTGTGCAAAAATAAAAGAATAAAGATTAAAAAGAAAAATAGGAAATATTTAGAATAAATATTGAGCAACCTAACCCAAGGGAGGGCTCAGCATGGGCCTGACCGCATAAAAGCCAAAGTAGAGGGAGATAGGGGCTCATGTGTGTAAATAAACCTATAAATAAAATAAATATATTTTTCTCTAAAAATAGAATAAAAGTGGTTTGTATATATGGTATATATTTGTAAATACAAAAATCAAAACAAAAATAGAAAAATTAAAAAGAAAACAAAAACATCACTTGTGCATATTCACCATGTATATAGTCCACTCACTTATATTTATTTCACCTTATAAATAAATAAAATTAATTTCCATAAATTTTGTAAATATTCTATCTTTTATGGTGTAAATAAATAAAATAAAAACAACAAAAACAAAAAAAACAAAATCAAAAGAACAAAATCAAAAACCAAAAATACATTGTAAATATACCATGTATATAGATGTATATATCTATTTATTTCCCCCTTGTATATAAATAATAAAAATAAAATAAAAATATATTTTCATTCCTAATTTTATAATATAAATATATAAAATATAAAATGGGGATAAAAATGTATAAAAATAACAGATTAAAAATCAAAAATAAAAATCCAATATTGTATATATACCTATATATAGCCCTATTATGTAAATACCTTATTTCATTTTGAAAAATTAATTAAAAATCACAAAAAATAGAAAAAAATTAAAACAAATATTATTCATGTTTTGAGTTTTTATTAAATCGGCCATTTACTATTTTTAATAGATTTTCCAAATCATTTCCATATGGTTGCTTCCCATTGGTCCACGGGGATGTTGACCGCCCGGTCAACTCCCCCCTGTGGACCACTTCCCACGGATTCCAAACGCCCGACCCGATTTCTCCATATTTTGGCGTCCAGATCCGATCACCTCGCACCTATACCCCGGGTCCATTTTGTTCACGCCAAATCCGACATCCTCGCCGGGATGCCCGCCTCGGGGTCCGCGCTCCGAGCTGCCCTACCCGACCATTTTTAGCCGGACCCCTGGCAGTACTTAAGCCGAGCTCCGCCTCCCATTTCCCCATCTTTGGCTCCCCACCTTTCATTCCCGTGACCTCCATTGCCTTCCCTGAGGTGTCAGCTCTCCGTTGGCGGTGTCGAAGAGAGGTGAAGGTGCCCGGACCTCAGATACGACGAGCTAGCGCCGCCGTGCTCCGCCTGAAGGAGGAGCTCGAGCCTCAGGCCACGACGACCCGCGAGGCAATGACCCAGAGCTAGCCCATCTCATCCACAGTCGACTCGTCCACTCAGGAAGCCCTAGTTTCTTTTCTTGTTCTTTAATTTCTAGTTTCGCCCAAATCTCGCCGTCGCCGTCCACCTTTGATTCCGGCCACATCCGCATTCGCCTCGATCATCGGACCCTTCCATCACGATCTCCTCTGCTTCGCGCACGTTCTCCTCCCTTCCATTCAACCCAGCTCGCACAGGAGCTGGGGTTTCGAGCTCCACCGTCTACACCTCGCCGGAGCTCGACCGCCCCGCCTCACCGATCACCGTCACCCCCTCTCACAGGGTCGAGGCACTTTGCCCTCGACCCGCGAGTCTTCTGGTGCCCTTTTGCAGGTACAAAGAGGAATGTCTGAGGTCCTCTAACTCGAGCCCAGGAGCTTCCCCTCCGCCGGAGTCGACCGAGATCCTCAGAGCTCCGTTGCTCCATCGGAGACCGCCATTCGACGCGGAAGGCCAGCACGCATCTTCTCCGATCTTTAGTGGTTCGCGAGGAGGACGCCAGAGCACACACGGGTCCGGCGAAAGTCGCCGGCCTCCAGTTCGTCCACCATCCTTCCCTACCGTCCGATCGACCCCAGGCTCCAGTTTAGATCCTGACCGTCCATCTGAGGAGCTTCCAGCACCGTCCGATCTTTGGAGGAGCGATCTGGACCGGTCGATCGTCGAGGTTTAGCCACAGCGCCTCTCGTTCGTTCGATCCCCCGCGTGGCGAAACCCTGGCCGTTCGATCAGCACCGAAGACTCAGCGTTGGGCGCCACCCCTTTCTCAACCGTCGATCAGCACACGTGGCACCCATCTGACGGCCTACTTAATAAAGGGTAAATATTCCCTTAGGCCCTTAGCTTTAGCGTAGTTTACTTTCAGTCCTGTAAATATTTTTCGGTATTTGTGTTAGGTAATTTGCATTTAGGACCCTGTCATTTTCTATATTTGCATGTATGCCCCTGCCTGTAGTGTGCCACTGCATCGACACGTGTTTTGTTGGGTAATTTGCATGCTTAGTCTTGTAGTTCTGGGTTGTTACTGAATGAATGAAACTTTTTAGATAATTGCATTTATACCTCTGTGCGTGTTGAATTTGTGCATGTGCGTTATATTTTTGGGTATTTTACGATAAGGCCCCTGGACTTTTAATACCTGTTATTATTTAGTCCAGGAACCTTATTTTATTTGCAATTAGGTCCCTGTGTGCCACATACACGCGCCTCGCGTGTGACTTCTTGGGATTTTTGCACCGGACCCCCTGGAACTTCTGGTATTTACGTACAGGTCCCTGTGCACTGTATCTAGGTTTTGATTTTTAATAAAATATCAAACTAACTCCAAATTCAATGAAAATTGGACACATGGCTCCTGCCATGTTGTAAAAGTTTCTAGAATTTTTGGGGACATTTGTGGTTTTATTTGATATTTTTAAAAATTCAAAAACAGCCTTTTTTCTTTACTGTCCGATTTAAAAATTCACAAAAATATTAAAACTCATCTAAAAATTACAAAAAAATAGCTACTGTGCGTTTTGCCTTGATTGATTTTCTGACCAATTTTGATCATTTTTCATTACATAAAACCCATAAAAAATGAAAAACACTAAAAACACTATAAAAATTCTAATAAATAATTTAAAAATCCAAAAACTATAATTCCAGTGCCTAAATTTTCCTTAAACTTTCTAGTTTACAGGAAAATTACCTCCAGGAGTTAGAAGGGCCTTTTTGCATTTTAAATTGCCCTTTTACTCCTGACTGGACAGTACCTTCATTTCTATGCCTTGTTTGATTTTTAGGAAATTCAATAAAAATCAAAAAAATACCAAAAATTAACCAAAAACAATAAAAATCATTAAAAACATTTTTATTCGAATTTTTGATTAATTTTTGATGCATAAAATAATTGCTTGAATTGGCTTGTTTCCTTGTTTTCTTTATTTCCTTTATTAACCAAAAATCCAAAAAAATATAAAAAGACTAAAAACCCACCAAAAACACTATGATTTTATTTTATTCCTTCTTTGGACTACTTCGTAGGCCGCAGGGCCATTACGTGCTCCTTGTGTTCGACCATGTTACCGCTACTTGTGTTTCATCGATTTTTATCCGATTTGGTGGTCTATTGTTGTTGATCGACCACGCTTGGTTACTTGGGTCGCAACGACCCTTGACGACCTTTTACCCGAGTGATCAGGCGTGTCATCAGAATGGCGCCGTTGCCGGGGAGCACGGCTTAGTAGTCAGTTTTCGATTTTTCCCACGGCTCTCTTTTCGCGGCTTTTTGTATAGATTTTTGCATATATATATATATATATATGTGTGTGTGTGTGTGTGTGTGTGTATTTCTGACATTGTTTATATAATAATTCGGTTGATAACACTTTGTTTGTTTCTTGCGAGGGCCTGAGGACCGAGGCGGCGACTCTCAAGTAGCCGGCACAACCGCGGGATTCGGAGGCAGCTCCCTTCTGCACGGAGCCGCAGGAGAGCGTGAGGAGCAACTTAGTGTAGAGTAGCTTAGGTTTCTTTCAACATATTTTATTTGAATTGTAATAATACAGGGACACTCAATAGGACTTGGACTTTTCTCGGGTCTGTTTCGCCAAGCACCGGTGTGCTCGGGGGACTTTCTGCGGCTTTTTCGTGGCTTTTAAATTTTTTACTGCCTTTTACGGTTTTACGCGGTTTTTCTCGAGCCCCTATCCTTAGGACTTTCTGGTTGATTGTGTCGTACTGAGTAGGATCCACACACTTAATTATCTGCATGCACCTATAGTTCGTTATTTGGACCTACTAATAAAACATTACTAAAAATAGCTGATTCATTTTCCTTCGAGCCTATGCGCCGCGAGCCTGTCCCGTCAAGCGCTACTCCTGAACTCGACTTGTCGAGAAGAGGAGGGGTGGGTCTAGACCGGACTCTCTAGATCGAAGGTTGGTGACCAGCTAGACGGTTCTTTCGAGTAGAAGTTGCCTGCTTAGGACTCGGTTTTTCCCGCTGCACCATATAGGTAGTTTACTTTTCTGTCTTTACATTATACGCGGATCATATTGCATGTAGAGTGCTGGAGCCAGGTACGCATTTCTGACTTTGCATGCATCATTGATTTTATCGCGCATCAGCTTTTTCATCTTCTCCCCCCTGTTTTGGACTTAATAACCAGGAGAACCGAAAAATTCGTTAGGCCTTTTGTTTTTATTGAAAAAGATCTAAAAAGAAAAACAATAAAATTGGGACTGTTTAAGCTATTGACCCTAAAAGACACTTGACCTAAAAATCTGTATTGGGGAGAGCAACCCCTCATTGTTTGGTTTGATTGTGCGAGAGAGTGACCCGTACACTAGGTAGAGCCCTCCGGTACTCCTCTCGACTGATTACCGACTCCTTCTGTGCGGGACAGTCGGTTGGGAGAGTATCGGGTATCCCAGCAGGTCACGTAATCGCTCTGATATTTTGCTTGTTCACCAAAATAAAATTGACAAGATAATTTGACCGAGCCTTCACGGTCTTCAGCTCGCGATGCGTTGGTGAACTGAGGGGTTTGCTTGTGATCATAGTTTCTCCAGATCTCATCCGCATTACTCGCCAGATCACGATGATGGGCAGGAGGTCTCTTAGGCAGCCTCTGGCTGCACCGCTTTTTAGCACTCCAGCCCACTCATCTAGGTCGGTTCGGGGGAGCTCAGACCCGCTCTCCGAACCCGAGTATGACTCCGCTCTGTTCCCTCTCGGCCACCCTTCTTCTTTTGAGACCGAGATACCAGTGCCAGAGGAGAGACAGACAGATGATTTATCGGCACCTGAGTTCGGTTGTTTTGATTTTTCAGAGACTATGGCCGGCGCTAGTGATGATCGCTCCAGAGGTCCGCAGGAGGAGCATTTCGTTCTGCACCAGGGTTCGATCAACTCCACCCTGATCGCCTCCCTTGAGTCAGTGCAGCAGCAGTTGAGGGATCAGGGGGCATTCATGATAGAGATGAGGCGAGAGCTTGAGCAGTTGAGAGTCGACCGCGAGAACCGCGGAGGAGGACCCGACGATGCGGCAGCTGCCGCAGCAGCCGCAGCAGCAGCAGGAGGACCACCGAGACCGATGCGGGAGAACCACAATCCCGGATCGACTTTGACGCACCGTTGGGTGGTGCTACCAGCTATCGTGGGGGACTTCAAGTTCTCCCTGAACACTTTGCAGCTCCTTCCCCAATTTCGCGGGTTGGCCACTGAGGAGCCCCATCTCCACCTACAGGAGTTTGAGATGATCTGCAGTACTGTCCACGATCGTCAGGTGGACCAGGATACCATCAGGATGATTGCCTTCCCCTTCTCTTTGGCAGAGAGAGCAGCCACCTGGCTGAAACATCTGGGGAAGTTCGTCTACACTTGGGAGCAGCTCCATGCCGAGTACTTGCACAAGTACTATCCACTCGGGCGGACCAATGCCACGAGAGCCCTGATCAGCAACTTCTCCATGCTCCCCAACGAGCAGTTCCGTGAGGCATGGGAGAGGTTCCGAGAGCTGACTAATCGATGCCCGTACCACGACATTTCCAAGCCCAACCTTGTGCAGAGCTTTTTCAGCGGGCTGACACCAGAGCTCCAGGGCTGGGTGAACGCTTCTTGTGGCGGGTCTTACTTCGCCAAGGATCACGACCAGGTCTGGGTCATCTACGAGGAGATGGCCGAGAACTACATGGTGATGTCCCAGACCCGGTTATACACTCAGGGCAGACCCCAGCAACCACAGACCGTGCAGTACCAGAGGATAGCACAGGTCGACGCCGGTCCTTCCAGTTCGTCCGCGTTAGCAGCAACACAGGCAGAGTCATCAGCTGTGGACATGAGGATTATCAGTGAGAAGATGGACCGGATGGAGTTGATAGAGAAGAGGCAGTGCCAGGGCATCACTCAGATGGAGCAGATGGCACAGACTCTGAGGACATGAAGACCCAGCTCATGTGTCTCCAGGAGGCACAGACGGCTTCCCAGCCCCGTCTTCAGTCGCGAGGCGACTCCGGCAGCAGCAGCAGCTCGTCCCAGCACTCCATCTCACACCAGCAGCCTAGACAGGTTCACCTTGTACAGGCGGAGCCGTACCAGCAGCCGCAGCCCACCTACCAGTCACCACCGTCTCCAGACATGCAGATGGTGGTATACCAGTCGGATCAGCCTCTGGCAGTACTCCCACCAGCCCAGTACGATGCAGAGCCGTTGATGGATGTCAACGGGATTTGGTATGACCGCCCTCAGCCCGGTATCCGACGAGACCATCCCGGATTCCGGTGGGGGACCGGAGGTGTCCAGCCCCAGCAGCAGCCGTCAGGACAAGGTGGCAGTATGGCCATCAGAGAGAGCACCAATCGCAGCAGTAGCCCCCAGTCTACCCCTCACCACTGCAGCAGCAGTCATCCTATGGTCCTCGTCCCTATCAGCAGGGACAATCTTGGAGGCGTGAGCAGCCTCACCAGCCACAGCAGCAGCATCCACCCACTTACCCCTCTCAGCAGCACCAGTTCCACCAGCCTCATTACCAGAGAGGCTACCCGTCGGGCTCTCACGGACCACCTTACGAGAGCCCCACCTTGGACGATATAGCCCGCCTCCTCACGGATCAGCAGGCTACGTTTCGACGGGAGATGGATGAGTTCCGCCAGGAGATGCGGGACATCGTGAGAGGGAAGGCCGCCATCCCTGCCCAGATCGAGCCGAACCCCAACAGCCTGAAGCGGAAATCTGAGAAGGTAGCTTACACTGAGCATGCCACTCCTAGTGATCCATTTGATGATATGCCTGCAGACCTTCTTGATGCTGATTTTGTCACACTTAGGAGCGGTAGGACACCAGCAGGTGGCGCCTCGTCCGAGCGACACCACGAGGACACACCTAGGGCACCAGATGAGGAGGAAGAGAGCGGTACTGAGGCCGCTCGAGATGATGACGGTGGTACTGATGCTACCAAGGATGCTTATTCCACAGGCGGTACTGAGGCTGCCATTTCACCAGTTCAAGGAGGTGGTACTGACGCCACCCTTGATGCCGAGCCAGAGAGCGGTACTGAGGCCGCGAGTCGTCCAGTTGATCCAGCCGATGGTGGTACTGAGGCCACCGGTGTTCATTCTGAGAGAGCTGTAGTTTTTCCTTATTCTGATGTATCTCGGAACCCTGTTGTGAATAAAGAAAAAGGTTTGGTTTTTTCTGGTCCCACTGTGGTGCTTGATGTATGTGCGGATCCGGTGTCGAGCTGTCTAGACCTTTTCCTAGTCCTTCATCTGAGAAGGATCCAGTGATCTCCTTCCCTAGAGCCCTTCAGATGGGGAAGGGAAAGAAAAAAGAAAATCCGAAAAAAAGAGAGCAGGAGGAGTTCAGCCAGCATATGATTGATAGATTTCACATACAGCTGACCCTTCAGGAGGCTTTGCAGCATATTCCCCTTCTTCAGCGTTCATTGAGAGATAGGACCACAGTCAGGAGGAAGATGAGGAACCACCATTCAGAGATCCATGTGCTGACGAAAGCCACGTGTTTCGCGATCCAGAACCGTCTGCCGGCCAAGAGGCCAGATTCAGGAGCCCCTATGTCAGGTGTCATATCAGAGAGCAGAGGTTCGATCGGACGCTATTAGATAGTGGATCGTCTATCAACCTCCTTCCGGCAACCCTTCTCGACCGCCTCGAGTTGGGCACTCTTAGACAGAGCATGACAGTCCTTCAGTTCGCTGATCGATGTGTCAAGAGGTCGAAGGGGTTGTTGCGAGACGTTGTCGTCATTATTCAGGGCCTGCAATTCCCCGTGGACTTCGTAGTGTTGGACATGGAGATCCCTGATTCAGTGGCCGATACCCCCATCATTCTCGATCGTCCGTTCTTGGCCACCGCCAAGGCGGTGACTGACCATGATAGCGGGAAGGTATACTTTCGCGTCGAGGGCGAAAGTATACAAATAGAGACGGACGAGGACAACAGTGATGATGGTGGTACTGATGCCACCTTTTGTGATGTAGATCCCTCGGATTCAGAGTCTGATTGGGCAGATTGCGAGGATTACATGCCAGACTTGAGTTCCACAGAGCTTACAGCTGAGGAGGAGGTAGATGCCGAGCAGAGCAGAGACAGTCAGTTAGAGCAGCCTTCTCCAGTTTCTGAGATTGAGAGAGAGTTTCAGTTCTCCCATGCAGATTTGGCAGCATTCACAGAGACATTTCAGAGGCCAGATCCACCAGCACCCAGCTGTCCAGAGCTGAAGCCGCTCCCTACTTCGCTGAAGTATCGATTCCTTGCGGGCGAGCCTGAGATGTACCCAGTCATCATCTCCGCCGATCTGACCGGAGAGCAAGAATCCCGACTGATGGGGGTTCTTGAAAAGAACCGCAAGGCAATCGGATGGAGCGTAGCAGATCTCCAGGGGATTAGTCCGGCCCTGTGCTCCCACCATATCTATCTCGAGGATGGGCAAAGCCGTCGCGTGAGTTCCAGCGATGGCTGAACCCAATCTGAGAGAGGTTGTCATGAAGGAAATCTTGAAATGGTGGAGCGCAGATTTTATCTATCCCATTTCCGACTCTAAGTGGGTCAGCCCCTTGCATGTGGTGCCCAAGAAGACGGGCATCACGACTGTGATCAGTGAGTCGGGAGAGGAGATTGCTACACGAGTACCCACTTCTTGGCGAGTCTGCGTTGACTACAGGAGACTCAACCAGGCCACCAAGAAGGATCATTTCCCACTGCTCTTTATTGATCAGATCATTGAGAGACTGGCAGGGAAGTGCCACTATTGTTTTCTGGATGGGTACTCGGGCTACAACCATGTGGCCATCGCTCCTGAGGACCAGGAGAAGACCACCTTTACCTATCCCTTCGGTACATATGCCTTCCGACGCATGCCATTTGGGCTATGCAATGCCCCTGTGACTTTTCAGAGATGCATGTTGTCGATCTTTTCGGACATGGTAGGGGAGTGTCTAGAGGTCTTCATGGATGATTTCTCGGTTTACGGCGACGGATTTGACTCCTGTCTTGACTGCCTAGACTGAGTACTCCAGCGATGTATAGAGGTTCACTTGGTGCTATCTTGGGAGAAGAGTCACTTCATGGTGACTCAAGGGACGGTGCTTGGCCATATCATCTCCAACAGGGGCATGGAAGTTGATCCGGCCAAGGTTGATGTCATTAGAAAACTCGCACCGCCGTCCAATCTGAGGCAGTTACGGTCATTCCTGGGGCACGTCGGTTTCTACCGACGATTTATTCATGATTTCAGCAGGATTGCCCGGCCGTTGACTAACCTCCTGACGAAAGACACCGAGTTCCTTGTTGATGACAAGTGTCTTTCGTCCTTTGAGACTCTCAAACAGAGTGTTATAGAGGCTCCTATTCTCTAGCCGCCTGATTGGTCTCTCCCATTCGAGATCATGACGGATGCCTCCGATTTTGCCATAGGGGCTGTGTTGGGACAGAGGAGGGATGGAGTCCCTTTTGCTATCCACTACGCTAGCCGCATATTGGATTCCGCGCAGCGGAATTATACGGTCACAGAGAAGGAGATGCTAGTCGTAGTCTTCGCCCTAGATAAGTTCAGATCGTACATTATTGGATCTAGAGTGACCTTGTACACATATCATTCCGCCATCAGGTACCTCATGGCAAAGAAGGATGCCAAGGCCAGACTGACTAGATGGATCCTTCTACTCCAGGAGTTCGACATTGAGATCAAGGATAAGCCTGGAGTCAAGAATGTGGTGGCGGATCATCTCTCCCGTTTAGAGCAGCCTGAGGAGTCCGAGCATATTGATCCCATTTGTGAGACCTTCCCAGATGAGGCGATCCATGCTATCGCCTCACTCCCGTGGTATGCTGATATTGTGAACTTTCTCGTTGCTGGGAAAGTCCCACAAGATTGGCCCAGGCAGAGGGTTGAGACCTTCCTCGCGAAGGCCAAGTCCTACCACTGGGAGGATCCCATCCTTTACCACGAAGGAGGGGATAGCGTCTGGAGTCGGTGCATTCCTCAGGAGGAGCACCATAGCGTCCTCACTTACTGCCACAAGCTTGAGGCAGGAGGACATCATTCTGGGAGGAGAACAGCACAGAAAGTGCTCCAATCCGGCTTGTGGTGGCCTACCCTCTTCAAGGACTCTGATGAGTTCGTGAAGAGGTGTACTGACTGTCAGAGGATGGGCACTTGTGGACAGCGTGATATGATGCCGATGCCGCCCATTCACTTCTGTGAGGTTTTTGACGCATGGGGCATCGATTTCATGGGTCCATTCCCTAAGAGTCAGGGATTTGAGTACATTCTGTTGGTCGTTGACTATGTGAGTCGTTGGGTTGAGGCTATCCTCGCCCGAGCCGCTGATGCGAGGACAGTTTGCAGATTTTTGAGGAAGCACATCATCACGTGGTTCGGGGTACCTCGAGTATTGATTTCAGATGGGGGGTCTCATTTCATCAACGACCAAGTGAAGGCCCTTGCTAGCGAGTTCGGTATAGATCATCGAGTTGGCACTCCATACCATCCACAGACGAATGGTCTAGCCGAGGTGTCGAATAGGGAGATCAAGACTATATTGCAGAAAGTCGTCTGCCCTGACCGAAAGGATTGGTCACAGCTTTTGGACTCGGTCTTGCGGGCATATAGGATGTCTTTCAAGACGCCATTGGGCACATCTCCCTTTCGCCTCGTATATGGCAAGCCGTGCCATTTACCTGTTGAGTTGAGGCACAAGTCACTCTGGGCAGTCACTGAGATACTTATGGATCCAGACAGTGTAGGAGACCAGAGGAGGGCAGAGTTAGCAGCCCTGGAGGAGTTGAGAGATACCGCCTTCTCAAACAGCCTACAGTACAAGGAGAGAGTGAAAGAGTGGCATGATTCTCATATCAGCCACAAGCATTTTGAGCCTGGACAGAGAGTATGGCTGTTTGATGCTAGGCTTCATCTATTTCCAGGGAAGCTGCAGAGCAAGTGGAAGGGACCCTATTTGGTGAGAAAGGTACACGACAACGGTAGCATTGATATATCTGAGTTGTCTTCTGAGAGTACCTTTCGAGTGAACGGCCAGCGGCTCAAGCCATTTCTAGATCATGAGCCGCGAGTCGTTGATGTTGCCCCTATTCATTTTGCGTGAGATGTGGTCTCTTGACTCACATCTATTGCATCTCACACCTGATTATCACTGTTCTTCCGACCTGTATAGATCCAGTTGTCCATATCACTCTATTCTTTAGTCCCACATTCCTTTTCTCATCTTATGATTTTGCTATACTTCGGGTGTACTTTACCCTAAGTATAGGGGGGATGTCGGACCTTCGGGTATTCTTTTCATTCTTTCTACCCCTGTTTTGCTACCTATACTTAGGGATATTTTACCCTAAGTATAGGGGGTAGATTCTGTACATCCTTCACTCGGATTTCCCTTCATGTACAGCTTGCTATACTTAGGATTATTGGATCCTAAGTATAGGGGGAAACCACCGAGTTCTCCTCATTCTATTCTTTGATTCATCTCTGTATATAGCCATTCCTTTTCACTTCCCTATACTAAGCACGAGTTATGTCTTCTTCATCGCTCTTGACTCTGAGGACATCGTTCGAGCTAAGTATAGGGGGTGTGTATATATTTCATATATACTTTAGCCATAACTCGTACTTTGTGTGAGTGTGTTAATAAATAAAATGGCTAAAAACCCTAAAAATCACAAAAATTAAAAATTTTTCCTGTAAATAATCATTCTTTTATTGCACATACATAGCTAGTGTACAATTTTTTTTTGTAAAAATGTTTTCAAAAATCTTTTGTGTAAAAGCTTGTGTGAATATTTTCTTATCAAAATTATGTATATAGTACAAAATTTTTCCAAAATGTATTGAAAATCAAAAGTTTGCAAAAATCTTGTGTAAATGTGTGTAAATACTTTTGCAAAACTTGCATTTCATGCATTCATCCATTCATGATTTCAAAACATTTTTCAAAAATTTTGCATGTTTGTAAAAATTGTGTAAATAGTATCTTTGTATATATGTGTATAGTTTTTCTGGATGATAGTTGACATTTAAACTAGCCTAGAATTAAATTGGGAAATGGAGCTTGATTAAGATCTTAATCCACCTAATTCTAAGAGGAACCTTATAGGGCTTAGGGTTAAGGATTTTCAGGTCCATAAGGACTTAATTCTTTGAGTCCACTAGACTATGAGCATATGTCATCTTGATGCGCCTAAGTAGAGCACTTAACAACACACGCATGACTCTTAGAGACAATGGCTTGACTTGCACCAACACTTTACACATAGCTCTCCACGGATGAGGTGATGAGGAGGCAGTTTCCTTTGGCTTGGGGTAGCATATGAGGGTAGTACTTCTAGGCGAAACCTCTCTTCTTCTTCTAGTGAAGGAAGTGCGTCTCAACTTGGTCTAGTGGTGATGAAGTCTAAAGACAGAAGTTGTGGGTTGCAATAAAGCTTCAAAAGAGGGATAGTCTACTGGATCAAGAGGAAAATTTCTTGTATATATGCTGCACCATGTAGATATGTTGTACAGATGCACTTGAAAAAAAAATTGCAAAAAGAACTCCAAAAAAGTGGTGGGTCGGATTGAAAATTTAATAACCCCACCGGAGTGTATATAGTCAAATAAAGCAAAAGCTTATGGTATCCATGTTACATCTCATGAAGCTTACAGCGGGAGACTTAGCTACACTGGTTAAGCTCCCAAAATTCTATACCTCTTATTCCCCCTCTTCTTGAGCCGGGTGCACTTGAACTTAGAAGGGAATACCCCGCTTCTTGAGGAAAGAGTTGCTAGACCGAGGCATTAGAGTTACCAGGTTGGGGGAGGTTGTTTCTTTGTTACTTCTGAGGTGGGGAGCTACATATCACTTACACTGCATGGAAAGATTCATGGTCATTAGAGTTTGTGTATGTAGACTTGTTCTGACCTGGTTTATTAAGGAGTCTTGTCCATAGATTGGTGGAACTTAGAGGCTGTTGAGTTTTAAGCTTAAGTCCAAATAAGGTTCCGACACATTAATAATCCAAAGATCTGATCGAGCTCCATACCTCAATTTAATAAAGGTAAGTTTAATAATCAACCTTGATCCATGTACATTCTTCTCTTTTTCTTTTTCTTTTTCTTTCTTTTTCACTTCTTTTTCAAATAAGTGTTTGCTAAGGGACTAGCAAAGTTAAGTATAGGGGGGTGATGAATACTCATTCATCACTCTTTATTCTTATATTTTAGCTACAAAAACCTTTGCAAATGGATGTATATATTTGTAAATACAAATAATTACCAAAAGCATGCATGGTGTAAAAAGTAATAATTAGCATGTTTTTGTGCAAAAATAAAAGAATAAAGATTAAAAAGAAAAGGAGCAAATATTTAGAATAAATATTGAGCAACCTAACCCAAGGGAGGGCTCAGCATGGGCCTGACCACATAAAAGCCAAAGTAGAGGGAGATAGGGGCTCATGTGTGTAAATAAACCTATAAATAAAATAAATATATTTTCCTCTAAAAATAGAATAAAAGTGGTTTGTATATATGGTATATATTTGTAAATACAAAAATCAAAACAAAAATAGAAAAATTAAAAAGGAAACAAAAACATCACTTGTGCATATTCACCATGTATATAGTCCACTCACTTATATTTATTTCATCTTATAAATAAACAAAATTAATTTCCATAAAATTTGTAAATATTATATCTTTTATGGTGTAAATAAATAAAATAAAAAAACAAAAACAAAAAAAACAAAATAAAAAAACAAAATCAAAAATCAAAAATACATAGTAAATATACCATGTATATAGATGTATATATCTATTTATTTCCCCCTTATATATAAATAATAAAAATAAAATTAAAATATCTTTTCATTCCTAATTTTATAATATAAATAAATAAAATATAAAATGGGGATAAAAATGTATAAAAATAACAAATTAAAAATCAAAAATAAAAATCCTATATTGTATATATACCTATATATAGCCCTATTATGTAAATACCTTATTTTCATTTTGAAAAATTAATTAAAAATCACAAAAAAATAGAAAAAATTAAAACAAATATTTTTCATGTTTTGAGTTTTTATTAAATCGGCTATTTACTATTTTTAATAGATTTTTCAAATCATTTCCAGATGGCTGCTTCCCATTGGTCCACGGGGATGTTGACCGCCCGGTCAACTCCCCCCTGTGGATCACTTCCCACGGATTCCAAACGCCCGACCCGATTTCTCCATATTTTGGCGTCCAGATCCGATCACCTCGCACCTAAACCCCGGGTCCATTTTGTTCACGCCAGATCCGACATCCTCGCCGGGATGCCCGTCTCGGGGTCCGCGCTCCGAGCTGCCCTACCCGATCATTTTTAGCTGGACCCCTGACAGTACTTAAGCCGAGCTCCGCCTCCCATTTCCCCATCTTTGGCTCCCCACCTTTCATTCCCGTGACCTCCACTGCCTTCCCTGAGGTGACAGCTCTCCGTTGGCGGTGTCGAAGAGAGGTGAAGGTGCCCGGACCTCAGATCCGGCGAGCTAGCGCCGCCGTGCTCCGCCTGAAGGAGGAGCTCGAGCCTCGGGCCACGACGACCCGCGAGGCAACGACCTAGAGCTAGCCCATCTCATCCACAGTCGACTCGTCCACTCAGGTAGCCCTAGTTTCTTTTCCTGTTCTTTAATTTCTAGTTTTGCCCAAATCTCGCCGTCGCCGTCCACCTTTGATTCCGGCCACATCCGCCTTCGCCTCGATCATCGGACCCTTCCATCACGATCGCCTCTGCTTCGCGCACGTTCTCCGCCCTTCCATTCAACCCAGCTCGCACAGGAGCTGGGGTTTCGAGCTCCACCGTCTACACCTCGCCGGAGCTCGACCGCCCCGCCTCACCGATTACCGTCACCCCCTCTCACAGGGTCGAGGCACTTTGCCCTCGACCCGCGAGTCTTCTGGTGCCCTTTTGCAGGTACAAAGAGGACTGTCTGAGGTCCTCTAACTCAAGCCCAGGAGCTTCCCCTCCGCCGGAGTCGACCGAGCTCCTCAGAGCTCCGTTGCTCCATCGGAGACCGCCATTCGACGTGGAAGGCCATCACGCATCTTCTCCGATCTTTAGTGGCCCGCGAGGAGGACGCCAGAGCACACACGGGCCCGGCGAAAGTCGTCGGCCTCCAGTTCGTCCACCATCCTTCCCTGCCGTCCGATCGACCCTAGGCTCCAGTTTAGATCCTGACCGTCCATCTGAGGAGCTTCCAGCATCGTCCGATCTTTGGAGGAGCGATCTGGTCCGCTCGATCGTCGAGGTTTAGCCACAGCGCCTCTCGTTCGTTCGATCACCCACGTGGCGAAACCCTGGCCGTTCGATCAGCACCGAAGACTCAGCATTGGGCGCCACCCCTTTCTCAGCCGTCGATCAGCACGCGTGGCGCCCATCTGACGGCCTACTTAATACAGGGTAAATATTCCCTTAGGACCTTAGCTTTAGCGTAGTTTACTTTCAGTCCTGTAAATATTTTTCGGATTTTATTTGTGTTAGGTAATTTGCACTTAGGACCCTGTCATTTTCTATATTTGCATGTATGCCCCTGCCTGTAGTGTGTCACGTGCATCGACACGTGTTTTGTTGGGTAATTTGCATGCTTAGTCTTGTAGTTCTGGGCTGTTACTGAATGAATGAAACTTTTTAGATAATGGCATTTATACCCCTGTGCATGTTGAATTTGTGCATGTGCGTTACATTTTTGGGTATTTTACGATAAGGCCCCTGGACTTTTAATACAAGTTATTATTTAGTCCAAGAACCTTATTTTATTTGCAATTAGGTCCCTGTGTGCCCCAGACACGCGCCTCGCGCGTGACTTCTTGGGATTTTTGCACCGGACCCTCTGGAACTTCTGGTATTTACGTACAGGTCCCTGTACACTGTACATAGGTTTTGATTTTTAATAAAATATCAAACTAACTCCAAATTCAATGAAATTTGGACACATGGCTCCTGCCATGTTGTAAAATTTTCTAGAATTTTTGGGGACATTTGTGATTTTATTTGATATTTTTAAAAATTCAAAAACAGCCTTTTTCTTTATTGTATGATTTAAAAATTCACAAAAAATATTAAAACTCATCTAAAAATTACAAAAAACTTAGCTACTGTGTGTTTTGCCTTGATTGATTTTCTGACCAATTTTGGTCACTTTTCATTACATAAAACACATAGAAATTGAAAAACACTAAAAACACTATACAAATTCTAATAAATAATTTAAAATCCAAAAACTATAATTCCAGTGCCTAAGTTTTCCTTAAACTTTATAGTTTACAGGAAAATTACCTCCAGGAGTTAGAAGGGCCTTTTTGCATTTTAAATTTCCCTTTTACTCCTGACTGGACAGTACCTTCATTTCTCTACCTTGTTTGATTTTTAGGAAATTCAATAAAAATCAGAAAAATACCAAAAAATAACCAAAAACAGTAAAAAATCATTAAAAACATAAAAACATTTTTATTCGAATTTTTGAGTGATTTTTGATGCATTAAATAATTTCTTGAATTGGCTTGTTTCCTTGTTTTCTTTATTTTCTTTATTAACCAAAAATCTAAAAAAATATAAAAAGACTAAAAACCCACCAAAACACTTTGATTTTATTTTATTCCTTTTTTTTGACTACTTCGTAGGCCGCAGGACCATTACGTGCTCCTTGTGTTCGACCCTGGTCGCTATACCAGGTTAATATAATAGCGAGACCGCTACTTGTGTTTCATCGATTTTTATCCGATTTGGTTGTCTATTTTTCTTGATCGACCACGCTTGGTTACTTGGGTCGCAACGACCCTTGAAGACCTTTTACCCTAGTGATCAGGCGTGTCATCAGCTGCCAACTGAATTGTCAAATTAGTTGCTATTAGATTCATGTCTTCCATGACCATAGATCCGTGCTAATAATATGATGTATCTTAACACTGAGATGATAGGCTTTTCCTTCCCAGATTTACTCATGAATGGCCTTTTTTATGCTATCTTGTGATTGGATATCGACCATCCTTGATTTGCCAATAACTGTTGTATCATCAAAAAATATTGACCGATTAAAATTTTATGACGATCCACCATAACTATATAAACTATAGAGGCCATATGTGTTATTCAAGATTGCGAATTGATTCATATCTTATCAAATATACTTTAGATTACTTATGATTGGTTGTACACTATTACAGGATACAAAAATGGATAAGTCATGGATGCAATTGAGATTTGCGGATGTCTTTGAATACAATAGAGGTGTGAAGCAGTTTCTTGAATGGGTTTTTCATGAGGATAGATTTTTTTATAGAGGTGGAATAGATGGAGAGAAAATTCTTTTTCCTTGCATAAAGTGTAAGAATACACATTATTACGAACATGAAGTTGTCTACGATCATCTGATCTGTGAAGGTTTCTGGTTACATTATGAGGTTTAGAGTGTACATGGCGAGGAGGCTAGAAATTCATCCCACCAAGTGGTCCAAAATGATCCAATTGTGGATATGTATGGGAGGCTTAATTTACTCATGCACCTTTTCCCTTTCAATATCCCTCCGAGATTGATGACAATCAGTTTTATAAAAATTTAAAAGAAGCAGAGGAGCCCATAGCTCCGGGATCTAAAGTATCTCGATTGGAGTTTTTGTTAACCATTTTTAAGATGAAAGTGATGCATCATTGCACTAAGGCAATGATCAAAGAACTACTAGAATTTATTGGTCAAGTTTTGAATACTCCAGATGGCTATCCAAGTAATTGGTACAATGCAAAAATATGTCTTCATTCATTGGATTTAAAGTCTGAGAAAATTGATGCATGTCGTAATGATTGCATTTTATATTGGAAAGAGAATCAAGATCTTACTAGTTGTCCTGAATGTAATGTTTCGAGATACAAAGAGAGTACAAGAGCCAATGATAATTCTAAGAAAAGAGCAGAAAAAGTACTTTGATATTTTCCATTGATCTCGAGACTTCAACGTCTTTTCATGTCGTCTGAAACTGTTAAATGGATGCCGTGGCATAAAGAAGAAAAGGTGATTGATCCTAAAGGATTAATGTGTCATCCTCGAGATGAAGAGTGGATACAATTTGATGAGAAATCTCCAAATTTTGCATCAGAAGCTAGAAATGTCAAACTTGGTCTCTCCAGTGATGGCTTCAATCCATATGTAAACATGAGCCTTAGTTATACGATTTGGCCAGTAGTAATCGTGACTTGTAACTTTCCACCGTCGATGTATATGAAGTCGTCCTTTATGATGCTCTCCATGTTAATACCGGGTCCAAAAGGGCCTGGAAATGCAATATATATATACACACACACACACACACACACACACACACAACCTTTGGTTGATGAATTGAAGTTTTTGTGGTATGATGGAGTGCAGACTTATGATGCACACAAAAAAGAGAAGTTCACAATGCATGCGATGTTGTTATGGACGATTAGTGACGTTCCAACCTATGCCAATTTATTGGGATGGAGTACGAAAGGAAAACTTGCATGTCTAATATGTAGGGACAAGACACACAATATTTGGTTGAATGAGAGTGGAAAGCATTGCTACTTGGGTCACCGTTGATTCCTTCCAATAAAACATAGATGGCGTAGAAATCAATACAATGATAAATTTGATGGAGCATCATCAGGTTCGAAGCTTGATTTCGTACGTAATTCCGGGCGTGACTTGTTGCATCAACATGAAGGAATTGGGCATATTTGTCTAGGACGACTTTTCAAGAAAAAGCCGAATGGTGGTTGGAGGAAACATAGTATATTTTTTCGAGAATTACCTTATTGAAAATATTTACAAATTCATCATAATCTTCATGTCATGCATATTGAGAAAAATGTGATGGAAAATATACTTGGAATCTTGGATTTGTTTGGAAACGCAAAAGATACTTTGAAATCAAGGAGGGACTTGCAACAATTAAATATAAGAAAGGAATTACAACTTGTAGAGTTGAATGATGGGAAGGTGATATTTCCTAGCGTCTTGTATACATTATCCTTAGATGCACGTCAGAAGATACTTCCTTTCTTAGCTAATATTAAGATCCCATATGGTTACTCTTCCCAGCTTTCTAGATGTTTAAACATAGCAGAGAAAAAGATCTCAGGACTTAAGACCATGATCACCATGTCTACATGCAAGTATTCTTACCCTTAGCTATTCGTAGAGTGCTTTCCTCAGATCTTGTACATCCCTTAACAAAGCTGATCCAATATTTCAAAATTATATGTTTGAAGGTACTCGATCCATCAGCATTATGTCGATGGGAAAACGACATCATAGTGACACTATGTAAGATGGATTCCACCATCATTTTTTGATGTAATGGTGCACTTGACTATGCATTTAGCAAGTGAGGTGAGAATTGCTGGTCCAGTGTAATATAGATTGATGTACCCCTTAGAACGATATCTTAAAAATTTAAAAGTTATGTCATCAATAAGGCTTCTCCAGAAGGGTCAATTGTCGAAGGATATGTATTTGAAGAATGCATCAATTTTTGTACAATCTATATGGATGGTACAAATAATCATTTTAATTGTATGGAGAGAAATTTTGATGGTGGTATGCTTGAAGTCAGAAAAGAATGTTCGTCAATCTTTTCTTTAAATGGAAGGTCGATATCAGGTACTATAATATGAGAATGGTTTCAACAAGAAAGATATCTTGCACACTACTATATATTAATGTAAATGGATGAGATAGACACATTTTTTGAAGAGTACAAACAAATATCAATTAAAAGAGATGATATATCAGCATTCTTGCTTTGGTTTCAAGTGCAAATTGAGCAATTTAAGCAAAATGATGATCCAAGATGGACAACAGAATTGGGTATAATATCACGACCTCCATATTCACATGTTCACTCACATTCAGGATACATTGTAAATGGGTTCAGATTTAGAAAGAAATCTATTGACATCAATAAGACGAATCAAATGAGCAGTGTTAGTGTTAAGCCGGCTCTTGATTCTGGATTGGAAGGCTATTACGGTGAAATCATAGATATTATTGAAGTAAGTTTTACGCATGATCATCGTGTGGTGTTATTTAAATGTGATTGGCTTGATGTGTTCAACGAAGGTGTAGGTTATCATAAGGATAAGACAACATGATTTGTAAGTTTAAAGAAGAGTGCTCGTTTGGCAACTGAGAAACCTTTTGCATTAGCAAGTCAAGTAGAACAAATTTTCTATGTAGATGACAACAGAGCACGCGGATGGATTATACCCATAAAATGATGCCTAGGGATTTTATGATGTTCAAATCGAGGGAATCGTTCCAGACTTCGATGCCTACCAAGATCACATTGGTGATGTTGATACTTCAAGCATTCAAAATGATGTAGATGTCAACATTCTTATTAGTGGAACCAATATAATTGTGAATGAGTAATGGTACGATGTTATATTATTTCAAGATATTTATTTTTTAATATAAGATACGTAATTGGTAAAAAATTGTCTTCAATCACAATGCAGATGGGACCGCGATCTGAACATTGTGTTCGCTCTACATCGATTGCACACCTAGGAGGAACCAAATCGACCGTAATTTGATAGTTTTTATTTTTGTGGATTAACATTCCCAAAAGTTCTACTAATATTTTTTAATTGAGTTTAGTTATTTATTGCATATACATTTATTTATTTATTTATATATTTACCATTTTAAGAGGTGTTGGATTACATCATTTGTCTACAATATAATGCAGATGGTACCACGATTTGAACGGCGTGTTCAGTCTACACCGAATACACCTTTAGGAGGAACCAAATCAACGGTAATTTGATAGTTTCAACTTTTCAAGTGAATATTACACATTGACATTCTAATAAACAGTATATTCACAAAAACATTACAGATAACATCATGCTCTGACCAATTTGTTCACTCCATGCCGATTTCTAATGCCACATGTAATCTCCCTGTAGAACACATTGGGACCGGTGTAACTAGAGCTCAATTAGAGATGCATGATTCACCTATACAAGATGGTGATGAGGTAACATATATCAGATCTTCATCAACCAGGGGACATAGAGGATCGTCAAAGTGTCACTACCTTGATCGCTTAGCCGCAGGACAAACATTGCATGTTAGAATTATTGGAGGAGATGATGTTGGAAGAATGTTGCATTGTTTCGCAGTTTCTTGGGGAAAGTGGCACGTTTACGCATTCCTATCTTAACTCATGATTTTAGAAGAGATGTTTCATAGGATATTAAAGCTTCTATTTTACATGATATGGAGGTATGCCATAGATATCAACTGATGTTAAGCATTTAAGAAAATTCTAATACTTGGATTTTAGGGTTCATTTACCTTGGAGCGCACTACTGAGATAGATAGACAAATAAAGTCAAATGCAGGTGACTTACATCGTCGGTATCGACGTGAAATGAAAAAAAGGTAAACATTTCTAGTAAATTGATATTTCAACAGTGTTCTAACATAGTAAATTGATATTTTTGTGAATTAACATTCCCAAAAGTTCTACTAATATTTTTTATTGAGTTTAGTTATTTATTGCATATACATTTATTTATTTATTTATTTAAATATTTACCATTTAAGAGGTGTTGGATTACATCATTTGTCTACAATATAATGCAGATGGTACCACGATCTGACCGATTCACTCTAAACCGAATTCACTCTACACATTGACATTCTAATAAACAGTATATTCACAAAACATTGCAGATAACGCCATGCTCTGACCAATCTGTTCACTCCATGCCGGTCTCTAATGCCACATGTAATCTCCCTGTAGAACACTTTGAGACTGGTGTAACTAGAGCTCAATCAGACATGCATGATTCACCTATACAAGATGGTGATGAGGTAACAGATATCATATCTTCATCAGCAAGGGGACATAGAGGACCGTCAAAGTGTCACTACCTTGATCGCTTAGCTGCAGGACAAACATTGCATGTTAGAATTATTGGAAGAGATGTTGGTGGAGAGAATGTTGCATTGTTTCACAGTTTCGTGGGGAAAGTGGCACGTTTACGCATTCCTATCTTAACTCGTGATTTTAGAAGAGATGTTTAAGAGAATATTAAAGCTTTTATTTTACATGATATGGAGGCATGCCATAGATATCACTAATGTTAAAGCATTTGAGAAAAATTCTAATACTTGTATTTTAGGGTTCATTTACTTGAGAGCGCACTACTGAGATAGATAGACAATTATTGTCACATGCAGGTGATTTACATCGTCGGTATCGATGTGAAATGAAAAAAAGGTAAACATTTCTAGTAAATTGATAGTTCAACAGTGTTCTAATATAGTGAATAATATCTCTTAGTTTATTTTCTTTGCAGTATTTTGATGAGACGATACCCATATCAGAGCTACGTAAAAGAGTTCCTAAGGAGCTCGACGCAATAACATGGAAAAAGCTTGTTGATTATTGGTCTTCTGAGGAGTATGAGGTGAACTTATTTGCTTATTGGTTCTCCTTCTTTGTATTTAAGTATTCGATGTTTATATTCATTTTTAGGTAAAGGAAAGTAAGAACAAGAAAAGTCGAACAATGGAAGTAAATCCAACCCATCGAATGGGTAGAAAAAATACCCACCAAAAACAAGATGAGTTTATATGTATTA